>BTPG01000002.1:252708626-252946126 GCA_036245525.1 Semisulcospira habei | reverse complement strand
ACGTTCCAGTTGCAGGAGATGGATAATTCAAGGGTAGTGCCAAATTAGCTAAGCGCCATTCTGGCGCTACCATTGAATTATTATGGCTGATCCATCTCCGGCTGTGGTGCGGCGGGGTTTACAATTTTTTTAATTGTGTGTTGTTATTTGTTTGTTTTCTTTTTTGGGGGGTGGGGGGCTGGGGGGGGGGAGGGGGTGTTGAAAAAAAGGGGGCGGGGCGGCGTCGGCGGAATTTGTGATGTAATTTCATCTTAACTCAGAGCAGTTTCCTTTTTATTTTGTTCAAACGCTATCTTGTTTCCTAATAATTTGCCGAAAAAGTACAAACAAAACTTGTTTCAAAAGCGGCCGGTCCGCTCCTTAGATTCTAAAAAAGCGGAAAACAAGCTGAGCGTTTCTCTTCCGAATTAAAAATCTTCAATTGTGTTATAGTCTGTGATTTTGGACCTTACGGCCTAGAGATCTTAAGGTCCAAAATCACAGACTATTACACAAATTACGGCAGGGGTTCATGATCAGCGTGACCGCGAGGTCGCTTAACAAACGACCAGCGTGAAGATGCCTAACCTCTTGCCAAGATTAGTTTTCGGGAACCTGTGGCTTTTAGACACTATTTTAAGAGGGAACGGGAAGTGTAGAGGAAAAAACAAAAGGAGACGTTAAAGTGAAAGAAAGTGAGACGAACGGGCGAAATGGATTGTTTGGGGGATTTTTGTTTTTTGGTTTTTTTCTTTTGTTTTGTTATGTGTGTGGTTGGGGGAGGGGCCTGTGCGTATGTGCGTGTCTGTGTGTGTTTGTGTGTGCGCGCCGTGTGCGTGTGTGTGTGTGTGTGTGTGTGTGTGTGTGTGTGTGTGTGTGTGTGTGTGTGTGTGTGTGTGTGTGTGTGTGATGTTTGTTTGTGTGTATTTGGTGACAGCATAATATTGATCTTTATTGTGTTTCATAATAAAAAAAAACTCGTCTAGTGTAACACGAAAACAAATTTAAGTAAATACATATTTTAACGGTTCTTCAGCACACAAACACAGGGCACCAATGGTGAATCATTGAGAGTGGCGTCATTTGTCTACATCATAAACTTGATCTACCCTTAGTTGTTTAAAGGAATGACACATTAGCCAAGCACAAGGTCCACGGGTGGACGTCAGCCGCTGTTGCCCTACGAGGGTCAACAGCGGATGGCTTCGGCCCGAGGACATGTACTCGCTGGGCATTAGATTATTAGAGCAAAAGACGGAGGTAGTTTTAGTGTGAAAGGAAAGGATTATTGATCAAGCAAGGGCGGATATGCTGACAGATCATACGTGAAACTCCACGTGCACAATATTATCACGTGTTAACTAACCCCTTCGCTGCGGATGAAAATTGAGAGGCTCTATGCCTCTTGATGAAACCGGGTTGTATCAAATGTTTTCTTTAACTCATTCTACCCCAACACCGAAATCCTTAAATTTTGCCGTTGTCCTCAGAAGACTGAGTTGCAGTGCAGGACACAGATCGACCATGATAGTTCAAGGGTGATGCCAGAATAGCTTGGCGCCCATAGGCGCCAATCTATTCTGGCATCACCCTTGAACTATCATGGCCGACCCTTATCTTGCTGTGGTGTGTCTGGGGTAGAATGAGTTAAAGACTTGGTATCTCTGACGTTGAATTACAATGGTTTCCAATGCACAATCTGCGTCCACTGACAGTGAAGGGGTTACATTTATGTCGACCGTGATAGGTCAAAGGTGATGTCAAAATAGCTTGGCGTCTGTTGGTACCAAGTTATTCTGGCACCACCCTTCAGATATCATGGCCGATCAATCTCCTTTTGTAACCCAATTTCTCTGCAGCTTTTCTGCGTGAATCATTTGCCGTTGTTTTCTTTTGTCTTTTTGTCTCATATATAAGCAAACTTTGAGGCTGTTTCCGCCAAATCTAACTTTCTATAAAAAAGTTCAAAACTGTCTTAGTGCAGCTGTCCTTGTAGTGTGTTACGTCAAGAATCTCTCTCTCTCTCTCTCTCTCTCTCTCTCTCTCTCTCTCTCTCTCTCCTCTCTCTCTCTCTCTCCTCTCTCTCTCCTCTCTCTCTCTCTCTCTCTCTCTCTCTCTCCTCTCTCTCTCTCTCTCTCTCTCTCTCTCTCTCCTCTCTCTCTCTCTCTCTCTCTCTCTCTCTCTCTCTCCTCTCTCTCTCTCTCTCTCCTCTCTCTCTCTCTCTCTCTCTCTCTCTCTCTCTCTCTCTCTCTCTCTCTCTCTCTCTCTCTCTCTCTCTCTCTCTCTCTCTCCTCTCTCTCTCTCCTCTCTCCTCTCTCTCTCTCTCTCTCTCTCTCTCTCTCTCTCTCTCTCTCTCTCTCTCCTCTCTCTCTCTCTCTCTCTCTCTCTCTCTCTCTCTCTCTCTCTCTCTCACACAGATCCTAATGGCCTAAAGGTCCCCCACGCCTCTGTCTATGTCTCTCTGGTTGTCTGCGCCTTGCTGACAAATGTTACATCTGTATTCCTCCAACAGGGGACATCATGGGGTATTAACCCTTTCACTGCCGGAAAACAACGAGCAATTCAATGCCAAAATGCAAGAGGCAAAGATCCTCATGAGGCCCCGTGGTTGCGGGGGCTCATGAGGATTTGTGCCTTTTGCTGACACCACCGTGCATCCATATGTTTCTCGGACGGCTCGTGATCTCGGGCTTTGAACTAACAAACCTCGGGCACACCATTGCCAGTGAGAGTGGCGTTAAAGGGGTTAAGATCGTTGGTCATCTTGGATTTAACAGTGGCCATAAATTCTGTTCCTGACAACGCAGTTGTATTTGCATTTCCCGATAACACCATCCGTACAAGGAACACAGGGATCAGTCAGACCATCCAGCGACAGAGGGTTTTCGTGAGTTTCCACAAAGCAAAGCCGCCCCGGAGGATCTATGCATCCTGCAGCTGGGCTCTGATCGCTTTTCCCAAGCAATGAAAGGATTACACGTTTAGAGAGGGCGAGCATAAATCTAAGAGAGAAAGCTTAACAGAGAAAGAGGACGTGACACATAGCTCGGTGAGTCAGCTATATATTCTCATCATTATTAATGTTTCACCACCCACTCTAAATAATAAAGTGGTCATTTTAATCAATTCATCGCCGGAACAAAACACAAGCAGCATCCAAGTGCAAGAGGCATAGATCCTCATGAGCCCCCGCAGTCGCGGGGGCTCATGAGGATCTATGCCTCTTGCTGGCATTTATATCCGGGTGCCTCCATCAGGTCTAGTTACCTTACAAACAGCAATAGCTTTATAATGGTCTCAGAGATATTATTTCTCGATGACGGCAGAGGATGGTTGTAATTTCACCACCCACGCAAAACAGTAAACCGATCATTATAATTTTGTGCAAGATTTTAACGGACAATGTGTCGCTTCCAACGCATGTTTACGGTGGAAGAGGCGGAAGGGCCATGAACTCTTGCACAATGGGGCTTCTGAAAAACCAGTAACCGGCCCTGATCTTGCCAACCGGTTACTCCCACTCTGATCTAAAGCTAAATGATTTCTGTAAACTTTGCCTTCGCTCATTAACAGTCGGTGTTACACCAGAGCGTCTCGCGTTCTGTCTTTCAGACATGAAATACTACATAAGCGTGAAAGTTCAAATGGTCGTGCCAGATTTGCACGGTGCTTAGGTCACCCTATCCGGAAATAGGCTATTCTGGCACACCCTTCAACTATCATGCTCGATCTGTCTCTAGACTTTCCGATTCCGGCGGTATTTCTGCGGTGGATTTAAAGCGTAACACATGATTTTTGACGAAAACTCCCCGCTAAACCCATGACCGCCGTTGACAAAGCAGAACGGTTAAAAATAGTTCCACGGCTCGGGATGAATCCATGACTGTGAACTGTCAAAGTTTACTTCATTACAAACTATGTTTTTTGTTTATATGATAGGGTCATTTTTATTGTAATTATATTTCAGACGGTCACTATAATAACTTTATGAACAAGTCAAGTCACACATACACACACACACACACACACACACACACACACACACACACACACACACACACACACACACAGACGTCATTTGTCCTTCGCTAAACCTAGAAATGGCACAGTTATTTGGTAGCAAAGGAACTAGGCTGGAAAGTTACCGATGCTGAGCAATTTGGCATTGCTTAGGCCTGAGCCAAAGACTGGCAGGGTGCTGTGTACGAGTTAGCGATTTCGCCTCGCAGACCGCCGTAATGTCTTGTCCCCCTGACCCTCCCTCTCATATCGCTTCATCAAGAGAGGGGCTTAATACAGTGTTGAAATTCCTCCCCAATTGCAACAGCAGAAAAACCGGCAATACACTTTCAAGTAATTACATTTTCGTGCCTCGTTTTCCCATGCAAAACTGCTCGTTTGAGAGCCACATACACTTTTCAATGCTTTGCTTCAGTGAATATTTACAACGGCCACATCACTCCATCAGACAGCCCGTACCACCTGGTAATAGCACATATTTGACTACACTTCGAAGAGATGGTGCATTCAAGACAGTGTAAGGGTAGTGCCAGATTAGCTTGTCGCCTTTCAAGGCGCCACGCTAATCTGGCACTACCCTTGACGTATTATGACATTTTATGACATACTGGCGCACGACACAATGATCGATCACATTTTTATAGTGCACCTGCCGCTGAAAATCTTGCGTCTTGCTGATTGAAATCGGCTCCACCTGTGCCCCAAGATGACGGTGGCATGTTGAGTTCATCTCACGACTGTTTTCGACCTTATCGGATGGTCAATAAAATAATAATAATAATAATAAGCGCATTAAATAGGCGCTTTATCCCAATTGAAAATCGGCTCAAAGCGCCGCCGCGAACTGAACCCAACAAGCACGCTCACGTGAATCACGCGCATTCACTCACACACTGAACGTAAACACAGAACTTTCACGTGGTGCTAAGGGCAAGCTCAAGCGAGCTACTGTAGTTTGTGGAAATTCAAAATCGTTTGTATTTGAAATTTGATTAAGTGGACTGAAACTGATACCAAAGTGGAGGGGGAGGAAGAGCCGGAGTACCCGGAGAAAGAACCCCCGACGGTCCGCCCGAATTAACGGTGACACTTACTAGAGGAGAAAAATCCGATGCCGGAACCCGTAATCGAACCTCGCACCTTTAGCATTGGTGGCAGGCGCCTTAACCACTGCGCCACGGACCGCCCCAAATAAAAGATGGATTAACTTTGTTTTATATTAATTAATGACCCTGTCCGAATTATAACCCGCGTCAAGTTAAAGCTTGCAGGTGACCTAACCTAGGTTCTAGGCAGCTGTGATATTTACCGCAACTATAACGAAAACCTTTCTTATCGGGCTGGGGAGGTTTTTTTTTTTTTTTTTTTTTTTTTTTTTTTTTTTTTTTTTTTTGGGGGGGGGGGCAGAGGGGCGGTTGGTATGTAATAAAATAATAACAATTACGGTATTTATAATGCGCTTATCTTATAATAATTATAACTCTAAGCGCGCGAGAGAGTGTTTCTGACGGAGAGAGAGTGGGAGGGTGTTCCAGATGGATGGACCGTAGACGGAGAAGGAGCGGGGGCTGAAAGTGCTGAGTTGGTGCGGGGGATGTGGAGGCGGAGAGGGTCGGAGGCGGAGCGGAGGGAGCGGGAAGGAGTGTAGGGGTGACGTAAGTTGGAGAGATAGGCAGGAGCGTAGTTGCTAAGGGATTTGTAGCAGAGACACAGAATCTTGTATTGGATGCGTTGGGGGATGGGGAGCCAGTGAAGGACTTTGAGCAGGGGACTGATGTGGTCGGATTTCTTCTTTCTGAGGACGAGGCGGGCAGCATTGTTCTGGACGCGCTGGAGAGTGAAAGTGGTGGAGTGAGGAAGGCCGGAAAGGAGAGAGTTGCAATAGTCGATGCGGGATAAGATGAGAGAGACAGCAAGTTTGGTGACAGCTTCGGTGGTGATGTATTTTCTGATCTGACTGATGCGACGGAGGAGTCAGTAGTGACTGAGTGTTGTCGAGTTTGTCTTTGTCTAGTAGTTGTGAGACGTCAGCGTAGAGGTGGTGGTGTATGTGATGAGACTGGATGATGTTGGACAGAGGAGAGGTGTAGAGTGTGAAAAGGACCGGGCCCAGGACGGACCCCTGTGGAACTCCGCAGGAGAGCCTGGCTGGGTTAGAGGAGACGGACTGCTGTCTGTCGGAGATGTAGGAGAGAAACCAGGAGTGAGCAGAGTCAGTGATGCCAAAGGATAGAGTGTCGAATATAGTGTCGAAGTAAGAAGGAGATGCAGGGCGAGTGTTCATATTGTTTACGGGCTGTGGAAGATGAATTGGTCATGATAGTTTAAGAGTAGCTAATCTGGCGCTACCCGTAAACTATCATGATCGATGGATGTAAGCGTGCATTTATGATGATATCTGTCGTAAAAAGCAGGCTATGAGAGGTCTGCCTTAGCCTGTGTGAAAGGGTGACCTAACTAGAATTTGAGCTTGTTGTAGCCCCTTCAATATATTACGTGTAGAGCTGTCTCGGTTGTCCTATAAATGTTCCTAATAAAACAGCCGTCCGAGGTTTAAAGTGGTCTATGCCTCTTGCAGTTGGATCCGTCGTGGTCGGGTTTATCTCGGCAGTGATAGAGTTAAGACGAATGTTTGTGACACAATCGGTGCGTCCCGTGGCATTGAAAGAGTTAAACGCTGACCTTACACAAGTCAAACTGCACGCAGCAGATGGGTGCACGAAAGTTGCAAGCGAAAAGATGGATGAGAAAATGGAACTGGAAGCAGGAAGCATAGAGCCTCATTAACACCCCCCCCCCCCGCCCCCCCCCCCCCCCTTCCCACCCGACTGCGAGGACCGGCTTCATATCGATCTGTGCCTCGTGCGTCTGGGAAGTGCTCACTGTCATGAGCACTACCCTTGAACTTCCACGGCCGACGTATCTCCTGCAAGATTTAGAAGCAAAGCCTTTTTTTCCGGCGTCTGTGTGCACTAAGTTGAAGCAGAAAAGAGAAATTATGAGTTTGTTAGCCAGGAAAACTCTGCGCCCCAGATCTCTGTCAAGTTAGCGATTTCCATCCTTCATGATGTGAAAATACATGGGGTGTGTGTGTGTGTGTGTGTGTGTGTGTGTGTGTGTGTGTGTGTGTGTGTGTGTGTGTGTGTGTGTGTGTGTGTGTGTGTGTGTTCTTGCGTGCATGTGAGCGTGTGTTCTGTGAGCGTGTGTTCTGTGTTTGTGCGTGCGTGCGCGCGCTCGTGCATGTGTGTGTGTGTGTGTGTGTGTGTGTGTGTGTGTGTGTGTGTGTGTGTGTGTGTGTGTGTGTGTGTGTGTTGTGTGAGTTTCGATCAGTGTAGGCAGTGAGGTTAAACAGCCATGCGCTGAAGATGAAGCATGATAGTTCAAGGGTAGTGCCAGATTGGCTTGGCACCTACATGCACCAAGCCAGTCTGGCACTACCCTTGAACCTCTGCATGACGTAATGGCAGACTGGGCAGAACTTAAAGTACCAGTGTACGCAGAACAGCGTGTGTCCAATCATTGTAATTTATTGTCATAAATCCCCAGGCGTCAAAGAACAGTAATGAAAATATCACTTATTTGAAACGCCAGTGCAGCAGCAACATAACTGGGTTTAGTGTTGCACACGTTGATGTATTTCAAAACAAAGTCGTAAAACGGTATTTTAACATCTGTTATCGGTTATAAAAAAAATATATTATGTTGTTTTTTTGAGACCATAGAACGCATTTGCACTTATCATTTTTCAACTCACTTGCGGGATATGCGGTAAACAGACAAGGACTGATGCACTAAAATCATTTTTACAGATTCTCTCTGTCTCTCTCTCTCTCTCTTTATCCTGTCAATAAAACGTTTCATCATCATCTCTCTCTCTCTCTCTCTCTCTCTCTCTCTCTCTCTCTCTCTCTCTCTCTCTCTCTCTCTCTCTCTCTCTCTCTCTCTCTCCACACGCATACGCACGTAACACACACACGCACGTAACACACACACACGTACGCACGCACACAACACACGTAGGCCTAACGCACGTAACGCACGCATCGCACGCACACACACACACGCACGCACGCAACACACGCAACACACGTATCGCACGCAACGCACGCACCGCACGCAACACACGCAACGCACGCGCACACACACACACACACACACACACACACACACACACACACACACACACAGCGAAAGGATGAGCTGGGTGGCTCGGTGTTAGAGCGTTCGACTCTCGACGCAAGGTCCCGGGTTCGAATCCAGCTGGGGTCAACGTTTGTTCAGTCTCTATTTTTCTTTGAAATCACCTTCGTAGTGGAAAAAGACGTTAAGTCCTAAACGTTTAACGTTTCAAGGGACTTTTTAGGAAGGGTCGCGGTGGGGCGAATTTCATAGCATGTCTATGATGTCAAAGGCGGGCAGGCTAACCCTCTAACAATTGAAGTAGCAAGATAAAAATTGCGTCATGTCTAGTTACCTAACCTCGCTGCTGAACGTACGTTCAGCGCCGTATGTGCGTATGTATGTATGTGCGTATGTATGTACTAAACAAGAGAATCTCCGATATTTCTGTACACACAAGCTTGAAACTTGGCGAAATACTTTCTTAAGTGGGTGGCTAAGAGAGCCTCCGAGCATATTGTAATTGAATGTCTTAATGAAGGCATAAACGACCGTTTATAGGAAGTCGGTTGACCCAGATTAGAGTCCGTAATTTTTGTCATATTTACTTGAACTTTTACATATAGCTAGTTGGGAGAAAGACATTAGATGAGATCGTAGCCAGCTTTGTATCCTTACGACTTTAAACACTGACTTTCTCTAGAAATAAAGATTTTTTAGACAATGTCGGTGACGTAAAAGAGGCAACTCCGTCACCACGCAGACACTGACATAATACTCTAAATATGACGTCATTCTCTCTCTCGCGCGCGGCTCTCTCTCTCTGCCTCTCTCTCTCTCTCTCTCTCTCTCTCTCTCTCTCTCTCTCTCTCTCTCTCTCTCTCTCTCTCTCTCTCTCTCGCTCTCTCTCTCTCTCGATCACACACACACACAAACATGCGCGCACTAAAGGAGGAATAGATCCTCATGCGCCCTCCAAGCGCATGAGGATCTATGCCTCTTGGAGATATTTGGAGCGCGCGCGCACGCACGCACTAACATGCACATACACATCGACGCGCGTTCAGAAGAGCATGCAGGTGTACATCATGTAGCTAGGTAAAGTCAACCTGCTTTCACGAAAATTATAGCAAGACTGAAATTGTACCGTGAAGTTCTAGTTTTGTCACTATTTTCTCAAGCCTATGAAGCGAAAGTGAAACTCATATCACGTAAAATATAAAATTACGTAAAAACTAAAACTTATGTCGTGACAAATGACGTTTGACAAATCAATGATGCGTTTGTCCTGCGCTCCTTATAGAACTCACTGACGCATTGGCAGATCTGCGAGACTTTTTAATAGGAGATAATTCAACATCAGAATCAGGTCAAAGACAAAAGGTAGAGACCGTTGACAGCGAGGATCTCTGCCTCTTGCTGACGCCAGTTTGAATCCATCTTCCTTGACATCTTGTTGTTTTTTCTGGCCATACAGGTGACCGCTCAAACCAACTTCTTCTGTAGGATCTGCGACCTTTTTAACTCATTCTACCCCAACACCGAAATCCCCAAATTTTGCCGTTGTCTTCTGAAGACTGCATTGCAGTGCAGGACACAGATCGACCATGATAGTTCAAGGGTGATGCCAGAATAGCTTGGCTCCCCTAGGCGCTAAGCTATTCTGGCATCACCCTTGAACTATTA
The DNA here is from genome assembly GCA_036245525.1 of Semisulcospira habei. Taxonomy (NCBI): domain Eukaryota; kingdom Metazoa; phylum Mollusca; class Gastropoda; family Semisulcospiridae; genus Semisulcospira; species Semisulcospira habei. The sequence goes on along the minus strand of BTPG01000002.1, from coordinate 252,936,322 downwards.
TGGTCGATTCTTATCTTGCTGTGGTGTGTCTGGGGTAGAATGAGTTAAGGATGATGAGAATCGGTGCAGATATACTGTGTTCCCCGGAGGAGTGAGGCGGTTATTGGGTTCACTCATTATCTGCACTGATTCTCATCACGGTTAATGTTGATGACGACGGCGTGATTTGGAATCATCTTCTGAGATCTTCAAAACTGGGGCCAGTCATTTCACCGCAGACGTTTCCTCAATTATTAAACAAAACAATGGCCGGTATTAAGGCGTTGACGTACTTTGTTTGAAACTGCGAGAGCAGGAAAACTGATAACGTTAGCGAAGAAAGGACAAATAAATTATGGCCGCCCTTAATCCCTTCACGACCACATTTCGTTTCTGAAATCTGTGTTCACCTAACGACCAAAAGGCAGCTGTTCAAAAACAAAACAAAAAGATGGAACATGATAGTTCAAGGTGGTGACAGAATAGCTTGGCGCCCATAGGTGCCAAGCTATTCTGGCACCGCCCTTGAACTATCATGCTCGATCTGTCTGTAGAATGTAATACAGTCCTTCAGAGGCAACTTCAAAATCTGTGGATTTCGGTCCTGGGGCAGAATGTGTTAAGGTGTGTGTTGTTGCCACTGTTGTTGTTGTTATCGTCGTTGTTGTTGTTATTATTATCATCGGCGATGGTTGTGGCTGTTTTGTTTTGTGTCTGTTAGTGAGGGGAGGCAGGGGAGGGGGGCCGGGGGGGGGGGGGGGTATCAAGTGTTCTTTTCATTTGTGTTGATGCCAATGTTGCGAGCTACAGTGTGATTTCCTATGAAGGCTTAATGCCCTACTACCGCCTTTACTGTTCAAAGATACACTTCTGTAACAGATGTGTCCAACTACTGCTGTTCAAGTTCATTAGGTGTGTCGACAAGGCATAACAAACACAAACGGTGTTGAAATGTGTCTTCAGATTTATGCGTAATGGTACTTTTAAAAAAATACACATTCAAAGACTCAAAAATGATTTTTTTCTCAGTTTATCCCTATCGAAGTATCCATTACAAGATTGATGCATATTCGCTGATACACAATGACACAAACATTCTTTGTCACATGGTCATTACCTCGTTCAGCCCCGACACACCACAGCAAGTCATGGATCGAGCATGATAGTTCAAGGGTGGTGCCCAGAATAGATTGGCGCCCATAGGCGCCAACCTATTCTCAGTGGCACCACCCTTGAACTAAAGCCATTGGTCTATATCCTTATCTGTATCTTCTTATCTGTAAGTACTGTAATGTAGCTTGCATATATGGCAGTGTACACATTAAAAGCTTTTAGCAGGCGGCTCAGTATGATATGGGCTAACAGCACTGAACAGCCAACACACAGTCTTCCCACCGCAGCGCTGAACTATGTGATAGAACCGATCCCGACCAACAAGGCATCGTGTCCGTAATCAGATTCTTATAGGGCGGCTGGGGGCAGTTGCACGAGTGGGCTTAGTCAGTCCTGCCGCGAGCCACTAAGCAAGGTGATCTCTAGTGGACACAGTTCAAATTTAACCCATATCATACTGAGGCTAAAAGTTTTAAGTATGTACACTACCATATGCAAGCTACCGTACAGTACTTACAGATAAGCCTGGATATAGATCAATGGCTTTAGTTCAAGGGTGGTGCCAAAATAGCTTGGCGCCTAGAGGCGCCAAGCTATTCTGGCACCACCCTTGAACTATTTCAGTCAAACTTATTTCACACTGGTGTATTCCGAATGATAAGGGTTAAGGGAGTAAAGACCGGTGACGGTTTGTTTGTTTTTTAATCTTCTACCTTATTTGAAATTATGTACTGAGGGGCAGTATGTTGGAATTCGCTTCAAATTTCTTAATAGAAGAGAAGAGACATGGTTGGTGCTTGATTCACACCTCTCTTCTCTCTTGGCTTGACTTCGCGAACGAAGATTCTATACGGGTTGTCCACGATGTCTGCAGGCATGCTCGTGACTGCGGAGGCCAATCCGGGACACGCAGGTTCGACCGCAGTGGCTGCAGAGGGAGGTCTGGCCAGGGTTCTGAGTTGCGGCATCTCTGTTTTTTCTCCTGAGCCGCTTGTCTTTAAGGCCAGCTCTGCGAGAGTCCTCAAAGGAGACAGCTGCCTTGTAAATGGTGGAGCGCCAGGTGTCACGGTCCGCAGCAAGTGAACTCCACTGGCGGTGGTTGATTTGGCAGGCACTAAGTGACTTCTTGAGACAGTCTTTGTATCTCTTCTTTGCTGCCCCTCTGTCTCTGTGTCCAGTGGCGAGCTCGCCGAACAGGGTGATCTTGGGTAGGCGATGATCCTCCATCCTGGAGACGTGCCCAGCCCAGCGGAGCTGTGTCCGCAGCAGCAAAGCCTCGATGCTCACAGTTTCTGCCTGTTCAAGGACCTCGACGTTTGTGATATAGTCACTCCAGTGAATGCCAAGGATTGTACGCAGGCAGCGCTGGTGGAAGCGTTCGAGGAGTCGTAGTTGGCTGCGGTAGAGGGCCCAAGACTCGGAACCATACAACAGGGTAGTGAGGACGACAGCTCTGTACACGCTGATCTTGGTGCCTGTTTTCAGGTGTTGATTATGCCACACCCGCTTGTATAGACGCCCGAAAGCGTTGTTTGCTTTTGCCAGCCTGCTGTCCAGCTCCTTGTCCACCTTGGCGTCTGACGTGATGATGCAGCCAAGGTAGGTAAACTGGTGCACTGATTTCAGTTCAGACTCGCCGATGGTGATGTGGGGAGGGCGATGCTCTACCTTGGGTGCCGGCTGATGGAGAACCTCTGTCTTTTTCAGACTGACCTCGAGTCCAAAGAGCTGGGCAGCATCTGCGAAGCAGGATATGATGCGCTGCAGGGCTCTCTCCGTGTGTGCAACGAGGGCAGCGTCGTCAGCAAAGGGTTTTGGTGTGGGCCTGCAGTCGTCTGAGGTTGAACAGGCTGCCATCGAGACGATACCTGATGTACACTGCATCGTCATCGTCGAGGTCTACTGTGGCCTGCTTCAACATCATGCTAAAAAAGATGGTGAAGAGGGTCGGTGTCAGCACACAGCCCTGCTTCACACCGTTGAGAATGGGGAATGGTTCTGAGAGGTCATTGTTGAGTCTGACATGGCCTTGCTGGTCCTCGTGTAGCTGGACGATCATTCTGAGGAAATTTGGGGGACAGCCAAGTCGCTCCAGGATCTGCCACATGCCTTGCCTGCTCACAGTGTCGAACGCTTTTGTTAGGTCGACAAACGTTACGTACAGCCCTTTGTTCTGCTCGCGGCACTTCTCCTGAAGCTGTCTCAGCACAAAGACCATGTCGGTGGTGCTCCTGTTGGCTCTGAAGCCACACTGGCCCTCTGGGAGGTGGTCTTCTGCAATGGCAGGTACCAGCCGATTCAGGAGCAGCCTTGCCAGTATTTTCCCGGCAATAGACAGCAGGGTAATTCCACGGTAGTTGGAGCAGGCAGACTTCTCTCCTTTGTTCTTGTACAGGGTGATGACGACTGCATCGCGGAGATCCTTTGGTAGTATTCCTTCCTCCCAGCAGCAGAGGTCATGGAGATTGTTGTGCAGTGCTGGGCCTCCATGTTTCCAGATCTCTGGTGGGATTCCATCAATGCCTGCTGCTTTGCCACTCGAGCTGGTGGATGGCTGTGAGGGTCTCTTCAGCAGTGGGCGGTTCGTCCAATTCAACCTTTACTTGGAGGTGTGGGATTTGGAGGACGACTGCTTCTTGAACAGTGCGCTCAGCGCTGAAGAGGTCCTGAAGGTATTCCGACCAGCGGTTCAAGATGGAGTTATTATCTGTGAGGAGTGCCTGTCCATCAGCGCTTCGCAGGGGACTTTGTATCAGGTGCCTTGGGCCATACACTGCTTTCAGTGCTTCGTAGAAGCCCCTGTAGTCACCGTTGTCAGCACAAAGTTGGGTCCTCTGTGCGAGTCTGGTCCACCACTCGTTCTGGATATCTCTGAGCTTGCGCTGGAGACTGCTGCAGACGAGGCGGAAGGCAGACTTTTTCACAGGGCAGGAAGGCTGGGCTAGGTGGGCCTGATGGGCGGCTCTTTTTTTTTTTTTTTTTTTTGCTAGGAGTTTCTGGATCTCTACGTCGTTTTCGTCAAACCAGTTTTTGTTCCTCTTTCTAGCGAAACCCAAGACAGGATTCTGCAGAGGATTTTGCGATAGCAGTTTTCAGCCCTTCCCAGAGTGTTTCAGAGGAGGAGTCTGCTGGGTCATCTGTGTCTGTGAGCCTGCGCTGTAAATCTGTCTGAGATGCAGCTTTTACGTCGTCACGCTGAAGGCTGGCAACATCAAGCTTTTCCTAAAGGGGCCCCCCTTTCTTGGGTTTTGGCTTGAAGTGGAGCCTGAGTTTGCAGCGGACAAGGCGGTGGTCAGTGTGGCACTCTGCGCTGGGCATCACTCTGGTGAGGAGGACATCACTGCGGTCCCTCTGACGCACTAGGACATAGTCGATAAGGTGCCAGTGTTTGGAGCGAGGATGCATCCAGGTGGTCTTTCGACTGTCCTTTTGCTGGAAAGTAGTATTGGTGATGACAAGCTGCTGCTCTGCACAGAACTCCAACAGTAGGCGGCCATTGTCATTGCAGTTCCCGACGCCATGCTTGCCGAGGACTCCTTTCCAGGCTTCAGAGTCCTGGCCCACTCTGGCGTTGAAGTCGCCAAGGATGATGACTTTGTCGTCTGCAGGGGTGCTCTGTAGGAGGCTGCGCAGGTCAGTGTAGATCTTGTCCTTTTCTGCATGCTCTGCCAGGAGGATTGGGGAGTACACACTGAGAAGGGTGACGTGTTGCTGGTGTCTCAGTGGGAGGCGCATGGACATGATGCGGTCTGAGTGACCGGTTGGTAGGGTTTCCAGCTTAGTCGCAATGGATGTCTTGACCATGAAGCAAACGCTTGAGAGCCGTCTTTCTGATGCAGACTTGCCTGACCGATAGAGGGTGTAGCCAGCACCAAGTTCTTAGAGACTGCCTTCGTCCGGGAGGCGTACTTCGCTGAGCGCAGCGATGTCGATGTTTAACTTCCGCAATTCATGGGCAATGAGGGCGGAGCGACGTTCAGGGCGTCCGCTGTCTGCTGTGTCAAGCATGGTTCGGATGTTCCAGCATGCTACGTTGAGTCCGGTCGTGGTCGTCATTAGAGTGGATCCGTTGTTTTTACTTGTTTTCTGACCGCAGGAGAAGATGCCCGTTGACCGCGGCTAGCCAACTGGGGTTGTGAGTGGACGAGCTTTGTTTAGGCCACCTTTTCTAGGCCCCTCTCCGTGTAGAGCAAGCAGTGCTGTCTCTAGAGAAGGCTGCTTGGTCGTTCAGGGTGTGCCGAGGGACGTTGTCATCCCCAGGTCAACATCAGGCGACCAATATCCTGAACCGCCTGCATGCAGGTTTGAGACTGCGGCTTCCAGTGACATCTTTCACCTGCCGTTTCGCCCCTCGCCCGTCGCTACAGGACTTGGAATGGTCTGTGTCATGGTCAGTGGACGTTTCCTAAGGCCTGCGCGGTGGAGCTTTCTGGTGGAGTGCCATGGCCTAGCAAGCTGGGACGATGGCATCGAGGTCCTCCGGTAGTGGGTTTTATATCAGACTGTCCTTGTCCTAGTCTCTGGCTCAAAAACCTTCCCCGGAGACACGGGGGCTTTGAAGTCAGGGTTTTCCTCCCTTAGCCTTTCCGCAGCAAAGCGGCCAGGCCTGCAAGGCAGCAGGACAATGTTGATTAATTTTCGAGGTTGTCTAGATCCGCCGTGTTTAGCCTGGGGGCTCGTGTTTCCCAGTTGTTGGGGTCACCTCGGAGAGGATGTGGCCAGGGACCACGCACGGGCGGTCTTGGGATAGAGGGATGCTATGCTAGTTCAGAGGGATTACACACAAGGGTGCCTCACGAAGGCCAAGAGGCCCTAGACTAGGGTGATCCCGGGGGAGGCGCTGTAAGAGTTCCCCACTACCCGCACCACCAACGCAACTCGTCCCCTGGGGCCCCCACCTTTTGAGTCAGGCAGCGACCCCTTGACCCCTTGATTCATACTAGCCTAGGCTTAACCAGCGGACTATTTTTGCCGTGCGGATGGTGATTTGGGGAGGTACAGTTTTGCCTGCGGTTAGGTGTGGGTTTGGTACGGAAACAGGTTCAAAGATTTAATTTTTTTTTAATTGTTTGTGGCAAATGTATATGTGGTTAGCGGTAGTAACATTCAGGGAATGAAAAAAAAAAATAGACTGGAACAGACTCAGGCTAAGGCATTTTAACAGTACGAAAGGTCTACTGTGGTCTAGCTCCTATACCGAAGCACTTTGTTTAGTGGCTTGCGCAGCGGCAAAGCTTGCTAAGCTCACTCAAGCAACCGGCCCTGGCTGCTCAGGACTAGATTTCCACGCGAGACCAGCATCAAGTCAGTGATGAGTGCGCGGGGAACCCCGGACGTGCCGGCGGCCTAAGCAGCAAGAGGCATAGATTCACACGGCTGAGCCCCTGCGAGCTCAGCCGGGGGCTCATGAGAATCTACGTCCTGCATCTGGATGAAAACCAGGCTGTGATTAGGAACTGTAAACTTGTGTAAACTTGACAAGAATCTCCTGAAACGGCACACAATTAATGCTCGGCCGAAGGGCGACGTAGTACAGGGGGTAGTCCTAACTAGGACATCTTTGGCACAGCTTGTTCCATTTACCTGCAAGAGGCATAGATTCTCATAAGCCTCTGCAGGCGCAGGGGCTCATAAGAATCAATGCCTTTTGCTGACTGAGAGATAGCCTGTTGCTGTTCCGCAAACTAAGGTCGCTATTTACTCGGGCTAAGTGTAAGGCAGGAAAAGGTATGTCACGCTACGTGTCCCACGTGCCAAAGCGCGCCAATCACTGTGCTCCGCTTCGCGCGCAAACGGAGCACGAACTGAGGTGTCGGAGAGAGCATGCGCGGCATGAGACGAGCAGACGACAAGGAGCGTTTGGAATGACGAGTACTGCAAATGAGCTTTGAACCTAGGTAACAACAAAATACATTGCAGGTGTGCTTTAGCGCTGATTATGCTGGAGAAAGAAACGTTTTTCTCTTCCTGCCGGGAAACTGACACAAACATGCCGCACTGAAGGTCAATCCGCAAGCAAACAAGTTGCAGGGCCGGATCTGAGTGGGGGGGGGAGAGGGTTCCGGACCCCCCCCCCACCCCCCCCACCCCACCCCCGCGACCCAAAATTCAGTCTTTAAAATGCTATAACAAAGTCCCTTTTCGGAGTGTTTGGACCCTCCCCTCCCTCCCTCCCCCCCCCCCCATTTTGTTTGATATTTGGGCAAATGGTGAGAATCTTAAGATGCACGCCCCCTCTCACCCCGCCCCCCCCCCCCCCCCCCCCCCCCGTTTGATATTTTGGCGAATGGTGAGAGTCTTTAGACGGACGCACGCACCTCCTGTCTATCCCACCACCCCACACCCCCAACCCCCACCCCACCCCCGCCCCTCCCGCCCCCGCTTTTTCGATTTTTCTGCCCCTGGAAGCAGGGTCTAGCGTCGGGGACCTTTGTTCGGGACCTTCAACCTGATGCAAAAGCCGGGCTTCTTTTGTAGCAAGTTGAAGGTCCCAAACAAAAACTGACGTTGCCCCCCTCCCCCCACCCCCCACCCCCCCCCCCCCCACCTCGAGGTAACTGATCCGCCCCTTGAGTGCCTCTCGTTCATTCATTAAAAATCCACCCAGCCACACACACCGTCGTTACCGACTACCAGCGCCCACGGCCAGCCCCGGGGAAAAGGTTGAGGACAGGCCGGTCACTACGTGTTCTCCCACGTCAGTTAGTCCGCCGTGAGCCGCCGGCGGTACCACACACGGTCCAAAAGTCACAAGAAAAGCCGGAGTCAGTGGCCGGTCACCCCACAGCCCCTCGCAGTATCCCACCCCACCATACAGGACAAAATGACTGACAGTGGCGTGCGCGTGCCCATTGCGGCCGACGTCGGCCCCAAGTGCTTTGCTTACGGAGAAGTTATCATCCCACCACACCAGGCTGATCGTCTTGCGGGTCCCGTCATACGACATGAGCAGGCGCTGGGACCATTCCTTAGCTCTTTCGAGACGAACTGCGTCCGGATATGCGGCTTGAGCCGCGTATCAGGACGCAGTTTATCTCGAATGAGTTAACCGGTGGAGAGAGACAGCGCTGCTCACTGTGCCGAATTAACTTGACAATAGCAAATGTGAATCTTTCCTCAGCCGGGCGATAAAATACGGCACGCACGCCCAGTGCTCTGTCTACATGGGAAGAACTGGTTCCATCATGGGCGTACACTACGATACTGGGAGGGAGGTCATACTGAATGCACAGCGATGAGTGAATCTTTTAACTGTTCTGCAGGTTTAGATGTTTCTTCGTGTAAATTACGGCGAGTTCGAGAACTGATCTGTGTGAATATTTAATAATAATTATTATTTTATTTACACCGCGCTAAATCCCCAAAGCCGAGCAGTGAACTCTAAAACGGCACACACACACACACACACACACACACACACACACACACACACACACACACACGCGCGCGCGCGCGCGCGCGCGCGCGCACGCACGCACGCACGCACACACACACGAGAGTAAAGCCTGAAAACCATCGCCTAGTCAATGGCATTTTGATGATAATGACTGAAGTGTCACCATGAAGCTGCACGGTCAACCAAGGGAAGACCTAAGATCAAAGTCACTATGATGGTGCGGAAAGAAAAAGCCACCATGACGGTGAAAAAAGAAAAAAAGATCAGCAGAAAAAAAGATCTAAGATCAACGCTCAGCGGTCAACAAAAGGAAGACCTGGTTAAAGCCATCATGGTGCTGCTGCAGACGGTCAACAAATGAAAAGACGTATGATTGTCAATGTGACCGTGGCGTTGATAAACTATCAGCAGAACAAAATCTAAGATCAACGCCACCAAGACTGTTATATGCGGTCAAGAAAAAAAAAGACGATCAATCCACCATGGTGGTGCTGACCAAAGTCACCATGACGGTGCTACCTTGTCGACAAAAGAAAGACCTCAGATCAAAGCCACCATGATGGTGCTACACGGTCAGAAAAAAAAAAGAAAGACCTATGACAGTCCGGGCCATCATCATGGTGATAAACGGTCAGCAAAAGAAAGACCTAAGGCCAAAGCTACCATACTACACGGTCAACACTAAAGGAGGAAACCTAAGTTTGTCTAAGCCACCATGACTGTTCTAAACGCTCAAACAATGGGAAACTAAGATGAAAGCCACCAAGATGGTGATAACCAGTCAACAAATGGAAGACGTATGAGCGTCAAAGACACGATCATAGAGAAAGATCTAAGATCAAAACCACCAAGATGGTGCTACGCTGTCAGCAAAAAAAAAAAAAAAAAAAAAAAAAAAGCCGACGATCACTAACGTACCCAAGATGGTGCCGGATGAAACCCTTCCACTTAACTCATTCGCGGTGAGCCGCATCCGGATGCGCGGCTTATGCCGCGCATCCGGACGCGGCTGGCCGCGAAAGAGTGAACCACTTTACTGCCATTGGACGCAGATTGTGTTTTTGAAATCATTGTAAATTCCACGTCAAAGCGGACCCAGCCGCCACAAGAACGGGGGGTACACAATGTTCACAACAAGAGGTATAGATCCTCATGAGCCCCCGCAACTGCGGGGGCTCATGAGGATCTATAACTCTTGCAGTTAGGTCGTGGTCAATGTTTCTGGGCAGTGAATCGGTTAATATTTCAATACACACGGATGGAAGAAATATAGAATAAATTATCAAACTGAATGGTAGTGAATATGACACAAAGGCTCTGGGGAAACCAACTCTTTGCTAGCATAATTTGTTTCCACAAGTGTACAAGCACAAACTGCAAATTCCATCGTTAACTCATTCAGCCCGACGCACGTATTTGCCAAATTTTGGAGGCGTCATCTAATGACTATGCACCTGTTGCAGGAGATAGGTCGACCATAATTATTCAAGGGTAGTGCCAGATTAGCTTGGCGCCGACATCATAGTCGACCCATCTCCTGCTGTAGTGCGTCAGGGCTGAATGGGTTAAGATGATCAGCTTATATACGCTTCACGCGATTAACCCTTAAATTCACGCGAGGGTTGATCGTTAATAGACGTGGCCAAAGACACGTGTAAGAATCTCTGCCTTCAAGACTTTATACAGATTAAAAAGTGACTCGATCGATAAGATCCCAAAAAAGTAAGAAGGCACTTAGGAATATTACGTCATTTACGAATGATGTTGTAATCGTCATTATAACCGCGTTTGGAACTTTAAAAAAGGGGGGTTTATGATTCATGTTGCAATAGCATCAGAGCAGTATTCAGCAACTGTGCTTGAATTTGGATACACATTTTTTGGTGTGTGTCTCGGCTGTTATCTTTATGGTATAATTAAAGGCCCACTGCCGCCGTAACTGTTGCAAGATACACTTCTGTAACCTATGGTTACGAAACGCTACACACAGGTCTAGTTATGGTTCATTTAGACACAGGACAATCCAGTTCAGCACACGTCGCCTGTATATCAAGTAACCTGACAATGACTCCACTCCCTTCTAGAAATACAACGCTATCAGTGCGAGACACAGCTAAAAATAGACTAACGCTAACGGCAGCGCAGAATAAATAAGTGCGATTACTCGTGTGCTTTTGCTGCGTGTCCAGACTGCTGTTAAAGTTCATTAGGGGTGTCGACAAGGCATAACAAACACAATTGGTGCTGAAATGTGTCTTCAGATTTATGCGTAATGGTACTTTAATACTAACTAGAAATGTTTAATTTTCCGTATCTACTCCGAAACCGCTGGATGAATAAACTTGCCCCTTGCATGTGACACCATTACATGCAAATGACCAGATTCCGCTATGTCGGGGGAAAGTATAGCGTGAAAAAAGTGTTTTTGAAGGTTTTAATCCCTTCACTACCATGCGACGCAGATTGTGTTTCTGCAATCTTCATTTATTCAACGCCAAAGAGCCAGTCGTCTCAAAAACATAAATTCCAAGTGATGTTAGCAAGAGGCATACATCCTCATGAGCCCCCGCAGTCGCGGGGGGGCTCATGAGGATCGATGTCTCTTGCAGTTCGATCGCAACACGAAGTCGGACATGGTGTCGCCTAAGCTAAAGCGTTGCCTGCAATTGTCACAATACATGAATTCAGTAGTTGGCCAAATTGTCTTTTTTTTTCGCTTGCTTTCTTTCTTTCTTTCCTGTCTGTACCCCTTAATTTCTGTACTACTCACAATAAATTAGACAGGACAACCCAGAAAATAGTCATTATCTGACAAAAACACAAATCAGTAAAATTTTAACATTTCGTCTCAGGATTTTCGAACAAGACTGTAGCGCTTAACTTATTGTGAGTAGCATACATCCTACAGTCTCCGATCCAGGTCCTGTACGGAAATCGCTGGCGGCTCTGAAGCCGCGGAAATTTGCGTACAAGCACGATAAAGGATGATAAACCGGGGATGACAGTTTATGAAAATGTTGTCCCAACCAGTGCCGACCCCAACGATCTTCCTCCCAGCTCGTGGGTAGAAGTCGCGGAGGGCTCTAGAAATCGGGGCAGCATTACACACATGACGCTTCTGCTCGAACCAGTGCCAACCCCAACGAACCTCCTCCCCGGTCCTGGGTAGACGTCGCGGAGGGCCCTAAAAATCCAAGCAGCACCACAGGGGGTGACGACAAAGACATAGGTTATATAAGAGACCTGATGCATTCTTTTTGAGGATGCAAATGATCGTCTTGTTCTATACCTGCGTATTTCTCTGTGGGCTGGCGATTGGGTGCCTGATAGGCGGGGGCAGGGGATCTAACTGTTTGTCTGTCCAGCGCTGAGTGATTCCCCTTGGTTTGTGTATTTCTTTCAAGCTTTCATAGAAAATCAAACTGTAAGCTCGCAAGTTAATTTGTGATGCACCAACTTCTGTAACAAAATTTTTACAGTAACGTGCACCAGGTTCCAAACAGCAGGTGTAAAGTGTTTTTATACGTTTTCACAGCTGAGAATTACATTTATGCCTTTGAAATATCGTAAAACGAAATCGATGTTTAATGTCTGCAAAATCCACGTTAAAAATAATTTAAAAAAACAAACAAAAAAAAAACCGCTTAAATTTTGTGAAGTTTTAAAAGAGTTGTAAAGTTATATATAAATAAGAGCCAGTTACGTAAACGCCACTAGCATGCATTTTTGTGTTAAATGTACAACAATGTTAATGTGTATATAATTAAATTCATGCATGCATTCTATTGTTTCTGTTATTTTCGTACTTTAATGAACGTGTAAAACATTCATTTGAGAGTCTGCACAGATGAGGTAATGTTTTACATGCTGATTGTTGCATTATTCCTCCATACTCCGACCGGGGCGAAAGGAATCAAATACAATCTTGAAATCTCTGAAATCGTATACCGGCACGACTGATTGTAAATGAAGTAAACAAACGCCAAAAAAACACCATGGCTTACGTCGTTTCTTTATACTCCAGAACAGTCACACAAATAAGTAATATAGTGTACAGATGACTTGACCGGCATCATGCTGATAAGTTTGACCTCGGCTTGGCTACAGAATACTGAAGAGCAAAAAAAGTGTCTCCGATGATTCCAAAAATGTCACATTTCTTTTGCTCGTCAGTATACATACCAAAATGACGGTGAATCAAAGACCCAGGCTGGGCCGCTGGTCTGGTTTTCAGCGCTAGCTTCAGGTGGCAGTTGCACGGTGGATAACTTCTTTAAACAGGCACAGGCAAACGCAGACAAAACACGAAAGCACAGGCAAATCAAGCAATATTTGCAAGAGACATAGATTCTCATGTGCCTATGTTTCTTGCTGACTCGAGACAACTCTAATAGCTCACAGCTAAATTAAAGTATGCTTGTATTTTAATCTAGAATTATCGTATGCTCGGTTACCCCGCCAAAAAAACAAAATGAGATCAAACTCAGTTGACTGTTTGGGTTCACGTTTAGGGCTTAAAGTCTTGTGTCCACCACGAAGGTGATTAATCAAAGACAGGGCACCGCCTAGAGTCTGAATAATTTTTTACCCCAAGCTGGATTCGTACCCGGGACCTTTAAGACAAGAGTCGAAAGCTCTACCATCCACACACACACACACCACACACACACACCCACACCCACACACCCACACCCACACACCCACACCCACACACCCACACACCCACACCCACACACACCACACACCCACACACCCACACACCCACACACCACACACCACCCACCACCCACCACCCACCACACACACACACACACACACACACACACACACACACACACACACACACACACACACACACACACACACACACACACACACGTGAAGATAAAAATCAATTCACAACAAAACAACCGTGCGCAGGTGCTTTGTAATACCGTTGGTATCAGTTTCAGACAAAATTATTATCTAACTGAAAACGTTTTCGAGTTAATGTATCCCAGTAAGCAAAGGTCTCGGGCTCACGACGGCCGCAGTGGGCCTGCGCATGGCTGTGAGCGGGCCTACTGCGGCCGTCGTGGGCCCGAAGACGTTTTGCTACTGGGGATCATATATCATAGACAGAAAATGCGAAGCCCAGACACGCTCTTAGTACTCTGCGGTCTACGTGAATCACAACGGCGCAACCACAAAAACATGATAAATTAAAATTGAAAAAAAACAACTATGTGTGTGTGTGTGGGAAGATGGGGGGGGGGGGGGGAGGTGGAGGGTGGGTGGGTGGGTGGGTGGTGGTGCATATAACAAAATAACTATATGCACGCGTTGTGTACAGCCTATGATACCAATTTTATACAAATCGTGTGAAATTAGAAAGTACCTTAGCTCATTCTACCCCAAGACCGAAATCCCAAAATGTTGCCGTTGTCCTCCGAAGACTGCATTGCAGTGCAGGACACAGATTGACCATGATAGTTCAAGGGTGATGCCAGAATAGCTTGGCGCCCATAGGCGCCAAGCTATTCTGGCACCACCCTTGAACTATCATGGTCGATCCTTATCTTGCTGTGGTGTGTCCGGGGTATAATGAGTTTGAGAGAAATGTCCAAGCGTGAGCAGTTACTGCGTGGAAATTGACTGACAGTAAATAAAATTGAGATTTGTGTCCCCAGAATTTGTACGTGTCGACATACTCAGCATCTATGTGTTCTTTCAAGGGTTTACGTCGTGCTTAATTATGCAATTTTAAAGCTGAAGACAACTAAAGCCCTCGACTTTTACCTCTGACATTGACCTCCTTGATCGGACCCTCGAAACGACAACACTGGCAAATCCCAACTCGTAATACAACTAATAGTGTCACAATACCGAGGTCGCGAGTTCCCCCAAGCCAGCACGCTCTTTAGCGCGAGAGGCGAGAAAGCGCAGTGGACTATGGATGATCGGCAGTGCGAGCAGGAAAACGTCCGTGAAATCGCCCAATATTAGCAGAGTTTACATGAATAACATGCATCTAATGTTGGTATAACGAAGTTTAATCATGATCACTAGCTATTAAAACGAAACAGCAGACCATTTTCCGAAGCCACCATAACTCGCTTCATCGCCATGATAATTATGTAGCTATGGTGAATGTTGCGAGTTCGTTTTCCTCCGTATTATCTCCACACACTTTATTTTTTTAAGTTGTATTGTCACGACTGTACGATCAGAAAGCATTTTCGACAGTTCTTTTTCAATTTGAACTTAAATTTTGCTGCATGTTACAAGATTCACAGCAAAACAGTATCATCTAAGAGTAATAGTAAGAGTTGCCCACACGTTGTGGCTCACTAAGTCTAGTCTCGGCTCAAAGCCGCGTAATCTAGCGAGCATTCTCGCGCTGCTTGGGAACTCGCAACCGGCCTATTGCCGAGTGGACTTCATACCTTCGGTGAGCTGACTCAATGGAATTGTCGAGTTGACTCCTAACCATGGGCGAGATGGCATATCGATTATTTGACAGTTTTCCTACATTGGGCGAGTTTAGACTAGTTCCTTCACTTGGATATGACTTTGCCATATCTACGCTTAGCAAACAACGAAATGACATAATGAGGAAATTAACCTTTCATGTGACCCTGGAAATCAAAGCGCAGCTCTTTTATTGTTTTAAAATATGACTTGTTCGTACAGTTATTTATAGTGAACGTCTGAAAGATAATTACAATAACAATGATGACCCTATCATATGAAAAAAATAAATGGTTTGTAATGAGGTCATCTTTGACTCAATGGAATTTTCTTCACAGTCATGAATTAATCCCGAGCGGTTTCCTAATCTTCAATAAACTATTTTTTGCCGTTCTACTTTCCAGGCTAACTCATGACCACCGTTGGCAGTTTTCGTCAAAAATCAAGTATATCTATCTATCTATATCCCGTAGTGTTGCCGACCGTTGGGGCACCACTGATGACTTGGCAGCCAGCTCCCTCCATTCCTCTCTGTTCTCTGCCATTCTCAGCGTATCGCGCAGCTTCAGTCCTGTCCACTCTGCGATATTGTCCTCCCATCTTTTCCTCTGTCTTCCTCTCCTTCGTCCTCCTTGCACAGTGCCTTGCAGGATTGTTTTGGCAAGCCCTGCTGAACGCGTGACATGCCCATACCACTTCAGTTTGCGTTTTTTCACAATGGCTAATAGGTCTTCATATGACCCGATGGCTTGTCGGATTCTGCTTCCCACTTCCACGTTTGTGACGTGATCTCTGTATGAGATGCCAAGCAGCCTTCGAAAACAACTCATTTCAGTGGCTTGTATCCTCCTTTCAAGGTCTGCTGTGAGGGTCCATGACTCGCAGGCATACAAAAACACTGAGATGACTAAGGAGCGCATCAGTCTGATCTTGGAGCAGAGTGTGATGTTTCTGTCCTTCCATATGGTCTTCAATCTTGTCAGTGCTGTTGTTGTCTGTGCAATCCTGGACAGTATTTCTGGTTTTGATCCCTCATCTGTCACAATGGCTCCTAAGTATTTGAATTTATTAACGGTTTCCAGTTTTTGGCTTCCAATCATGATGTCAGTGTAACACGGTTTATATCCACGGCAGAAAAACCGCCAGATGTGAAAATTGCAGAAACAACTTCAAACATTTGCAAGAAGCATAGATCCTCATGAGCCCTCGCAGAACACGAGGACTCGTGAAAATCTGTCTTAAGATACCTCTATGTTATAAACTGTGTGCTATTCTACCCCCAGAAAATTTCCGCAAGAGAAAATAACACTAGCATCTTAGTCCAAGAGCCAGACCGAGCTACCGTGCACCCCCTCATCCGCCCAGTAGTGAATCAGACTGCGGCCGTCGCTGGCCCGAAGACGTTTTGCTACTGGGGGTGGTGTCTGGGACCCTTTCACCGCCAAGGATATGAGATCCAGAGAAGGCTACACGCGTTCCAGCCACTACAGACAGGCTTCAAGTATGGACTATGGACTTTGTGCTTTGAGACGCTGAACTGGCCAGCACTTACAGAACGACGAAAAGAGCAAGTAAGCCTAACGCTGTACTTTAACCCCTTCACTGCTACTGTACGTACACTGTGGTCTGAAATGTGTGCCATGAAATGTGTGCCAGTTCAACGCGAATGAGCTCCAGCCGTCCCATGAACAATTGATACAAGTGGTTTCAGCAAAAAGGCACAGATCCTCATGAGCTGCCGCAATTGCGAAGGCTCATGAGGATCTATACCTCGTGCAATATGGCGTCCATTATTTCTCGGTAGTGAAGGGGTTAAGTTCCACCACCAGCTCATCCACATAGAATCTGCATATCAGGCCTTATCCAGCCAGCCAAGTAACCTACCACAAGCATGCACATAAAATCGTATCTCTGTGAAAAGCTCTTAATCCAGACCCAAAAGGTGTGAAGTGCAGAGAATAACCAAACGAAGAAAGAAACATGCTACAAGGCAACTGGCAGGGAGTTGATCTCACAGCGATCTTTAACCCCTTCACTGTCAAGAAAAAGTGAACAAGATCCAAATGTAAGAGACATAGATCCTCATGAGCCCCAGCGACTGCGGACTGAGGACTTCCGGCTATGCCTCTTGCTGAGACCATTTTACATCCGTGTTTCTCGGACGGTGTTGGCTTTTGGTCGTAGAATGATGTAGGATTTCAGAAACAAAAATGTACGTACAATGGCAGGGAAGAGGTTAAACGTCCTTTGTACTGTCTGCTAATTGATCTATGTCGAGTCGTACAAGCTTGGGGGATTAGACAGTCTCCCACTTGAGTGATTTAGTGACTAGTATCCATTGGCTAGGGACGTGTCTGCACTGAACTGGCGTTTATTATTTCCGCGGGCTTAGTTGTTCGCGTCATTATCCCACACACCCCCACCCCCACTCCCTCCCACCACTGGCTGTCCGACACGTCCTTCTGGAGATCTCTGTTAGGCTCAAGTGTGAAATTCAAACAAAGACATAAAATGTGTGCTCGTTTCCCGTGCATAGATCGTTATGAGCCCTCGCAAAACAGTCTGTCTGTCTCTCTGTCTGTCTGTCTGTCTGTCTGTCTGTCTGTCTGTCTGTCTGTCTGTCTGTCTGTCTGTCTGTCTGTCTCTCTCTCTCTGTCTCTCTCTGTCTCTCTGTCTCTCTCTCTCTCTCTCTCTCTCTCTCTCTCTCTCTCTCTCTCTCTCTCTCTCTCTCTCTCTCTCTCTCTCTCTCTCTCTCTCTCTCTCTCTCTCTCTCTCTCTCTCTCTCTCTCTCTCTCTCTCTCTCTCTCTCTCTCTCTCCCTCTCTCTCCTTCAACATAGACTTGCAAAAGCAAGGACACACTTCGTGGAGATCCATGTGTTGAATTTTTTTAGGGTTGAAACAGCTTGTCCAGTCACCTACTACAGTAGAGTTACTTCCTCATCTTCAAAGCTGATAGACCATGTGTATACCACAAAATAATGTCAGCGTTGTAAAAAATGTTAGCGTACCTAATACTTCTATTAGTGATCACTTTCCTGTTTGTTTTACGTTGTCTGTTAGGTTAGCTAAACAGTCAATCAAAGGACACACTACTATAAAGTATAGATGTTTTAAAAAAATTCGACCAAACTGCTGTTTTATATGACCTATCTTTAGTACCATTTTATGATATACAAAACTGCAAAAACCCTAACGATGCCCTGTCACGCTGGTACGAGATGTTTCTCGCCCGTTCTGGATAGACACGCGCCTAAGCGCATCAAACGCGTAAAATATCCTGTTATGCCAAAATGGCTCTCTGGTGAGATAAAACAAGCAATGGAAGTAAGAGATGAATGAAAACGAATACAATAAGAAGCGAAACCATGTCAAATCTCTAGTTCGTAAAGCACAGAGGCAAAATGCAGAACAAGCTATTGTCGACGGCAAAGACATCCGTTCAGTCTGGCAAGTAATAAACAATTTCACCAAAGGTAACAGTAAACGATCGCCTAATATTCCGCCCGATCTTATTGCAGATACTTCAACGTTCACTTCATAACTGTTGCTCAAACTCTAGCGAAGTCGAATACACCTAACCCTGTAAACTACACTTGCTCTCATCAACTACGTCACCATAGTCAACAGAGAGCCTGCAGCCCATTTTTAGTACCGCTTATGACTGTCCTAGATGTAGGCAAATATATTTCCAGTTTGAAGAACAAATCGTCTTGCGGTCCTTATGGTATTAGTAGTCAAATTTTAAAACTATCTCTGCCCTACGTCGTCGAATCCCTGACCTTTATTTATAATTTATCGATCAGACATAACGTTTTCCCGACGAGCTAAAAAAAAAAGAGAAGGTAATGCCTCTTCCTAAAAGCAAAGATTTATGCAAAATAAACGAGTACAGATCCTTTTCCATATTATCCTGTATTTCAAAACCGCTCGAGAAACATATCCATACTCATCTTCTAAACTTTCTGGAGCAAAACCATCTGATAACTGCAGCACAATCATGATTTCGACCTCTACATTCGTGCCAATCTGCCCTTGATCATTTAATTGATAAATGGCTCTCTGCCATAAATGACAGTAAAGTATCAGGTAAATCTTTCTTGACCTGAAAAAAGCTTTTGATCTTGTCAACCACGCTATCCTACTTAAAAACTACCATTCTATCACATTGACTCAAATACTGTCTCCTTTATATCTTCCTATCTCAGGGACAGAACGCAGAAAGTACTGCTAAATGGCAAATATTCCTCTGACGGGTTAGTAACTTGCGGTGTTCCACAGGGGTCTATTCTAGGGCCCTTATTATTTAAACTATTTATTAATGATCTGCCACTGTGCATATCTCATTTAGACGCAAACTGCGATCTGTTCGCAGATGACACGACCATACACACATCTGATAAAGATATCGCAACCATTAATAAGGTACTCCAACAAAGTCTTGATGAAGTAGCAGGCTGGTGCAGTGATAATCACAGGATTAGTAGTATTCCAAAGACAAAAAGCATGTTAGTTCCTATACATCAGAAACACAAGCATGGCCTACCACCTTTAACACTCTCCTTAGATAGCCAGCCTGTAGAACAAATAACTAGGCATCGCTTATTAGGCGTTATAGTGGACAACCAATTAAGCTGGGAACCGCATATTGATTCTATATGCAAACGAATCTCTAAAAATCTGTTCCTGTTATCAAAACTACGTCATATAGTTAATACTGATATCTGTAAACTCTTTTTCCATGCGCATATCAAAACACATTGTGACTACAGTTCTACCGTCTGGGATGGATGCAGCGAAGTTCACATGAATAAAAGTTAATTTCTTGCATCGTCGGGGCATTAAATTAATACTTCCCGGTCCTACTTTGACTGACGAAAAATTAAAATCTCTCAAGTTACTAACATTGAAAAAACAGTTTGAATTTAATCGTTGTGTTCTACTGCACAAGATCATGCACGGAAAAGCCCCACCCTGTCTAAAAACTCTATTTTCCGACAATAATAGGAAAAACACGAGAAATAGCTCGATCCACCTTCCAAAAATTAGATTAGCGTCTCCAAAGATCGCCTCCATAAATATTTACAATGTGCCACAGTGAATGAAACAGCTCCCCCCCCCCCCCCAACTCCACCCTACCCTCCCCCCCCCCTTCCCACCCACCCACCCTTTTCTCTCTGTTTCACAAGTAAAAGCGAGCTGTAATCCTTGCAACGGCCACAGTACCTTATGAGCCCTGCAAGAGTGGCGGCATATTACAAATCATTGAATTAGAGCGATAAAAGTAAAAAACGACTCCCCCACCCCCACCCCCGGGCTCCCTTTTCATTAATAAAAACTCAAACCTAAAATTGAATACAGCCGAAAAAATCCTAGTTAGTTTGACCTTGAGACATTTAAAATGTCAGCGCAGGGCTATGTTCACTGGTGCAACCGTTCCAAGACTCAGCGTGTCTCCCCCACCCACCCCCCTCTCCACCACTCACGGCATTCCCAAAGACGTAGATAACTAGGGCTGAACCGGTCG
This sequence comes from Semisulcospira habei, assembly GCA_036245525.1. Taxonomy (NCBI): domain Eukaryota; kingdom Metazoa; phylum Mollusca; class Gastropoda; family Semisulcospiridae; genus Semisulcospira; species Semisulcospira habei. The sequence goes on along the minus strand of BTPG01000002.1, from coordinate 252,915,859 downwards.
GGGTACATCCTCGGTGGCCGCTACGGGGCCTTGTCGGAGTCTCCAAAGGAAATTCTCACGCCACCCCCACCCCCACCCGCAATCCACCTGCCCCCATCTCATCACCCCACCCATTACCACCACCACCACCCCTCCACACACACACCCTTCCTTTTTTTGGGAATAAATACACCAAACAGCTAAAGTACACATACATTTTCTGTTTTTAAACCCAAGACTGCATACACCCCCACCCCAAACCACAGTTCAATTTAATTAGTTAGTTAGTTTTTGGGTTTAACGCCGAGCGGGCAACTAAGGCCATCTCACGGCGGGATTGGTAAAAATCTGGCCAGCCCAGACTAAAAGAAAGGTCTTGAGACAAGATGTAAAATATACCTTAAAAATATGTCATGCTAAAATGTCGCTCAGGTCTTTAAAGAAAACGTCTACAGACTCTCAAAAAGGCAAAATAATAGAAACATCATAATCTATAAATGCTCAAATCTTATTAAAAATATGGCACTCTCTCAGAAAACTGAAGATTTTGTCCGGGGGCACATCCCGGAACAAAACCTTCAAGGAGTCTGCTGTGAAATGTTTATACCTTGTGTCGATTAGATCAGCACAAGACAGCAAAAAGTGTCGAACAGAGTACTGCTCGTCGCAGGCATAACACCATGGACGCTCATCCTGTTTCAGTAAATAAGAGTGTGTAACATACGTGTGCCCGATGTGGAGCCGAGCAAGGACAGTCTCCTCACGGCGGCTGCCGCAGCGATAAGGTAGACCGTCGGACAAATTTTGAAGGGCTTCAAGCAGCTTGTTAGCTTCCACTTTGTCACACTCGGACTGCCACTCACGGGTTCAATTTAATTAAGTTGGCGGTGAATCAAAAGAAGAGAGAAGAAGAATAGATAGGTCTACAGGGAGATCAGGGCTAGTTGACTCCTTGAAAATGTCCACTTGAGTACTAACCGCGGGCGAGATGGTATATGGGCGAGATGGCATATGGGCGATCTGTCCGGTTAAAAGTTTGAGCCCAAGATCAAAGTTTGTGAGGACTTACAGAAACTTCTAAACAAAGAAATCTTCTATCACAGCATACCGGGACAGGGCAGAGGACACTCAATGGTAAGGAACAGGAAGATGATTACATCCCAAAATTACCTCCAAAGAGATGACTTCCTGTTGGCAACGGACCACACACTCCGGAAGAGCGAGGCGACGAATCATTGCGGATCCCAGCGTCGTACTTTTACTGTTGCGGGATGTAGCAGACGAATGGTTTTCCGCGCATATCGCGGACTGTATCGGTGTTCGATGGGGACGTTTTGTTTGGACCAAAATGGAAAGCGAACCAATCAACGCACGGTTAACCCTTTTAGCCCCAAGGTCCCATTTATCAAATTTTGGAGGTGTTGCCTAACGACTATGTACCAGTTGCAGGAGATGGCCGCTTGACCATGATAATTCAAGAGTATCGCCAGATTAGCTTGGCGCCTTCAGGCGCCAAGCTAATCTGGCGATACCCTTGAATTATCATGGTCAAACCATCTCCTGCTGTAGGGATCCGGGGCTAAAAGGGTTACTGAAACGGTCCAAGTTCTGATTGTGCGCAAACAGACGCCATTTTCGGAAATCAGATGTATGTCAAAATTGCGCCTGTTTCGACGGAAAGCAATGAATTAAAAGCCAGGACAAACAAACAATATCGCATGTTTGTACAGGCTTTTTAATCCACTGTTTTCGCCGGAACTCGTGCAATGACCTACTTCTGATTTCCGGAAATCGTCTATTGTTATATAAAAGATATATTTTGTGATATTGCCCGACTAGCGAGTAACTAATGTCGAGGCGGGAGAATTTAGCAGGGAAAAAGAATGCAGTGGTAAAATAAAATGTTACTTATCTCTGGACCGGGCGTGCGTCGTCATGAAGTCCTGATTCCATCCACGATTCTCTGGAATATTCGTGAGGTGACGGCCCCAGGAAGCCTCGCTTTCGACCTCTCCAGGCTGGTTGCCGTTGGCTGGCACTGCTACTGCCCACAAGGTGTCAACAAGGCATAAGTCTCCGTCACCATACAGGCCAGAGTAGTATGGATAGTCATTCCAGCAGAATCTCCTTCAAATTTCATTGTCAGCTTCAAGCTGCGGGTGACGGAAAGTCCTAAAACTGCCACGCCTACTTGCTGTACTCTGCACTAGCACTGAATTTCATAATACAAGTACGGAAATCAGAGATTGGTCCCAATTGCGCAAAAGGCCATCCGGGCGATGTCGGCCGCCGTTGGCCGGACGTGCGCGGACCAACGGCGGCTGACGTCGGCCCGATGGCTTTTTGTGCACTGTCTCAAAGCTGCACCGCGACGTCTGACACTCACTTTACACACTTCAGTTTGTCTTCAGATGAGGTTGAAAGCACATCAACGTCAAATACGTTATGGCCGCAAACATCTATCACGTTGAAAAAGTGACTTTGTGCAGAGGTTTCTATCGCAGTGGTAATGCACTGGTCAGTGTTGCTAGATTGCACGGTGGCTGACAAACCACGACTAGCTAGGTTGAGGGAGACAAAGCAAGGTGAGCAGTATTCACACTGCACCCGTTCTTGAACGTCCAACCCGGAGCGAGGGTGTTAGTTAGTTAGTTAGTTAGTTCGGGTTTAACGTCCACAGCACCGAGGTGATCATGGACGGCCCTGACGGGCGGGTTATGGGGGACAGGGAAATCTATTGCCTATGGAGTACGACCTGAACACTGATCAACTCAGGCGCACTCCAACTGTGCCACTTTGATGTACCAGGACCTTTCAACGGACATGCTATTGAACAAATCCGTTTCCCCCCTGGATCAGCGAGGGTGTGACGTCCACAAATACTTATTTGGCTGTCGGTAGCGCCTTTTGTCGCGATGATTCGTGCAGGAATCGTTGCGACAATAACCGCAACAGACAGTCAGTTTGTTAAGGATTGACCTAGTTTAGAAACTACACGATAGCTTGACTTTGATTGGGTATCGACACACACACACACACACACACACACACACACACACATACACACACACACACACACACACACACACACACACACATACACACACTCACACACACACACACACACACTCACACACACACACACACACATACACACACACACACACACACACACACACACACACACACACACACACACAAACACACGTAAAATAAATCGGCGCATTAAATAGGCGCTTGACCCAATTGAATATCGGCTCAAAGCGCCGCCGCGAACAGAACCCAACAAGCACGCTCACGTGAATCATGCGCATTTATTCACACTGTACATAAACACAGAACATCCACATTCACGTACGTACACACACACATACATGCACACACATACTTATCAACTCATTGGAGACGAGCCATATGCGGATACCCCGCGATTCGCCGCGTATCCGTATACGACACGTCTCCAGCGAGTTAATTTTAAGCCGTTTTCACGTACACTCGTCTCTTCGTCTGGGAAATGACTGTGCTATTTGATGCGTTATTCATAGCGTCCACCCACCGACTCACTGATAACATAAGTTAGATTAAAACATAACTTCGAGCTTAACAATTACTATCTATCACCTTCATACAAACGACACTGTTGCGCACCCATTGAAAAAGTGCGTTTTCAACAATACTCATACGTATAGACAGTTTGGAAAATAGCGTAACTATAATGTCTTGCGACAGTCTCTTTGTTTTTTTCTTTTCTTTTTTTTAGTTTGCGAATATGCAGACGCCTGCGGCTTTCAAAACATTTCTTGCGCACGTTTCTGACTCACGTTAGCGGAAAATGCTGCAGTTTTTTTTTAAAACAAAACAAACAACACAAAAAATGTGAGATGAAAGGCTTCTTACGCAAGCACAAGAGTAATGAGGGAAACAACCTCAATTTGCCGTGCCAGAAGGCGGAGTGTGTGCGCGTACAACACCTTAACTAAATCACACGTACTAATTACTTTCGCAAGTTTTGGGATCGTCTTCAAGCCCTTTAGTGCCGGGGGCAAGGCGAACATTACTCATGTGCAAGAGTTAGTTAGTTATTTGGGTTTAACGCCGAGCAGGCAAATAAGGCCATCTCACGGCGGTCATGTGCAAGAGGCATAAATCCTCATGAGCCCCCGCAGTCGCGGGGGCTCATGAGGACTTATGCCTCTTGTTAGTCTTCTGTTTCTTATGCCTATTTCGGTCACATTTGCGTCTGTGTTTTTCACGCGTAGGTTGGTCAGTGTGCACTGAGTCGTGTCAGACGCGCAATTAATGATCACTGGCAGTGAAAGGGTTAAGCACTGCGTACAAGCAAAGAGCGATCGTTTGACTATTACAGTTCGAGAACAGTGCCAGATTATCGCAGCATCGTCTAGTGATTCACAACTAATTTTGACGTTCGAACCTTTTTTTTTTTTTTTTTTTTGGTGGGGGGGGGGGGGGGGGGATCGTCTTTAAACACTGCGTACAGTGTGTGCGAGACGACTTAGCCATGATAGTTCAAGACCAGTGCCAGACTATATATTTTAAGGGCAGTGCGAGATTAGCAACATATTGTCTCTCATTCACAGCTAATCCTGACTTTCGAAACTTTGAGGATCGTCTCTTAAAAAAAAACTGCGTAGTATCTGTGCGTAATGACTTGGCCATGATAGTTCAAGATTAGTGCCATGACTAGATAGTTCAAGGGCAATGCCAGATTAGCACCACATCGTCCTCTCATTCAAAATTAATCTTGACGTTGGGGGTCGTCTCTACACACTGATCAGCGCCAGATTAGATAGTTCAAGGGCAGTGCCACATTGTCATCTCATTCACAAATAATCTTGATGTTCGAAACTTTGGAGGTCGTCTTTGAACACTGTGTAACCTTCTTGGTCATAATAGTTCGAGAGCAGTGGCAGATTAGATGGTTCAAGGGCAGTGGCAGATTAGCTTGGCGCCTTCAGGCGCCAAGCTAATCTTGCGCTACCCTTGAACTATCATGAGCTATCCATCACCAGGTCTGTCACAGCCTTTACACGCCTCCCAAAGTTGTGAAAGTCGTTTTTAGGTTATGCGCTAATTGAATTGAGACAGCAGAAGGGAAAGCTAGGCGGTTGTTTGTTTTTCAACACCTTTTCCTGTGTTGAAAGGTTGCGCTGAGTATTGCGTTGTTTTCTTTTCTAAAATAATGAATGTTGGAGTAATTGTGAAAGGGTTTCCATACTTAAACTTGCAAATTTTTGTAAACCGAGTCACTGCACTTCGTATTAAGGTTGACTGACAATAGTGTATGAGTTTTGCATTAACAGAACGCAAACTGTGGGTTTTTAGAGCACTGCGTACTTTTTTATTTAACACAAGAACTGAGAAATCAGTCTCGTAACAAGAACGACCTTAATAGGCCAAAGGTAATAGTTATATGGTAGTGCCAGATTAAATGCTTGGAAAGGAGCAAAGGTAATCTAGAACTACCTTTTAACCCCATTCACTGCCAGTGAACGCAGGTTGTGTTCTGACATCTTTGTTAACCCTTTTAGCTCCAACGTCCCATTTCTCAAATTTTGGAGGTGTTGCCTAATGACTATGGATTGACCATGATAATTCAGGGGTAGTGCCAGATTAGCTAATCTGGCACTACCCTTGAATTATTCTGGTCAATCGATCTCCTGCTGTAGGGACTCGGGGGCTAAATGGGTTAATTCAAAGCCAAAGCGTCCGAGGAACACGGACATGCACAAATTGGTCTCAGCAAGAGACATAGATCTTCATGAGCCTCGCAGTTGCGGGGGTTCATTCATGAAGATATATGTTTCTTGCAGTTGCTTGGTGTTCATTTTCTACTCGGCAGTGAAGTGGTTAACCAACATGGCCGCTCCTTCGACAGCTACCCTTTATAGTCTGGCTTAACCCTTAGGTTGTCGGTAGCGATTTTTGTCGCGATGATTCCTGTAGGATCAACAAACACCGCTACCAGCAACCAAAATATGGTTAATAGGCGCCTCCGTAAGTTTAGGAAATCATTGTTTGGTTTACTCATTCGAGACCAACCGTACACGGATACGCGGCATGTTTAAGGTAAGATAGAGTGAGGTTTTTTTTGTTTTTTTTTAGTTTTTTTTTTTTTTTTACTCGGACTGGTTTCAAAAATTTGGATGGCATGTCCGTTCGTTGTAACACCAAAGCAACTGTCTAAACCTTGGGGAGGGGGGGGGGGGGGGAAGACGTGCAACAAAGTGCAACAAGAATGTGAAAAGGAAAAATGGGAAATCGAAACAAAAGCACACGAACTTGTTAATTGTTTCTAGAGACAAAACAATCTAAAGCCGGCGAGACAACAGAAACAAACATTGAAGAAACACCCACAACAAAAAATACAGAGAAACTGATCCATAAACTTGTTAATTGTTTGCGAGCGACCAAAAAATCTAGCGGCGAGACGAAAGAAACAAACATGGCATAAAAACAAACAAACAAAAAATAAAGACAAACTGCTGAAGAAATAAAAAGCAAACCCCAAACACAAAGCCGATTTATAAAGATTTCTTGAGCTGCGCGATATTGTTTTTGCGCTGTTTAGGCCGTTCAAGCCATTACGGAAGAGTGCCCGGGTGGAATAACTGCCTAAGCTGCCATTTATTTTGTGCCACGCAATACCACTCTAACACAACAGATCTCGGCCATATTCTTCTTTTTATTTTTCAATTGGTTAACCCTTTCACTGCCGAGAACAACTAAACGTCACCCGACTGCAAGAGGCATAGATCCTCATGTGCCCCCGCATTTGCGGGGGCTCATGAGGATCTATGCCTCTTGCTGAAGTCACTTTGTATGCATGTTCTATGCTCCATTCTTTGCATGCATGTGCATTTCAACTGCACCCAACTGCAAGAGGTTTAGATCCTCATGAGCCCCCGCAGTTGCTGGGGCTCATGAGGATCTAAGCCTCTTGCTGACGCCATTTTGCACGCAGGTTCCAACTGCACCCAACTGTAAGAGGAATAGATCCTCATGACCCCAGCAGTTGCGGGAGCTATTGCTGAAGCCTACTTTGTATGCATGTTCCTTGAATGCTTCCAACTGCACCCAACTGCAAGAGAAATAGATCCTCTAACTGCGGGGGCTCATGAGGATCTATCGTACCTATTGCTGACTCCACTGTGTATGCATGTTCCTTGCGTGGTTCGGGCACTATGACGTTGAATGAACAATTATTTCGGGATCACAGTCTGCGTCCACTGGCAGGGAAGGCGTTAACTTTTTAGGCACTTGGGAGCTTTCCTTGCGATGAAATTACACCACAAATTACGACAGAAATTTAAGGCAACTGCAGTAAAGAGCTGTAGTGAGTAGAAGGCTTCTACAATCCCACAGTTAATCCCATTCCTCTTTCAAGAGACATAGATCCTCATGAGCTCCCGCAACTGCGGGGGCTCATGAGGATCTGTGTCTCTTGCTCAAGAAGACTGGCTTCAAGTTTCTCCTCAAAATTAACACTTTTTTTCGGATTAAACGTATTAAACACGCCTCCGTCGCGCAAGCTTCAATCCATTTCAACGCAACTTCATGCATAGAAATGGTCAACACATAGGAAGCGATTTTTTTCACTCAAAGTCGGCGTAGTTTGAACTCTAGTAAACCTCCTCTGGTTGAGGAGGTAGATGTTGATATTTCAAATGGATGACGTCCGCCGAGGGCGGCATGAATTTAATCTGAAAACAGTGCGCTGTCGATCTCCATAGCCAATGGAACATAATATACTAGCTTTGATCTTCTTAATTTGGCCATTCTGATGTTTGTATTCTGACGTTAATGTAACATAATTTTGTTCGTTTGGATCGGCGTCATTTTAACTTTTGAGTCTAACGTTAAAATAAAACTTTATAAAGACGTAAATGAAACTAAAGTTTTAAATTTAAAGTTTTAAATTGAATTGAGATTAGCAATACTACGCTACTTTTGCGCAGTAACATAACGTAAAGTTAACGCAGGAGCTAACCTATAGATAACGTTATTCTAACCTAGTCATGCTGTATATTATCTACAGTTTCCCGTCGTACGCTTGAACCGCTCAGACCGAGTCGATCTTTCTCAGCAAGTGATATAAATTCACATGAGCCCTTGCACTTGCGGGGGCTCATGTGAATCTATGTCACTTGCAGACGGGAGATGACGCATGAGTGACTGCACCGCTTCGGGTCAAAGCCGGAATCCATGTTTTCTACGACCACAGTTTTTGGACGGTCAGATCAGCGTGACCGGTCATGTTTCAAATTCCGGGCCTTCGATTGGAGCGTGGGATTAAGTGGCCCTTTCGCATGCGTGACGCGGGACATAACTCACTTCCTGATCACCACAACAGATGGCATGCTTGTGAAGAATGTACAAACAATCCAGACGGTTCGGGTGATTGACGGGGGATGTAAAAGAAAGTTGAAAGCTAAACGCCTTCTTTCAAGACAATATGAGCAGCATGCTTTAACCTTGTCACTGGCGGGGCACGGCGAACGCAACCCATCTGCAAGAAACATAAACCCTCATGAGCCCCCGCTGTCGCGGGAGCTCATGAGTTTTTATGTTTCTTGTTAGTCCCAGCTTCTTTATGCCTATTTCTCGTCCCACTTACATTGTCTTCTTCACTCGAGTTTGGTCATCGCGCATTCGTTTCAGACGCGCAATTACTGATCACTAGCAGGTAAATGATGAATTGTATTCAAGCTTCATTGTTTTCACCCCTTCCTTTTGCCTGTCAACCCCTTTCCCCCGCCCCCCCCCCTTAATCCCCCCACCCACCCCACCCCTACCCCACTTCCTCCAAAAATAAAAAATACCACCTCAGATCTGAGACAACTACTACAATCTTTACGGAACACAAACAGGATCGCAATTATCTATGTCGGTTTCGAGACTCATGAGGATCAACGTGGATTGCAGATGGCTGTTTCCGCCTCAGCAGTAAATTAGCCGATTTATGAAATCTGATTCATCCGCGAGACACGATTAAAGGTCAGACCCCTCCACGCCACCTCCCCCACACACCCCACACCCCATATCCCTTGTCATCGCAATAAACATTTCAGCGCTGACGAAGAAGAATTTTGTCATTGAAAATGCAGACGGCGTGAACAAGTGGAGAGTGATTTTTTTCTTAAAAAATAAATGAGTGGGTGTGATGTTGTTGCAGAGAAGACAATTCACGTGAAGATGCTTATTGAGGCTGACACATCTACATGCGCAAGCGTTTCTTATGATGAGGAGGTCCTTATGCATGTATATGAGGGGTTGTGCGTTGTCTACTGACGACAGAACAACTTTTTTCATGATATCGCTGAACCCATTTAGCCCCGATTCCCTACAGCTGGAGATGGATTGACGATGATAATTCAAGGGTAGTGCCAGATTAGCTTGGCGCCTTCAGGCGCCAAGCTAATCTGGCACTAACCTTGAATTATCATAGTCAATCCATCTCCTGCAACGGGTACATGGTCATTAGGCAACAGCTCCAAAATGTAAGAAATGGGATCTTGGGGCTAAAAGGGTTAACCCGTACAGTGCCAACTAACGCAGAAGTGTGTTTCTGCAATCTTCGTTAATTCAAGGCCAAAAAACAAAAAAAAAACTCAAAAAATCTATATGTTCCAAGGAAAAGGAAAATGGATCCAAAATGGCCTCAACAAAAGCATAGATCCTCATGGGCCCCGCAACTGCGGAGGCTCATGAGGATCTATATCTCTTGCAGTTGGGTGCTGTTCACATTCTTTTCCGGGACGGAATGGGTTAAACTTCATTGCAAGAAAAAAAAAATGTGCAGCGGAGGCTGCCGTGTAAGGTTTTCTTAACTCATGACATTGTATAGAGTAAATCTCGAAAATGAAAGAAGCATGCTTAGAAAAGACAATTACAACACAGTTTATTAAATTGTGTTGTCATTGTCTATTCTTAGCGTGTTTCTTTCTTGGGATTGTGTTGTAATTGTCCCAAGAAAGAAGGACACACGCTTCGAAAATAATAAATTGTTTTGTAATTGTCTTTTTTAAGCGTGTTTCTTTCTTTCTTGTAATTTTCTTTTAATTTCACAAGCAGTCACCTTCTGGATGTTTGGTCTGGATTTCATAAATCTTTATATAACGAAGACTGCCTTCGTCCGGAAAACGTACTTCACTGAGCGCGGCGATGTCGATGTTTAACCTCCGCAATTCATGGGCAATGAGGGCGGAGCGACGTTCAGGGCGTCCGCTGTCTGCTTTGTCGAGCATGGTTCGGATGTTGCAGAATGCTACGTTGAGTCCGGTCGTGGTCGTCATGAAAGTGGATCCGTTATTTTTTCTTGTTTTTTGACCGCAGGAGAAGATGCCCGTTGACCGCGGCTAGCCAACTGGGGTTGCGAGGGGACGAGCTTTGGTTAATAGGCCACCTTTTCTAGGCCCCTCTCCGTGTGGAGCAAGCAGTGCTGTCCCTAGAGAAGGCTGCTTGGTCGTTCAGGGTGTGCCGAGTGATGTTGTCATCCCCAGGTCAACATCAGGCGACCAATATCCTGAACCGCCTGCATGCAGGTTTGAGACTGCGGCTTCCAGTGACATCTTTCACCTGCCGTTTCGCCCCTCGCCCGTCGCTACAGGACTTGGAATGGTCAGTGTCATGGTCCGTGGACGTTTCCTAAAGCCTGCGCGGTGGAGCTTTTTGGTGGAGTGCAGTGTGCGCAGTACTGGCCCCACCCTTTAAACCCTTGGTTCGTCTGCCATGGCCTAGCAAGCTGGGACGATGGCATCGAGGTCCTCGGGTCGTAGGTTTTATATCAGACTGTCCTTGTCCTAGTCTCTGGCTCAAAAGCCTCCAAGAACTTGGCGCTGGGTACACCCTCTACTGGTCAGGCAGGCCTGAATCAGAAAGACGGCTCTCAGGCGTGGGTTTCATGGTCAAGAGCTCCATTGCGACTAAGCTGGAAAACCTACCAACGGGTCACTCAGACCGCATCATGTCCATGCGCCTCCTCCTGAGACACCAGCAACACGTCACCCTTCTCAGTGTGTACTCTCCAACCCTCCTGGCAGAGCCTGCTGAAAAGGACAAGTTTTACACTGACCTGCGCAGCCTCATACAGAGCACCCCTGCAGACGACAAAGTCATCATCCTTGGCGACTTCAACGCCAGAGTGGGCCAGGACTCTGAAGCCTGGAAAGGAGTCCTCGGTAAGCATGGCGTCGGGAACTGCAATGACAATGGCCGCCTACTGTTGGAGTTCTGTGCAGAGCAGCAACTGGTCATCACCAACACTACTTTTCAGCAAAAGGACAGTCGAAAGACCACCTGGATGCATCCTCGCTCCAAACACTGTCACCTTATCGACTATGTCCTAGTGCGTCAGAGGGACCGCAGTGACGTCCTCCTCACCAGAGTGATGCCCAGGGCAGAGTGCCACACTGACCACCGTCTTGTCCGCTGCAAACTCAGGCTCCACGTCAAGCCAAAACCCAAGAAATGCCCCCCCCCCCCCCCCCCCCAAGAAAAAGCCTGATGTTGCCAGCCTTCAGCGTGACGACGTGAAAGCTGCCTTTCAGACATATTTACAGCGCAGGCTCAAAGACACAGCGGACCCAGCAGACTCCTCCCCTGAAACACTTTGGGAACAACTGAAAACTGCTATTGCAAAATCCTCTGCAGAAGTCCTGGGTTTCGCTAGAAAGAAGAACAAAGACTGGTTTGACGAGAACGATGTAGAGATCCAGGAACACCTAGCAAAAAAAAAGAGCCGCCCATCAGGCCCACCTAGCCCAGCCTTCCTGCCCTGTGAAGAAGTCTTCCTTCCGCCTCGTCTGCAGCAGTCTCCAGCGCAAGCTCAGAGATCTCCAGAATGAGTGGTGGACCAGACTTGCACAGGGGACCCAGCTTTGCGCTGACAATGGTGACTACAGGGGCTTCTACGAAGCACTGAAAGCAGTGTATGGCCCCAGACACCTGGTACAAAGTCCCCTGCGAAGCGCGAATGGCCAGGCACTCCTCACAGATAATACCTCCATCTTGAACCGCTGGTCGGAGTACTTTCAGAGCCTCTTCAGCGCTGAGCGCACTGTTCAAGAAGCAGTCGTCCTACAAATCCCACAACTCCCAGTAAAGGCTGAATTGGACGAACCGCCCACCGCTGAAGAGACCCTCACAGCCATCCACCAGCTCAAGAGTGGCAAAGCAGCAGGCATTGATGGAATACCACCAGAGATCTGGAAACATGGTGGCACAGCACTGCACAACAAGCTCCATGACCTCTTTCTCTGCTGCTGGGAGGAAGGAACACTACCAAAGGATCTCCGTGATGCTGTCGTTATCACCCTGTACAAGAACAAAGGCGAGAAGTCAGACTGTTCCAACTATCGGGGAATTAATAATAATAATAATAATAATAATGCCGTTATTATATAGGCGCTTTTTCTCAATTTTGGGGAAATCGACTCAAAGCGCCGCGCCTGAAACCCAACACACTTACGAAACAGACACGGATTTACGCCATTTAAGACAAACACAGTACAAGACAAACGAAGGGCCAGTCAGCTACTGAAGTTACAGAGATTTTTGATCGCTTGTATTTTGAAATTTGTAAAGTGGCCTGAGACCGCTGCTGTCCATTGCTGGGAAAATTCTTGCAAGGCTGCTCCTGAATCGGCTGGTACCTGCCATTGCAGAAGACCACCTCCCAGAGAGCCAGTGTGGCTTCAGAGCCAACAGGAGCACCACCGACATGGTCTTTATGCTGAGACAGCTTCAGGAGAAGTGCCGCGAGCAGAACAAAGGGCTGTACGTAACGTTTGTCGACCTAACAAAAGCGTTCGACACTGTGAGCAGGCAAGGCATGTGGCAGATCCTGGAGCGACTTGGCTGTCCCCCAAAGTTCCTCAGCATGATTGTCCACCTACACGAGGGCCAGCAAGGCTAGGTCAGACTCAACAATGTTCTCTCAGAACCATTCCCTATTCTCAAAGGCGTAAAGCAGGGCTGCGTGCTGGCACCGACCCTCTTCACCATTTTTTAGCATGATGTTGAAGCAGGCCACAGTAGACCTCGATGATGACGATGCAGTGTACATCAGGTATCGTCTCGATGGCAGCCTGTTCAACCTCAGACGACTGCAGGCCCACACGAAAACCCTAGACCAACTGATTCGTGAGCTGCATTTTGCTGATGACGCTGCCCTCGTTGCACACACACAGAGAGAGCCCTGCATTGCATCACGTCCTGCTTCGCAGACGCTGCCCAGCTCTTTGGACTCGAGGTCAGTCTGAAAAAGACAGAGGTCCTCCATCAGCCGGCACCCAAGACAGTGTATCGCCCTTCTCACGTCACCATTGGCGAGTCTGAACTAAAGTCAGTGCACCAGTTTACTTACCTTGGCTGCATTATCACGTCGGACGCCAAGCTGGACAGGGAGCTTGACAGCAGGCTGACAAAAGCGAACAGCACTTTCGGGCGACTTTTCAAGCGGGTGTGGCACAATCAACAGCTGAAAACAGGCACCAAGATCAGCGTGTACAGAGCTGTGGTCCTCACCACCCTGCTGTATGGTTCCGAGTCCTGGGCCCTCTACCGCAGCCAACTACGACTCTTCGAACGTTTCCACCAGCGCTGCCTGCGTACCATCCTGGGCATTCACTGGAGTGACTATGTCACCAACGTCGAGGTCCTTGAACAGGCTGAAACTGTGAGCATCGAGGCCTTGCTGCTGCGGACACAGCTCCGCTGGGCGGGGCATGTCTCCAGGATGGAGGATCATCGCCTACCAAAGATCACCCTGTTCGGCGAGCTTGCTACTGGACACCGTGACAGAGGGGCACCAAAGAAGAGATACAAAGACTGTCTCAAGAAGTCACTTAGTGCCTGCCAAATCGACCACCACCAGTGGTCCTCGCTTGCTGTGGACCGTGACACCTGGCGCTCCACCATTTACAAGGCAGCTGTCTCCTTTGAGGACTCTCGCAGAGCTAGCCTTAAGGACAAGCGGCTCAGGAGAAAAAACAGAGCTGCCGCAACTCAGAACCCTGGCCATACCTTCCCCTGCAGCCACTGCGGTCGAACCTGCCTGTCCCGGATTGGCCTCCGCAGCCACGAACAAGCCTGCAGACGTCGTGGGCAACTCCTATAAAATCTTCGTTCGCGAAGTCAAGCCAAGAGAATATAACGAAGATAACAATTTCAAATCTGAGATGAACTCGCATGCTATTAACGTAGTAACGTGTTTTCCACAAAAAAAAATGTGAGGATTTGGGACAAGGAGAATAGGTAAAGGGGTCACACAGTACACAGTTCCCAACCTCTGACCTTTGACCTATCAGTTAATTCAGTCCGCATAGCCCTGGTCACATGTTCTAGGATTAAAGTAGGATTATTTGACTCGTCTAACAAGCAAAGTTGGAGAGCCCAGACTTTGACCATAAACCTTTTTGTGCAAGAGGCATAGATGCTCATGAACCCCCGCAGGATACGGGGGTTCATGAGGAGCTGAGCCTCTTTCAGCGGAATCCCCTCATGTAAATTTCCCGCGAAAGTGTCTCAGTGTCTGGCTTGGTGGATGAAAAAGCCTATGAAAAAAACTGGACTGAGCTCAGATTATCATCAAAAGCATTTCGACGCAAAAAGACATAGATCATCATGAGCCCCCCGCCGGCCTGTAGGGAGTTCATGATGATCTATGTCTCTTTCATTGAGAAGTATACGGCCCAATCCCTCTTCGTCTCCTCATCATCCGGGGTTTACCGGAGACTGAAAAGACTGAAATCCAGACTAGCCCAAGACAGAGCCCGGGATCCTGTAATGATAGTGGATGGACGGATGTTGTGAAAAGCTTAACCCTTTTACTGCCTGGATATAAAGTGAACTCCAAACATCTGCAAGAGGTATAGATCCTCATGAGTCCCCGCATGTGCGGGGGCTCATGAGGATCTATGCCTCTTGCTGACCCCTCTTTGCACCATGTTCCTTGGACGGCCAGGGGTTTTGTCGCTCAATTAACCCATTTAGCCCCGAGTCCCTACGGCAGGAGATAGATTCACCATGATAGTTCAAGGGTAGTACCAGATTAGCTTGGCGCCTGCAGGCGCCAAGCTAATCTGGCACTACCCTTGAATTATCATGGTCAATCCATCTCCTGCAACTTGTACATAGTCATTAGGCAACACCTCCGAAATTTGAGAAATGGGACCTTGGGGCTAAAATGGTTAACAAAGATTTCAGAACCACCATCCGCATCTATTGGTAGCCCAGTAAGGAGAGGTCAGATATCGGCCCGAAGGTCTTTTGCTTACTGGGAGGGAAGGGTTAATGAGACCTTGTTTGGATTTCCTAGTCTTGACGGAAAACGTCCAGATGTCATAAGTCAGAAAACTGCGCTGTACGCATGTGTCATGACATCCGTGCAGCACCCCGCCAACGAGAGATCCACATTAAACCCAACCATAGTAAACCAGATAAAAGCAGACCAGAGTAAACGCTAGCATAGTAAACCAGAACATAGTCAACCCAACCATAGCAAACTAGACTATAGTAAACCTGAACATAGTAAACCAGACTATAGAAAACCAGAACATAGTAAACCAGAACATTGTAAACCCAACTATAGCAAACCAGACCATAGTAAGCCAGAACATAGTAAACCCAACCATAGCAAGCCAGACCATATTAAACCAGAACATAGTAAACCCAACCAAATCCAGCCACAGCAAACTAGACCATAGCAAACCAGAACATAGTAAACCCAACCATAGAAAACTAGACCATTGTAAATAAGAACATAGTAAACTAGAACATAGTAGGGCCTAAGCCAGAACATAGTAAACCCAACCCACCATAGCAAACCAGACCATAGTAAACCAGACCACACTAAACCAGACCACAGTAAACCAGAACATAGTAAACCAGACCACAGTAAACCAGAACAGTACACCAGAACACAGTAAACCAGAACATAATCAACCAGAACATAGAAAACCAGGTCATAGCAAAACCCAACCACAGCAAACCAGACCATAGTAAAGTAGACCATAGTAAACCAGAACAGTAAACCAGAACATAGTAAACCAGACCATAGTAACCAGACCATAGTAAACTCAACCAGTAACTCAAGAGAAGATATGTGAGCTATGGACTGTTCAGCGCGTATGGGTCTTTCCGAGCGCAGAAATTCCTTCCTGAAAGAACTAACATAAAGTAAAGTGAACTGAATAGCGGAAAGCTGATGTCATGTTGTCGTTCGCTGAACCATCTGGGTGGAGTTATCTGACCCTACACTAGAACCTGTTTTAAGCAGCCACCTACTTTTAACTCACTCGCGTCCAGCCGCATCCGGATGCGGCTGGCCGCGAATGCGTTAACACATTCTACACTACTGTCCGAAATTCCCAAAGTTGGGAGTTGTTCTTTAACCCTTTTAGCCCCAAGGTCCCATTTCTCAAATTTGGGAGGTGTTGCCTAATGACTATGTACCAGTTGCAGGAGATGGGTTGACCATCTCCTGCTGCAGGGATCCTGTGCTAAAAAGGGTTAATGACTACAAATTGATTTCGAAGATAAATCCAATCCAGACCAAAAAGGTGACTGCCAAGCGTGTAATATGCAAAGAAGTACCCAACGGAGAAAGAAACACGCTTAGAAAAGACGGGTACAACACAATTTATTAATATTTCGGGTAAATACCCTTTGTCAAAATAGACAAACAAACAAACAGAGATTAGCCGCTACTTATCTTCATTGGCAGAAGAAATGTGGCAATCTTCTGCCAATGAAGATAAGTAGCGGCTAATCTCTCTGTCTATTTTGACAAAGGATATTTACCCGAAATATTAATAAATTGTGTTGTACCCGTCTTTTCTAAGCGTGTTTCTTTCTCCGTTGGGTACTTCTTTGAAGATAAATCCACCATGCTAGTTCAAGGGTGTGCCAGAATAGCTCGGCTCCTAAAGACGCCGAGCTATTCTGACACACCCTTGAACTAGTATGGTCGATGCATCTCTTGCTGTAGGGTGTCTTTACTGAATGTGTTAAAGAAAAAGTGGTCTTAAAAGCAAGTGCGGTCTAAAGAGACAATCAATCCACACCAATTAATAAATTGTGTTGTACCCGTCTTTTCTAAGCGTGTTTCTTTCTCCGTTGGGTACTTCTTGGTATAAAGAGACGTTTAAAAAAAGCAAAAAGTGTCACGCCATTAAGCCACTTAAATGATGGTCTTTAATTTAAATGACAGGTGGCCTCACATGTGTGCGGTTGCTCAAAACAGGTTATGCTGTATTACCTTTTTCACACTGCGCCTGATGCCCAACAGACCGACCCGTTTTTTTGTTTTGTTTTGTTTTGTTTTTGTGGAAATGTCAATCAGACTTAGCTACTCGACCAATCAAATCGCTGTAGACCATAATTATATGCTTCTGACTGCCAAGCAGAAGGTACGGCATAACAAAATATGTTTATGCTTGCGGGGTCGGTCTTTTGTATTAACTGCAAAAACAGACAACAGTTTCTTCCTATACTTGTTTTCAGATTTAGCAGACAGGCTCTTTCTTTCTTTTTCTTTCTTTTATTTTAACGGGAGAGGGGGGGGGGGGTGGAGGGTAGGGGGGGGGGTGTGAGGGAGGAATGTTTTTAACAAACTCACCAATAAATAATTTCAAAACTAAGTAACCCCAATTTTTTTTCAAAGGCATAACAGTGATTAGTTTCAGCTGATGCATTTGCTGATTGTATACGATTTCGGTGAATTGATTATCCCAGCCTGCCCTGCGTCTGTTTGATAGAAATACGATTTACCCGAGGGTGAATCCAACTGATCAATTCAGCCCAAGATGCCCTCGAATGAACCCGAGCCCAAATTAAACTTGATTATCAGACGCTAAATCTGTCAAGTGTCGTGGTGAGGACAACGGCATTGTGTGATGACACAAGGGCCACAGGTGAAGGTCGAGTAACGCTGTTGTTTCAACTTGTGTGTTAACTCTTTGGTTGTCGGTAGCGGTTTTTGTCGCGACGGTTCCTACAGGAATCATAGCGACGAACACCGCTACCGACAGCCAAAGGGTTAATTTATTGCACACCGTATCAACATTGTTTCAGAGAGTAAATGTGTCATTTATGTAGTAGATGCAGCAACAGCACGTTTCAGAACTGTTCCTGTAACCAATAACTTTTACTATTGGAAAATAAAAGTTCATTGTTCATTGTTCACATTTTTCTTCAAAATTCAAAGTATATCTTGAACGTGCCAGCATAGAAAGAAACACGTCTAGAAAGAACACGTACAACACGATTTAACTCCGCGGCGAAAAGCCGCGAATCCGGATGCGGCACGTCTCGAAAGAGTTAAAGCTTTCAATGGTTTTTACCATAAGGTTTAATATATTGTATTATATTTAAAAGATTTTAACCCAAAAATGTCATAATTGTTAATACATTCTTTGCATTGTACACGCTTATCAGTCACCTTTTTGCTGAAACCACTTTGCTTCCACGTTTTTTTGACGGGGAGAGGGGAGGGGGGGGGGATATCTCACGTTGAAATTACGATTTCATAAACACAGCATGCGTCCACTGTCGGTGAAAAGGTTAAACTTGACTGTACACATATAAAAAAATATACGTACGTCAGACAGACTGGGATCGTAACTATTGTTTCTGGTCCTGATCGGGTGTCCACGGCTGTTCCCACGTGCGGGTGGCCAAGACGGGGTACACAGGGGGTGTGGGGACAAAACAGTGTTCTGTGTCCATGCTAATCCCTTCCTGACAGCAAAGGTCGCTGGAGCCGCCACGGCAGACAACACCTCCTAGTGAGGTTACTTTTATGCCAAAAGACTCCCAACAAAGAACGAGAGCGAAGCCAAGGTGGACAACCTGCTTTTATCATAATCGTAGACAACACTGGAAACCCTCCAAGAGGCATAGATCCTCATGAGCCCAGGGGGCTCATGAGGATCTATGCCTCTTGGAGATGTTTGGAGTGTTGTTTATGCTTATGGTACACGATGGTTATACAGCATGACTTCGCTTTCAATCGTTGTTGGGACTCGTTCGTTGCAAACATAACCTCAGTCTTGTCTCATTTGACAACTGCAGGACAGACAATTCACTTAAAATCACACATCTACAAGAGGAACAGATGTTCGTGCGGCCTATATAAAATCAATGCCACTCGCTTGACTGTCTCTCTCTCTCTCTCTCCCGCCGTGAGATGGCCTTAGTCGCCTGCTCGGCGTTAAACCCAAATAACTAACTAACTCTCTCTCTCTCTCTCTCTCTCTCTCTCTCTCTCTCTCTCTCTCTCTCTCTCTCTCTCTCTCTCTCTCTCTCTCTCTCTCTCTCTCTCTCTCTCTCGCAAAAGAGTCGAAGAATGTGATATTTCCTTATGTGTTCAATTACTTATTTGTTTCTTTTATTATTGCATAGTTAGTCACACATAAAATTAACCCCTTCGCTGCCAGTGATCACGACTTGCGCGTCTGAAACGACTGCAACTGACCGACATTCGCGTGAAGAACACAGATCTAAATAGGACAAACTTAACGATAAAGAACATAGTCTAACAAGAGACGTAAATCCTCGTGGGCTCCCGCGACTGCGGGAGCTCAATAGGGTTTATGTCTCATGCAGCTGGGTAGCGACGATCGCCTTGCCATGGCGGTGAAGGGGTTAAATAAGAAAACTAAAGGTCAGTTATTGAACTGATCAGGGTGGCGTACGTCTCTGACAGAGAGAACATAACATCTGTATCCCACAGACGGAGGAAGTCATCAGGGTTTTCGCCGACGCTTCTTAAACGGAGCCGCCAGTGACACAGGCCTGGTCAGTCGTCAGTAAAGTACCAATGAGCTACCGTGGACCCGCAAGACGCCGTTGAGGCCCCGGATAGATATTGTGCCCGTGGGAGACCACTTCCGGACGCCAGAACACCCGCTAGGGGGCGCTGAGATCGTGAAGCGACACTGGCGCCATCGGTTAATCACCAGAGGTTCCTCGCTGACCACCTCCCCCCGCAAGGTATTTCCTGACTAAACTACAGAGGGTATTCTAGTCATGTCATGGGAATCAAGCTTCTCATCTTTGAAACTTGAAATTCGCCCTACAAAAATATTTTGTGGAAGACATAAATCATGTATGCAAAGCGTGCCGCTAAGAGATATGCGTTGCTCGAAAATCAGAAGTAGGTCAAAACTGCACGTGCTTCGACAAAAACAATGGATAAACCCATTCAGTGCCAATCGAAGCAAATTGTGCTTTTACAATCTTCATTAATTTAACATTAACTCATTCTACCCCAGATAAGGATCGACCATGATAGTTCAAGGGTGATGCCAGAATAGCTTGGCGCCTATGGGCGCCAAGTTATTCTGGCATCACCCTTGAACTATCATGGTCGATGTGTGTCCTGCACTGCAATGCAGTCTTCAGAGAACAATGGCAAAATTTTTGGATTTCGGTGTTGGGGTAGAATGAGTTAAAGTGATGTCAGCAAGAGGCATAGAGCAAAAGGCATGCAGCAAAGAGGCAAGAGGTACAGATCCTCATTAGCTCCCACCCTCCACCCCCCGCAACTGCGGGGGCTCATGAGGATCTATACCTCTTGCAGTTGGGTGGCGCTCACATTTTCTCATCACTGAACGGGTTAGATAAAAGGTCTGTAATCGACCGCTTGCGTCAAAAGACGCGCATTTTAAATCAACTTCTTTTTTCTTTCTTTTTTTTTTTTTTCTTTTTTTTTTAAATCCAAGGAAATCTAATTTTCCCTTGTAATCTTTCTTTGCCGCATCTTGTGTATCTCATCTTTCAATTTCGTTCCCTATTTCTGGTAGTGGTCCTCATTGTCTACCGTATTGAAAATACGGTAGACTTTGAAAATTTAATGGGGCTGGTCGGAGCGCATTCTGGAGCATGCACATGACGTTTTTAGCGTGAGGGGCAGAAATTCTGGCAAAGAAGTAACAAGACAAGATGGGGTGAAGCATAACCCACAAAGTCTCTTCTATATGAGAGCTGTCCTTGCTGTCAATGGTCTCTACCTTCTGTCTTTGACCTGACTCTGATGTTGAATTATCTCCTATTGAAAAAGTCTCGCAGATCTGCCAATGCGTCAGTGAGTTCTATAAGGGGCGTAGGACATACGCTTCATTGATTGTCAAACGTCATTTGTCGTGACGTAAGTTTTAGTTTTTATGTAAATTTATATTTTACGTGATAATTATGAGTTTCACTTTCGTTTCATAGACTTGAGAAAATGATGACGAAACTAGAACTTCACGGTACAATTTCAGTCTTGCTTTAATTTGTGTGAAAGCAGGTTGACTTTACCTAGCTACATGATATACTAAGTACACGGGTCACCTGCATGCTCTTGGCGCGTCGATGTGTGTGTGCGTGTTAGTGCGTGCGTGCGCGCGCGCTCCAAACATCTCCAAGAGGCATAGATCCTCATGCACCTGGAGGGCGCATGAGGATCTATTCCTCCTGGAGATGCGCGCATGTTTGTGTGTGTGTGTGTGTGTGTGTGTAAGAGAGAGAGAGAGAGAGAGAGAGAGAGAGAGAGAGAGAGAGAGAGAGAGAGAGAGAGAATGACGTCATATTTAGAGTATTATGTCAGTGTCTGCGTGGTGACGGAGTTGCCTCTTTTACGTCACAGCCACTGTCTGACTGTCTCTAGAAGTAAAGGTTTTTTTTTTTTTTTTTTACTGTTTTAATTCTTTTCTGAAAAGAATTACTTTTACTAAAGAAGTTGAAAGGATACAAAGCTGGCTAACAAACTCGTCCAATGTCTTTCTCCAAACAAGCTATATGCAAAGGTTCAAGTAAATATGACAAAAAGTACGGACTCTAATCTGGGTCAACCGACTTTCTATAAATGGTTGTTTATGTCTTCAATGAGACATTCGGAGGCTCTCTTAGCCACACACTTAAGAAAGTATTTCGCCAAGTTTCAAGCTTGTGTGTAAAAAATATCGGAGATTCTCTTGTTTACATACATACGCACACACATACATACGCACATACAAACATACATACGCACATACGCCGCTTCGCGCCAAATGTGCGTTCAGCAGCGAGGTTAGCGTAACTAGACATGACGTAATTTTTATCTTGTTACTTCAAATGTTAGAGGTTTAGCCTGCCAGCCTTTGACATCATGGACATGCTATTAAGTTTGCCCCACCGCGACCCGTCCTAAAATGTCAATCTATAAATATGGACTTCATAAAAATGACGTCACGTTTAACTATGCAAACCTAGAAAACGTGTTTTGGGCGCCAAACGCCGTGTGTGTGTGTGTGTGTGTGTGTGTGTGTGTGTGTGTGTGTGTGTGTGTGTGTGTGTGTGTGTGTGTGTGTGTGTGTGTGTGTTTGTGTGTCTGTGCGTGCGTGCGTGCGTGCGCGCGTGCGTGCGTGTGTGTGTGTGTGTGTGTGTGTGTGTGTCAGCGACTAGAGCCCGCGTTTGAAGACGGACAAGCTTGAAATTGTATGATATTGTCCCTAAAAGAATAATCTCTCGAGGTAGTTTTTTGAATTTTTTCATTAAGATGCTCACTGGCGAGAAAATGGCCAGTTCACAAAAACCGGTTGATACACACTGGAGTCCGTAATGTTTCTTATCTTTACTAGTTATTTTGCATATAGTAGATATAAGGGAGACAGTGAATGAGTTCGTTAACCAGCAATGTACCTCTAGTACGTTTTGAGTGATTAATAATCTTTTTTTTTTTTAAATGACGTTTTTGGGATTAATTTCACGAATTATTTGGATTATTCTTAAAACAATTGAATCTTTTTTACCAAAAATAATCTTGAGTCATTAATAATCGCATGATTTTTCATATACGGTATTTACACAAGCCTACAGTTTGTCTCGATTAGGTCAGTTGTGACCTGAATGCCGTAGAAGAGAAAATCAGATAATTTTCTGCAACACTTTTTCGGAGTCATTTGTAAAACAACCAACATAACTTAAATTTTTCTTTTACGAAAAAAACTATCTTCTCATTTATACCCGCTTGATTTTTCATAAACAGTGTTAGCATAAGTCTGCTGTTTGCCGTCCCTGCCCTGGGGTAGGATTAGATCAAATTGTGACCTGTAAGCCCTAGGAGTGAAAATCAGCAAGAAAATTGCAAAGTCTGATCGTCTAATACGTCAAATGTTAGTACTGCGATGAGTGACGTATAACATCGAGTCGTCACTATGAACACAGCGTCGTAGGACTAATGTGGCATGGCGTGAAGCTTGAAGTGACGTCATTTCGCTGCTCGTGCATTTATTCAGAATAGCTATGCTACGCCAGATCACACACCTTACGAATGGCGGAAATCGCCACTGTGTCCGTCTTTATTGATGTGTGCCAGTGTGTGTGGATCAGAGGGTGGGTTAGAGTAGAAGGAGATGGATTCCTGTCGCTACACGATCCCAAAGAGCGTACAAATAGCGGAAATTGTGTGCGCCGACGGTTGATCAGAGGTTGGCTTAGAGAGGAGGGAAATTGATCAGCATAATAAGCCTAAAATATGAACAACTCTGAATGTTCCAAAAAGATAAACGCATGTGATCTCCAAACAATACGGTAGATTTTGGGATGAAATCCTCATCTTATTTTTCTTTAAAATGAAACACTAAATGCGCATACACTCCACAGCCTCAACTCCATCGTAGACCATCGCAACAATCACACGGTGACAGAAAAATGGTTAACTCATTGTGCCCGAAGTACGAAATACCCACATTTTGGAGTTAGCCTCTGAAAACTGCATTACAATTCAGGAGACAGATCGACCATGATGGTTCAAGGGTGGTGGCGAATATATAGGCGCCATGCTATTCTGGCACCATCCTTGAACTCTCATGGTCGAGCCATATCTTGCTGTGGTGTGTCGCGGGCAGAATGAGTTAACAATGATCAACAAGAAAAGATCACATAAGATGAACTGTTTTGCAGTATGCATACACATTAGGAATTTGTGTGGCATCTACTCGAGCATCCACTGCGAACACGTAAAACAAATAAACATTACAGTCAAATGTACGCGAACAATATACATGAACTGCATGTAAAATGGGGTTAAACCTCTCATATTCAAATAAGAGACCATTTGCAAATGTCATGAAATCACCGATTCGACATCAGTAGACGTGAGCCATCGGGAACGCCCTACTGAATTATTTCCTGACCTAGACAAGGGCACTAATTAGCGTCCCACTGTGGGTTAATCACAGTTCCGGCCACTGTCCACTAGTCTCCCCCTGAACCAATGTCCGCCCAATCAGTGCCTGCGGAGTGGTCACCGCTTGTCCGAGTGGCCATCCATCAACTCCGTTAGATGGTCTTCTACACGCCGGTGTCTTGTTTACTAGACTATGTACCCATAGACTTAAACCTTATCATTCGGAATACACCAGTGCGTGAAAGAGGTTTGACTAAGATAGTTCAAGGGTAGTGCCAGAATAGCTTGGCGCCTCTAGGCGCCAAGCTATTCTGGCACCACCCTTAAACTAAAGCCATTGGTCTATATCCTTATCCGTAAGTACTATAATGTAGCTTGCGTATGGCAACGTACAAATTTGAAGCTTTCGGCCTCAGTATGATAGGGGTTAAGGGAAAAACAGAAAATACACAGAAAGTAGACAATATAAAAGGAAATACTTATTTTCTTTTGCTTTTCTATTTTTCACGTTGTTTGATTTCGATCGTCATTTCATGTAATTTATACCCCACCCGGGTCTGCCCTGGGGGACTTGGGTGGGGTTAGGTATTTTTTAGTTCCCAGGGTCACCCTGGTCAGCCCCACAGGGTGGGTTTTTCTCTCTATTCTGGGGCATGTGTTTCTGTCTACCCTTTGTCCATTCACCTGTATTTGCCTTTTTAAAACTCTCCCTACTGTCTGCACTGCCTGTAGCTCTTGATATTGGATGTGTGTTGCTAAATGGTCTTAGCTTTATTTAGGCCCCATGTGTTAGGTTTATTTAATGTATTTGACCGGCTGGCGACATACATTCAATGTTCTGTTTCTTTTATTTTTCACAAGCAGTGCAGGCACGTCCTGAGAAAGCCTTGTTGCTGTCAGGACGTTAAGCAATGTACAATCAATCATGTAATTTATCTTTTATCTTTTCCTGCTTCATTTTACTGAAAGATTGGCTCTGGTTGTGAATTACGGGCAAGCCATAGTCTCCACACTATGATCTCCTATGGCTTGACCCTAATTAACATCCAGAGCCAACCAGAAACGTTAAACGTGTAGGGCTTAACGTCTTTTGTCCACCACCAAGGTGATTTCAAAGACGGGGCACCGAATAGGGTCTGAACAAATTTTGACCCCAGCTGGATTTGAACCCGGGACCTTTCGGGCGAGAGTCGAACGCTTTACCACCGAGCCACCCAGCTTCCTTCAGAGCCAACCAGGAACCGTCAGGTAGACGCTAAGGTCAAGAGGTATGTTGGCTTAACCCCTTCGCTGTCAGTGATCACAAATTTCGCGTCTGAAACCGCCGCTGCCGACAAAAACAGGCATAGGGAATATGACTAACAAGAGACATAAACACTCATGAACCCCCACGACAATGGGGGCTCATGAGTGTTTATGTCTCTTGCAGATGGGTATATTTCGCCTTGATCGGGGAGTTACAGGGTTACCTGATAAATCCCACTCGGGTGGGATTCATCGGTTTCGGCAGACATGTTATATCCCTACTCACAAAAATAGGTGAGGCTAGCGCTGGCAGGATCAGTTGTACACAAACCAAGGGGAATCATTCAGCACTGGACAGACAAACAGTTAGACCCCCTGCCCCCGCCTATCAGGCACCCAATCGCCAGCCCACAGAGAAATACGCAGGTATAGAACAAGACGATCATTTGCATCCTCAGAGGCGGAGGCAGGGGATCTAACTGTTTGTCTGTCCAGCGCTGAATGATTCCCCTTGGTTTATGTTATATCCCGTTGCCTTGTTTTCCCCCAGCTGTATCGTCTCAAGGAGATGTAGTTAGCTATGCGGTATACATGGCCGATCAGGGCCACCAGACGTACCCAGTTTTTTTTGAATTTTTTTTTTTTTTTAACCGTCATGTGCATGCAGCCAAAGGTGCTGTGGTTAATACATTTCAGCAACTTTTGTTGGAGGAAAAGAGTCAGAAAACCCAGAGAGAAAAGCCCGAAGAGCTACCCAATGCCTGGAGTTTATCACAGTCATTTATTACATGTGTGAGCCGAGCAATACGTTACCGTGATCCCAAGCAAGAGAAAATACACCTTAGTGCTCTTTGTCTTTAACCCCATCACTGCTATCTAGCTGCAAGAGACATAAACCCTCATGAGCCCTCGCAGTCGCGGGGGCTTATGATGATTTATGTCTCTTGTTGGTCCCGTGTTCTTAGTCCTGTGTTCTTTCTGCCTACTTTTTGTACTATTTACATCTGTGCTCTTCACGCGGATGTCGGTCAGTGTGCATTTCGTTCGCATTTCGTGATCACTGGCAGCGAAAGGGTTAAACGTGAGACTAGTCTTGAGCTTTTTCTGTCAATCAAAGATATAAACAGTTATGTGTTAGAAGTGAAAGAATATGAGTAGCAAAAGTCTAAAGACAATCATCAACTAAAAAATACATAATTATATATATATATATATATATATATATATATATATATATATATATATATATATATATATATATATATATATATATATATATATATATATATATATATATATATATATATATATATATATATATATATATATATATATATATATATATATATGCCTTATGTGCAACGCATGATGAAAAATATTTATTTAACTCATTCCAGACGTACGGAATACGGATATGCGGCTAAAGCCACGTATTCGTATGCCGTACCTCTAGAATGAATTTACAAAAAAAAATAATAATAATTAAAAAAAATAAAAAAGCAGCATACGCTTGCGGAAAAGGAAAAGGAAAACTGAACGTATCAAGACGCAACGACGGACCCCATACATCTCACACACAACACCGACGGACCCCATACATCTCACACACAACACCGACGGACCCCATACATCTCACACACAACAGTGACCACCTCTGACTTTTTTAACCCTTTCGCTGCCAACGAGCAACGGCGGCAACCTTCTGCAAAGTTTTATCTCTGAAATCCTATTTTGTACCTAGCACCAAATAAAATAACCCCACTCGTCCCAGAAACGCACCGCCGTGTGATGGCCTTAGTCGCCTGCTCGGCACTAAACCCAACTAACTAACTAACTAAAAAAATGCAAGCATGCAGGCACAACGTGAGCACCAAAATCGGCATAGATCCTAATGAGCCGCCGCAACTATGTAGGCTTATGAGCCTCCGCAACTGTGTAGGCTCATGAGGTTTTGCGTTCATTTTTTTTTTTTTTTTTTTCTCGGCTCACGCCCCTGCATTTGACTGCACCGATTTGGATATTGCTTATTGTGGCAAACAAGTTAAACTGCCATCTATCATAGTGAGCGGTTTTCGCTGACGTCTGTCGACGCGTCTGTCAGTCCATTCACACGGCGGAGGATGACAGCTCTCAGCATAGGGCCTGTCTGTCAGAGGGAAAAGCAAATGTGCAAAAATGATAAACGATCTAGGCTGCCGACACAAATTACAGAGAATGTCAAAAATTCCGTCTAGTCTGCGAGAGGTATACATCCTCGTGAGCAAAGAACTTTTTCTTTTAAAATAGGATAGCGAAAATACGTCTGCAAATGGAATGGATCCTCATGAGCAAAGATTTAAAAAAAAAAAAAAAAAAGGAATAACGACCTGGGATGCCTGAAGACAAAAATAGGATGCAAAATAATATGCCGGTCTGCAAGAGGCATAAACCCTCATGAGCCCCCGCAATTGCGGGGGCTCATGAGGATTTATGCCTCTTGCTGATGAATGGAGCAATAAAGAAGTAGGCCTTTTGCGATGTTTCCTTTCCGAAATTATAAAAAATTACATTTATCTCCCGACAGCTCCTGAGTATCTATGTTTTGTGGGAAGTTTAAGTTGTGTGTCCCTCCGACGTACAGGGGGAGGGGGGCTCGGGGGTTGGGGGAGGGGAGTTATGGGACTCTCAGTCCGTGACAAATTTTGCTGTAAAAAGTCCGAAACAGCCGATGTCTTTCAACGCCAGAGCCAAATCGATGACACGTTCGCTAAGCACCATTTGATTCGAACGTGCCTGCGCGTTTGGGCGATCACGCTCTGCTGCCTCCGTGTAGATTATCTCCCTCATTTCTGGTCAAGACTCGAGATTCGAGATATGTAAACCATGAGTCAATCAAAACGCATATTTTTCACCATAGCCTTTTTCTTCGTAAATATGCTTTGATCTGGGTTATTTTGACTTCATTTGTGAGAAAATGTTATAAATATTTATTATGTGTTTTGTAAATGGAATGTTTAGTCCTTAAAATTTCAAATCGATGACATATGACGTCATCAGTGGCCCTACCATCACGGGATATTGAAGGTGAAATGGGGAGCATCTGCAGAGGACACAGATGAAAACCAAACAACGTGCTGTGTCACTAGGGTCCGTGTGAATGTGTTACGTGGTAGTCGTAGTCGTAGTATGATGCAATCACACCAGACGCACGCACGTAGGGTTCTTGTAAAGAAACTTCACTCAGCTGCAACTCGTCACACGTGGCACAAGGTTGTAGACCACACTGGTGTAACAGTTCCAACAATATGTTATCGCAGCGATGCAATCTCAGCACAATGCATCCACAAATGCATCCACTCACTGACACACAGTCTCCTCTACAATGCATCAACACTTTTGACACACTGCGTCTCTCATACAGTGTACACACATATTTCCTAACACGCTCTTTTATACTATTAGAGATTTCCAGAATAATCCAGCAAATTCGCTGCACAACACAACCAATCAGAAAAGAAAACGTAACCAACACTTATTAATATTCATGAAAAAATACTCAAGAAATAATACAAATATCCACTACTATCTAGGACCCTTCGATACAATGTTACGAAATGTCACTCAGTGACCAACAACTTTGACGTCATATTATGAGGTCACTAGAATAATCGCGCCGTTTCGAGAACGTTCTAGGTCAAACGAGGTCAAAAGACGCGTCATTTTAGCTACACAACAGAAGTCGATCGCAATTCTCCAAACAAAAGAAAATGAATCCTACTAAAAAGGTATGCAATTCTCATCCAAAATAAATAAATATCGGATCTTTCCTATGATCAACACACGCATGCTCTCAAAAGAATAACACAACCACAAACGTAACGGAATGAAAATCCGGCCTGTTTGTCAAAGGCTCCTAAATAATCACAATGACCTACAAACATGAAAATCAAACATTTTTTTACAAATATAATTATAAAGTTTAGCGGCCATATTTATCTGACCAAATGAATATGGGTGTGTTCTTTATCTCTGTGCCAATCATTGGAGCATAAGAAAAAGTTTGAAAATAATTTACATTAACTCATTCAGGTCGACGGCCGTATTTCCCATATTTTGGAGGCGTCAAATAATGACTATGCACCAGTTGCAGGAGATGGATCGACCATGATAATTCAAGGGCAGTGCCAGATTAGCTTGGCGCCGACAGGCGCCAAGCTAATCTGGCACTACCCTTGAATTATCATAAGAATCTATAAAGATGCATTTGTGCACAAGGATCTTGAACTATCATAAGGCTCATAAGGATCTTTGCCGCTTGCTGAAACCACGTGCCTCCGCGTTTCTTCTACGGCTGAGGATCTTTGATTTTGAATATAGGGTAATTTCAAAGCAAAATGAGGACTTCATCCCAAAGTCTACCGTATTGTTTGGAGCTCAGATGCGTTTATCTTTTTAAGAACATTCAGAGTTGTTCATATTTTTAGCCTTATTATGCTGATCAATTTCTCCCTGTGTAAGCCAACCTCTGATCAACACACACGTCGGCGCACACAAATAAAGACAGACACATGGCGCTTCCCGCCATTAGCACGCTCTGTGGGATCGTGTAGCGACAGGAATCCATCTCCTTCTACTCTAACCCACCCTCTGATCCACACACACTGGCACACATCAATATAGACGGACACACGGCGATTCCCGCCATTCGAAAGCTCTGTGGTCTGGCGTAGCATAACTATTCTGAGGAAAAATAATAGCACGAGCAGCGAAATGACGTCACTTCAAGCTTCACGTCATGGCATCATTAGCCCCACGACGCCGTGTTCATAGTGACGACTCGACGTTATACGTCATCATCGCAGTACTAACATTTGGCGTATCAAAGGATCAACTATGCAATTTTCTTGCTGATTTTCATGCCTACAGCTTACACTAGAGGTCAAAATTTGACCTATTCCTACCCCAGGGCCGGGACAAATAGCAGGCTTATGTAAACACTGTTTATGAAAAATCGTGCGGGTATTAATGAGAAGATAGCTTTTTTCGTAAAAGAAAAATTAAAGTTATGTTAACTGTTTTACAAATGACTCGAAAAAGTGGTGTAGAAAATTGTCAGATTTTCACTTCTACGGCATACAGGTCACAATTGACCTAATCGTACCCGACAGACTAGACGAGACAAACTGTAGGCTTATGTAAATACCCTATACAAAAAAAATCATGCGATTATTAATGAGAAGAAAAAAAATTTCGTAAAAAAGATTCAATTGTTTTAAGATTAACCAATATAATTCGTGAATTTAATCCCCAAAACGTTAATTTTTTTTCAAAACATGTTTTATTATCACTCAAAAAGTTCTAGTTCCTTTTATCTAGCTAAACGCAAAATATCTAGTAAAAATAAGGAAAATTACGGACTCCAGTATGGATTAACCGGTTTTTGTAAAACGGCAATTTTTTCGCTAATGAGCATCTTAATCAAAACATCGAAACAAACTTTACTTACTTACGCCTGTCACCCCTCCCCGGGTATAGGCCGTCGACGAGAGACCTCCAGCGACTCCTGTCCTGTGCTTCTTCTTCGATTTTACTCCAGATGGTTCCCAGTCTCTTGATGTCTGCTTGGAGGTCTCGACGCCAGGTGTTTCTCGGCCTGCCTCTTTTCCTCTTTCCCTGTGAGTTCCATGACAATGCCTGCCTAGCGATACTAGAAGCTGGCTTTCTCAGACTGTGACCAATCCATCCCCATCTTCGACAAATTTCATTCTCTGCTGTTATCTGCTCTGTTCTCTCCCAGAGTCTGGCGTTGCTGATCTTCTCTGGCCAGTGGATTTTCAAAATTCTTCTAAGGCAACTGTTTATGAAGATCTGTACTCTGTTGACTGTGGTTTTTGTCAATCTCCAAGTCTCTGCTCCATTTAGGAGAATTACTTTTACGTTGGAGTTGAAAATCCGGACTTTGGTGTGTTGTGACAGCTCTCTGGAACTCCACACTTTTTTCAACTGGAAAAAGACTGCTCTGGCTTTACCGATTCGTGCTCTGACATCTGCATCAGTGCCGCCTTTTTTGTCTATGATGCTCCCGAGATAGGTGAACAACTCCACCTCCTCCAACGGGGTGCCAGCAAGCAAGACTGGTTCTTCCCTGGTTGCGTTCAGCCTCATTGTCTTTGTTTTCTGTTTGTGGATGGTGAGGCTCACTTGGGACGAGATGTCAGCAAGCCTCGTGGTCTTGTCCTGCATTTGTTGATGAGTGTGGGACAGTAAAGCCAAGTCATCTGCAAAATCGAAGTCTTCAAGCTGTGTCCACAGTGTCCACTGTATTCCACTTCGTCTGTGCTCTGTGGTCCTCTCCATGACCCAGCCCAAGGCCAGTAGGAAGAGGAACGGAGACAGCAAACACCCCTGCCTGACACCGGTTCTGACCTGGAGCTCCCTGGTGAACTGCCCTTGGTGGATCACGAGACATGTCATGCCATCGTAGCTGCTCTTGATCAGGCGGACGAGCTCTGTGGGTACACCGTAGTGTCGTAAGAGTTTCAACAGAGTCTCTCGGTCCACGCTGTCAAATGCTTTTTCGTAATCCACAAAGTTGACATACAGCGGGGAGCTCCACTCCAGAGACTGTTCCACGATGATGCGGAGAGTGGCGATCTAGTCTGTACATGATCGTGTTTTCCTGAATCGTGCTTGCTGGTCTCCCAGCTGGGGGTCAATAGAGCTCTTCATTCTCTCCAGGATGATCCTGTTGAAGACCTTTCCTGGTACTGACAGCAAGGTGATTCCTCTGTAGTTGGAACACTTGCTGAGGTCGCCTTTCTTGGGAAGCTTGATTAGGTACCCCTCCTTCCAGTCAGCCGGCATCACCTCCTCTTCCCAGATCTTTCCAAACAGTGGGTACAGCAGCTCTACTGTTGTCTCTAGGTCTGCTTTCAGAGACTCCGCTGGAATGCCATCTGCCCTGCTGCTTAGCCGTTCTTCAAAAATGCCACTGCTCTTCTGATCTCTTCCCGGCTGGGTCTGTCACAGCTGATGGCTAGGTCGGTCTCTGCTGGCTGGATGTCTGGGGGGTCGGGTGGGCTGGGTCTGTTCAGTAACTCTTCAAAATACTCGGCCCATCTGTCGAGTTGGTCTGCTCTGTCTGCAATCGGCTTGCCTTCTTTGACTTTTACTGGTCTTTCTGTATGGCCATACTTGCCGGAAAATCTTCTGGTAATGTCGTAGAGCTGTTTCATGTTGCCGCTGCCTGCTGCCTTTTCTGCCTCTGCTGCCAGGCTGTCTGTGTAGGTCCTCTTGTCTGCCCCGATACTCCTCTTCACCTCGCGGTTGGCCTCCGAGTATTCCTCCTGTGCCCTTGCTTTGGCTGCTCTCGTGCGACAGTTGTTGACAACTGCTTTCTTTTGCTTCCTCACTTCTATCTTCTTCAAGGTCTGTGACGACAGCCAGTCCTTGTGATGGTGTTTCCTGAACCCTACAGTGTCTGCGGAAAGGCTAAGGGAGGAAACCCCTGACGTCAAAGCCCCCGTGTCTCCGGGGAAGGCTTTTGAGCCAGAGACTATGACAAGGACAGTCTGATATAAAACCTACGACCCGAGGACCTCGATGCCATCGTCCCAGCTTGCTAGGCCATGGCAGATGAACCAAGGGTTTAAAGGGTGGGGCCAGTACTGCGCACACTGCACTCCACCAAAAAGCTCCACCGCGCAGGCTTTAGGAAACGTCCACGGACAGTGTCTTTGCAGGTTGAGTTCAGCGCCTCTCTAACTGCCTTCCACTGCTGCTCTGTGGTGACCGCCTCCTCTTCATTAATTAGCTCCTGTAGCGCTTGAAACCGGTTGGACAGCACCAGTTTGAACTCTTCTCTCACTCCAGTCTCTCTCAGGAGGTCTACTTTATAGCGCTGTCTTCTTGTTGTCTCTTTGCGGCTTTTCTTTAATTTGAGCTTTATTCTTAAGGTAAGCAGATGGTGGTCTGAGGCGACATATGCTCCCCTCCTCACTCGAACATCTTAAAGGGATCTTCTAAATTTCTTGCTAATGCAGATATGGTCTATTTGGTTCTCTGTAGTATGGTCAGGTGAGACCCACGTTGCTTTGTGTATTCTTCTGTGTGGGAGGATGCTGCCTCCAATGACAAGTCTGTTTAGAGCACAAAAGTCTACAAACCTCTCCCCGTTCTCACTCATCTCCCCTAGTCCCTGTCTCCCCATCACCTCTTCGTATCCGGTGTTGTACTCCCCTATGTTGGCATTAAAATCGCCCATGACGATGGTGATGTCTCGCTCCGCACATTTGTCCACAGCACTCTGGAGTCGGTCGTAAAACTCTTGTTTCTCTTCCTCGTCATTGTCATTAGTGGGCGCATAACACTGGATGACGTTCAGCTTGATCTTTTTCTTGGTTCTAAAGGATGCTGTGATAATTCTTGGCCCAAGAGGTTCCCAGCCCATCAGCGCTCTCTGTGCCACTGGTGACAGCATGAATGCTACTCCTTCTGTATGGGGGTGGGTGGGGGGTGGGGGGGGGGGGCATTCTCCTCTTCATGACCTGAATACAGAATCATCTCCCCACTTAACAGCCTTTTCTGGCCAGACTGCGTCCATCTGGCTTCACTGATACCTAGCAGGGAAAGGTTGTACTTTTGCATTTCCGCTGCTATCTGGGCGGCCTTGCCGCTCTGGTACATGGTCTTGACATTCCATGTGCCCATGGTTGTATCCCTGGATAGAGAGAGGCGGCTCGGTCCTGTGGCTTCCGAAGATTTCCGGCTTTCACCACAGGACGTCATAAATCTTCTGGTAGAAGAACCTTCCTCCTCCAGGAAAGGAATTGCTGTTTGTCTTTTCGTCGGCGTTTTTGTAGCTATTCCTTATTTGCAGGATGGGGAAGCTACCCCCACGCCCAACCCCCTTACTAGAAGGACCAGGTCGGGGTCACCTTCCCTTAGACCATGTTGGTTCACGGCACCTTATTTCATTCGGTGCACCCCTCTCGCGAGGGACCCCCTATCCACCACCCAGGGGACGCGCCTCAATGCCATATGGTCCCAGCGCGAGGATCGAAACAAAGGTCCCGAGATTCTTTTAGGGACAATATCCTAAAATTTCAAGCTTGTCCGTCCTCAAACGCGGGCTCTAGTCGCTGTCACACACACACACACACACACACACACACACACACACACACACACACACACACACACACACACACACACACACACACACACACACACACACACACACACGACGCTTTGGCGCCAAAAAGGTCATGTGCATGCTCCGGAATGCGCTCCGCCCAGCCCAATTTCAAAGTCTACCGTATTTTATTTTTAATACGGTAGACAAGAACAATCTGCATCTGCTGGCAGTGAAAGGGTAACCTTTACACCTCACGCCACATGCAAAATTAAAATAAATGAATAAATAAATAAATACATAAATATATTTTTTGTTTATTTGTTAGACTTATTTTCTTTAGTTTATTTTTGTCTCTTTGTCATTTCATGTTCTGTTTTATTGAATTATTTTGCTTTGCTATCCTCGAACTAGGGCAACCGAATCTGGGGAAACGCATTGATCAGTTAGAGCACAGGGCTTGGAAATCCAGGAGTTATGTGCCACTGAACGGATTCTATCGTCTACTGACGCTCAAAGTCCACTAGGGGCACATAACAAACGGATTTTCTCGCCATATGGTTAAACTAATAGCTTTAGTAATTTCTAGAAGCCAGCCCACATTTTTTTCGGCCCTGTACGTCTCAGTTCCTCTGACAAAGTAAGCTATCGGGGTTTGACCGGGAATTGTTAAGCGTAAATCCAGGCCCTGTTTCCGTTCGCAAAAACTATTGAGCGAGAAGTGAGACCCAGTGCAGACCTATTATTTTACAATCAGCGGGGTGGGTAGCGAAAACATGTTTATTGTCGGTACCAGCGATCTCGTCGCTCTTTCAGACACGAACGCAAGGTAAACGACATCTTCCATCTGGAAGAGCCACAGGATGTCATGACCCAATGCAGATGAGTCCCTGAGTCTTCACTGCTGAGAAAAAATATGATCAAGATTCATCTGCAAGAGACATAGATCCTCATGAGCCCCCGCAGTTGCAGAGGCTCTTGTTGATCTATGCCTCTTGCTGACACCACTTTATATATCAACTTTCTTTGCCCAAATTCAGTTCTTTGGCGCTGAGTTAGTAAAAATTTCAGAACACACGCGGATCTGCGTCCAGTGGCATGGAAGGGGTTACAAGAGCAAAATTATGTAGTCAGGCATAGAGTCTCATGAGCCCATGCAACCTCAGGGGCACATGCGAATCTATGTCTCTTGCATCTGTGGGTGTGATCAATTTACATGATCTTTTAGCATCTGTTACACGCATGCAGCGGCTCATGAGAATCAATGCACATGCTCGTTGCTTCTAAGGATGAAATCTATGTATTTGCGGAGCAGCAGGTGCCCATGAGGATCTATGTCTCTTCCTCATAAGCCCTTCACTGCCGTGGCAAGGCGAACGTTACCCATCTGCAAGAGACATAAATCCTCATGGGGGGGGCTCATTTTGGGTTTGAACCTGTGGCTGAAATGAAGGATGCCAACATTTTCAGAACGCTCATCCCAAGTAGCAGATTGAACACCTTTCGAAGTGAGGAAGAATGTAGATGTACATAAAGGAAATATATACATTGGGCGAGCAAATAAACTGGTAATAGACAGTGTTTCATTATCAGTGCTCGATTCATGTTTAGCAGGTGAAGTTGGTGGATCGGTTCAATGTTTCTGGGTCACATCGAAGGTCTGAAGACACAGCAGACACAGCAGACTTCAAATAAGCAAATTCATTCATTCATTCATTCATTCATTCATTCATTCATTCATTCATTCATTAAAAACGATTAATGATCGTTCAAGTACATTTCCGTCCAAAACGAAAAAGAAAAACATGTGCTTTCGACTCCAGTAATTCTCTTTAAAACGGTGTGTTCGGACAAAGAATGCCAGAAAAACAGGAAATGTGGCGTAACCAAACTCAACTAATTTGCCTGGATTTGAGCGCGCGCTAGATGCTGCTTCATTGAGAAAATTCTGCCCGCACTGGCAAAACTGTCTGACGAACTAATACTAGTAACGACAATCTGACAACCTGAAACAACATTGTGATACAACTGAACATTCAAAATTGATGTGTATAAAATGCCTTCAGTGAAAAGCGCAGTGAACAAGACCCAAGTACACGAGACATAGATCCTCATGGACCCCCGCGTCAGCGCGGGGGCTCGTGAGGATCTATGTCTCTTGCATTTTGGCCATGTTCGCTGGGTTCCGGTTATAAAGGGGTCAAGGATATGTTGGGCTGTTATCTGTAAGGAACATCGGAGAACGTGGACAAAAGCGTAAGCTGTAATTCTGTGGCATAATTCCTTCCGGAGGGCACGCACAATGCGGCCACAAAACCGTCAGCACTGCACACAACAGAAAAAGGAAAAGGAAAATCTCTTTACAGTCGTATGGCTAACTCCAGATGAGTACGTCAATCTGAGAATATAAATGAGGCCGACCGGCCTTTCCAGCAAGAATCTTACATTCTTATGAACTCCTACGGCTGCTGGGGCGCATGAGCACCTGTGTTTCAGGCAGATATAAGGACCTGGCTGAAAGGGTGTAATGCAGAGTGAACTGAAACTCCTTCTACCGACGCGTGACTGACTGAGGAGGAGTAAAGTGAAATAGATCTTCGTAAGCCCACACAGTCTGAGGTGGCTCACGAAGATCTTTTCCCCTTGCGGACTGACGTCGTGTGTTGAAGAGTTGTTTTTTTTTTTGTTGTTGTTTTGTTTTTTTTTCCGGACAAGATCAGTCAGACCCAGTTCAGCCGGGTTCCAGGGCCGTTTCCCCCCCCCCCCCCCCCCCAACATGAACAGTATGCGTGTATGCCTCTAACAATCTTAACCCCTTCAATGCCAAGAAAAAAGCGGACACGATCCAGCTGCAAGAGGCATAGATCCTCATGAGCCCCCGCAATTGCGGGGGCTCATGAGGATCTGTGCCTCTTACTGACATACTTTGTATCCATATCCCATGGGTTCTTCGGCGTAAAATTAACAAATATTTCAAAAACACAATTTTACGGCCGGTGGCGGTGACGGGTTTTAATTTGAGAGCCTTATACCCAATGCGCCAAAGGCCATCGGGCCGACGTTGGCCGCCTTTGACCGACGTCGGCCCGAGGGCCTTTGCGCACAGGGTAGCTGCCGAAGAACCACTTTTTTTTCTTCTGGAACATAATTGTAAAGCTAGGGCAACGTAAGAGGACGTTGATCCTCAAAATAACTCTGGCTGTCGCAAATTAATGGCATTCCCGAAGGAACGTGCCAGAGTGGAACATTATTTCGGGCTTTGTTTTTTGGCCTATTTCTATGCAGCTTGCGTTCTGGCTGTTACTTTGCAAACGCTGCTTCAGTCAATTTTGTGATAATAATAAAATAATAAATCAGCGCATTAAATAGGCTGTTCTAACTGTTCTAAGATCTAACTGTTAAGTCTGTCCAGCGCTGAGAAATTCCCCTTGGTATGTGTACAACTTCTGTCAGCGTTAGCCTCACCTATCTGGTTTGTGAGCATTAAATAGGCGCTTTATCCCAATCGAAATTCGGCGGCTCAAAGCGCCGCCGCAAACTGAACCCAACAAGCACGCTCACGTAAATCACGCGCATTTACTCACACACTATACACAAAACAGTCACGTGGTGCTAAGGCCGGCAAGCGAGCTACTGAAGTGTTGGAAATTCAAATCGTTTATATTTGAAATTTGATTAAGTGGGCTGAAATTGATACCAAAGTCGCGGGGGAGGGGGGGGGGAGGAAGAACAGGAGTACCCGGAGAAAGAACCTCGGACGGTCCGCCCGAACGGTGACACTTACTAGAGGAGAGAAGTCCGACTCCGGAACCGGGTATCATCTAACCTCGCACCTCTAGTATTGGTGGCAGGCGCTTTTACCGCTGCGCCATACAATGAAAATCTTGCTTTTCTCAGAAAGGGACTTACTCTCTTTTGGCTTCACAGGGCGGATTGTGTTTGGGCGTATTTCTCTGCAGCTTATAGCCAACAATTATAATTTTATTAAAGTGTATGTCACAACATTTATAGGCTAATTTATCGCCTCCGCTGCGTGTATTAATTTTAGTCCTCACCATATAGATGTTTTCTCGCAGTGATTCACACATAAGCACGCACGCACGCGATCTAACACACACACACACACACACACACACACACACACACACACACACACACACACACACACACACACACACACTCACACACACACACACTCACGCACACACACACACACACACACACACCATCTCACACACCATCTCTCTCATACATACACACACACTGACACGCATACACATACACACACGCACACACACACACACACACACAAACAAGCACACAGACACTGACACACACACACACACACACACACACACACACACACACACACACACACACGGCCACACTCACAAAGAAAGAAGCACACTCACACACACACACAAACACACACACACACACACACACACACACGCACGCACACACACACACACACACACACAAACACACAGCTGGGGGGGGGGGGATGATACTGTTTAGATCGAGATGAGTGCATGGGCGTCAAACGGCACTACAACACACATTGTAATGTATTATTATCCCGCTCAAGGCGGCGAAAGCCGCCTTCTCTAACAATAGTCTGCTCAGTCCACATCATCAGCTAACATATATGCTATGGTATGTGATTTTTGGTCTCACGTCTGTAGACTCTAAAGTCTAGAATCACAAATTTGGGGCCAGTTGCATGAGCGAGCTTAAATCCGGCACATACAACTGTGGCCAGCCCCCCCCCCCCCCCCGCCCCCCTTCCCCCCACGATATGCTTACGTAGGCGCCGGGGGCCTGATGATGAGATTTGTCATCTTCACTTCCCTTTGACGCAGCGTGGATTCACACTGAGCTATTGACGCGAGCCGTCGTCCGCCGTGTTATTCTGTGTCGTCGTGATCCTTATACAGTCTGTGAGTCACGTGTGTAAAGCCCCGGTGACTTCCTTTTTGCGATGAGACTGTGTGAGAGATGATAGAAGGCAGGGCCGATCAGCAGGTGTGAGGTACGGATTTTCATGAAACCACGGTCACAGTGACTTTTCCCATGCTCACCCAAAGACTGAGGAGCCTCGTTTAGATATTAACCCCTTTACTGCCATTGATCAGGAACTGCGCGTTGGAAACGGCTGCATACTGACCCGACATTTGCATCAAGAATAACACAGGTGTAAACGACACCCCCAAAATACAGCTATAAAGAAGACAGGATAGCAAGAGAAATAAATCCTCATGAGCCCCCGCAACAGCGGGGGCTCATGAGGATTTATTTCTCTTGCAGTTAGGTAGCGTTCAGTTCGCCTTGCCCCGGCAGTGAAGGGATTAATCAAGTAAGCATGCATCAGTGGTTCCTTCCAACACGAGACATAGACGCTGATTAGTCCATGACGTCTCTGGCTTTTTCTCGTCTGCCTTAGGAAAAAGGAGACTCATTTAACCGACTCGAAAAGCGTCTCATTCGGCCGAATCGCGGCTGTCAGCCGCGTATCCGAATTCGGCACGCCTCGAATGAGTTAATGTTAGAAAATGGGAATCAGAGCTTCACACCAGCAAATGGCATAGATGTTCATAGGCCCTTGCAGTTTCATGGGCTCATGATAATAATAATAATAATAATACCGTTATTATATAGGCGCTTTTTCTCAATTTTGGGGGAAATCGACTCAAAGCGCCGCGCCTGAAACCCAACACACACTCACGAAACAGACACAGATTTACGCCATTTAAGACAAACACAGTACAAGACAAACGAAGGGCCAGTCAGCTACTGAAGTTACAGAGATTTTTGATCTCTTGTATTTGAAATTTGTAAAGTGGCCTGAGACCGGTACCAAAGTGTGGGGAGTGGGGGGGGGGGGTGGAAGAACCGGAGTACCCGGAGAAAGAACCCCCGACGGTCCGCCCGAATTAACGGTGACACTTACCAGAGGAGAAAAGTCCAACGCCGGAACCCGGTATCGAACCGCGCACCTTTGGCATTGGTGGCAGGCGCCTTAACCACTGCGCCACGGACCGCCCCATGAGAATCTGTGTACTTGAAAGTAACTATGGGGGGGGGGGGGGTCATGAGAATCTACGTCTTTTGGAAGTGACTGCAGGGACTCATGAGGATTTATGTTTCTTGGAAATTGCTGCAGGGGCTCATGTGGATCTATGACCTTTGCAAATAGGGAGAGGAGGGGTGTGTGTGTGTGTGGGGGGGGGGGGGGTGTGTCTTGAGTTACTCTGACAAGCCAAGATCACGTTGACATACCATGGCCTCACTGTCGAAGCGTAATAATTTAATTTCTGACTCGCCCTCCCATGATTCAATTATTTTGCCATCGCATCCAGCTTCAGAGAGAAGATGATGGAGGGAAAATAGACTGCGATGTTATTCACATATTTTTTCCGCCAATGTTCTGCCCTCCGGTCAGCGAACACCAACTGCAGGAGCAGCATGTATCCTTATAATGCTCGTCAGTGTGAGCAGCAAGGGCACCGGTAAGAATCTATGCCTCTTACCGAAGCAATATATACCTGTGTTCCTCCGCTGGATAACATCGTCGGGTTTTTTTATTAATCGGTCTGTAAAAGCGTAGGCCTGTACACATATCAAATGCGTAGGTGTTTTCATCTTCACTTTCCCACAAACAAACATCAAAGCAGGAAAGAGCGAAAGATCACAGTGTTAACCCTATAACAGCAGGGACACCGCGAACAACATCCACTTGCAAGAGGCATAGATCCTCATGAGCCCCCGCGAACGCGGGGGCTCATGAGGATCTATGCCTCTTGCACTCCAAGCACTTAGTTTATATCCGTGTGTCAGACGGCGTTATTCTGCAGTGATTCGCGGGGTTCTTTTGTTGTTGATTTTTTTTTTTTTTTTTTTTTGTACACCATTTCTTGTTTTTACAGTGAATAGGTCACTGCCGTGAGTGTTGCGTGGGAACCTGTTTGTGTTAGAGGCTGACATCTCCAATGATCACGACACCCCTTCACTAAACGCCATCCGCCTGCCATCTTTCCTCCATATCACGATGTTAGGAGCAGTGTACGAAAAAGACAATCTTTGTGCTTTGACTTCGCCGTCTCAACCCTTTGGCTGTCGGTAGCGAACCGGCTTTCAGAATCACCTCGACAAAACACGTTGCCGGCAGCCAAAGGTTATTAAAGTACTTTCTATTTATTTATTTATTTATTACTATTATTATTATTATTATTATTATTATTATTATTATTATTATTATTATTGTATTGTATTGTATTATTACTATTCTTATTTATTTTTATTTTTATCTTTTATTTATTTATTTACTTTTATTATTATTATTATCATTATTATTATACTTATTATTATTATTTTTATTTTTTTTAATTTATTTTATTTTTTATTTATTTTTTTTTTTTTTTTGGGGGGGGGGAGGGAGCAGGTCGGACGAAAAAGGTGGTCTTAAAAGACAGGTGCCCTCTGAAGAGAAGCATTCAAAAGCAAAATGTGGCATCCGCGCCTACAACCACATAAAGCCGGGATGGACTGTAATAACTTGCAGGTGATCACTCAACAATAAGTTCCACTGCACTGTAGCCAGGTTGTATACATACGGTTGTACTTTACATCGTCGTTCTTCATCTACCCTAGCAGTAATCTTTTACATTATTCAGTTTGAAGGGCCCGTGTGTGCTAACTAATCTATTACCACTACAACGTCTACGGGCACATTCGCAAAAAAAAAAAAAAAAAAAAAAAAACAAAAAACCGCCGTCCCCAACTCCCATCGGAGAAATTTATTGTTTTTACTTCTCTACGCGTCGCCAGCAAGGTGACAGGTGACAGGTCTTTGCATGGACGACTACCCCGGGTTGCGTGCCCCTGGTGCTCTATGACAACTCTTGACTTTCCCGAATCAAATTAAAACCATCGACTTTTTTTTACAACTTAATGACAGGAGTGCGTGCGCTAGGGGAAATAACTCACCGGGAAAGCAGCTTGAGTCCTCTTTTCTCTCAGACGGGGGGGGGGGGGGGGGGGGGGGGGGGGGGGAGGGGGTAATTCTAGTTAACGTGATTCACCCATGGCTGTTGATATATTTCGTATATTTCGTGTGAAACTGGTTTCTGTGCATCGTCTCTTCTTTCTTTTTTTCATTTTTTTCTCTTTTTTCTCTTCATTTTTTCCCATCAGCGCGGTTCCAACAATTCCTGTGATAGCATTTTTTACAAACAAACAAACAAACAAACAAATAATAATAATAATAAATAAATAAATATAAAAGGCTGCTGCGGTATTTTTCCTGTTAAACATGCCTGCTTTCCTATTTAATATTCCTATGAGTTATGTATAAATTTCTTCATATGGCAAAGATTTTCGCGGTAGCGAATGGAGGGAGACAACCAGTGTGTACATTATCAAAAAGCCGTCTGCTTTATAATCTGTCTTATGCGTGTGACAGCCCACTTTTCCCATTGGGCTTCTAACAGGCATAACCACGTCATAGACTGAACGGCCCAAGACCTCCGCATTTAGAGAAACACGCACGTAACTTTGGCCAGCTAACTGTACAACATCTACAATATCAGGCATAGATCCCACTTCCAGACAGCGTTAACCTCTTGACTACTGCTGACGATACCGTTCGGCGGAAATGACTCGTTACTACGCGTCTCTATTCCGTCA
The DNA here is from genome assembly GCA_036245525.1 of Semisulcospira habei. Lineage (NCBI taxonomy): Eukaryota > Metazoa > Mollusca > Gastropoda > Semisulcospiridae > Semisulcospira > Semisulcospira habei. The sequence continues at coordinate 252,872,666 of BTPG01000002.1, read as the reverse complement.
GTAGTAGTCATGGGGTTAAAATTCTCTTGACAATCCGCACCATGCCATGACCATTTTAGACCTAACCTTATTTGAGTTGTATACACGTATACACACAAATTAACAAGAGGCATAGATCTGTATGAGCCCCCGCAAATGCGGGGGCTCATAAGGATCTATGTCTCTTGCCGATGAGATGTCTTTCCTCCTCGTGAGGATCTATGAGGATCTGTGTTCCTTGCACATTTCGGGGATTTTGTTGCAGAAGTGCATTGGAATGCGACGGGACACTGTCAAGCACGCCACGTTTAGCTGATAGATATTAAATATAACACTTTTTCCCCATTCTAAAGTTTCATCAAAGTGTAAATACCTTACAGTCTCCTCCGCTGCTGAAACACATATGTAAATGAGGTCATCAATGTTTTATCTTCCTTAGGCTATTGTTAGCTTGTGTGCGTCTTTGCTGTGTGATTGGACTGTGCATCTTTCCTCGTACGTTCCGTTTGTCGCAGATGGACGTATTCGTTGGTCCAGAGAAAACTGTCCTGGGAATTTCTTGTGCTTGACTTGGCTCGTGTTTCCAAATAGTCCTAGACAGTCCCTTTCGTAGTCCTACTTGGGACCCATCAGAAAAGTATTGGAAATCCAGACCAATAGGTGACTGCCAAGCGTGTCAAATGCAGAGAATGAACCGCCGAAGTCAAAAGCAGAGCTACTTTTATCAAATCTCCTTTATTATTATTATTAGAAAAGACATTTACAAAATCTTTCTAAGCGTGCTTCTTTCTTCCTTGGGTTATTCTCTGTCTTCAAAATCGGAATTAGTTAGTTAGTTAGTTAGTTAGTTAGTTAGTTAGTTAGTTATGGTCTAATGCCGAGCAGGCGACAAAGGCCATCTCACTCCGGCAGATTAAAAAGTTGACTGTCAAGCGTGTACAATGCAGAGAAATTAACAACAAAGAAAGAAACACGCTTAGAAAGGACAATTATTACAACGCAATTCCATTGTATTTGTCCATTCTTAGTAGGGAGCTGAGTAGCTCAGGTGGAAGGGCGTTCAACTCTCGTTCAAAAGGTCGTGTGTTCGAATCAAGCTGGAGGTCAACATTTGTTCAAACCCTGCTTAGTGTAACGTTTTTTTAAGATCACATTCGTGGTGGACGAAAGACGTTAAAACCTAAAACTTTTCACTTTTAACGTTTCTTTTCTAAGCGTGTCTCTTTTGTTCGAATTTTCTTTAACTCACTCTGCCCACGACACACCACAGCAAGATATGGCTCGACCATGGTAGGTGAAAGGTGGGGGCGCCAAGCTATTCTGCCACCACCCTTGAACTATCATGGTCGATCTGTCTCCTGAATTGTAATGCAGTCCTCGTAGGATAACACCAAAGTGTGGGAATTTCGTGCCTCGGGCACAATGAGTTAACTCATTCTACCCCAAGACCGAAATCCCCAAAATTTTGAAATCGTCCTTTGAAGACTGCATTGCAGTGCAGGACACTGATCGACCGTAATAGTTCAAGGGTGATGCCAGAATAGCTTGGCGCCCATAGGCGCCAAGCTATTCTGGCATCACCCTTGAACTATCATGGTCGATCTTATCTTGCTATGGTGTGTCTGGGGTAGAATGAGTTAAAATGTCTTGAATCGTCTACTGTAGGTACAGGAAACGGTGTCCGGCTGTAGCCTAGCCAGTGACAATGTGGTTGACTGGGCTCGTGTCTCTGGGGAGTCCAGATGGTGCCGTCCAAAGTGTGGCTCCGGCACAACAGATTGTGGAGCAGACGACATGCATTCATCTGCAAGAAGCATAGACCCTCATAATCCCCTGCTGTCGCGGGGTCTCATGAGGATCTATGCCTCTTGCCGAACGTAATTATAGCCATTTTAATTCTGTTTTCATCAGGCAGACGAACCATTAGACTTTTGATGTTCCCGTCCAGAGGTCGGTGCTTCCTTTCAGACTATTAAAGTCCGAGACATCTTTCTTTGCGACTTTTTCACTTCAGTGTTGAGTGCGGAGTCTCACAAAACCAATGACTGCAACGCTGCCATTCAAGACAAAAAGCACTTAGTCCATTTTTGTGAAAAGCGACATTTTCATTGAAATGCAAATGAAAACCTCGCTTTTCACAAAAATGGACTTAATATGTTGCACCTTTACAGTGCAGAATGCCACTGAGACACAGAGGTTTATGAAAACTCAAGTCAATTTCAACTCCATCAGACTTGGTCCCAGTGGTATTTAGAAACAATCGTATTGAAAATGCATACATGGTTGAGATGTCGTGCAGTCCTAACCGCAAGAGAACATAAACAGAAATTATGAAATAAATATCGCAGTGTCTCAAGCACATTTCCAAGGAAGGAAGGGAACAATATTGGCTAAAGATTAATACATTCTACCCCAGGACCGAAATCCCCAAATTTCCAAGTTTTCCTCTGAAGGACTGGTATTACAATCCTAGAGACAGGTCGAGCATGATAGTTCAAGGGTGGTGCCAGAATAGCTTGGCGCCAAAGGCGCCAAGGTATTCTGGCATCACCCTTGAACTATATGCTCTATCCATATCTAGCTGCGGTGTCTCGGGGCTGAATGAGTTAAACAACACTGCAACGCTGCATTGCCTACGCTGCATGCTAAAATAGAGTCAGGCCAGAATACGACTTCACATTGCCCTATTAAATCCTCGCGTGTTATTAAATACCCTATACCCGACACCAACACCCGGCACTGAAAAGCGACACCCGGATATACCCACCATTTTCAGTCATTGGAAACTCATATATATCTCTAAGGGTATCCAGCGACGACTGAGTGAGTGCCGGATGGATGAGACTATGTCGACGCAAAGATAATCTGAAACTACCCTTGAACCATGGTATTCACCTATCGGCAGTTTTGTGTGTTCGAGGTGAAAGTACTGAGTGACTACATAGATAGACTATGATGCTTCAAGGGTAGTGCCAGATTAGCTTGGTGCCAGTAGGCGCCAAGCTAATCAGGCACTATCCTTGTACTATATATATCAACAAATCTCCTAATAATTCTTTCTCTCTCTCTTTTTTTTTTTTTTTTTTTTTTTTTTTTTTTGACGTGAAAGAGACACACGATATACAGCTATAGTCTATAGAATCAAAACTGATCTGCGTCTGGGTGCAGATTTACATCTCATAGACTGAACGCTTAGTAGAGCCCTCCTTGTGAGGAACACAGACGTAAGCACAGATGTAAATTAGGCCAGAAAGAGAGAAAGCATCTTCATGAGCCCTAGGAGCCTGCAAGAGCTCATGAGAATCAAAAACTCCCCGCAGAGGGGTGGCGTTTGGTCCAGTGGTCGAACATTGTGACTGGTATTTGGTGATAGCATACCCATTCTCTGTCGCCACCTACCCCCCGTTATAGTCACACAAAAGAGGGATTCAGTAGGGGTGGTGTTTTACTATCTACTCCTGTCATTGTTTACACTTCCAGCGTCATCTGCCCGGGAAGGGTCGACCACGAAAGCTAAAGGGTAGTGCCTGATTAGGCGCCTAGGTAATCAGTCACTACCCCTTTAGCTATCGTGGTCTGTCATCTTTGCTCAGATAATCAATCACGCACTCGCAATGGACTTTACTGGTTGATCTACTGTCAAAGATGACTGCGTACTTGGTGTTTTTTGCAGGCAGTTTTAGCTCATTCTGCCCGCGACACACCACAGCAAGATATGGCTCGACAATGATAGTTCAAGGGTGGTGGCAGAATAGCTTGGCGCCTATAGGCGCCAAGCTATTCTGCCACCACCCTTGAACTATCATGGTGGATCTGTCTCCTGGATTCTAATGCAGTCCTCAGATGATAACTCCAAAATGTGGGTATTTCGTACCTCGGGCACAATGAGTTAAAATGCGAACAAGAGAAGATATAGCGTATTGTCATTGCTGTGTGGCAAAAGGCAAAAGGTACTAAGTCAATTTTTGTGAAAAGCGAAATTGTCACTGTAATACAATAAAATCTTGCTTTTACAAAATGGAATTTCTGTCCTTTTGCTTCACAGGGGAGATTATGCTGCTGTCTTAAAATAAACAAGAAAACGTAGAAAGTGCATCTGTGTTGTAGTTATCAGACTACAGTAATACATCAATGCATAAACGATACATTTTGACTTTAAAAAGAACAAAAAATAATAAAAAGCTTTTGGGTCAAAACCTGGTCGTCGACTGAACCTCGGCCAGAATGACATAATATAATACTCAAAAATAGTAAGGTGCATTAACTTTTCAGCTTGAATTACTAACAGTTCTCAAAATAGGTATAATAACGGTTATATCAGTGATTAGCCATCTAATTGGCCTACAACTTCATAACATTGGTGTGATATATAGTCCTCACAAAAAGTAAGGGACGTCATAATTTCAGACTAAATTACTAAAATGTCGGAAATCACCTTACATCTGCAAACTGCAGTAATCTGTTTGGTCGGATTAATGTTTAAACGTTTTGGGACATTTAAGTATTTCAAGCTAAAAGTAATACTTTTTTTTTTAACTTTTTGTGAGCACTGTATGTCGCACCAATATTGTGAAATTGTAGGCCAGTGGGATGGCTAATCACTGATATATCCGTGATTATACCGATTCAGAAAACTATAAGTTATTCAAGCTGAAAAGTTAACATACATTACAATTTGTGAGCAGTATTTGTCACTTTGGCTGAGGTTGGGTCGACGCCGAGGTTGGGACCCAACACTAGCCACTTGGCGCAAGGTGTCAAAGGGGTATCAAGGCTAGGGTGTCAAAATAAGGGCCCATGACAGAACAGCTTAATCAATGTTTCGTGTAAATTGTACTGGGTGTCATCGAAAACCGTAGACTGAAAGCTTCGTCACCTACTCTGCATAAGTAACATATGTGACAGTATCTAACCATAATACAGTTGCAGGCATCGTCGGATTAACCCCTTCTATCTATCTATCTATCTATCTATCTATCTATCTATCTATCTATCTATCTATCTATCTATCTATCTATCTATCTATCTATCTATCTATCTATCTATCTATATCCCGTAGTGTTGCCGACCGTTGGGGCACCACTGATGACTTGGCAACCAGCTCCCTCCATTCCTCCCTGTTCTCTGCCAATCTCAGCGTATCGCCCAGCTTCAGTCCTGTCCACTCTGAGATATTGTCCTCCCATCTTTTCCTCTGTCTTCCTCTCCTTCGTCCTCCTTGCACAGTGCCTTGCAGGATACTTTTGGCAAGCCCTGCTGAACGCATGACATGCCCATACCACTTCAGTTTGCGTTTTCTCACAATGGCTAATAAGTCTTCATAGGGCCCGATGGCTTGCCTGATTCTGCTTCCCACTTCCTCGTTTGTGATGTGATCTCTGTATGAGATGCCAAGCAGCCTTCGAAAACATCTCATTTCAGTGGCTTGTATCCTCCTTTCAAGGTCTGCTGTGAGGATCCATGACTCGCAGGCATACAAGAACACTGAGATGACTAAGGAGCGCATCAGTCTGATCTTGGAGCAGAGTGTGATGTTTCTGTCCTTCCATATGGTCTTCAATCTTGTCAGTGCTGTTGTCTGCGCAATCCTGGACAGTATCTCTGGTTTTGATCCCTCATCTGTCACAATGGCTCCTAAGTATTTGAATTTCTTAACTGTTTCCAGTTTTTGGCCTCCAACCATGATTTCAGTGCCAATGCCACTGGCGTTATTGGTCATCAGTTTGGTCTTCTCTGCACTGATTTCCATCCCATATGCAATGGCTGTACTATCCAGCTTTTCCACCAGTTGAGCTAGCTCCTTCTCTGTTCCTGCAAGACCATCAATGTCGTCCGCAAAGCGCAAGTTCGTGATTGTTCTGCCTCCAATACTGACAGTTCCTTCATGATCTTTCAGAGCGTCCGTCATGATTCTTTCCAGGAAGATGTTGAAAAAAGTAGGTGAGAGCAAGCAGCCTTGTCTGACTCCAACTGTAGTCCTAAACCAGTTTCCTATTTTGCAGTTGACAGCGGACAGCGCTAGTGGCCTTGTTGTAAAGGTTTGCTATGACTTTGAACACGATCCAACTGCAAGAGATATAGATCCTCATGAGCCCCCGCGACTGCGGGGGCTTATGAGGATCTATGCCTCTTGCCGAGATCAATTTGTATCCACGTTTCTTGGACGGCGTTGGCTTTTTGGTCGTTGAGATTTCAGATTTCAAGAATTCAGAAACAAAAATGTGCACGTGTACAGTGTACGCACGGTGGCAGGGAAGGGGTTAAAACCGTTAGAGTTAGAGTTCGCTGCACGACTGAAGGACCTGCCACTATCACTGCGAGTTGCCTTCCATTCCATCATCGGGTGTGTGGTGACTGAATGCAGTCAACGACAGAAATGGTTCATCAACTATAAGGTGCAAACTGAATTAGCGGTGTCAAAGTGGTGTGCCTCTCTGTGAGCTGGTTTGTGAATTTGGACCTTACGGCCGGAGGCCGTAAGGTCCTAATTCACAGACCAGCACACATTTGATGTGGAAGACAATGGATAGTCTCCAGCCCGGCGCAACTGATGATGCCTCTTAAAAAGGACGTGTGGGCTGGAGTGACAGGATAGTTTTTGTATCGTGCTCGGAGGTTGCCCACTCGCATCTGATAGACTTCTTCAACAGGAGATTGAACGTGCGTGATAGTTCAAGGGTGGGTGCCAGAATAGCCTGGCGCCTCTAGGCGCCAAGCTATTCTGGCAACACCCTTGAAAGAGTATCATTGTCGTTCTCTCGTTCGAACTGACATGAAAAGTTCAGACGAACACTCCCACATTTGGGATAATTATGTTTTCGACAAAGCGCCAAAGCTGATCTGGCATCACCTTTGAACTATCATGGTCGCTCTATCTCTTAGTCCGTTTGAAGTCACGGAATAGGAGATAGAACGACCATGATTGTTCATTGCGTTGCAACAGCAACCGCTGTATGCATCTTGGTAAGGATGTGGGAGTTTTCGTCCGAACACTTCATTTCAGTTCGAACGAGAGAAAGACAATGATACTCTTTCAAGGGTGGTGCCAAAATAGCTTGGCGTCTAGAGGCGCCAAGCTATTCTGGCACCACCCTTGAAATATCACGCTCGTTCTATAGCCTATCGAGAGAGAAATCAAGATATTTAGGAATCTCGTTTGTACACAACTTTGACGCTTTTTCCTTTATACCCATTGTGATTTGAACGGCGCTAACCACACTGGGCACCTCTGTGTCATTTGCAGATACCCAGTAGTCAATGGACGACTCCGGAAATCAGAAGTACATTGTAGGTCAAAACTGCACGAGATTCGACGGAAATGAACAGTAGATTAAAAAGCCCGGACAAACATGCGATATCGCATGTTCTTCCGGGCTTTTAATCCACTGTTTTCGTCGAAGCCGCACGTGCAATTCTGACCTACATCGGACTTCCGAACAACTTGGATTCGAACTCAGCTATTGAAAAGAAAAATGATGTTGATGATGATAATGATCACGACGACGATGTAATTGTTGATGATGATGATAGTGGAGGTGGTGATGGTGGTGGCGGAGGTGCTATCGTCACGGTGTTAGCGGCGGTACAAAAAAAGGCCATCGGACCGAAGTCGGCTGCCGTGAGCCCGCGCACAGTTGTGCGCGGGCCCACGGCGGCCGACTTGGGTCCAATAGCCTTTGAGTACAGTGTAGCAGTTGTACTCTCTCTCTCCCTCTCTTCTTTTGTATTAAAAGTCAGACTTCTCATCAATCATCAAATCACGATAGACAGTAATTTGCGAAACGGTAGTGTTTTAGTAATACGGCCCCCGTGTGTACACGCTTGAACGCACACTCTGACAGACCACGTAACTTACTGACTGATGGGCGGGCGGTAAATTGGGTAACATCGTTCTGTTCTTGTCAGCACGTGCTTTTCGTGATTGCATGCTCGCGTAAAAATTTAAGTAAGCCAACAGACTGAGCGTAAGTAATGCGACACATGAACGATAGATGCCTCACCCCTCATGACATTTTTGTTCTCCACTACTCGTTGATTTTTTTCGTTTGCAAGATGGTACTTTTAAAAGTCACTTTCCATCTGCAAGAGATATAAATTCTATAGGATTTATGCCTCTTGCTTGTAAGGTTTAGTTCTATTTACGTCTGTGTTGCTAAGAACCAGTCAAGTTCTCGGGTTTAATCCACGAGTGAAGAAAAGGTACTCTCAAATGGTACATTTTCCGCCTGAAGTGACACGAGACAGTTCTCTCCCCGAAAACAGACAAGAGTTCTGCCCCTTGACAGACGTCCTAGATTCGTCATTGACTTCATGTCAACTCTCGCACACGCTTTTTATGTACTAAAAGTGACTTACTTTTTGGTGAATTTCAAGAAATTGTAAGAAAAGAAAATTGAAGAAAACAAGAAAGACGAAGTAAGTTGCAACCTTGGGGTCGTTGCACAGCTGCGATATAGTATACAAGCTTTCCGCTAGGATTTAAGAGTGTCTGTCTGTCCGTCATCGGGACGGACAGGATGACCACCCACAAAAAAAATCCGTCCCAGGCGCTCTGCAGTCCGTCGTGTACTTGGCACACGGTAGGGATACGTTCGGGATTTTTTCCTCAAGATGTGTCCGTCCCTGTGACTGACGGCCTTTTGATTTTTCCCTCTCGAGTCTGTCGAAATTTGTCCGCCAGATACGCAGAATTCTCCTTTAACTGAAAGCGTCACAATAGTCGCACAACTACGATGTACTATAATACGACTTTCTGTTGAATTCGACCAAAACTTTCAACTTTCCAACTTTCCTATAAACATGGTCACTAAAGTGGTCTGAACAAGAGGCGTAGATCCTCATGAGCCCCCGCGGTCGCGGGGGCTCATGAGGATATATGCCTCTTGCAGTTGGATCGCATTCGCTTATTCTTGGCATTGAAGGGGTTAAAGCTATATCATCCTTGAATGACAGGTGACATTTTTTGGCCCTTCAAGACTTCTCTTAACCCTTTTAGTTTTAGCCCCAATGTCCCATTTCTCAAATTTTGGAGGTGTTATGTACCAGTTGAAGGTGGTGGGTTGGTCATGATAATTCAAGGGTAGTGCCAGGTGAGCTAAAGGCGCCAAGCTCATCTGGCACTACCCTTGAATTATCATGGTCGATCCATCTCCTGCTGCATTGTCCTGGGGCTAAAAGCGTTAAGAGAATCCATGTCTTTTAAAACCACTTTTTCTTTTTCTTGCACAAAAAATGTGGACGCCCAAAACAGTGTCTGCTGTAGCGACTTGTTTACGTGGAGGTCTAAGCCGGTGGAAATTCCCAGTTTCAAAGTTTTCAAAGAAAAGTTCTGGGGCCGGTTGCCCGAGTGAGCTTAAACCGTACGCAAGAAATTAAGCAAGGCGCTCCGCTAAAGCCTTGCTTAGTGGCTTTGCGCAGGGGTTAAGCTCACTCATGCATTGATCATGATGCATTTTTTTTTTTTTAAAAGAAAAGCAATCTTTGTTGGTTCGAGGGTACCAACCACAAACTATCACAGTCAATCAACATCTTGGTTTAATGTTAAGGTTGGATTGTGTGAAACGAGCGAGCGAGAGAGAGAGAGAGATTATGACACCTTTTTATTCAGGATAAAAGTTTTAGGCATAGCATTGCCTATCTTCCAAGAGAGAGAGAGAGAGAGAGAGAGAGAGAGATAGAGAGAGAGAGAGAGAGAGAGAGAGAGAGAGAGAGAGAGAGAGAGAGAGAGAGAGAGAGAGAGAGAGAGAGAGAGAGAGAGACGGTGTATTTCGAATAATGTCATCTGCCTAATAATATCACCTCTTTTTGTTTGTTTTCGAATGAAAACTGACAGTTAGGGGATTGTCTTGTTTATTCAGACCAAGATATAAATATTATTTCTGTTGCCTGGGTGGCTGTTTTCTGCTTTGTTTGCCTATTAATAACTCTTTCTTTGCACAGCACGCATGATGTTGATGACAGCGGCTTCCTTCAACTACGATTTGGAATATGTCAAATTTGGTTGATTATTTTTTTAGGGAGGGGGAGGGGGGGGGGTAATTTGATGCTTTTTTATCCTTAAGGCGTAGGAGTGTTTAATACATTTAACGCATTCGAGACGAACCGCACGTCTTGTATGTGTAAAGTAGAAACTACTAAAAGGTCATAGTATCAGATGCGTATACTGACGAGCCCAAAACATGCGACATTTTTGGAATCATCGGAAACACTTTAGTGTTTCCGATGATTCCAAAAATGTCGCATTTCTTTAGCTCGTCAGTATATTAGAATCACTCATCTGAAGCTATCTTTCATACCAACCATACTGGGATTATAATTTGAATCATAAAGATTGGAATAAAAGACCATCACAGGTAATAGAATTTTCTCTGGCGTTTAGGCGTATATTCCTTGAGTCAATCTCAGTGTCCGGATGAAACACAGTCTCGAATATGCAGGGCCGGATCCAGGGGGGGGGATTGCTTTGGTACTACAGCAACCCTCTCGGCTTAAAAAAAAAAAATCATTCACTTCCAGTCTACAACATGGTCCGAGAAGGAGGGGGGTGCTTTAATGTTATAATAATAATAATAATACCGTTATTATATAGGCGCTTTTTCTCAATTTTGGGGAAATCGACTAAAAGCGCCGCGCCTGAAACCCAACACACACACTCACGAAACAGACACGGATTTACGCCATTTAAGACAAACACAGTACAAGACAAACGAAGGGCCAGTCAGCTACTGAAGTTACAGAGAATTTTTGATCGCTTGTATTTGAAATTTGTAAAGTGGCCTGAGACCGGTACCAAAGTGGGGGGGGGGGGGGTGGGTGGAAGAACCGGAGTACCCGGAGAAAGAACCCCCGACGGTCCGCCCGAATTAACGGTGACACTTACCAGAGGAGAAAAGTCCAACGCCGGAACCCGGTATCGAACCGCGCACCTTTGGCATTGGTGGCAGGCGCCTTAACCACTGCGCCACGGACCGCCGCAGCACCACCTACACCCACCCCCCTTCTTTCCACTGTACCGTCACAATTACAACAGTGTATAGTTTTTACATTGTCGTTGAGCATCCCCCCCACCCCCACCCCATCCCCACCCCTTGAAAACTGATTGATCCGGCTCTGATATGTTAACCGTTTGCAATTAGCTGGATTATAATATATACTTGAGTATCTACAATTTTGAGAAGGGGAAAGTCCAAAATTAATGCAAACAGGTGGGAAGGGAATGTATAAGCTTAACCTTTTGCTTGTCTGTAACGGTTTTAGTCGCGATTATTCCTACAAGGGTTAACTAAAGCAAACAGAAAAAAAAGAAAAGCCCGCCTCATCTGATGCAAGAGAAGTCGTGGAACCACCCATCCCATCTCTGGATCCGCGGTTGCAAATAAACAGTACATTCAGTGACATAGCTTGAAATAAACTTAAGACATAATTCCTAATTCTCCGAATTGGAGAGACGGAAAGAACCATCAACGACCGTTTCAAAGAACATCTTCAGTCTGTCAAGTACCAATACAACAGACCGGTCGGACGACATTTCAATCAGGCCGACCACTCCGTCTCGGACATTCGGGTTAAAGGCCTTTGGCTTATGCAAGCCAGTAATGTCTGGGCCAGGAAAGACCGTGAAAAATTTCTGATTAATAAACTGGGCACTGTGGCGCCACTCGGGATGAATATGAAAGATTAACATTTTTTACCTTGCTTGTGTCTGCTACTTTACCTCACTGTTTCACTACTCACTAACCAGTTAGGGGAGGTTGGCGCTGGTTGATATGTACATTTCCCTTGGGGACTTTCTCAGCGCTGGCCGAACGTTTAGTTGGATCCCTTGCCCTTCCCTGTCGGGCGCCGGGTCTCCGGCTCACGGTTTGATACGCGGTTTTGGGGCGGGGCGATCGTGTGCATCCCTTGGGGATGTACGTGGTCGTCTTGTTGCGTGCCTGTGTGTTTTTCTGTGCGCTGGTGGGTGCCTGTTGGGTGGGGTTGGTGGCTCTGGCTTTTTTTTTCTTTTCCTCTTTCCTTCTACCTCTCTCCCTCTTTCTCCCCCCCCCCCCCTACCCCTTTACAACTTCTCTCTAGCCCTCTTTCTCTCTTTACGCTTTTTCCTTTTCTCTTATTCCCCTTCCTCCTTCCTCCTTTCCCCCCGCCCCCGCCCTCTTCTCTCTCTCTCTCTCTCTCTCTCTCTCTCTCTCTCTCTCTCTCTCTCTCTCTCTCTCTCTCTCTCTCTCTCTCCCTCTCTCTCTCTCTCTCTCTCTCTCTCTCTCTCTCTCTCTCTCTCTCTCTCTCTCTCTCTCTCTCTCTCTCTCTCTCTCTCTCTCTCCCCCCTATTTTTTGAGTTACCCTTGAAGACGGTTTCACAACTACCTAATCTCCACTTATACCAATATTCTCTTACTGAATTTGATTATTTGCTTTGTTTTCATGACTTATTACTTGTTGTGTACCGTGCTAAATGCTGGGTTTTTTTTTCCCGGGGTCCTCCCGTTTTTCCCCGAGGGAGTCCTCAACTTGAAGGTGATATAAAGTTTGCCTTCGGGTTGGTGTTTAGCAGGCTTTGTGTATTAGACACTCCGCCTACTTCGTGCCCAAGGGTACTCCCCGTTCGTTTTCCTTCTCTTTCTCTCTCTCCGTCTCTCTCTCTCTCTCTCTCTCTCTCTCTCTCTCTCTCTCTCTCTCTCTCTCTCTCTCTCTCTCTCTCTCTCTCTCTCTCTCTCTCTCTCTCTCTCTCTCTCTCTCTCTCTCTCTTTCTCTGGCCTCATCTACACGCCTTTTCTTTCGCTCGCTCCTGCACGTGCATGCACACACTCTTGTCTCTCGTGTTCAGGTTCTTTCCGAGTTTCTCTCTTACGATTTTTCGTTGACGTCATTTTTACTTTTTCCGCACTTTTGTTCTTCCTTTTCTTTCTTTTACGTCACCTCCTTCAGTTGCCACATTCTTTCTGCCAATGAAGATAAGTAGCGGCTAATCTCTCTGTTTGTTTGTTTGTCTATTTTGACAAAGGGTATTTACCCGAAATATTAATAAATTGTGTTTTACCCGTCTTTTCTAAGCGTGTTTCTTTCTCCGTTGGGTACTTCTTTGCATATTACACGCTTGGCAGTCACCTTTTTGGTCTGGATTGACTAATTCTCCGCGAATCCCTACAGGCAGGAGGATTAGGGCGTTCATGACAGTAATTCAAATCAGAGTTGCAAACCCTTCAGGGTTTCACCTCGGCCCCATCTTGACCCGATCACTTCCTACGCGAGCCCCGAACCATCTGCAAAAGGCATAGATTCTCATGAGCCACTGCAGACTGCAGGGGTTCGTGAGAATCTATGCCTCATGCTGCTTGTGATCAGATACTGGTTTACCTTTTAGGGTGTCGTTTCTGGTTAATCAGACGACCGGCAAGACAGACAACTCGCTGTTCGAGATGTCCCACTTCCGGTGTAACAAATCAGAAGTACGCAAGATTGACCCCGGTCGCTTTTCCACACGCCAGATCGACCTGGGACCATTGTTGTTTTGTTTCTTTGTTTTTTTTTTTTTTTTTTTTTTTTTTTGGGGGGGGGGGGGGGGGTTGGGGGGTCTTTTGCGTTGCAGTTTTGAGTGAGAAGAGAAACACGACAAAATACTGAACCCCTTTCAGTTCTGCCGATAAAAATTGAACATCAACCAAATGCAAGAGGTTTAGAGCCTCATGAGCCACCGCGAATGTGGGGGCTCATGAGGATCTATACCTCTTGCTGAAACCATTTTGAATCCACGTTTCTTGGACGGCTGAAGCTCTTTAGCGTTTAATGAGTAAAGATTTCAAAAACACAGTCTGCGTCTACGGGCATTAAAGGGATTCACTCTGACGCCAAATCATCCCAGATCCATTTTAGCGTTGCAGATTTGCATGAGGGAATGAAGAACACACGAACGTCTCTCACGGCAGATCGACTTGGAATCATTTGAAGTGAGAGTCATATTGTCGTGCTACACCGTGCTGAGATGGCTCAGGCCTTGCTCCTCCCATAGGGGCGAATTGCACGAGTGAGCGTAGTCCTGCGTCAGCCACTAAGCAAGATGCTGCGCTATAGTGGAGCACCTTGCTTAGTATCTGGCACAGGACTAAGCTCACTCATTCAACTGACTCGCTAGAATGTGTCTGGTCTTGTCAGTGGCCTGAAGGTGGGTTACGTCCCCTGAAATCACGTCAACACAATTTATCTTGTGGCGACATCTACAGCTGCACTGCTAAAGCTGCAACTCTGACCCTGTCATGTGCTTCATTGAACTGTTTCTTCTCTTTGTTTTTTAAAGCCATTGCGAATTTTGTGTGCAGTACAACAGAGCAACGAGACAGATTTAAACCAGAGTTCATGTCCTCCCTTTGCTTGCTTGCTTGTTTGCTTGCTCGCTGGCTCGTTCGTTTGTTGTTGTTGGGTTTCCTTTTTTTTTTTTGGTTGTCATTATTCGTTGGCACTTACGTGACAGTTGACTCAGTCAGTTCGGTCGGCAGCCGGTAATTTTTCAATTAGGAAGTCAAGTTGTATCAGTGTCTGTTCGTACCTGGGTGAGATTAATCTGCTCAGTGTCAGCTGACGCAAGCTGTTTGTCTGCCATCTTCGTTAATTCAACACACACACAAACCCTAGAAGTCCCAGGAACATTGATTCAAAGTGGTGTCAGCAAGAGGCATAGATCCTCATGAGCCCCCGCAACTGCGTGGGCTCATGAGGATCTATACCTCTTGCAGCTGGGTGGTGTTCAGATTGTCTCGGCACTGAACGGGTTAAACAACAGCAACGGTCGCGTGTGTAATAATGTATACGCCATGGACCGCACACACACACACACACACACCGGCACACACACAAACACACACACACACACACACAAACACATATACATACACAAACACATACACAAACACACATACACAAACGCACGCACGCACGCACGCACATGTACACACACATACGCATAGACACAGTTTGGGTTTTGCAACGTCTTTGACGTCCCCGTTCCCTGCGATACCAAACACGTAATATGATAAAAACGTACAGTTCACAACCTGCCTAGAAACAGACTTGCGACGCAAATGTTTGAGCTTTGTGCTGATTTATCTAGGGCACAAGCACTGCGCACAGTCTATTCTGATCTCAAATACAGACCCGAGTGGATCTGCGCACAGGAAATTCACGTGACCAGGAAAGACTTCTGACGGGTCGGGTGGAACACGTATGAGCCTTTCCGAGCACAGAGATCCCATCTTGACTGAACTGAACTGAACTGTACCATCTAGCTCGAGCTGAGCGATCTGGTCAGCATTTAGACTTAAAGGTCCTGGTTCAGCAATTAGTCAGTTGAGGACAGCGAAAAAAAATTTCGAAGTCCCTACTGACCTGACTTGAAGTGCAACCCTGACAGGGCCTCATCAGATGGGATCCCCGAACATTCACGTTACTATAGCTGCTGTAGAGTGTCAGACGTCCTTGACGGCTGTCACAGTTCATGCAAACAGGTATACGCCACTCAGCTGCCAAAGGTCACTTCCAGTTGCATCTGTCCGTACACGGTAACACCCACAATTCTCGTGCAACAACAACGAAAGATGACTATCCAACTTTCACTTCTGGGCCGGTACTGGGAAGCACTGAGCGACGTCCACAGCGTCCAAAAATGGCCCAGGGAATGGTGACGGTACGTCGAACATGCTATATCGTGGTCTTCTCATTTCTTATGTCCTCGCATTTATCCAAAACAAGGTTTCCTCGAAAGCGTTTGCAAACAACAAGTCCTAGTCGCCATTTTTACGAAGGGAAGCTACTAGATAATGTGTGTGTAAGGGACAGCACTCCCGTGCTAAGCAACGCGCAAACGCCCACCTCAAAACGATTTTATTTTTCACAAAAGCCTGGGAGATAATTTACAGGTCATCATGCAACAATGTGATGTGCATGGGTGACAGTGCGAGAATATGAAATGAATGTAAACGGGACATAAATATGCCCCATAAATCCATGGCCAGCAAGCGATATACATTCCCATGAGCTCCTGCGGATGCAGGGGCTCATGAGAATGTATGACTTTTGCATTTGGAACAGGCTGGCTGAAGGCCTGTTCTGTCTGAACCAAACAGCTGAAATTCAGCTTTTCGGGATTTTGAAAAGCTGAATCAGCTTCTAGGAGTGAAGACGGTCACCCATTGATGTGATTGTGCCTGTTCGTGTGTGTTACACGGACATAAAATTTGATTCCATTATAAGAATCTAAGCACTAGGTAATATTTTGCTTTGTCGTTTACTTCTCATCTTGTTTTTTTTTTTTTTTTTTTTTTTTTTTTTGTATCACAAAAGATAATTACCGTCTGCAAACTTGATGAGTTCAGTGATAATATTTTCTCCCCAGACCAACTGCTGTCTATGCACACGCAATGCACCCTGCCCAATGCATACCTCATGCAGGTGCCTGACAGCAAACACCGATACACCAACTACAAGCTAAAGGGTGCACGAGCAAACGAGAGGCAAGTTTCAAAATAATTAGATACAGGGCCTCAGCAGATGGTTCCGGCATTCGCCATACCAATAATGTATACATTTTTTTGACAAGACCATATAATTATGTCTGTTTATGCCCTCGACCCAAATTAATTTAAATGTTACTAATTTTTCCATTTTTGGGGGGTTGTGCGAATTCTTCTCCCCCCCCCCCCCCCCCCCCCCCCCCCCCTGCCCGATTGACTTTAGGAAGCAGATGAAAGCAAGCTGGCATCATGCAGGCATGCACCCCTTCGGCTGGAGCATTAGGTTTCTTTCACCTCCTGCTATGGTTATGAGATATGAAATAAATGTTAGGAAACAGATATATATATATTATGTAATTGGTATTCTAACCACAATATATTTCATTCATAGTTTATCTATGTTTGCACTGACAGCAAACCATGTGGGATTTATTTCTGATTACTCCATATAGCAATGTTCTCTATCAGAAAACTGAAATGACTCAACCCGCAAAAATAAATATCAAGGAAATATATCAGTTCACAACAGCAAGAGGTATATCTCACTTGATCTTCATTTTGTGACAAAAACATTGTTTTCAAATACACTTCAACGTATGGTTTATTTGTTTATATCTGTACTGAGTGAAACTGTTAAAAATGCCTTTCATTGTGAGGCTTCTCTTATGAGTTTACCAAAATCGTCAAGTACATCAATAAGTGTCTCTTGGCTTGACTTCACGAACGAAGATTCTATAGGGCTTGCCCACGTCGTCTGCAGGCATTTTCGTGGCTGCGGAGGCCAATCCGGGACAGGCAGGTTTACATCAATAAGTGTATACATAAATAAAACACAATTACCATGATTGTCATAATTCCTAAAAATACAGCTGATTTTTTTTATGAAATGAGTATGTCTATCCTCAACAAGACCAAGTAGTCTATGTACCCTACAGAACCACATAGTCCAGATCAAAATGGTGACTGCGAAGCGTGTGTAATGCAGAGACGAACTCAACGAAAAAAAGAAAGACGCTTAGAAAAGACAGCTACAACACAATTTTATTCATATTATCTAGTAATAAATTGTGTTGTAACTGTCATTTCTAAGCGACGTTCTTTCCTCATAGGGTTCTTCTCTACAGAACAACATACATGTGCACTTTTACTTCCTGCACCATATATAACTGTAATAATACATGAGGCAAAAACACAAACAGAACAGAGACAACCATTTTAATTATAAAGAAACAATTTCAGTGATGTCATTGAATTATATGCATGGTATATTTTGCTTATGATGCTGTCATTCAAACTTGGTCACTGTGTTTTGGTAAGTGAGGGAGAGGGGGGGGGGGGGGGCTGGAGGGGGCGGGTACACATGCAGGCATATATATATATATATATATATATATATATATATATATATATATATATATATATATATATATATATATATATATATATATATATATATATATATATATACCGCAACGATTTCCTAATGTAATGTTACATATGGCAATATAGTTCTATCATCATATGCTAAATTTTGCTATCCACCAAAATGCTAATATTGCCATGATTCCACAGCAGACAGACAGCCTTCATGGACAGGTCCAACCAGTGAAGAGACAACAGACTGGCCAGTGTCAAACATGTCACCAAACTGCAGGGGCGTTAGCAGCAATGTCACAGAGAAACTTTGGAACAGCAAACAGCCTGATGCAGTGCAGTGTGCCCCAACTTGCTCTCAGCAGGCAGCTGCAAGACAAGAACAAAGGTCAGTTAGTACATGTGAAGATGTACTGCAAACACTGTTCTAGATGAGTTTACTTGGCTACCTGGTATCAGCCAGTATAATCTACTCAACATGAAACCAACCGTAATGAATCAATCACAGCCAGTGTAATCAATAAACTCCATACAAGACAGATTTGCAAAATAACTTTTACAAACAATTTCTTTGTCTCGGTGATGGTCAAACGATTTATACAGTTTTGTTCTAATAATAAAAGACATTGTAGCTTTGCAATGCTGCTTGGTAACATGATATTATATGAATATGTTTTCAGGCCAACATAACCAACTTTTCCCTGGGGGAGACTAAAGATGCACTCAACCGATGAGCAGCCCCTGGTGACCATATCGAATGTGGGAGTAGAGGCGACACCTTATCAGCGCGTGACCAGTGAAGACAATCCGGCCTACTGTTTGTGTGGGAATCATCTAATAATAATGGACAACAAGAACTACTGAATTTGATCCAGCTGATCGAGTTAACAGAAGAACCAACTTTTCTAGATATTTGTAAGAAGCAGACCGAAGTCAAATTTTGCAGCGTCAAAAATTATAGCATCACATTTGCAAATAAAATTCCCACATTATAATAGCAATCAAACATCACCAACACTCTACATACAGATTTTTTTCAGTTGTGGCATGAGAGCCATATGGGGCTTGGCAACAGCAAACACTGTTGCTCTTGTCAGGTGGCCATAATCAGATGGCAGTTTCTAAGCCCCAATCTAAACTACCTGAGGGCACTATCTGGTTGTGTATGTGTGTGAAACCAACCTCCAAGTCTTTACTTCTGCTGAAAAACCACATCCACTCGTCGCTCAATCTTGTCATCTGTACTGCGTAGGTAATGTAACAAACTGGAGAGCTTCTCATCAGTGAGGCATTGGGGATACAAGGCCACGGAGCACATTCCTTGATGAGAAAAAACAGAATGAAGAGAACATTTTCATTAACTTTTAAAATTTACTTTCTGTCATGGAGATTGTTTACATCTGTTTGTACAAGTAGTTGGGACATGAATAAATGGACACATGCATGTAATATATACTCCATATTGTGCACTTTGTACTCTCTATACAAGAAAGTATTAAAGTTGAATGTAAAAGCAAAATGTTGGACATTTTTTGTTTTCAATACATTTGGACATTCTTCTTCATAAATTGCATACATGTCTGCTTTCATTTTTCATCCTTGTTATAACTACATACTGTAAACAGTGCACATGAACAGGAATTCTGCACCTGACTTGCCATAAGAAAGAATTAGTTTTCATGGTCAGTGTCACAATCCTAAATAGTATATTTCTACAAATACATGTACTGTAATGATACTGAAAATGACATGTACAATACTGCACTTGTACCAGAAATTGCACAAGTGTGTAACATACATGTACTATGCATATTTCTGCTGTGCTACCTGGTATGCCACAGAGTGCCTGTTGCTAATCTTGGTATACTGCTTGCATACTTGGTGGTTGAAGTCAAGGATGGTAAGCCTGTTGCGCATTGTGTAGCCTTTGTAGCCAATGAAAGTTTTTGGGGGGGCCATTTCATTTTCAGCCACATAGATACATCCCCTTGACTAACACTCAAAACACTCAATGATGAGACTGAAACATATCTAAACTCTAAGTCAAAATAAGTGCATAAATAAGACATGATACCTTGATCATGCCTGGCAAGGACACTCGTAATGTGTGGTGATGGTTGATAACAGGCTTTATCCCTTGTTTCAAGTGGTGTTTAGCCTTTGGCAGCAGCAAAGAAACTGAAAACAGATGGCCAATATAATAGATAAAGCAAAACCTGAAAGTAAAAAAAGCACAAAAGTGAAAATGTACCAGCAGCAGTTTATACTGAGTAGGTTATTTCGATGACAGGACAGTTTCGTGTGTTTTTGTTCTGCATACACTCAAGGATATAATCCTCCATGTAAACACACAGCTCAACTCAAACCTTTTATGCAATTCGCTTGCCTTTGTGCCACACATCAAAGTAATGATCCAGATGTTTCAGTGGCTGCGATCAAGTCAGTAATAATATACAAATCTATTTCATACTGGAAAAAAGATACATGCATTACAGAGTGGCAAACTGACCGGTAGCTAGCACTAGCTGTTATGAAGACTTGGGAGAAAAACCACCATGGCACCATGATAATAATGTTTACTGTCAACTTGTAAATATACTTACAGTGTGGAGGTAGCAGTCATATGTAAATCATAACTTAGTGTTGTGACAGCAATATTTCCAGGACACTATAAGCTACTTTATGTGTGATGTGATAACACTTTTACAAACAAAAATGATTTTGTGCAAGCGCACGGGTGTACCATACTTCAAAATCAAATGCCACCAAACTGATAATTACCTGAAAGTAGCAGGAGACTACAGTAGAACTCTGTCGGTGACAACTTATCGGACAGGTCTTGCTGTCTTCAGAAACTCGATGCCAGTCTGTGCATTCACCAGTTTCAAGTCACCTGACCTTGTGGCAGCCCTGCTGTCTAGAAACAAACCATAAACACAGTCATGGATGGACAAAACCTGTTGAAAAAGAAATAAATACAGAAAATAGGCATGTGTGCACATACGCATGTACGTGTGGCTTTCTAAAAATGGCTTAGTCACAAAATAGCAGCACATTTTAGTGTTATGATATGGAGCAATATATACATACATGTATTTACATGATTCACAGAAAAACTAGCAATAAAATATTTTGGTATACAAGAATGATAGTATAAGTTTTTGTCACTCATATTTCTCCTGTTCATAAGCTTGTGGTTTCAGGAAAATATGAGAAATACATTGTATCAGTGGCAAGCCAACTTACAATAGACCACTTATATACCTGATTGTGAGTTTCATAATGAATTATGCACATACATGTATTGCTCTATTTCATCACACTGAAATGTGCTGTTATTTTGTGAACAAATATATTTTAGGTTGATTATAGTGGTATAATTATTTTATCCTTACCTAGACCTGTTGATTATATTCTCATCCAGACAATTGCTGATGTTGTTTTCATACAGCGAGCAGCTGTACATTTGTTTTCATTCAGACAGCTGAACATTTTGTCTGTGTTCAGACAACTGCAGGTATATTTTGTTTTTTATTCAGACAGCTGTATATTTAATTCTATTCAGACAGCTGTATATTTTGTTCTAAATATAAGCCAGCTGTACATTTTGTCCCAAGCATACACACACACACACACACACACACACACACACACACACACACACACACACACACACACACACACATTTTAGGTTCACAACTTACCTTGCCACTGCGATTATCTGTTATGTATTGTGATGAGATTGGGCGTTGTTCCATTACTGATGCACCTTCACTTTGTACTAGCTTCACAAATGTATCCACAGAAATAACACATTAGCTGCTTGCTGCTCTGTGAGCTCATTTGGTGTGGCACTGAAAAAGAATCAAATGACTGGTATTTGTATAGTTATGTAATGCACACACGGGTCTTGTACTAGAAAATGGCGTGGCGTTCTGAAGATATTTACACAAAAACTTGACAACCACCACGAACCCCCAAAACAAATCGCAACTAAAAGTGGAAACTTCTAAATGTACATCAGACCAGAGCTCAGAATATATCGCATATTTCATTATGTATATAACACAAATATGTGTAATAGAAAATTGCCCAGAAACTATTACACTTATTTATAAAGGAGAGAAAATTTAAAAACAAAGTTTCAGGCTATTACTATAGTGACGTATATATAGTAACTACAGAAGAGACGAACAGTGAGGCTAAGATTTCCAATCTATTCTTCGTCTTGTTCATCGATGTATTCTGCCTACTTCTCACCACTGTCGTCTGCTGTTATTTCCTCAGTCATCATTTCCCCCGAAATTAGTGTCCTGTACACCAGAACACACATAACATTACGATCGCTAGGGCTTCTTGTTGTTGACAAGGAAGTGGTCATTAGAGTGGTGTCCCCTGATAATACATATTTACGAGTACCTTCCCTTTGTAAACACGACGTCAGCTACACGCGCATAGGTGTTTGTTGTTGTTGGAAATATACTTACCAACAAAAGTAATATTTGTACCACAAAAAGTGAAAAGACCACACCATATCATGTTGGACTTACCGCCACCATTCGCTGGACCTTTTTTGGACGCTCTGGACGTCGCGGCTCGGTGCAGGCTTCACCAGTGCGGCAAAATGAAAGTTGGATATTTTTCAGTCGTAGTTGCACGGGAATTGGATGTTACCGCGCACGGACAGATGCAACTGGAAGTGACCTTAGGCAGCTGGATGGTGTATACCTGTTTTCGTGAACTGTGACAGCCGTCAAGGACGTCTGACACTCTACAGCAGCTATAGTAACGTGCGTGCTCGGGGATCCTATCACACGGGGCCCTATCAGGGTTGCACTTTCTGTGTCAGGTAGGGACTTTGAAATTTTTTTTTCGATGTCCTCTACTGACTAATTGCTGAACCCGGACCTTTAATACGTTTTCCAGTGAGTTCTGTTCGAAACACAAAAAGCTGTTCAATCTTTCACTTCCGGGTCACCATGCATACGTCAATTTCCCCACGACCCTATTTTGCAATTTCTAGGGTACTGATCCAAGATGCTCTTGATCAGTGCAGAAAAGGCGAATCGCGAGCTCATTAATTCAGCAAGAGGTATAGATTCTCATAGACCCCCGCCCGCTCCCGCATGAGGCATAATCCTCATGAGCACCCGCAATTGCGGGAGCTCATGGGGATCTAAGTTTCATGCATTTTTTAGTGTTTCTCCTGATGTGTCGGCTGTAACTGATCAAAATATCTTAAACACAAGGGGACACAAATAATGTTTTCTTCATGAATCTTACAAAAGTAATTACGACATGTTTTTCGATTTTAAACGGCTTTTTAAAAATTTCTGTTTCCTTGATGTCAGGAAGCAAACTGCCCTACTTTCTCCCCGTGCAAGAGGAATAGATTCTCATGAGCCCAAGCAGCTGCAGAGTGTCCTGAAAATATGTCTCTTGTTGGCGGAGATAGATAGATAGATACAGTTTATTGCCATTTGCCTTAAGAAAACATAAAGCATAGGAATGTGTGTTGGTGTCGTTACAATTACAAACATCACACTCAACAATAAGAAATAATTAATACTCAAGCACACAAACCCAATGCCCTACACACACTGTAAAAACTTTAAAACTAAACAACTAATATCACAAACCGATACGTGCCCACTCACACACCCACGCTCATCTACCACACACACACAACACACACGCATATTAATCTAGGAAGTCTAAATTAATTAAAGAATTAAGATTAAGATCGACTGTTGTTGGCAGGCAAAGTGCACAGGGATCAAGGCTGAGACTGGTTACTACGTATAACCCTTTCAGCGACATGGGCGCATTTCCCAAAATTTTGGAAGTATTCCTTACCGACTGTGTAGGCCTACCACTTGCAGGAGGTGGATTGACCATGATAATTCAAGGGTAGTGCCAGATTAGCTTGGCGCCTTCAGGCGCCAAGCTAATCTGGCACTACCCTTGAATTATCATGGTCAATCCACCTCCCGCTGTAGTGTGTTGGCGCTGAAAGGGATAAACTGACATCTGACGGAAGCGACCTTTGTATACTGACGAGCAAAATAAATGCGACATTTCTGGAATCATTGGTGACATTTTAGTGTTTCCGATGATTCCAAAAATGTCGCATTTTCTTTGCTCGTCAGTATATTACCTACCTGTCGCCAATGTCCATAGGATGTTTTGCTTCATTTATGTGTTTGTTTGTTGTTTGGTTGGTTGGTTGATTTGCGTAGTTGATTGTTTGTTTGGTTGGTTGGTTGATTGGTTGCTAGGTTGGTTTAGGTAGCTGGTTGGTTGTTTGGTTTCTTGGTTTGTTGTGTAGCTGTTTGGCTGGGTGGTTGTTTGGTTTGTTGGCTGTTCGGTTGGATGTTTGGCTGATCGTTGAATTATTTATTTATTTTTCTTTCTAGCTAGCTATCTAACCGTCTGTCTAGATATGTATATAAAAGGTTTGCCAATGGGTTATTGCCGTTTGAGATACTAATACAAAGAATTATTTCATTCTTATCGTTTTTCTCTAAATACGAGCTTTGACTGTATGCAGGTATACCTTACTTCACCTCACCACACCGTATCTTGACTTGTCTTTTGAGTATTAGAAAATAAAACACATTAATGCTGGGCGAACCAAAGTAGGAGGAAATCCGTTAGTTGTGTGCCCTTGACTGGCTCCGAGCGTCAATAGTTGACGCTTGGAGCCGATCAAGGGCACACAACAAAGGATTTCCGCCCATTTTTTACTACGATAAGTCGCGTGTGTTATCCTCAGCATGAGCACCGATTCCCCTTAAAAGTCTTGTAGGGTCAAACTTTATTCGAGCGTACCTCCTGTTGGCATGGCAGGGCCTAACATAATCTGGTCCCATTTTGGGGAATGGGACCAGGACCTTCGTCTGAAGATGGATGCCCTCTCGTGACCAAAAGGATCGACACAGAAATGATAAAAAATAAAGGTCACTGACTTCCGCCCCATTTAGATTTTGTCCTGATCCAGATTCGTCGTGTAGTCTCACAGATTTTTCCACATGCAAGAGGTATAGATTCTCATAAGCATCTTCAGCAGCAGTAGCGTATGAGAATCTATGCCTCTTGCTGCCCCAGATCTCTTCATTTGCATCCCTTCCGGATATGAGTCTAATCCGGGTTTAACCGCATCCATGCCACTATTTTTTTTTTTTCTCATTCAACGACCAAAAGTGAAAACCTTCCAAGAAACATGGATACAAATTGGTCTCAGCAAGAGGCATAGATCCTCAGACGCGGTGACACATGAGAATCTATGTCCGGCTCTTGCGGTTGGATCGTGCTCATGTTTTCTCGGCAGTGAATGGTTTAATTTTGAGCTTGTTCAGTTGACCTGTCGATCAAGAGTCACGTTTCAAACTATATGGCGGGGACATACATTTCAATTAACGTATCATACGGGCACGATGGCAGATGATTATTTGATTATTGTGCTCAGCGTTCGACCGGCACAAAGTGCATATCATCTGACGATAGCGTGACTGACTCTCTCTCTCTCTCTCTCTCTCTCTCTCTCTCTCTCTCTCTCTCTCTCTCTCTCTCTCTCTCTCTCTCTCTCTCTCTCTCTCTCTCTCTCTCTCTCTCTCTCTCTCTCTCTCTCTCTCTCTCTCTTCTTTCTTTCTTATTTTCGCTTATTAAGTCCCTTCTATTTATAGGAGAGACGTTTTAGGACGGGTCGCGATGGGGCGAATTTAATAGCATGTCCATGATGTCAAAGGCGGGCAGGCTAAATCTCTTACAACTGAAATAACAAGATAAAAATTACGTCATGTCTACTTACGCTAACCTCGCTGCTAAACGTACATTTGGCGCGAAGAGCCGTATGTGCGTATGTATGTATGTATGTATGTATGTATGTATGTATGTATGTATGTATGTATGTATGTATGTATGTATGTAGTATATATGTATGTATGTATGTATGTATGTATGTATGTATGTATGTATGTATATATGTATGTATGTATGTATGTGCGTATGTATGTATGTGCGTATGTATGTATGTATGTATGTATGTATGTATGTATGTATGTATGTATGTATGTATGTATGTATGTATGTATGTAGGTGCGTATATATGTATGTAAAAAAGAGAATCTCCGATAACACACAAGCTTGAAACTTGTCGAAATACGTTCTTAAGTGGGTGGCTAAGAGAGCCTCCGAGCATTTTGTAATTGAATGTCTCATTGAAGACATAAACAACCGTTTATTGGAAGTCGGTGGACCTAGATTAGAGTCCGTAATTTTTGTCATATTTACTTAAACCTTTGCATACAGCTAGTTTGGAGAAAGACATTGGACGAGTTCGTTAGCCAGCTTTGTATCCTTTCAAATTCTTTAGTAAAAAATTAATTCTTTTCAGAAAAGAATAAAAACACTTTAAAAAAACAACACCTTTACTTCTAGAGAAAGTCAGACAGTGGCGGTGACGTAAAAGAGTCAACTCGGTCACCACGCAGACACTGACGTAATACTCTAAATATGATGTCATTCTCTCTCTCGCGCGCGGCTATTCGCACATCTCCAGGAGGAATAGATCCTCATGCGCCCTCCGGGCGCATGAGGATCTATGCCTCTTGGAGATGTTTGGAGCTATGTGCGCACGCACGCACTAACACGCACACACACATCGACGCGCTTCAGAAGAGCATGCAGGTGACCCGTGTACTTAGTATATCATGTAGCTAGGTAAAGTCAACCTGCATTCACACAAATTATAGCAAGACTGAAAGTGTACCGTGAAGTTCTAGTTTTGTCACCATTGTCTCAAGCCTATGAAGCGAACGTGATACTCATATCACGTAAAATATAAAATTACGTTAAAACTAAAACTTACGTCAGTCATGACAAATGACGTTTGACAAATCAATGACGCGTATGTCCTGCGCCCCTTATAGAACTCACTGACCCATTGACAGCTCTTCGAGACTTTTTCAATAGGAGATAATTCAACATCAGAATCAGGTCAAAGACAAAAGGTAGAGACCATTGACAGCGAGGACAGCTCTCATATAGAAGGGACTTTGTGCGTTATGGTTCATCCCATCTTGTTAATGCTTTTTCGTACTCTTGAATGTTCTTGACACTATATTTGTTTGTTTGTTAAATCCCTTCTATTTATAGAAGGAAGTTTTTAAGACGGGTCGCGGTGGGGCGAATTTAATAGCATGTCCATGATGTCAAAGGCGGGCATGCTAATCCTCTAACAATTGAAGTAACAAGATAAAAATTACGTCATGTCTAGTTACGCTAACCTCGCTGCTGAACGTACATTTGGCGCGAAGCGCCGTATGTGCGTATATATGTATGTATGTATGTATGTATGTATGTATGTATGTATGTATGTATGTATGTATGTATGTATGTATGTATGTATGTATGTATGTATGTGCGTATGTATGTATATGTGTGCGTATGTATGTAAACAAGAGAATCTCCGATAACACACTAGCTTGAAACTTGGCGAAATACGTTATTAAGTGGGTGGCTAAGAGAGACTCCGAGCATATTGTAATTGAATGTCTCATTGAAGACATAAACAACCGTTTATTGGAAGTCGGTGGACCTAGATTAGAGTCCGTAATTTTTGTCATAGTTACTAGAGCTTTTGCATATAGCTAGTTTGAAGAAAGACATTGGATGTGTTCGTTAGCCAGCTTTGTATCCTTTCAACTTCTTTAGTAAAATTAATTCTTTTCAGAAAAGAATTAAAACACTAAAAAAAAAAAAACTTTACTTTTAGATAAAGTCAGACAGTGGCGGTGACGTAAAAGAGGCAAATCCGTCACCACGCAGACACTGATATAATACTCTAAATATGACGTCATTCTCTCGCGCGCGCGTGGCTCTCTCTCTCTCTCTCTCTCTCTCTCTCTCTCTCTCTCTCTCTCTCTCTCTCTCTCTCTCTCTCTCTCTCTCTCTCTCTCTCTCTTAATATGGTTAATATTTCTTTTCTAACAGGACAGTTTGTAAGAGAGGCGTTTCGCCTAAAACTTTATCCTGTCAATAAAACGTTTCATCATCATCATCATCTCTCTCTCTCTCTCTCTCTCACACACACACACACACACACACACACACACACACACACACACACACACACACACACACACAAACATGCGCGCATCTCCAGGAGGAATAGATCCTCATACGCCCTCCAGGCGCATGAGGATCTATGCCTCTGGGAGATGTTTGGGAGCGCGCGCACACACACGCACTAACACGCACACACACACCGACGCGCTTCAGAAGAGCATGCAGGTAACCCGTGTACTTAGTATATCATTTTGCTAGGTAAAGTCAACCTGCATTCACACAAATTATAGCAAGACTGAAAGTGTACCGTGAAGTTCTAGTTTTGTCACCATTGTCTCAAGCCTATGAAGCGAAAGTGAAACTCATATCACGTAAAATATAAAATTACGTAAAAACTAAAACTTACGTCATGACAAATGACGTTTGACAAATCAATGACCCGTATGTCCTGCGCCCCTTATAGAACTCACTGGCGCATTGGCAGCTCTGCGAGACTTTTTCAATAGGAGATGATTCAACATCAGAATCAGGTCAAAGACAAAAGGTAGAGACCCTTGACAGCGAAGACAGCTCTCGTATAGAAGGAACTCTGTGGGTTATGGTTCATCCCATCTTGTTTGTTTGTTTGTTTGTTTGCTTTTTAATATTTGACTGTGTTGCTTGATGTATGTTTATGTGTGTAGAGTAGCAGGACAGTTTGTAAGAGAGGCATTTGCATGCCTAAAACTTTATCCTGGATAAAAACGTTTCATCATCATCTCAGAGGGAGCTGGGTGGCTCGGTGGTAGCGTGTTCTCTCTCTCTCTCTCTCTCTCTCTCTCTCTCTCTCTCTCTCTCTCTCTCTCTCTCTCTCTCTCTCTCTCTCTCTCTCTCTCTCTCTCTCTCTCTCTCTCTCTCTCTCTCTCTTCCCCCCCCCCTCCACCCCTCGGGCTCTCAACGTTTTCTGGGCCTCGCTCTAGTTTGGCGCGTGCGTACGAGACACAGAGGCGCTGTCGGGTCGACAGGTCTATCTCTCATGCAATAATCGTCTGTTAATTTTCCCCGCTTGAAACAGTTGCCGGCTGTGGCAGTATTTCTCGTCCACGAAACTCGTACAGAATTAGTGTTGGCATGTGTCGTACGAATATCCTCGCGGCCGTGTCTTAACGTATTTTTCAATGCATTTCTTGTCCGCAAACAGCTGGGTATGGCAAGAAATGCAATGAAATCCTTGTATCCAATAAGTGTCCGAAGTGCTTAGGCTCATTCAAGTATCATGAACACAGTCAGTATTGTGTGCTGGTCTGTGATTTTAGACCTTACGTGTTTCAGCCGTAAGGTCCAAATCAGAGACTAGCATGAAAGTTAATTGAACGGCAAATTATGTACATCCTCATGAGCCCCTGCAGTGCGCAGATTGGTGGCAATGACTTGTATGGTTTGGTAGCGATGAATTGCCTGCAGACCTGTGTGACTGCAAAACACCCCACAACACAGAGGTAAATTCAGCAACGGTAGCAAAAGGGCATATATCTACCATGAGCCCCAGACAGAAGACGAGGGTGCTTGGAGATCTTGACATTTCCAGCTGGGTAGCCCCGGCTGTCGTTCACCTCACCCCACTACAACCCCCTCTTCCACTTCTCCCCTTCATAGCCAACCCCCACCCCCCACCCCCCACCCCCACGCCAACTAAACCGCTGATCATAGTGACGGTAGGGGGGTCCATTATGACTCAAAGTGGTTCGGCAGTCGGCACTCGTTTCCTGAAGATAACTGCATTAGCCCTGGAGTGTTTGAACACGGTTTGGCCGGCTCGTCTTGAGAGCATTCCCGTGTCTGTGATGCCAGATGACGGTGTAGTGACTTGGAAGTTTAGCGCGTTCTGTCTTTAGTTAGCAGAGAAGAGAAAGCAACCATGTGCAAGAAGCATAGATCCCCATGAGCCCCCGCAAATGCGGGGGCTGATGAGGAGCTATGCTTCTTGCTTGCGGGGCCTATGCCTCTTGCCTGCGTGGTCACCAGTCCTAAGGCCTTCTGCTAGCATGTGTTTGTTTTTGTGTTGGGTCTTTTTATTTTATTTCATTTTGCGGCGTATGAAATAATGAGATCATGGGATTTAAAAAAACAAAAAGTATTATTGTTCTATAGTAGTGCTAGAGAGATCTGCCAGATTTGAAATTGCTAGCTCCTTTGCCGATAGACTGTTTGTGAGAGCACTACCTTAATTCTGGCACTTTCCAAACATGTATTGCATACATATTCTTACCCCATACCAGCAGAGAATATTTAAATCTGGGGCTTACTTCAAACCATAGACGGTGGATGAATACATTCAAGATTACTTAGTTTCACTGTATCTTTAGGTGTATTCAGAATTTCACACAGCTATGAAACTACAGTCACAAAAGATGCTGCTTCAAATCCAGCTGAGCAGGCAATCGCCAGATCAGAACTAGGATCTACGGTCGATTCAGACCGACAGAGGCCCATTATTATTCTTATGAGATGACATACAACAGAATCGTACTCGAAATATTAACATCGTCCGTCAGTTGTATTAGAACTGTGTTAGACTGCCTAAATCGTCGAGATAGGATCGTTCAATGAGCAGACAGTCGTCTGATCAACAGACTGTGTCGCTGACGAGTCGAGAGTATCTCTGACGCCTAAACTCGCAGCTGGTGAGTCTCCCGGCGGAGTCTGGACTCGGCGAGTCTTCGCAACACTTGTGTGCTAGTCCATTTTGAACCTCACGGGCTTAGCCCTAATAGCTAAAAGATCACATTTCAACCAGGGAATAAGCCCCCATATGTGATGGTACCTGGTTTAGCTCATTCAATGCGCCCCGCATGAAAGCTGCGGAAGTGTCGTATAGCGTTGCCGCTGGCAACGCTATACACAATTCCGCAGTTATTGATGCGAGGCACCTTGGATGAGTCAGACCTTAAAGCTCAAAGCAGTAATGTCCGAAATCAGAGACTCAGGAATAAAATGTGTACTTCAGTCCAAGGTGGGCGAAATCTCCGCTGATGAAAACGACAAGCGATAGCCGTCAGACTGTTCACGCCTCTAGCGGATTCAAGGGCTGTCGCAGTATTTCTTCTCAATCAGACTCCCTCAAGCCATTCATCCCTGACACTGTAACAGTGATAAGTTTAGGGGAATAATTATTTCAACACCATACAGCTGCAAGAGGCAAAGAACCTCATAATTATTATAAGGGCTCTTGAGGTTCTTTGCCTCTTATTGGCCCTATTCACACCCGTGCTCTCTCGATTGGTTGGGCTATTCCGTGTTGCGGGGGCTCATGAGGATCTATACCTCATGCTGACACCATTTGGAATCCATGTTCATGGGTCATCTAGGATTGATGATTTGGTTTTGAATTAATAAAGGTTGCAGAAACAGTCTGCATCAGCTGACACTGAACGGGTTAACCCATTCAGGCCTGACGCACCGCAACAGGAGATGGGTCGACCATGATAATTCAAGGGTAGTGCCAGATTAGCTTGGCGCCGACATCATGGTCGATCCATCTCCTGCAACAGGTGCTTAGTCGATAGATGTCGTTTCCAAAATTTGGGAAATAGTGCTTCGGGCTGAATGAGTTAATATTGTCTTGAGACTTTTTGACTTTGTCTGCGTGGTTTCTTCAAGAATTACGTCTCCAAGACACCCTCCGACGACACAAATTCCGCAGCGTCTGGCCAACTGACTGTTCATTAGATTACGAACGGGGGTGGGGGGTGGCCGGGGCGGGGGGGGGGGGGGGGAATCTCCGGCCGCCATTGTCTTTTGCGGGCAAGACGCAATTACTGCTGTGTTAGGGCGGTGAATCACAGTATGTTACTCGCTAATGCATTGACACCTTGAGCAGTCGTTGGCTAAATGTCTTGAAACTC
Source organism: Semisulcospira habei (assembly GCA_036245525.1). Taxonomy (NCBI): domain Eukaryota; kingdom Metazoa; phylum Mollusca; class Gastropoda; family Semisulcospiridae; genus Semisulcospira; species Semisulcospira habei. The sequence continues at coordinate 252,840,868 of BTPG01000002.1, read as the reverse complement.
CCTCTATCTAAGGAACATAAATGTAAAATGCTGTCCTAATTTTGTTTCTCTCAGTTGTGTGCAGTCAACTTCGCCAGTAACAACAAGGTTAGGTATAACAAACATTTGATATGACAACTTTTTTCCCCCATATGCTCTTTTATATGTAGGCGTACATGTAAATTGCTTTGTTTTTAACGAACTTCGGATATTGCATCAAGCTTTTTGTTATATCAGGAAGTTCGTTTGGTTTAACTAGTTTTCCTCTTTCTATTTTTCTTTTTACCTAAAACTTAACTATATACCCCAGGAGGGTTTCAGTTAGAGTTCATGTGATGTTCTGAAGCGAACACGAGACGCAGAAGACGACAGATCGTTTATCTGCATGAGGCATAGATCCTCATGAGCCCCCGCTTGCGGGGGCTTATGAGGATGTATGTCTCATGCAGGTCGCAAGAGGCACGGTCTCAGGGAGTGATGAGGCAAGGATCTGTGATGAGTGTTAGGACCAGGCATGCGATCACTTTAATCACTTTACTGCACTGGAGATGTGGTCGCACTGGGAGAGGGTGCGATGCTAATGTCGACGATGAGACGTCTGCAATTAACTCCTTCACTGCCGAGAAGAACTGAACGCCACCCTACTGCAAGAGGTATAGATCCTAATGAGCCCCCGCAGTTGCGGGGGCTCATGAGGATCTATGCCTCTTGCTGACATCGCTTTGTGTCCATGTTATCTTTTTGACGGCTGCAGATCTTTAAAAATATGTATGTCATCTTACATAGTAATATTTCGATTTAAATAGTTAATACCATAATTCATAGTCCGGTGGGTAAACTACTATAATCAGTAATTTGTGTGTGGGTTTGGATGTTAATTATTGCTATTCTTTGCTATTAACAAGTTGTGTGTTTAGTTGTTGATTTTTTTTTTTTTTTTTTTTTTTTTTTTTTTTGTCTAATATCACCAATGTGTGAAAAGACGTTAAATAAAATCCTGGAGATCTTTGACGTTGAGTTAAGAATGTTTTTTTTTTTGTTGTTTTGTTTTGTGTTTTTTAAAACGCATTCTACGTCCACTGGCAGCGAAAGGGTTATAACATGATTATCGGAGTGGGGAGGGAAATTTGCGGGTGAGGTGCAGGGGACGTTTGGGTGGGGTGGGGTGGGGTGCCGCGGCGTAGAAGAAAAGTTTTCAGAAATGTAATGATTAATATATTTGTCTCTTCAAGAATGTTATTTTGCATTTCCCTAACTCAATGAAAAGAGAAACAATGCCCTGCAATGCCAGCCCTGTCGTTTAGCAAATGTGGGATGACACATCTTCTTACTTGGGCCTATATTGCGAATGATGATGCTAGCATTACTAAAGAGTGAAAAAGGTCTCTTCAGAAACAAGGCAAACAAACAAATTGAAGTCAGTTTACAATTGCCTTCAAGGCCTTAAATCCACCTGCTCATTGAAAACTTTGAATTATCTCTTCCGGGTGGGCCAGTTTGGGGTTTTGATATCAAAAAGTGAGGAAAAACAAGCTGAAACATATTCCTGCGGAACATCTGCAAGAGGCATAGATCCTCATGACTCCCCTCAGACTGCAGGGGTCAATGAGGATCTATTCCTGTTACAGACCCAAATGAAACCCGCGTTCTCTGGTCAGTTGACAAACGTTCACCGCCGGGGGAAAAAGAACGCCATCCATCTGCAAGAGGTATAGATCCTCACGAGCCCCCGCAATTGCTGGGGCCCGTGAGGATCTATACCTCTTGCTGACACCATTTTGTATTAAATGTTTCTTAGACAACTGCAATTGTGGGGAGGAGGTGGGGGGTGGGGGGAGGGGGAGTGGGGGGGGGGGGTAGGACATAATTATGCCTCTTGATAATCCCACGTGAGATCCCTGTTCCCTGTTCCGTGGACTGGCTGATATGTGACGATGGCTTTACAGTGATTTGAAAAACACAATGTGCGTCCACTGGCAGTAAAGCGATGAATTTAATTGCCTCCTGATTTTTTTTTCACCTCGCAATTTTTTAATAGGACCTGCTATGCTGCAAAAGGAAATTGAACATGGTGATCATTCATTTGTTTGAGCAATATCGTTTACGCAACATTGAATACCAAATGTTCCTGCTTCAAAGCAGGAAAACAGATAGACTTAATTTGTAGCGCGTTTATCTGTACATATTTTTTACTTTAACTTTATTGATTTTCACGTTTTTAAAAACTGAGGTTTGATGATTAGCTTAACTCATTCGAGACGTGCCGCGTCCGGATACGCGGCATCAGCCGCGTATCCGGAGGCAGCACGTCTCGAATGAGTTAAATGGCAACGTCTTTAGCATATCATAGGTACATTTTGCATGTTAGACCGGCTGGCGAGATACAAGCAATAAATTTCTTTTGTTTTCATTTTTTCGTTGTTATTGTGTGTTCTGTTTTCTTTCGTGTCGTTCGGTTTGGTTCTGTTCAGTTTGTTTGTTTGATTGATTGATTGATTGATTGATTGATTGATTGATTGATTGATTGATTGATTGATTGATTGATTGATTGATTGATTGATTGATTGATTGATTGATTGATTGTGATTGATTGATTGATTGATTGATTGATTGATTGATTGATTGATTGATTGATTGATTGATTGATTGATTGTTTGTCTGTTTGTTTGTTTGTCTAGTTTAGTTTAGTTTAGTTTAGTTTAGTTTAATTTTTAAGGCACGCCCTTATTACTTCTATTGCTGCTATCGGCAAGCTAAATCACGTTCTTAATCATTTTCATATCTTGTGATTTTCACTTCAGGCCGTGTATGATGTACGAGCATTAAATTATCATTGAGTGGGAGTGTCGGAAAGTGCGACCGGAAATTACGCAGTTTTGTTTTCACCGCACACTCATCTAGACTGAGCAAAGGTGCCCGTCACTTGGACCATACACGCAAAAGACAATCGGGCCGAGGTCGACCTCGGTGAGCCCGCGCACAGTTGTGCGCGGGCCCTCTAGTGCGGCCGACATGGGCCCGATTGCCTTTGCGGTCTGTGGACGTAATACAATACGGCCGTTTTTGCCTGCGCTGAAGGTCACTTAGTGAGCTTGTACCGAGCATGCGAGGGTTCACACTAGGAAACCTACGGTATGGTACGTAATGTACGGTGTGCAACTCGACGGGTGCCTTTGACGGTATATGGTTTTCTGTTTGCCACAGACTGTTGTAGAAAAATGTGTTTTCAAGATATGTATCAAGTCCCAGTAATTATTTTTTGTTTTTTTGTTTACTGTAAAAAAAAAAAACTACATTCGTCTTGTTTTACAGTGACTAGAAAATATAAATACTGTGTACTGACACATATCGTGAAAACATATCTCTCCACCACAGCCTGTGTTTTATGCCCTGGACACCCTTCTCATAAGTTTTTCAAGGCTACAAGCATCATTATTCGTTTTCTATCAAAGCGCCTGTGGCTTCTATTTATGAATCCCATTTCCTGTTTCGTAATATACTTTCCATCTTCATCGTGCTCTGTTGCAAAAGCCGGGATTGTGAGAGAAATTTATTATTTCCTCATTTTACTTTGGTGGCTGTGACAATGATGGAACAGCCCGGCTATTGGCCTCTTGACACTGCCGCCCTTAATAATTACACAACTCACGATAAGTTAAAGGCCACCCTGAATAATGGTCGTGATTTTAAATAATAACAGCTCTGTCAAATTGTAAGATTTCGACTTTGGAATTTTTTTGGACGATACTGCGGACAAAGTCTTTAGTCTTGTCAAAAACGTCCAAGACAAAATCTTAAAAATTGACGGCAGAGGCGTGCTTCGTTTGAAATCACGACCATTTTTCAGGATGGCTCTTAATTTATTGTGAGTAGTGAACAGATTCACAATTTCACACTGGCAGATAATAAGTGTCGACAACTCTATCACAGTTATTGACGCGGGGCACTTGAATGAGTCAACGCCTTTGCACAGTTCATGAACAATGTCGTTCAAACCGTCCGAGTCAACTAACGTTCCTTCAAGTGATGTCCACCGTGTGATCAGATGCATGCACTTAGTTGCTTGTTCTGCATTAACCCCTTCACAGCCAAGAAAAGTGAACACGATCCAACCGCAAGAGGCATAGATTCTCATGAGCCCCCGCGAATGCGGGGGCTCATGAGAATCTATGCCACTTGCGGGGGACCAAATTGTATCCATGTTTTGTTTTGGACGCTTGTGGTTTTTGGTAGCTGAATGAACAATTTTGCTTAAATGTATCTTGAGTGGCAGGGATGGGGTTAACCCGTTCAGTGCCGAGAAAATTGAATACCACCCGGCTGCAAGAGGTATAGATCCTCATGAGCCCCCGCAGTTGCGATGGCTCATGAGGATCTAAGCCTCTTGCTGACACCACTTTGAATCCATGTTCCTGACACATCCAAGGTTTACTGGTGTTAAATTACTGAAGAGTGCACAGAAGAGAAACACAGTCTACGTAGTCATTAAACCCAAACAACTAAAAATTCAAGTATCATTGGTTTCAACAATGGGCATAAATCTTCATGAATCCCCGGCAGTTTAGACACTGAGTTGGGTCAATATTAACATGCACATCATACCACTCCACGTAACTCTATGCTGAAAGTACCAAGAAGTAGCTTGGTCAAAACGACATTTAATCCACACGCGTTACCAGTCGATACGGGCCTGTAGCTACCTGTGACCTCACCGCATTCAACTCATTGTCCGCCCGCACGAGCCGCGGGTGCACGAGCTGATTGAGGAAATGGCAGCGGGGGCGAGCGCCGTCTGCACTGAATGCTGATAGGACAACAGTTGAACCCTTTCACTGCCGAGATAGCGCGAACTTGATCCGACCGCAAGAGGCATAGATCCTCATGAGCCCCCGCGACAGCGGGAGCTCATGAGGATGTATGCCTCTTGCTGAGACCGATTTGTATCCATGTTTCTTGGACGCTTTTGGTTTCTGTCGATGAATGAACAAAGATTTAAGAATAAAAGGTGAGTCCAGTGGCTGGAAGAGGTTAAGAATGCGGTATCGTTGTCTTGGGTTGATTAACAAGGTGCGGGTGCATTATTTTTCCTGTGCTAGCTGCTGGTGGCGGAATGTCCATGGTAGGTCAAGGGTAGTGCTATAATATTTCATTTTACGGCCTTCCGGCCGCCACTTGCCCACGCAATGAGGGTGAGCGGGTTCTCAGACAACTAATGGGTGGAGCCTTCGGGCGAATTAACCCCATCACCGCCGGCAGATGCAGATTGTACTTTTGAAATCATTGTAACTTCAACATCTACGATCCCCAGCCGTCTGAAGAACATAGATATAAAGTGGTTTCAGCAAGATGTATAGATCTTCATGAGCCCCCGCAAGTGCAGGAGCTCATGAGCATCTATACATCTTGCAGCTGGGTGGCGTTTAATATTTCTCGGCAGTGAACTAGTTAATTAGGATATTGCCGCTATTGTCTGAATAGCTTTACACCAAGCTGAACAACCGCAGGAGATCGGAAGGACTACCATGATAAGTTCAAGGGTCGTGCCTGATTAGCTTATCGCCTGTCGGCGCCAAGCTACTCAGGCACTACCCTTAAACTATAATAGTCGATCCATTTCCTGCAGCTTGTGTGTACAGTGTTCATCATGTCAGTCAGATAAAATATCGTGGCTGTAATACTGAAAGTGAAATAGTTTAAAATATAGGAAGAACTTATGAAACACCGTCCACAGTTTTGAATAGCAAGAGAGGAAAGGGGTTTTGACCGATGTCTGCGGTGTTGCAAAATCAGTTTATTTCTGCACTCTCAATAATTAAAATCCGTTCCCCTATTGGATTTGACGCGAAGAAACGTCAATACAGTTGGTATATTTCAATATTTTGGGTCACTGTGGACACAGATCATTGTGGGGTTCTTGTTGGGTTTTTTTAAAAAATAGAAATCTTTGTTACTTCAACGCAGAAGAATCTCAGCCGTCCTTAGAACATAGATACAAAATGATGTCAGCAAGAGGTATAGATCCTGAAGAGTCCCTGAAATGATGATGATAATATTATTAATAACAATAAAGGAGATATGCTGAGCGATTATTCTAAAAGTAGCTCTAAACGCTGATACAATGAAAAGGCTAACATGATGATGATGAATGATGTTGAATGATGTTGCAGAATTTCGAAGTCGTGTTGTAAGCGCTGAAGGTTTGAATTTTTCCTTTCAAATGTGACACGTGTACGGAATGTGATAGTTTCGTGTTAACCACTTCACAGAAAGTGGACGCAGATTTTGTTTAAGAATTCATTGTAAATTCAACTTCAAAGATCGCCAGCCGTCAAAGGTACATTCCTACAAAGCCTGGTTTCCGCAAGAGGCATAGATCCTCATGAGCCCGCGCAACTGCTCTGTGATCATTCAACTTGATGACAGGATGTGCGCGATGGAGGCCCTTTCCATTTGTAAGATGCGTCTTATGCACACTTGGGTTCAGCTGCATGAATGAGCTTAAATCATGCGCAAGCTTGCACAGGATTTAAGCCTATCTCTCCAACTTACTTCACCCCTACACACCTTCCCGCTCCCTCCGCTCTGCCTCCGACCCTCTCCGCCTCCACATCCCTCGCACCAAACTTAACACTTTCGGTCCCCGCTCCTTCTCCGTCTATGGTCCATCCATCTGGAACACTCTCCCACTCTCTCTCCGTCAGAAACACTCGCTCTCCTCCTTCCAGTCCGCCCTCAAAACTCACCTCTTTCAACAGTTTTAGCACTATATCACCGCACTCCCCACCCCAATCTGACCGTCGTAATGTATTTCACTGTTTGTGGTACGTGAGTCATTGTCTAAAGCGTGCGCATGCGTGCGCGAGTTGTGAGTGTGCGCTTAGAGTTATAATTATTATAAGATAAGCGCATTATAAATACCGTAATTATTTATTATTATTATTTACTCAATGAAAATGAGGCTGACGATATATGGTTCTCAATGCATGCATGAGCGTAAATCTTGCGCAAGCCACTACTCAGTGCGTAAGGCTTTACGCTCATTTATGCAACTGTCCCAGTGGTTCACGAAAATTACTATTTTCTTGCTTGTTGCATATAACGTTATATTGAACTCAAATATATGTATGTATAAATATATGTATATAAATGTATGTACATTTCATCTAATGTAGACAGTGCCGTCCGAGGTTTGGAAGCAAGTGAGAATAATAGCTCTTTATGTTATTGCTTGGTTTTCCATTATCAGACATCGTTCACGTGTGTGTGCGTGCGTGCGTGCGCGCGTGTATGCGCATGTGTAAAGGTAGCGGGGGGTGGGGGGTGGGGGGTGGGTAAAGCAATAACGATGTAAACTGCAGCTGTAGTCCGTCCGGATGAAGAACATAAAGTCAGTAAGAGTCGTAGACCCACCTCGTGAGCGGCAAAAGGTCTAAAAGCTAAAAGCACGGATGTGCGCGGGCCCACTGCGGCCGACGTCGGCCCGAGGACCTTTCCTTGCTGCATTATGAGCCCCTGCAGCCTGCAGAGGCGCATGAGGGTATATGCCCCTTGTTGGCAATTGTGTTCATGAGGTTCAATGCCTATTGATAAAGAATGAAGTTCGGTGGGGCACTACACCGCCACTGATCCCCTCTCCCATTCCCCGTCCACGATTTTTCAGGCGGCTTTGCGAAATCTGGCTTCCGAAACAGTGTGATCCATCACGAAAGACGGCGCTTCTTTTCTTTTTTTTTTTTGTTTTTGGGTGGTACAACTGCTTCGCGGGGTGTCAGTTCAGAGTCTAGCTGCCCGGAGGGACGCCAAGCTAATGAGACACTACCCATGAGCTTTCACTCTGTCGATCGGCCATCTCTCAGTCTTAGTGGACGCTAGAAGTGAATTTCCCATATACTTTCAGTCGTTTCAATGTCAGTGCCAGTGGTGAGGATCATAGGCTGGTGTCCAGGAATTCTTGTACACAAAGTGTATAAATGTACGTTTATTTCTTCAGTTAAATGTAATTTTACTATAAACAGAAGACTTAAACGTTTCCGTGATACACGCGCAGGCATGGGGTGATCGTTCAGAAAGCGACTGTCTTCACTGTTAGCGGTCGTAGATTGTGATTCTAAAATCTCTGTTAACCCATTCTACCCCAGACACGCCACAGCAAGATAAGGATCGACCATGATAGTTCAAGGGTGATGCCAGAATAGCTTGGCGCCAGGCGCCAAGCTATTCTGGCATCACCCTTGAACTATCATGGTCGATCTGTGTCCTGCACTGCAATGCAGTCTTCAGAGAACAACGGCAAAATTTGGGGATTTCGGTGATGTGGTAGAATGAGTTAAGCCATCGCCACAGAGCCACAGCCGCCCAAGCAACATGGACACTGTTACGCGTCGTGGTAGTCGTAGTCGTAGTATGATACAAACACATCAGATGCACTCACGTAGCGGTCTTGTAAAGAAACTTCACTCAGTTGCAACTCGTCACACGTGGCACAAGGTTGCAGACCACACTGGAGTAACAGCTCCAACAATACTTTATTCTCAGCAAGATTCAGCCTGAGCACAATGCATCCACAAATGCACCAACACTGATACACTGTCTCCTCTACAATGCATCAACACTTTTGACACACTGCGTCCTTCATACAATATTTCCTAACACCGTCTTTTATACTATTACAGATTTCCAGAACAATCCAGCAAATTCACACAACACAAGCAATCAGAAAAGAAAACGTAACCAAAACTTATTAATATTCATTAAAAAGAACACTCTAAAACTAACTACAGCCTTCGACTAACATCTAGGCGCATTGATAAAATGTTACGAAATATAGCCAACAACTTTGACGTCATATCTGAGGTCACTAGAAAGATCGCGAACCTGCTCGAACCTTCCAGTCTAATGTAGGTCAAACTTTACAACATCGTAGTGAAGATACGCGTCACAACAAAAATCGATCACAATTCTCCGTGCAAAAGAAAATGAATCCTACTAAAAAGGTACGTCATTCTTATCCAAAATAACTCAAATGAATATCGGTTCTTTCCTATGATTAACACACACATGCGCTCAAAAGAATAACACAACCACAAACGTAACAGACACAAAGTGATGTCAGCAAGAGGTATTGATCTGCATGAGCCCCCGCTACAGCGGGGGCTCATGAAGATCAATGCCTCCTGCAGTTGAACCGTGTTCACTTTTTCTCTGCAGCAAAGAGGTTAACACGGGTCTGTATTACAGAGGTGGTCAGTTTTGCAATGATCATCACACGATATTGTTTCTTTACCACAGCCATTGATGCTGACCTATATCTAAAGACTACCGTTCAACGTTATGGAGTAAGTAAGTACACACTATTTATAACGAAAACATTGGTTTTGATGGCTGCGCTGCTTTATTTGCTTCGTGAAAAATAAAGCAACCAGTAATTTTTATGACACAAACACCTCTCCAAGGCTTTTACGAAGAATAATTATGTTTGCTTTTTTTTGTTGTTGTTTGTTTTGGCACTTACCATGCGCGCGGCTTGAACATTCGCCCCTAGAGATGTATGCTCGGCCTGATGGGTAGTTGGTGCCAGACTTGACCTCACTGTTGATACTGGATGATACCGTTGTGTGTGTGTGTGTGTGTGTGTGTGTGTGTGTGTGTGTGTGTGTGTGTGTGTGTGTGTGTGTGTGTGGTGTGTGTGTGTGTGTGTGTGTGTGTACGTGTGTGTGTGTGTGTGTGTGTGATGGTGTGTGTGTGTGTGTGTGTGTGTGTGTGTGTGTGTGTGTGTGTGTGTGTGTGTGTGTGTGTGTGTGTGTGTGTGTGTGTGTGTGTGTGTGTGTGTGTGTGTGCATGTACGTGTGCGGCAGCAGGCACGAGTGAATGCGAATGTATGCAGTGACGTGTATTTATGTAGACGTAAGTTTTGTGCTACGTGTTTTGTGCTTGCGTCTTTGCTTCATTCTGGGTTGGGTTTTTTTTTTTTTTTTTTACGTCAGTCTAAATTCTCTCTATACAGGATGACGTCTTTTCTTTTATCGTGTTCTTTTCTTTTCGATCATGCACACTTCTCTCCCCTGACAGTGCTATGATCTACTTTACTTTCAGTGTAACCTTCGTAAAATATTAACACTGGCAGTCTCCCCTTTTCTTTTCATTTACTACTACAATATCGACTGCAACCCCTTCCCCCCTTTTGGTAGGTTCTCTTTTAGGCTGCATGGAAATTTAGCTCTAGGTGGTGGCATGGAATGTATGCCCCTGCAGACACCACAGTAAAATGTGGTTGTCATTGCAGGTAGGCAGAAATTCCTGCCTCCTCCAGTGTCTCCGATGGTGTGCTGAAGAGGTCGCCAAGACCGAAACAGCTGTCCACACCGGCTAAAGATCATTTAAATTTCCATGCACTGAGTGGCTGGAACAGTGAGATATGTGATACGCCCCCCCTTCGGGGGGGGGGGGGGGGCTTCCATATGCATTGCTTTCAGTCACTTTTTTAGTGCCCCCTCTCTTTCCTATCTCTTTTTTTTTTGTTTGTGCTTTGGCCCCAGTAGATCTATGATCATTGGTCGATCATGCACACTTCTCTCCCCTGACAGTGCTATTATCTACTTTACTTTGTAACTTTTCTGTTCTACGTTTGTTTCCATGTCACCAGAAGAAGGATCTTTGATCTGAAACGTCGTTCCTTGTTTCTATTTTAAAGGGTTTTCCACCACTATCTTCTGTTTTTCTTTTGTTTGTTTGTGTTGTCTTTTTATACTTAAGGGAAGGGGGATGAGTCTTCCTGTTTACTTAAAACTAACCCCTTCACCTCCAGTGGGCCCAGACTGTGTTTTGAAATCTTTGCTAATTCAACGCCAAAGAGCCACAGCCGCTCAAGAAACGTGGATACAAAGTGGTGTCAGCAAGAGGCGTAGATCCTCATGAGCCCCCGCAACTGCGGGGGCTCATGAGGATCTATGCCTCTTGCATTCGGGTTCTGCTCGTTGTGTTCCGGCCGACAGTGAAGAGGTTAACAAATCAGATGCCTTACCTCTCCATCTCTGCCATGACAGTTAACTTAACCTGTGCAGTAAAATCGGTAAGAGAAGCCCTGGGGTTGAAGTTTCAATCTGCACGTCAGTATTTCATTAATTCAACCTTTGCATCAATCACATTCATAGTAAAAAGCATCTGTCTGGAGATATTGCTTGTACAAGGGAAATTGATAAACCTTTAACCCTTTTAGCCCCAAGGTTCCATTTCTCAAATTTTGGAGGTGTTAAACATTTTTTCTGAAGAAATTCTTGTGTGTGTTTTTTTTTTCTTATGAAAGTTCATTTGTAACTGGTCAAAAACAAACCCCCAATCTGTCTTCTTTTTTTTTTCTTCTTAATTTTAATAATCTTCCTCGCAGTTTGTGGCGGTCTCGTAAATTTTCTGATATTATTTTTTATTTTTAATTCTTTGGCTGTTGGTAGCAGTTTTTGTCGCTACCAGAGAGAGACTGTGTGGGCATGGTTCATCTCATGTTGTTTCATTTTTTAATTAATTTTTTATCTCCTTTTTTAACTGTATTTTCTTATCTTTCTTTCTTTTCCTTTCTTTTTTTTCTTTCTTTTTTTTTTTTTTTTTTTTTTTTTTGGGGGGGGGGGGGGAGGGGGGCGGGGAGTCGAGGGTTAATCTTGGCGGTGGAAAAGAACGATTAAACTCAGCATATCTGAATAAACTGTCTCCTTGTTTCCCTAGCGGGGGGGATTTGATTATTATCCTCGTGCGGGGTGCTATCAGTATCGAATCATAGAGAAACGTCATGAATATGTTACAAATAAAGCGCTTAACCCCTTTACCGCCGAGAGAAACTGAACATCACCCAATGCAAGAGCCTGGGTACAGATCCTCATGCCCTTGGCTGAAACCACTTTGTATCAAATTTCCTTCAGTATCTGGGGAGCTTTGACTTTAAATTTACGACGATTTCAAAAACACCATCCGCGCCCACTGGCTGTCAAGTGCTTAACTAGTTACTTGACTAGTTATAACTTCCTGCGTCGGAGAAAACAGAGATGTAAGCACAGGGTGAGGAAATCAATTAGTAGTCTGCCTCTGACCGGCTCCGGGCGTTGGACGCTCGGAGCCGGTCAGGGGAAGACTACTCGTCGATTTAAGTGCGTTATGCCGCTCCCCAAACAGCAGTTATACAGACATGGATTGTGTGTCCACAGGGGCTGTTGAAGACCCTTTGCCTCTCGGAAATGGTACAAGCGGCCGATAGAACTCCCAGTGATGTCTTTTGTTAATACATAAATCGTGTATTATGTCTACAGGCAAGAGACATGGATCATCTGATCATGAGCCCCTACAATTGCAGGGGCTCATGAAGATTTATGTCTCTTGCAGAGGGAGCTGGTTTGATGAGTGACTAGGGATTGTTCCAGCCAGCCGACAGCCCACGTGCATGCATGTAAACATCCCCATTACCGCAAAGGACCAGGCCCGGGGCTCTGCTGACCCATGACCTTTGGGAGTCAATGGACGGAGTATGGCGCTGAGTCGGTGCCCTGACAAAACAACGTGTTTGTTACACACAGGAAAACAGCGGGAAACGCAATGCAAGTGATTTTTGGGATGTTTGTTTGTTTGTTTGTTTGTTTGTTTGTTTGTTTGTTTGTTTGTTTGTTTGTTTGTTTGTTTGTTGGTGGGTTGGTTGGTTGGTTGGTTGGTCGGTGGGTCGGTCGGTCACTTGATTGTTTGGTATATTTATGTGGTTTGTTTGTTTGCTTGTTTGTTTGCGTGAGTGTTGTTTTGTTTGTTTATTTGTTTCTTTGTTTGTTGGTGGGGGTGTTGTTTTGTTTGGTGTAGTTGTTTGTTTGTTTGTTTGTGGGGTTCTTGTTTTGGCGTAGTTGTTTGTTGTTTTTTTGTTTTGTTAATAAAATCGCCATGAGAGCGTTTTCTGTCAGCTTGCGGTCACATAGAAAAAAAAACAGAGTGTCAAAATGTTAACCTAAGGTTGCCTTTATTTATTCAAAAACAACACAAAAATTCAAAACTAGAAAGAAACATACACATTACACTCAACAAAAGACTATGAACACCGCGTCGACAAAATGACCGTGGAATAATTAAAAAGTGACTGCGTCTGCCAGATTAGCCCATTTCAACCCTGACGCACTACAGCAGGAGATGGGTCTTCCATGATAATTCAACGGCAGTGCCAGATTAGCTTGGCGCCGACAGGCGCCAAGCTAATCTGGCGTGGCACTGCCGTTGAATTATCATGGTCGATCCATCTCCTGCAACGGGTGCATAGTCATCAGATGACGCCTCCAAAATTTGGGAAATAATATGGCCGTCGGGCTGAATGCGTTAAGGAGAACGGAAGGAAGCTCAAAAGCAGTGAAATACACCTTACACTGAGCGCAGGAGTGGAGACAATGCTTCGAGCCTTCTACAATTAACCGGCTTTCGCTCCCAATGATCACAAACTGCGCGTCTGCAACGTCTGCACACTGACCGACACACGCGTGAAGCGGATCATAGACGTGACTGGACAGAAATGATAGGCGTCGGTACAGAACATACAAAACTAACAAGAGACATAAACCCTCATGAGCCCCCGCGTTTGCAGGGACTCATCAGTGAGGGTTTGTGTCTCTTGAGCTAGGTAGTGTTCGCCTTGCCCCGGTAGCTAAGGGGTTAACTACTACGCTGTAACTGGATGCAAAAAAAAGCATGTTTTTGAAAGCATGGCAAATTCAGCTTAGAATAGTGCCATCGGCATTCTAAGGAACAAGGATATGTGTAGAGACAGCAAGAGGCAAAGAACCGCACGAGCCCCCGCATCTACATCTGCGGGGGTTCATGATGTTTCCTGCCTCTTAATTTATTTTTTGTTTTGTTTTGTTTTTTGTGTTGTTGTTTTTTGGAGGTTTTTTCAAAGTGAAAGGGTTAATTTTGCAAAGTTATCGCCTCCGTTTTTTTTGGGGTTTTTTTTTTTTTTTTTTGGGTTGGGGGGGGGGGGGGGTGTGCGAATCAGTCTACCCAATGTGAATCTTAAATCCACCCAGGACAGATCACAAATGGCGTACACAAAAGACTACAGGGTGGGCGGACACGGTAGTGCTTGCAGCCGATCGACAAAAGATGAAGAGATACAAACAAAAAGTCACTGTGGACGTGGTTATGTGTGCTATGGACATTTTCAGTTAACCATTGTCACTGTTTGAGCTACCCATTACTCTTGCCCACCAGGAACACAGATACAAATGAAACCAGTTATGATTGATCCACCAGCAAGAGGTATATTGCGGGGGCTCATGAGGATCTATACCTCTTGCTGAAGTGTCTCGTTCTCACCTTTTAACTCTAGAAACTTTCAGTGTCAAAACTGTTTTATTCATCACTTCTTTTGAACTACTAGATAGCAGCATTTACTGAGTCGGAGTTGGCAATGAAACATAGACAACAAAGCGAGCGGACCAAAGGAGGCGAGTTTTAAAGTCACACAAAACAAGTTTTTAAAGGCCCATTAAAGCTTCTCTCTTCCCCCAGTAACGGGAAAAGAATGCTCACTAAATCGTACCCACATGGACCGCCCAGGTGACAATAAATGCCCCAAACAAAAGGTTGCCCCCCCCCCCCTTTCCTAGGAGGTAACTGATCCGTCCCTGATAGTTTAAAGGTAGTGCCAAGACGTGACAAGTCAAGTTGATTATACCTGCGTTAATTGTCATGGTCCGTCTGTTTCCGTCGACTTACCTGTGAAGTTTAGCAAACAATTGTTAATTGCGGGCATGAGATGTGCATCTGGTTTTGAAAGAGATGGATCGACCATGATAGCTCAAGGGCTGTCCCTGATTAGCTGGGCGCCTGAAGGCGCCATGCTAATCAGGCACGACCCTTGAGCTATCGTAGCTGATCTATCTAACGCAAACTACACAAAATCATATAGAAAATAGTAGGCAGGAGCCGCCGAACTTACAATGTAGTACTACCCTTGGGCTTACCTGGCGGTCAATCTTTTTTCTTGCCAGTTTTCGCAGAGAAAAGAAGATACAGTGGCTGAGAGAGCGGAAAATGAGACAGGAAGCATCAAAGAATAAGAGGGGGTGGGGGAGCGGGGGATGGGGGGGCTGTCTCTACACATATTTTATTGCCTGTTGTCACCAACTTACTTTTCCAACACAATTGTAAAACACCGTTGTAAAAACGCGTACAAAGAGTCGCACGCTAAACCCTCGCGACACCCTCAGTTTGAGGCACAGCTGGAGCCGAGCACGTTCAGAAAGGGGCATAGATTCTCATGAGCCCCAGCGACTGCAGGGGCTCATGTGAATCTATGTCTCTTGCAGCTGAAATTGTCTGGATGACGGATACTATGGAGAGTTGTGCGCCATTAAACGGGGAATGAGGTTAGTGGTCTTTAAAACAACACTTTTTGTGGACCTACAACATTGAAGACCACTTGAAAAAGAAAGGGACTTTGAATAATTATTAACCCTTTGGCTGCTGCCGACGATACCATTCGCCAAAAAACAACACGCGTGGTTACACGTCTCTTCCGTCGAGCGGTATCATCATAGCGCTCAAGGGGTTAATTTAATGTGTGATAGACTGTAATGTTCATGGCTGCGTAAAACAGTTTCTCAAGACTATTATGATCTACTCACAAGCATTCACATTAACCCATTTAGCGCCGGCATACTAACGTACCACGTATACCAGTAGCAGGAGACGGAGACGAGTCGCCCATGATAATTGAAGGGTAGTGCCAGATGAGCTTGACGCCATCGATCCATGACAATTCAAGGGTAGTGGTAGGTTAGCTTGGCGCCTGCTGACGCCAAGCTAAACTGGAACTAACCTTGAATTATCACGGTATATAGGCGAAAGGTGACACCTCCAAAATCCGGCCTTGGCGTTAAATGGGTTCAAACGGCCTGCACCAGACAGTAATGGGTCAACTCATTCGCGGCCAGCCGCATCCGGATGCGCGGCATAAGCCGCGCATCCGGATGCGGATGGCCGCGAATGAGTTAATAATTTGCCAAATTACCTTTATACAAGTCATGATCTCAGTATGTCCTACAATAATCATGCTGGAGGAAAGCACTAACTTCAAATATGTAAATGTCGCAGAATGAAGGACTGTTCTGCTGTCATTCTCCGTAACCGAGTAGGAGAGTTCCACCGACTCACGCCAGGGGCAAAAGAAAACATCTGTTATGTGTGTATGGATTGTAAAAAGAAGGATAGAACAGTCTTAGTTGATGCAAGACCCTGGCAACACTGAGAACACGTTTTATGAGCAGTTTGTGTGTGTGTGTGTGTGTGTGTTGTTTTTTTTTTTTTTTTTTTTGTTGTTGTTTTCAGTATCAGCTCGCCATGGAGCACATCGCAAACAAGCAGTTTCGCAGACATACAGTTCACCTGTTAACACACATTCACGCATAAGAGACATGCAACACATAGGCCTAGTCGGGCCACAGAGAAACTCAACGAAACCAGTTACACTGACTAAGAAAGGTCACTCAACAACTAAATTTCATTGCAATATTACTACAAAGAAAACCCTTATTATATGCAGCAGTATGCTGGTCGATAATTTTGGGCCTTACGGCGTAGAGTCGTAAGGTCCAAAATCGCAGAGAGAGAAAGAGAGAGAGAATGGCCGGAAATCTCCGCAAAATTAGTTTTATTGGTACTGAAAATACCGCTTTGTTTTCTCAGCATGTCACGCTGCTCAACTGAAAGTCGGTGACTGATTGTCCGTTGAAAGAAGTACTGGTAACCCCCTTTACTGCCGAGAAAAATTCAACACCACGCAAGCGCAAGAGGCATAGATCCTCATGAGCCCCCGCAACTGCGGGGGCTCATGAGGATCTATGCTTCTTGCTGAAACCACTATGTGTCTCCTCCCCCCCCCCTTTTCTTTATCTGGGGATTTTTGACGGTAATTAAAAAAATAAAACAAAATTTAAGAAAGTCTGCGTCTCTTGGCAGTAAAGGGGTTGATTTCAGACAGTGGTGGCCAAAACGAGGCAAGTTCCTGTCGGGTCCACTCACCAGATATCACGATGGTCCGTGAATGTGCCTCGTGGAGGTGTGAATAATAATAATAAATAATACCCTTATTATATAGGCGCTTTTTCTCAATTTTTGGGGCGAATCGACTCAAAGCGCCGCGAACTGAAACCCAACACGCACACTCACGTAACAGACACGGATTTACGCCATTTAACTCATTCTACCCCAGACACACCACAGCAAGATATGGATCGACCATGACAGTTCAAGGGTGATGCCAGAATAGCTTGGCGCCTATGGGCGCCAAGCTATTCTGGCATCACCCTTGGACTATCATGGTCGATCTGTGTCCTGCACTGCTAATGCAGTCTTCAGAGGACAACGGCAACATTTAAGGATTTCGGTCTTGGGGTAGAATGAGTTAAGACAAACACAGTACGAGACGGACGAAGGGCCAGTTCAGCTACTGAAGTTACAGCGATTTTTGATCGCTGGTATTTGAAATTTGTAAATTGTGTTTGAACTGTTGACTAAGATTGCTGGTTACTCGCCCTGACTTCGCTCTCCGTCGTTGCTGGGAGTCGTTCGTTACAAAGTAAACTCACTGGTAATCCAGATCTTCGGCCCCAGGGCTTTTCTTTACTGAGGAGTAGGTAAGGGAGACAAAAAAAAAAAAAAAAAAAAAAAAAAAAAAAAAAAAAACCCACTGTTAAATGTTTGTGTTTTCTACGTATTTCATGGTACGTTTTTCTGAAGTTGCGGTTGGATCCGAGCTTTTGTATTTTTCGTGTCCGCAAAACGGCCCTGGTCTGTGATTTTGAACATTACGATCGTGTGCAAAACTAGTTTGTGACAACCCTTAACTCATATCATTCGGAATACACCAGTGTGTGAAATAAGTTTGACTAAAATAGTTCCAGGTTAGTGCTAAAATTGCTTGGCGCCTCTAAGCGCCAAGATATTCTGGCACCGCCCTTGAACTAAAGCCATTGGTCTATATTCTTATCTGTAAGTACTATAATGTAGCTTGCATATGGCAGTATATACATTTGATGCTTTTAACCTCAGTGTGATATGGGTTAACTATCATCGCCAAGCCGCGTCTCGCTAGTGAGTTCAAGGCAGTGATCGAGCGGACACCCTCGCTGGCAAGGCAGAACTGCCTTCGGATGGGCAGATCAGAATCAGACAGCGTGGAAAACGTGATAAAGCATTTCCAGGAGCAGAGCCAAGGAACAGAGACACAATCCAGGAGGAGAGCCAAAGGGCACCACACAGTCGATCGCCTCCTTAGCTGAGTAAGTGGAGAAAGTCAGTTGACGTTGATCAGACTAGAAAGGACACGAGAGATCCACAGTAAACCAGACCAATATTGGCACTGTATCGAAATGCACTCGAAATGGTTGTGGTGGAGCGCGCACGGACCTTTCCGAATGCAGACATCCCGTTTTGCAACAACAACAACAACAAAAGTCACCACGATAATAATGATGTTATACTGGTACACACGCAGAAAGTAGTGAGAACGAATTTCTGCGTTTCGTACTGACTTGAATTGAATGGTCGAATGAAAGGGTCTTTTTATCAATAGAATTTTTTTTTTTTTTTTTTTTTTTTTTTTTTTTTTTTTTTACGCTGTCAACCAAGAACCGTCACGGGTGAGTAACGATCTAATAGGCATTCGTGCGAATAATGAGATTATTAGTCATTCGCTACGCTCTTTAACGACAATTATCCAGATTGGTCATAATGAAAGTCCGCGTGGTTCTGAAATGCCAGACACAATACACTGAACTGGTTCCAGTCAGAAAATGTTATTTCAAATTTTAAATTACAGGGGGAAAAAAATAAAAGTTTTCCACATCGAGCACTAATCTTTCGTTATCCTCTGAAGACTAGATGCCAGTTGAAAAAAATAGATCGAACATGATAGTTTGAGGGTGGTGCGGCTGCCAGAAGATCGGACATGATAGTTTGCGGGTGGTGCCAGAAAATCGAAATGACAGTTTGAGGGTGGTGACAGAAAAGCTTGGCGCCTGAAGGCGCCAAGCTTTTCTGGCACAACCCTCAAACTATCATGGTGGATCCAAATCTTGTTGCGTGTAGTGTCAGAATGAGTTAAGTACGCATAACCATCAACGTTCAGTGTACTTCGGATACGAGTAACAAATCGCTCGGGAACCGACATTTTCTTTTGTCATGTCCGCAGTTTGTTGGAAGAAAATTGTATGGAGAAAGTTTTGTTGGGACCTTAGAGAAGCGTTTTTATATCCGACTTGTGTTATGTCCGACCTTGTTCTAAGTTAGTCCACTGAATATGCCTCGGCGGTTGCGTGTGAGTGTGTGCCTGCGTACAGTACCTGCGTGTGTGTGTGTGTGTGTGTGTGTGTGTGTGTGTGTGTGTGTGTGTGTGTGTGTGTGTGTGTGAGTGTGTGTGTGTGTGTGTGTGTGTGTGTGTGTGAGTGTGCGTGCGTGTGTGTGTGCGTGTGCATGCGTGTGCACGTGCGCGCGAGTGTTAGTGTGTGCTGATTAGTCGAGTGAATATGCGTTAGCGGTTGCATGTGTGTGCGTGCGTGCGTACCTGCGTGCGCGCGTGTGTGTGTGTGTGTGTGTGTGTAAGAGTGCGTGTGTACGTGTGTGTGTGTGTGTGTGTGTGTGTGTGTGTGTGTGTGTGTGTGTGTGTGTGTGTGCATGTGTATGCGTGTGAATGCGTGTGCGCGTGCGCGCGAGTGTTTGTGTGTGCTGATGTGTGTGTGTGCGTGCGTGCGCGCGTGTGCGTGCGTGCGTGTGCGTGTGCGTGCAGTGCGTACTTGTGTCTGTTTTGTTGCGAGTACCCCAACAGCGACAGCTCTTCGGGCCGACGACTGCCGCAGCTGGCCCGCGCACAGACGTGCGCGGGTCAACTGCGGCCGTCGACGGCCCGAGGACTTTTGCGCGTTGAGGGAGGGGCACATGCAGAGAGTTGCCTGCAGGACAATAGTGACCAGAGGGCAGTGACCCCGACCCACCCAGCACCCACGCCGGTCATTCTCTCCGCCAAAACATCTGGAGGCGACGGCGGGTTATTTCTAATTCTATCTGCTAATGAGCTAGTCACGCTGATATCGTCATGAGCCTCCCTGACGTGATTGTCATTGTTGATGACGTCAGAAAAATGGCTAGAAGGTGAGCCCAGAACCGGCAAATACCAGGACTTTCAAAGGGTAAAATCTAGCAAGATTATGGCCCGGATCCTACACTGATTCACACACACACACACACACACACACACACACACACACACACACACACACACCACACACACACACACACACACACACACACACACACACACACACACACACACACACACACACACACACCTACGCACCAATCGCCCGACTACTCCCAGTACGCAAAAAGCTATCGGACTGAAGTCGGGTACAGTGGGCCCGCGCACAGTCGTATGCCGGCCCACTGTGACCGACACACACACGCACGCTTGCTCGCACGAACGCACACACACACACACACACACACACACACACACACACACACACACACACACACACACACACACGCACTCTATGTGACGTGCACTAGCGCATACAAACGATATGACTGAAATAGCATTCACTAAATGAATGAATGAATAAATGAATCATCAACATCATCGTGATGCTCACCTGTAACGCGTCCGACAGTTCGACATCCATGTAAGACGGGGTTGGGGGTGGGGAGTGTTACTGAGAGGGGTTGGGGGAGGGGGGGGGGGACCGGAAATACTGCAAAATCGAATTGTTACGCGTAAGCGTACAACACTACGGCTCGATATGTGCTTCCGGCGTAAGTTTCCCTACATCCCACCCACCCCCACGCGTTACAGGTGAGCATCACGATGATGTTGATGATGATTCATTTATTCATTCATTCATTTAGTTTATTGAAGTCTTGTGAAACCACTGATTTTCTTATGTACACATTAACAAGTACTCGTACGCACGCGCGCACGCACACTGTCACATCAACTAGAAGAATTTGCACGATCGCATGCACATACACACACACTCTGGCACATAGAGTTCCCAACTCAAACTCACAATTGTACGAACGTCCATCCATCCACCCTCTCCTCCCATTCGTCCTTACTGCATGACACCTGCATGCTTTTACAGTCATACCGTTTGTATGCGCTAGTGCACCTCACAGTGAGAGCGCGCGTGTGTGTGTGCGTGCGTGCGAGCAAGCGAGCGTGTGTGTGTGTGTGTGTGTGTGTGTGTGTGTGTGTGTGTGTGTGTGTGTGTGTGTTCGTGAGTACGTACCTTTAGTAAAGTGATGTGTGTGCATGTGTGCTCACGCGAGTGTGTGCGTGCCCTGATGTTTGTATGAGTGTGTTAGCGTGTGTGTGTGCGTGCGTGCATGCGTGTGTGCGTGCGTGCATGCCTGCGGATTCTCCTAGTTAATGTGACAATGTTATTTTTATTTCTTTATATGTCATTTTCTCGTTGCATTAGCACGCAGCACAAAGCGTATTTGTTTACTAACGAGTGGCTATTTCGCGTCCAACAAAAAAAACTTAACAAAGTTTTGGAGACGATATCCTGTTAATGACTAAAGATTTTAAAATCCTGACTGCATCACGAAAAAGATTACGCACTTGTAAATACAACACATTAAACATCACCTTTTTCTGTTGCGATGCATTTAAATTACAACCCTTTGAACGCGACACCCCCCAAATCAAAAGTTGCAAGGTAACATTTTCATGTGAGACGCGTTGTTTATCACGCACTGCTCGCGTTTCATCCGGAGCTTCGTAAAGCCAGTGATTAAATTCTGAGTACTATCATAAAAAGGAGGATCATTTCTCTTTCAAATGCAACCAAAAACATTCATACTGAGCGAGAATTGCCGGTGGATATTATTGCAAAAAAAAAAAAAAAAAAAGCTCACCTACCCTCGATTCCAAACATTTCAACTGATGGAGTAATTTTCATTTGTTTGTCTCTTCTAAGAAGAGAATGCACACGATTTTTTAAGAAATTCAAATCATCAGATGGTTTGGGGAGCGTTTCATGAGGAGTTACAGCTCTAGTAATGTTTTTTACACAACATACGTAGTACCGCAAGGGGGAATGGGTAGGAGGGGGGGGGGGGTGGGAGGGGGGGGGGGGGGGCCAGGTGTCGCAGGTGAGATGTAGTGCATCGCTTATGATATCAAAACGTTTACTTTTCAGCAAGTATCTTGAAATAACACACATTTTTCACCATCTTCTTAAGTGCGTGTGTATGTGCGTGCGTGTGTGTGTGTTTGTGTGTGTGTGTGTGTGTGTGTGTGTGTGTGTGTGTGTGTGTGTGTGTGTGTGTGTGTGTGCGTGCGTGCGTCTGTTTGTGTGATAGTGTGTGCGTTTGCTAACGTGTGTGTTACTAAAACAAAAACAGTAACGGCAAAATACATGTGCACACATACACACACACACACACACACACACACACACACACACACACACACAAACACACACACACACACACACACACGCACACGCACACGCACGCATACGGACTCAATGTGACGGTAAAAAAAAAAAGTGTCATTTCAAGGTACACACGCAGAGAAGAAAAAGTTCCAAGATCATAAGCGATGTACTACATTTCATCTTTGACACCCTCCCTCCCCCCCCCCCCGTTCCCCTCCCCCCCCCCCCCAACCCCCCCCCCCCCCCCCCCCGTTCCCCTCCCACCCCATTCGCCCCCCCCCCCAAGCCCCCTCCCCCACCCCACCACCCCTGAATATCATTTTCTGCATCGGTATTGACTCGATGCACTGTTTTACAGAATGTGTGGCTTCATAAGAGTTATTGCTACTCTTATTTCCCGTTTTTTCTTTGTCTTTTCTCCTACTGTTTTGATGGTGGTTATGTTCATAAGTGTAATGATGTTTGTACAGTAAAGAAACAACACAAATAAACAAGTAGCCCGTCGACTAATCACACGAACATGACGCAATAAAGCAGTTACACACACGTTAGCACTCGCGCACTTAAACACATGCATATACACGCACGCACGCACCCACCCACCCACCCACACACACACACACACACACACACACACACACACACACACACACACACACACACACACACACACACACACACACACACACACACACACACACACACACACACACACACACACACACACACACACACACACACTCACACACACACACAGACTCGAGAAGACGGTGAAAATGCGTGTTATTGATGAGAAAATAAAATGTTTCGAGGTCATACACTACATCTCACACTCGACACCCCCCCCCCCCCCTTCAGTCCCCCGCGTGAGTCCCCCCACCCCTCCCCGCCTGGCTCCCCACCCCCCTCCGCCCCCATCTGTGGTACAACTTATTATGCTGTGTCATGAGCATGACTGGAGTAATACCGCTTCATGAAACGTTCTAAGCCATCTGATGAATTGAATTCCTAAAAAACAAAATGTTTGCATTCGCCTTTTAGAAGAGACCAACGAAATGTTTTGATTCGGGGGTAGGTCGGCTTTTGTTGCGATAAAATCCATAATTCTCGCTTAAAATGAATCTTTTTAGTTGCATTTGATAGAGAAATAATCCTCCTTCTCACGAAATTACTCGAAATATAATGCACTAGCCGGCAAATGGGAGATATGCGTCCGCAACCGGTACAAGTGATGTTTTTGTGGGGTGCGTGTCTTATTCAGACCACAACAAAACAGTTTTCTTTCAAAATAAAAATCATTTGCAGCATTATGAGATAAATGACTGCCCTTTTAAATGGTGCAACCAGATTTACAAAGCTCCGGATAAAACATGAGTAGAACTTGAGAAACAACGCGTCTCACCTGAAAATGTTACCTTGCAACTTTCAATTTCATTAGGGGGTCATGTTCAAAGGGTTGTAACTTAAAGGTACCGCAACGGAAAAAGATACAGTTTGTTGCACAAGTGTATAAACATTTTCGTATTGCAGACAGAATTTTAAAATCTTCAGGCATTAAAATGATATCGTCTCCAAAACTTTGTTTTTTTTTTTGTTTTTTTTTTTTTTTTTAACAGAGCCTCTCAATCCACAGGACGTAACGTCTAAAACGTGCTCGGAGGCTATGAGAATGAGCAGTTGTGTCCCCTCCTTTACCACGCCCGACTGAGCTGCCACTTCCTTGTACACTTATTCTGCCCTAACACAATTTAAGGTATGAGCGATCTCGATTGTTCGGGGGTGGTGCCTGAATAGCTTGGCGCCTATAGGCGCCAAGCTATTCTGGCACCACCCGCGAACTTAAACGGATGATCCACCGCTCCTTATTTGTAACTTGATGAAGTCCGGATCTTCACTGGTGACACAACTCCCCAAGTTGGATACTACTTCGACCTTCCGACGACCTGTGTTACTAAGCCCTTCACTGCAGAGAAAGGTGAACGCCATCCAAATGCAAAAAACAAACAAACTTATAACCTCATGAGCCCTCGCAATTGGAAGGGGGAGGGGCTCATAAGGATCTATGCCTTTTACTGACACCTCTTTCTATCCATTGTCCTTGGGTGGCTGGAGCTTTTAGTCGCTTAACCCCTTCACCGTCGAGAAAAAGTGAACATGCTCCAAATGAAAGAGACAATGATCCTCATGAGCTCCCGCGACTGCGGGGGCTCATGAGGATCTACGCCTCATGCTGAGACCAATTTGTGTCCATGTTTCTCGGACGGTTTCGGTTTTTGAGTCTTTGAATGAACAAAGAGATTTCAGAAAGAAAAATGTACGTACAGTGGCAGGGAAGGGGTTAATTGTGTGTGTGTGTGTGTGTGTGTGCGTGCGTGCGTGCGTGCGTGCGTGCGTGCGTGTGTGTGTGTGTGTGTGTGTGTGTGTGTGTGTGTGTGTGTGTGTGTGTGTGTGTGTGTGTGTGTGTTCATCATTTACACTGATCAGTAGTTAACATTATGACAGCCAGTGTTTCTGTAGTTACGACTCAGTTTTGATTTGACTGTCAATGTTCAGAACCGTATGGCTGAGAAAACAGAATGCTTTATCGGCCGATACAAAGTGACGTCTGCAAGAGGCATGGATCCTCATGAGCCCCCGCAATTGCGGGGGCTCATGAGGATCCATGCCTCTTGCACTATGTTCTGACGGAGAAAGATAAAAGTGTAATCTTGAGTCTCGGAAGTCGTGTTGTGGTCCATAGTTGGTACGCGCCCCGAGCTACTTATGAGCCTTACCTGTGTTTTATCAGTTCGGCTTATTGGCTCGATGTCCATGCAGC
The DNA here is from genome assembly GCA_036245525.1 of Semisulcospira habei. Classification (NCBI taxonomy): domain Eukaryota; kingdom Metazoa; phylum Mollusca; class Gastropoda; family Semisulcospiridae; genus Semisulcospira; species Semisulcospira habei. Next base: position 252,815,623 of record BTPG01000002.1, on the reverse strand, counting down.
AGTCGACAAGCAGCTTTTTTTTTTTTTCTTTTCGTCAGCATGAGTAGAACGCTTGTGAGGTTTCGTTTGCACCAAACGACTCTCAACAACGAACGACAGCGAAGGGAGTCACGGCACCCGGCAACAGCGATCGAGAGCCGGCACCGAATAATCACTACCAATAACTAGCGTAGACAACAATCCCGGAAACATCTCCAAGAGGCATAGATCCTAATGCGCCAGGAATCTCAGTGGAAGCGGTGAAAAACAGTACTTTAACCCATTGTGTCACAGGTACGACTGAAATCCCCACACTTTTTGGAGTTGTCCTCTGAGGACTGCATTACCATTCAGGAGACAGATCGTTCATGATAGTTCAAGGGTGGTGCCAGAATAGCCTGGCGTCTATAGGCGCCAAGCTATTCTGGCACCACCCTTGAAATATCATGGTCAATCCGTATCTTGCTGTGGTGTGTCGGGACTTAATCAGTTAATGGATGTCGTGTCAGCAGAGAGGCATAGATCATGAGCCCCCGCAACTGCGGGGGCTTATCAGGATCTATACCTCTTGTTGTTGGGTGGTGTTCAGATTTTCTCGGCACTGAACGGGTTAATGATATCTTTATGCTTTACAGAACGATGTTCATTAGGATAAGTATCTTATCTCTTGTTTGTTTTACGAACTTTTAAAGAATGGTGTTCCTTTACCGAGTATCCCAATGTGTGACAGATTGTCGTGTACATAATTATACTGGGTGTGTAAATGTACTTAAGTATGTGTGACGCGGCAAACTGATAAACTCCATTGAGAAATAAAGTCTGTTTGAATTGTGTATGTCATGTGTATACCTCGCTTCTTTACCGTGATTGCGTGCGTGCATGTATGTGGTCAGTTGTTGGTCAGACTGATTGGAACTGTTTTACGGAATTGCCGGTTTTTACAGAATTTATTTGCTTTTACATGATAGGTGGATCATTCTTCGAACTGATGTGATGATGTTATCGTGCACTGTTCAGGTTTCGTTTTCGTTTTAGTAGCACACAGCATGTGAAGCCAGTGAGTTTACACTGTGACAATTTTGACAAACTGAATTTTATGCCTGAACCACTAACGTTGCAACAGCAATCCACGGGACGTAACGTCCAACACTTGGGTGGAAGCTTAGTGAAAGAGCAGTTGTGTCCCTTCCATTACCAAGCCCGAGCAACTTCATTTCACACTGACTTATTTAACCCTTTTCATCCTGATACACCCATTGCTTGAAATAGATTTGACTGATAGTTCAAGGGCAGTGCCAGAATAGCTTGGCGCCTGAGGCGCCAAGCTATTCTGGCACCACCCTTGAACTAAAACAGTTGATCTATCTCCTAATCTGTAATGTAGCCTTCATAGGACAATGAGAAAATGTTACAAAATCAGCTTCAGGATGTAATGGGTTAAGGTGTGAACGACAATAATGGTTCTATTCGGTGGTGGTGCCTATAGGCGCCAAGCTATTTTCATACCCCCCCCCCCTCCCCACCCCCCACCCCCGAATAGAACCATCATTGTCGTTCGCCTATAGGCGCCAAGCGATTCTGGCACCACCCGCGAACTTGTCACATGGTTCATCTGCCTCCTGAGTTGTAGCTGAGTGAGAGCGAGTCGCGGTCCAACTGAAGCTTGGTCTAATTCTATCAAGGTCGTATGAGTAAGTTACTGTGCCCTTCACTACGCCCTCCAAGAGACGTAGAACCTCATGAGCGGCCCCCGAAAATTGTAGGGGCTCTATGTGTATGGGTCACTATCTATGCCTCTTGATGACACTATCCACGGTCCTCGGGTGGCTGGAGCTTTTAGTCGAAAAATGAACACGTTCCAACTTGCAAGAGGCATAGATCCTCATGAGCCCCCGTAACTGCGGGGGCTCATGAGGATATGTGCCTCTTGCTGAGACCAATTTGTATCCATGTTTCTTGGACGGTCTTGGCTGTTGGTCGTTGAATGAACAAAGATTTCAGAAACTAAAAATGTACGTACAGTGGCAGTCAAGGGGTTAATTGTGTGTGTGTGTGTGTGTGTGTGTGTGTGTGTGTGTGTGTGTGTGTGTGTGTGTGTGTGTGTGTGTGTGTGTGTGTGTGTGTGACACATGTAGTTGACATAATGTCGCATAGCAATAATATCTATAATTACTACTGTGATTTCATTGTCCACAGGCACTATTAGGGCCATGTGGCTGTCAAAGTAGAGTCCTTTAGAGGCACGGACGCCGCACAGCTGGAACTTGAATTAAAAAGATAATCTGACTCTCTCTACTTCACCCCAAACACCTCCCCCACCCCCTCCACCCCCACCCCCCATACACACACACACACACACACACACACACACACACACACACACACATACACACACCCCACTCGCACTCCCACCCTCCCCCGACTACTCCCACCCCCACCCGGGTCTGCCCTGGGGGACTTGGGTGGGGTTAACTACTTTTTAGTTCCTAGGGTCACCCTGGTCAGCCCCACAGGGTGGGCTTTCTTCTCTATTCTGGGGCATGTGTTTCTGTCTACCCTTGGTCCATTCACCTGTATTTTCCTTTTTTTAAACTCTCCCTACTGTCTGCGCTGTCTGTAGCTCTTGATATTGGATGTGTGTTGCTAAATGGTCTTAGCTTTATTTAGGCCCCATGTCTTAGGTTTTTTTAACGTATTGGACCGGCTGGCGACATACATTCAATATTCTGTTGTTGTTTTTTGTGTGTGTGTTTTTTTTTTTTTGTTTGTTTGTTTGTTTGTTTGTTTGTTTTTTTTTGTTGTTGTTGTTGTTTGTTTGGGTTTTTTTTTTTTTTTTTTTTTTTTTTTTTGGGGGGGGGGGGGGTTTCACAAGCAGTGCAGGCACGTCCTGAGAAAGTCTTGTTGCTGTCGGGACGTTAAGCAATGTACAATCAATCAATCAATCAATCAATCAATCAATCAACCGACTACTCCCAGTACAATATCGGTAATCTTGATTCTCGGGAATTTTGATTCTTGGAAATCTTGATTCTCGGGAATCGTGTTTTGGCGTTATATACTGATCAACAAAACACTGAATCGCGAATTTTTTTTACCATAACGCTTTTCTTCGTAAATATGTTTAATCCGGGTTGTTTTGAGGTCATTTATTAGAAAATGTTATGAAGCGTGTTTTATGTCGTGTGCAAATAGAATTAGTCCATAAGCTAGCCAGGTCTACCGCGCCCCCTCCCCCCCCCCCCCTCCAGTACTCAATAAGATGAGTTTTAAAGTGTACCCTAGTATGTTCTGAGATGTTTAAGCCATGTTCCCCGAAAATCCTTAGAGACACACCAGAGATATAGCCGATGGCGCAAGGGTACCCCCATTCATGCTCTTCGCAGGTGCTAAAATGAGGTTGAGAAACATTTTCCTCTAAATAAATCAGAATTCAATCCAGAAGCCCAAATCAGGCAATATTATGTTAAGGCACACCTTCTGCATCCTCTGCAAAAAGCAGAATTAAAAAAATATTAAATCTCTGGCTCACAGTGAAGGTATTCGTGCACCCAGTAAACTCCATTTACGCGAAATCGCAACAACAACAAAAAAGAGACAAAAATAATGTGTCATTTGCCTTCAGACATTTTCTATAGCACTAGCAGTCCATTTTCAGGCTTACATCATTAAAACGGTATGTCACAATTATTATAAACTTGACTAGGTGATGCTGTGATCGCTGTGAGTGCTACAGTGGTTGATTTTGTATCCCTACCCCCAAGTTGTAAAAATTCACAAAATTAATTAGAACAAATTACTAAAGTTATTCCATTTCATTTTGACCTCTCTTTACCTATTAAGTTTCAATAATGTGAGCATAAAGTGCAAGAAAATTAGGAAATTCGGCATCCTTTACGGTACATTTGTGGTGAATGATAGCTTTTTCCCATTTAAATTTGCCGAATTGGGAAACGTACGTCGTTTTTGGTGCCCTCAGAAATTATGTATACAACCGATAGGTCTTTGTTAGGTTTTATTAGTTAGGATAGAGTACCACAGTTACTCCCAACCTGATTTTATGATGCTGTGGTGCATTTAGGGGCCACAGTGGCTGAATGATCTGCTGCCCTACCCCCATTTTACCAGTAAGGAAAGTAACGCAAAATAATCATAAAAATTGCTTACGTCATACTCCTCTGTGTAAATATTTTTTGTTGCCAGTTTTCTTAAAAATGTATGCATATTGAGCATACAAATTTGGGATCATTTCATTAATTTCAATGTGACCCATCAATTTAATTGTAACTATTTTTGACTGGCTGGTCTTTTAGGTGATATTTTACCTAGCGTAAGGCGGGTCTAGTAAGGTCTCCCCATTTCCTTTACCGCAGCTAAAACAATGTTATCAAAATACTTTGTTTCCACATGTCCACCACGCGATCACCACGTCCACCTTCTTCTGCAACGTTCAATTCCTTGATGGCAGTCTTTAAATCTTATATTGTTCTGGCTGCCAATGAGTGAGCTGTCAAGAGCTCGGCAGCATGTTTTCAGAGTTTGGTGTACAGGGGCGTGTCTTCTGGTCAGAACTGCCAGCAGACCGGTTCTCTGTATGGACAGGTTTGGAGAATGTGCTAAGGAGAATGATTTTCTACGCCAAATTCGCATAGGGTTGTTTCCGCATGACCAAGTCTCACGAGCTGAGTCCAGCAGAGTCCGTACGGTCTGTGAACATTAATTTGTGAAAGTTGTTAAAAAATGACAAGGCTTTTTCAGGGCCCTGGAAAGTCTGTCAATTTCAGTCCTTTACCTTAAAGTCTGAGAAAGTTTGTAAAAAATGACAAAGTGCTGGCAAACTTTTGTCTACTTCTTTATTTTCTCCCCCAATTTGTGACTATTCCATTGCGAAAGATCATGCTGACGCTTGTTGCAAGTGATCTATATTTAGCTCTGATCATAAAGTGACTGACTGCATGGCCTTTCTGCCGAACATTCTGATTGGTTGTTTACGCTTTTACCGAGCTCCGCCATTCGTTAAGCGTTCTTTTATTTTGGTATCTCTTCGTGCATTAGGCACAAAAGCTTCAAATGAACTGCTGATACAGACAGATCTAATTAAAGTGTGTTCAGTCTGGGTTTGCAAAACGTTTATAATGTAAAGTTTGTGAACTTCGTCCCTGCTTTTCTATATGGACACAGTCCAGAGTAATCAGTGCGTAGATGAAATATGGTGGCCTGGCTCTCCCTGTTCAGCTTGTTGATGTCGTCTGCCCAGGGGCTGCAGACGCGATTTTGCTGTTGCCAATCACTTTGTTGTTATAGTGTCGTGGTTTCTTTACAGGAGGTTGTGATCTTGACGTAGTGTCGCGCCTGCTTTGGCCAGGCTGTCGGCCTCTCCATTCCCAGCTACTCCAGAATGCACTGGAATCCACTGCAGCACTATGTTGTGACAGGGCATCCAGTCTATCTTGAAGCTTCCTGGTGAGATCAGTGGATCAAGCTGCTGCCTTACCCTAGTTAGTGCTCTGCTGCTGTGTTGAGCACCTGCAGATCTGTACGATAGTTGGAGCTGCTGCCGCCAGCTGGTAAGGAGAGGGAGGTAGTAGAGCGGTCTACACAACAGATGTACACGCCACTTCCTTCATTCCGCGGAACGGCGTCTTGTGCGGTACCACAGCTACTGTGAGGGTAGCGCTTGTGCATAATCTCCTGCGAGATGGCTTTGTGCAGTGCCTCGACCTTTGGCAAAGAGTCCTGGAACATTGTTTATGTTGTCTAGAAGGCTCTTTCGAGATGTCCAGGTATCTGAAGGGAGCTCTTCACACATCTTTGGGCGTGGTTCCAGGACGTCAGTTTTAGCCCTTTGCAGGACCTTCAGTTGGTGGTTCAGACTTGGGCGTTTCTGACGGTTCTTGGTCTGCTCCTGTAGTCTCCCAAGCTGTCGGTTTTTAGTAGTTCTCTTCATCGTGTGTGCTGTTCTGCGTTCCAGTGGCTCCAATGCCCTCCATTTCCTAAATTGGGGTGTTCCAGATGGCTCTAAGAATGTCACTGCATCATGAGAATGACCCATGTTCTGCATCTTGTCAAACCTGGCTTTTTGGGTTTTGCAGGCAGTGTTTCATGTTGTCGATGTATCTTGGTACCGCACTACTGGTCTGACCGAGCAGGTGTTTGCTTGTGCCAGGATGCTGTAATTTGCGCCAATGTGGTCCCCACCAGTTTCTTCATCAAAGACTTTTTATTTGCAGCTCTAGCTTCCATGGCTTCGATGTCAGGCCTCCACGTCTCGGACATGCTGAACTTCCTTAACCCAGTGTGGGATTTTCAGTGGGGCGACCATCCCCAACCTAGTGCGTCCCCGGGTGGCGGATAGGGGAACGGCCTTCAGATATGGAGGTTAGCTGCGCAAGCAGTCGCGGACCAAATGGCGATGAGCTTACCAAGACGGGGCGGGGTAGCAGGTGGCACTGCTACCTCCACTGAAATTCCCCATGTGTCCAATAACGGGTTTATCATGCGATCAAGAGCCGCATAAAGCTCTAGCCACCCTGTGTTCCCAGGAAAGGTCACATACCAGGAGCTAAGGGTGAGGTAACCCCGACAGAAACCTCGAATGCTAAAGACGGAGGACCCGGGCCGCACGGCGCATTCTGATAAACCACGGATCCACGCAAACCCGCAATCATGACTATACGGCCAACTAGCATTGATGATAATGGCGCTCGCCCACTGAAAACCCTCCAGGGTGGAGCAGCGTTGGGTCCCATGCCTCTAAGGGACCCAGCCTCAGCTACTGGAGGTCCCTCCCGTCACTCTTGTCGCGCCAGGGGACGCGGGAGGAGAGCTACTGGCACCACTACAACCAGGAAGAATTCCAGTCAGCAGCGACCTTTTCAGATCATGCACTGGAACGCAGAAAGCATTCTGAACAAGAAGACCGAGTTGGAGCATATCCTGCATGAGAAGAACATCAACATCTGCTGTATTCAGGAGAGGCACTTGACACCCCAAAAGTCCTTCAAAGTGAGAGGCTACCAGTGCTTCAGGTCCGACAGAACAGATCGAAGCAAGGGAGGAATCCTGACCCTGATCAGGAACAACATCAACGCCTGTTTGACAAGGTCTGGAAAGATGGGCTGCTTGTCAAACTGCTGAGAAAAGGCGTGTCCAGTAACATGTTCCAGTGGATACGCTCCTACTTCTTCAACCGCAGGGCAAGAGTCAGCCTCGACCAGACCCAAAGCAAGAAATTCCTCCTTCGTCATGGCATCCCGCAAGGCGGAGTCCTCTCCCCTACCCTCTTCCTTCTCTTCATCGACGATCTGGTGTCTGAGATGCCCAAGGGAATCAAAGCTGCCCTATACGCAGACGACCTTGTGATCTGGTGCAAGGAGGAGCATGCAAGTACTGCCACCTACAGAATGCAGCTAGCGGCAGACAAGCTGAACGCATGGGCAGAAGACTGGTGCATCTCCGTCAACAAGGAGAAATCCTCCACCACCCTCTTCACATTGTCCCCAAAGCAGAAAGCCGGAACCATCAAGCTTGGTGGAACCCCTCTGAGAGAGGATGAAGAAGCTACCTACCTTGGTGTCACCTTCGACAGACGACAGACCTGGAAACCACACATTGCACAGGCAGAGGCGAAGGCCCCGCGCAAGCTGGCCATACTCGAGAAACTGGCAGGCATCACCTGGGGAGCGAACGAGAAGATACTGAAGACAGTATACCAGGGAACAGTCAGGCCCCACCTCGAGTACGGCTCCACAGCGTGGTTAACCTCAGCCAAGACGAACCTGCAGACCCTCGACCGAGTGCAAAACCAGGCTCTTCGACTAATCACTGGTGCAATGAAATCCGCTCCAATCAAGGAAATGGAGACGCTGACCACAATCCAACCTCTCAGCCAGAGGAGAGAAGCCAAAACCATGGTACAGGCTGAGAAGCTCAAGTGCTTGCCCGACCACCCCATGAAGCATAGACTGAGCAACCTCACCAAGAACCGGCTCAAAAGAAGCAGCTTTGTCCATGAGAGCATGCGACTTTCTCGACAGTACAGGGAAGTTCTTCCACAGAGCACTCTACCTCTGATCACAAAAGAAGAGGAAAACCCTTGGGCAATGGACAAACGAGACATCCAGATCTGTACCAGTGTCCCACATGTTGCCTCAGGAGACAGTCAAGATGACACCGTTCGACGGGCACTCACCCCCTAGCCCTGATCGACGAACAGTACCCAAATGAGGCACCCACATCTACACTGATGGATCAGCAACAAATGCTGTTTCCAATGGAGGTGCTGGCATCTTGATCCAGTTTCCTGGGGGACATACAGCCACATCAAGTGTAGCCACCGGCAAACACTGCACAAACTACAAAGCAGAAACCGAAGCACTTATGCAGGCCGCCTCCATGGTTCAGAATTCCGCAGACCCATGCTACCAAGTTGTCTTTTTCTCCGATGCCCTTTCAGTCCTTCAGGCCCTCGAGAACGAAAAACTCCCTCAGCTGATCAGAGCTTTGCAGAAGGTCAGACAAACCAGAAGAGTTGTTCTCCAGTGGATACCAGCCCACTGTGGGGTACCAGGAAATGAAAGGGCAGACGAGCTGGCGAAAGAAGGAACCACAAAAGATCAATAAGAAAACAGCGTCAGCTATAGTGAGCAAAAGACAATCATCAAGGCACTGATGAGGCCGAGGTCAAACAGAGACGACTACCACACACTGACCAGAGAGCAGCAAGTCGTCCTGATCAGACTGCGTACCGGCCACAACAGACTGAACGCTCACATGAACAGGAAGCTCAAGCTGGCGCCATCACCAACCTGTGCCTGTGGTCAGGAAGACCAAACAGCGGAACATATTTTCTAGAGATGTCCTCTACTGGACGATGAAAGAAAAGAAGTGTGGCCGTCGCCAACTCCACTGCAGACCAAACTCTACGGCAGTCGAGAAGACCTGGAGAAAACGACGTCATTCACCGCCGGTGCTGGTCTGACCGTATAGCCCACTGCGAACGACAAGAAGAAGAAGAAGGCCTCCACGTGAATCCAGTAATTTATTTGTTGCCACTAAAGTTGGCATGTCTGTCTTTGGTACTGGAAAGTCTCCAGTTTTAAGGTGACCTCTTCCATCTGATTGAAAGAGATGGTCTAGCTCAGTTTGAGAGGCCTTTTTCAGTCCAGCTGCTGACTCTATTGGCAGCATACTGGATTCTGCAGGATGCTATTTTTTTATGTTCTGCTGAGCTCCACACTGCAAAGTCATCCGCATGGAGGATGTTCGAGACGAACCCTGGTACTGTTGTACTGATGTCATTAATGTAGACCAAGAACAGTGTCAGACACAACATCTCCCTGAGGTACATCTTCCCCGAGTTTGACAAGACTGCTGAAAGTGCAGACGGTAGAAGCTTCAGCGGCAGCCCCTGTTAAGCATGCCTTAACTAAAAGGAATTACAATTAAATTGATGGGTCACATTGAAACTAATGAAATAATCACAAATGTTTATCCTCAATATGCATATTTTGTTAGAAAACTGGCAACAAAAAATATTTAAACAGAGGAGTTTGACGTAAGCAATTGTAATGATCATTTTGCGTTCCTTTGCGTACTGGTAAAATGGGGGTAGGGCAGCAGATTTAGCCACTGTGGCCCCTAAATGCATCACAGCATCATACAATCAGGTTGGGAGTAACTGTGGTACTCTATCCTAACCAATAAAACCTATTAAAAAAAAGACCTATCGGTTGTATACAAAATTTCTGAGGGCATCAGAAACAACGTACGTTTCCTAATTCGGCAATTTTAAATGGGAAAAAGTATCATTCACCACGAACGTACCGTAAAGGATGCCAACTTTCCTTATTTTCTTGCACTTTAAGCTCACATTATTGAAACTTAATAGGTAAAGAGAGGTCAAAATGAAATGGAATAACTTTAGCAATTTTTTCTAATTAATTTTGTGAATTTTTACAACTTGGGGGTAGGGATACAAAATCAACCACTCACAATGATCACAGCATCACCTGCTCAAGTTTATAATAATTTTTACATCCTGTTTTAATGATATAAGCCTGAAAATGGAATGTGAGTGCTATAGGAAATGTCTGAAAACATCTGACACATTATTTTTGTCTTTTTTGCGATTTCGCGTAAATGGCCGTTTACTGGGTGCACAAATACCTTCACTGTGAGCCAGAGATTCAATATTTTTTCATTCTGTTTTGTGTGTGTGTGTGTGTGTGTGTGTGTGTGTGTGTGTGCGTGTGTGTGTGTGTGTGTGTGTGTGTGTGTGTGTGTGTGTGTGTGTGTGTGTGTGTGTGTGTGTGTGTGTGTGTGTGCAGAGGATGCAGAAGGTGTGCCTTACATAATATTGCCTGATTTGGGCTTCTGGAATGAATTCTGATTTATTTAGAGGAAAATGTTTCTCAACCTCATTTTAGCATCTGCGAAGAACGTGAATGGGGGTACCCTTGCGCCATCGACTATATCTCTGGTGTGTTCCTAAGGATTTTCGGGGAACATGGCTTAAACATCTCAGGACATACTAAGGTACACTTTGAAACGCATTTTATTGAGTACTGGGGTGGGTGGGTGGGGGGGGGGGGGGTGCACGGTAGATCTAGCTAGCTTATGGACTAAATGCTTAGTCTTAAAAATCGCACATCGATGACTTTTAACGTCATCAGTGACACTACCATGTCAGGATATTGGAAGTGAAATGGGGAGCATCTGCAGAGGACACAGCTGAAAGCCAGCCAATGTGCAGTGTCACTGGGGTCCGTGTGCATGAAAATCCGGCCTGCTTGGTCTTGACCTACTTTTCGTTTGTCAAAGGCACCTAAATAATCAACATGACCTACAAACATGAAAATCAAAATTTTCTTTATTTTTATGTTAGCGGCCATATTTACCTGATCAAATGGATATATGGGTGTGTGCTTTGTCTCTGTGTCAGTCACTGGAGCATAAAAATTGGTTTGAAAGTAATTCACGTTAAATCAAATAAGATTTATTAAGAAAATGTGCACCGGAAGCTCTGGTTCTCTAATGAATTTTTCGAGTCAAATTTCGTTTGAGGCAGTTAATAACATTATAAGCAATCCACACATCTTTTGTGTTAAAACATATCACAGGAAACTTGCTTCACAGAGTGTGTCCAGTTTTGCTAATTTTCACCACTAATGAAACCCCGTGTCCTCCAAGGTAGCCATGGCCGACAACTCATCCAATTTTTGTATGAAGGTAGCTCAGACAGCAGGCTTATCATCTGAAGTAAGCAACAAATAAAATGTTCTTGTTTTGCTGTCAGGGTGGCTCTTTGTTGGCGGGTACATTTACAGACACTTTTCGCGTTTTTAATGGAAGTCAGTATATTATATGACACTTGCCACGAGCTATTCATAAGTCTTACCTGTCTTTTATAGTTCGATTGTTGGCTCGATTTCAGTAGTCAACGAGCAGAATTTTTCACGTCAATATGAGTAGAACACTATGACACAAAGGCGGGACAACGGATTTATCAGAAATGCTAAATGATCGATCAAAACATAGGCAGCCGGTTAGCTGGGTATTGATGTCTTAAGAATTCTACAGCGAATGTACGAACTAGAAACAGACGAAGAACGAATTTGACAAGGACGCGATAGAGAGAGAGAGAGAGAGAGAGAGAGAGAGAGAGAGAGAGAGAGAGAGAGAGAGAGAGAGAGAGAGAGAGAGAGAGAGAGAGAGAGAGAGAGAGAGAGAGAGAGAGAGAGAACGGTGACGAATCACGTAAGTGTGAAAGCCCTGCGAGTGTATGCTTAAGACGAATCAACAACAAAAATAGATCGAATAACTGAGTGACAAAATACTGTACAGAACTGTTTTCCTCTGCTCAAGTTTCTCACAAGCGAATTAATGTTTTGTACAACCTGAAAGTCAATCGGTTTTGTGATCATCATACGGATCAAGTCCGTGACGCGAGTATACATTTATTCCTTCACTTCACGGGAAGGTATTGAGAGTTACTCGGACTGACTCCGCCATAACGACCAGCGCCATGTCACTGCTACTGAGGCGTCTCTGTTTGCTGATTGTCACTGGAATCTTGCTGCACGTGGTAGCTCACTTATACGACGTTGTGTTGAGAGCCACTTCCGGTCACGCGATAGACCCTGCCTCCCTCAGTAATACAGCTCTGCACGGACTGTTAGATGACTGGGGTGTGGATTACAGACACGTGAGGGAAACTTCAGACCTTGTTCACATGGTGAAACAACTTGGTGAGTATGTAAACAATTTAATTTGGTCGACCGAATTGGGTATTTCCTTGAAGACACGAGAATCCGCTGAAGCAGATTCCCATTGCGCAAAAGGCGATCGGGCAAATGCGGGAGACGTCGGCCCGATGGCCTTTTGTGCACTGGGTTTTCATTTCTTCAAGGAAATAAACAACTTGACGGATCACTTGTAGCAGTTACTCTCCCTAGTAAGGAAAAAGACGACGCTTGGGGCACGTTCTGGCTTCTCCAGTTTAATGAGTTCCATCGTATCCTCACTGTGCATCAGTCACCGACAACAAAACTCTTGATACAATACATAAGCGAACCAGAGCGACATCAGTGCAACAACCAGCGTGTACATAAGCGTAGACAAAAATCGAAGCATCTCCTTTCTGTTGTGTGTCTGGGCTGAGAGTGTTGATGTCAGTGTTCCTTTCCTGTCTGTTAGGTCCGCTTGACGAACAGCACGTGAAGTCCGTACAAACAGCGGACACTGCAGCCTTGACCCCTGACACCAGCTTCACATCCGGCCATACCTTTTACCGGGACATGACCACCAGGGAAAACTCCGATGTGTGGCTAGTGATGGTCGTCACTGCACTGAATGAAAGTCTCGCAGAATCTAATGATCTGGACACGTGGACATCTGTCAGGAAACGCGTGGCGAGACTGGGCGTGCGCACTGGTATTCTGGACTGCAAAAAATCTGCTGCGTAAGTGTGTTTTTCACTCACTTAGTAACCGGTGCTGGCTACCGTGAGGCATACGGGGTGTGAGGCAATGACATAATCACAATGGGATTGTCATCTGCTTCGTAATAGGTGTCATTGTGAATTTGGCTGTAAGGTCCAAAGACTCTTCACAAAAATCATCATTTAACTCATTCGAGACGTGCCGCCTCAGGATGCGCGGCATAAGCCGCGTAACTGGGGGCGGCACGTCTCGAATGAGTTTACCCTTTCCCTGCCAATGGACACATATTTTGTTTCTTTAAATATGTGTTTATTCAACGATCAAACGCCACAAACATCAAAGGAACATGGTTACAAATCGAACTTAGCAAGAGGCATAGATCCTCATGAGCTCCCGCAACTTTGGAATGTCCCATCTTGACGTTACGGGGTATTTTGCCGTATATAAACTTACAAAAATACTGCCTGCATCAAAGTTGTGAAGAGAACATTTCATTCTGGAGAATGACAAAGTCTGAAAATAATGTCGACATCTTGCAGCATTATTGTGGCACCCAGCGTTTCCTCTTTGTTTCGGTTGTTGTTGTTGTTGTACGTGTTGTTGGTGGTGGTGCCGGTGGTGGTGGTGGTGGTGGTGGTCATTCTTTTTTTTTTTTTATAGTCTTATCAAAACCACCTGATCCCTGAACAGTTCATATTTCTCTTTGCGCTTCTTAGAGGGATTGAGTGAGGGGAGAGAGAATGTCGCAGGGTGTGGAAGTGTTGGTGGTAATGGAGGGAGTCAAACAAAGAGATCGTAATGACCTTTGTTTATTAACTACTGGCTGCCAAAAACAGCATAGAGACAAATATCTGGGTCCAAGTCTTTCACTCAGTCCACCATCGTTGAAACAGCCACGGTCACGTTTTCAAAAGTGCATGTTGACGTGGTGAGTCTATCAATGCTCAACTTATCCCTAGGCTAGCTGAAAAAGGAATGACTGATACAGTTCAAATTTATCTCTGATCAAGGGTGGACAAAGAGGCTGAAAGCTTCAAAATGATTAATTACTCATTAAACTACTGACTGGTTAATCAAAATTAACAAGAGTTGTAGAGCCCTCTCAACTTATCGGTAGGAAAGGGCGAGGGGCAGACAACTTAGTTCTCTACCTTACAGGCAGTAGGCACTATACAAGGCAGCTGGTGACTTGGGAGACAATAGTCGGATTAAAAGTAGAAGATGAGAAGGCTGAAGGGGCTAGGTGCAGTCGAGTGGCAAAGAAGTGACAACTGAACAGGTAGACAGATGGTAACAGGGAATTCACAGGAAACAAAATTACAAAATATAGCACAAAATTGCAAACTACAAAAATAAAATCATGCAGTATGTAATACAGTAATACAGCATAGCCGACCACACTTTCATATGTGTCTATATGTTTTTTTGTTCAGGTACTGTGAGGTCAGAGAGTGGGTGACGCCCCGTTTTCTATTGGTGTTACCCCAGAACAGACGACGACCCGGCAGTCGAAGGAATGAATCAGCTATTATCCACGTGTACAAAGGTCCGCTATACATGCGCTCTATTCTCACCTGGGTTGAGGAGGAGCTACAGAAGAAGGTTGTCAACATTGTCAATGTGCACGACCTCCACTCATTTAGTAAATGGCTGACGTCAGGGCCCGCTTTTCGAGCCGTGTTCTTCACTGACCAGACCACCACCCCCACCTTCCTCTCCATCGCCAGCATACAGTACATGGACATGGTCCAGTTTGGTGTGATCAGAGAGACCAATGGGCATTTGCTGAAGTGGATGAAGGAGCACGATGTCGGGGACACATTTCCACAGATGATGATTCTGTCACGTGACGGGATTAATTATGTATACGGAAAAGCGGTGGGGGAGTATCTGTCACTGGCTTCTCTACAGACCTTCTTCGATATGTTCATGCCATCCGGGCCCCTCCAATTGTTCCTTATTTGCGTTGTATTATTTTTTACCTCACCTGTGTTTTGTGCAGATATAGTGACTTTCTTAATTAAGGTAGCAAAGGTCATGATGCAACTATCAGAGAGAGAGACTAACAACATTGTTCATTTTGGCATGGCTTTTATTACGTGGTGGGGAGTGCTTGTACCAGGAAAGTCTATGTTAAGCATGGCTCTACACACCCCCTTTCCTTTCACCGCACCCTTGCTGACAACCGTGGGTTCCTCTTTGCTGCAGGAACTGTTGTTCTACACACAACACCCCTACCTCCTGGTCATCTGTCTCGTGCTGGCCTGCTTTAGTCTGGACCTGCTGATGCTGTGGGCGGACTCTGTTGTCATGGCGCCCTTCTTGATAGGTCTGCCACAGGTGCACCCTTGTTTTCTCACTCGCACACTTTCGCGGGAGATAACCAGTGTGCTGCCGGCGACATAACGTCCAGGCGCTGAGTGTCTCCAGGTCACGTTATATATTCAAATGAGGTAGGTGAGGCAGTAATAGGACCGGCGTTTTAAAATATAACTTTTTGCCTTGTTTGAAAATTTGTAGTAGGCCTGAATGTTGAAATTTGCTGGCATTTTCTGGTTAGTTAGGAGGAGACATGTTTGGTGCTTTGATTCATACCATCCTGAGCTTATCCAGTGGACAATTGTGGGCCTATGTTGAGTTGCCGTTGCCATGGAGATTTGAGGGGCACGCTGATTTCAGCTGTGCTTGAGTGTGGGGTTGGTAAGGAATCAGGTTCATAACCAAGAAATGAGACAGTCAATGTGCTGGTTTTTTTTCGGTGTTTTGTGCATGGCAAATATGCAGCGGTAGTGTTTTTTAGGGGATTGAAAAATTAGGGGATGACTGGGACTGACTAAGGCTAAGAGACTTGACAGTACGGAAACGGCACTGTGATTCTTGGTCTGTCAGAGGCACCACATACGTGACATTGACCAGAATCTGGTTTAATGTAACCGTATTATTGAGTTTGGACTTTTGCAGTTGGAAAACTGAGAAAATCATTTTTTTTAAATTGAAATTTTTTCCAAAAAATCGCTTAGCTTTCAGTTTTATAGGCGTGTTTGCATGTTTTACCTCGCAACACCCTGTTTGCATGCACTGTGGGCCATGTTTAGTGTGTTTGTTCATTTATTTATTTTGTCTTACAGGTAGTCTTGAGTCTGACCTTCGACCTTGAGCTGTGACCTTTGACCTTGACCTTGAAAGGGGTGAGGTTTGAGGCATTCATTGTGCTAATGCATGACTGAAAAAAATGCACTCATTGAGTTATTGAAGTTGTGGGGTGGGGTGGGGGGGATGGGGGGGGGGAGGTCAAAGGTTAAGATCAAAACTACAATGAAACAGTGTCAGCAGGTTCATTTCGTCAGACAGCTAACCTCAGAGTGAAATCACCCGCCAAAAGAATGTTACATGCAGAAGTTATTTTGCATGATACAACATAGACTGCATCTGAGGTGTCATTCTGATGTAATTGTAATGAGGGATGTCTCTGGTGTCTATTCTGAGCCGAACACAAGCACT
Organism: Semisulcospira habei; assembly: GCA_036245525.1. NCBI lineage: Eukaryota > Metazoa > Mollusca > Gastropoda > Semisulcospiridae > Semisulcospira > Semisulcospira habei. Next base: position 252,799,205 of record BTPG01000002.1, on the reverse strand, counting down.
TTTACACTGCGTAAAGTTCATTTGAGTGCCTTGTTATGGGAGCAGCTGCTGCAGCCACCAGTACAGGCTTTTACAGGAGTGTTTACAGGTTTGACACACACATGCCTGCTGCATTTGCAACATAAGTTGAGGTGTTTTGAGACTCTGACAAGTGTGTTTTATATAAAAATGAACTGTGCATAACCATTTTTCTCTGCTAACTCCTAAATAAGCACTACAGACACTTGTTTGGGTATGGGGTGTGTCCAGCGTAGCATAGTTTTGGCTGTTTTGTGTGGTATTTTGGCTGTGGGATAGCTCAGTAGACATAATGTTTAAATTTCACAGCTGTTTCATGACTACTTTTGCCTGAGGAAAAGATTGCAAGCAGCTGGTTATAGGCCTCTTCCTGCTTGCAGTCACCAGACAACAGGGTCAGTGAGGATGCCTGGGTGTTTTCTTTTTGGCTGCCCTGAGATACACAAGGAAATGGCCTTGGCTCTGAAAGCTCATTTTTCATCAATGTCAGTGTTGTGGTAAGCTTTTTCAGTTGTCCAGCCCACCGGGAGTCAGTCTGACTGTATTGCGTGTATATGTAAACTTGGAAAAACAGAAAAATTTTGGAGAGGGGGGAGGGGGCGGTGGGTAATAAAAAAATATGAAAAAATACTTTCATGTGTCTGTGCCTCAAATGCAACATTTCTGAAAATCAGATATATTACTTGATGTACATGCCAATTTTGGAGGCATTCTGACCATATCTAGTCTGTTTTTCATGGCATCAGATATGCATGATCCAAAACGTAAACTGCATAGTGAACGCCACATCGACGCGCTACACATAATGGGTCATAACATAAAGATGCAGCAACATTCAATGGTGTCACTTTGGGTTTGACTTAGCTAGTGTATGAGGATTGCACTGATGGCAGATTGAATGGTGTTCAGGTGGGAGAGTTTTTCTGACAGGTCACGTTATATATTCAAATGAGGTAGGTGAGGCAGTAATAGGACCGGTGTTTTTAAAAATAACTTTTTGCCTTGTTTGTTAATTGTTGAATGTTGGAATTTGCTGGAAATTTCTGGTTAGATAAGATAAGACATGTAGGGTGCTTTGATTCATACTATCCTGAGCTTATCCAGTGGACAATTGTGGGCCTATGTTGAGTTGCCGTTGCCATGGTGATTTGAGGGGCATGCTGATTTCAGCTGTGCCTAAGGCGGTGTGGGGTTGGTAAGGAATCAGGTTCATAGCCAAAAAATGCGACAGTCAATGTGCTGGATTTTTGGTTGTTCAAATGAAATTAAGTACACATTCTAAAAAAAATAAAATCTGATATTTCTTCTCCAATAAGTAATTACAATGAATACAATGTGATGGGGGGGGGGGGGGGGATTTCTTCAAAAATAGTTTTCCAAATTATTGGCGGAGGGGGTGGGGGGGGGAGTGCAAGGGGATATTTTTGCCCCCTAGCAATTTTTCTTTTTTGGTGGGGGGACTGAGGGGGGAGGCCGCCCCCCCTCCCCACCACTCCACTCCCCTTCCCGGTCATACGCCACACTTTATATAGCGGTACTTACTCAATCCGCTTCCGATGAAGGTGTGACGAAGATCTATTTATAAACCTTATCTGAGATTAAAATAGAGTTGTATTTTAGCAAGATCTCCAGTAGCTGACGAGCAACATTCCTTTCCGTCAGTATGAATAAACTGACTGACACAGTTATCAGCCGTGATTTGCCTCTCGTTCGTTGTTGGGCCGAGTCAGTCGTTTGGTGTAATGCAGCCCCACTGCATAAGAGACATCGGAGAACAGGACGGTGACAATTCATGTTTCAGAAGTGTTATAGTCGAGCCCTGAGTGTGTGCGTCGTCGAATCATCACCTAGTACGGCACTGAGACCGGGACACTCCACATGGGGCGACTTCTAATGCCCCATGGTACAACTGACACTGTGCAGGATTGTTTACCTCTTCTCAAGTCGTTCCGCGACAAGTCAAGTCAGTTCAGTAATGCCTTGTACAACCAGGAAGTCAGTCCGTCGCCGGCTAAAGTTTCGCGATAACACACGACTGACTACCAGGTCCATGAAGCGGCGAGGCTGCACTGAATGATTTAAGTTCGTTCAGCCAATTCAGCAGTAAGTTACTGCGCGTTACCCCTGACGGTACTGACAGCACATGACCTCCATTCACAACCAAAATGGCATGTCTACTGAGGCTTCTCTGTTTGCTTACTGTCACTGGAGGTGTGCTGTTCGCGGTAGCTCGCCTGTACCACTTTTTGTGGCGGGCCACGTCCAGTCACGCGATAGACCCCGCCTCCCTCAGTACTACAACTCTGCGCAGACTGCTAGATGACTGGAGCGTGGATTACAGACACGTGGTGGAAACGTCGGAGCTTGTTCAGATGGTGAAAAAACTAAGTGAGTTTGAAGATATTTTCCGCCTTTGTTTGCTAAGCGAACGTATCATAATCTGCCTTCCACAGTACGCAAAAGCCACAGGGCTCAAGTCGGCCGCAGTGGGCCCGGGCCCCGCGCACGACTGTGCGGGGACCCCGGCACTGCGGTCGACTTCGGCCTGATACTGAGAGGCTTTTGCGTCAAGGGGCCGGCCGTTCGGGCAGTTTCGCACGGCAGGTGCCGAGAAACGCCATTATGATGAAGCCATCATCATTTCAAAATCTTGCTAATGTAGTCATCCGACGCAATCTGTGCAGATTTTTTTATTTTTTTATTTTTTATTTTTTACAATTCTTGTAGCCTACCGGCTGTTCAAGTTCCGCATATCCCGCGTATGCGGCACGTCTCCAATGAGTTAAAATGAGTTGTTACTCCGCCTTAAGGTCTAAATTCCCTATCTGAGAGTTATCAGTCCATAATTCAAGATTCATCCAACACCCCCCCCCCCCCCCCCCCCCCGCCCCCACCCCCCTCCTTTCCCGTCGTGAGATTGCTCACTTTAGTCGTCATCTCAGTCGTCGTTAAAACCTAATAACTAACTAACCATTCATCTCCTGCGCCTATTTTGCAGTGAAAGGACACATCCGAAAAAAGATAGTTCCCGGTCTCACTTTGAAAAGTGTTGGAGTAGGTTACTGTACTCTAGCATAACAAAAATAATAGATATATGCTATAAGCCACTGATTTGGCTGTCGGTAGAGGTTTTTGTTGCGATGATTCCTGCAGGAATCAATTTACAAAAACCGCTACCGACAGCCCGAACGGATGAGTGATGGCAAGCTCTTTACCCACTGGATTTGACGATGGAACGACCCGTATCTTGTAATGTTATGAGTGCTCAACCTTTCTTTACTGACTTCAGGTCCGCTTGACGAACAGCACGTGAAGTCAGTGCAGGCAGTTGACACTGCGGCCTTGACCCCGGACACCACCTTCACATCCGGCCGCGCCTTTTACCGCGACATGACCTCCGGGAAACACTCTTGTGCCGTGTGGCTGGTGATAATCGTCACCGGACTGGATGAAAGTCTCGCAGAATCTCCTGCTCTGGATACTTGGACATCTGTCAGGAAGCACGCGACGAGACTGGGCGTGCGCACTGGTATTCTGGACTGCGCATATCAATCCGCTCAGTAAGTGTGTTTTTGACGTAAGGGGTTTTTGACGTCAGTGGTAAATGATGAGTGACTACAGTCAGCGTGCGGGGTTTTAGACAATGAAATAATGACAGTTTGCGTCTATATCATTAGCGTTGCTAGTATGTGATTTAAACCGTACGTCTCTAGGGCGTAAGATCCAAAATCACAGACCAACAGACAAGTCAACATTAATGCGGTTTATAACGTGAGACGTTAACCCTTTTAGCCTCAAGGTCCCATTTCTCACATTTTGGAGGTGTTGCCCAACGACTATGTACCAGTTGCAGGATGGTTTGTAGGTTGTACATTGCTTAACGTCCTGATAGCAACAAAACTTTCTCAGGACGTGCATGCACTGCTTGTGAAAAACAAAACTAAACAGAATATTGAATGTATGTCGCCAGCCAGGTCTAATACGCTAAATAAACCTAACACCATTTGGCAACACACATCCAACATCAAGAGCTACAGGCTGCGCAGAGAGTAGGGAGAGTTTAAAAAAGGAAAATACAGGTCAATGGACCAAGGCCGGGTAGACAGAAACACATGCCGGCCCAGAATAGAGGGGAAAACCCACCCTTTGGGGCTGACCAGGGTGACCCTGGGAACTAAAAAGTAGTTAACCCCACCCAAGTCCCCCAGGGCAGACCCGGGTGGGGGACCTGTTGCAGGAGATGGCATGACCATGATAATTCAAGGGTAGTGCCAAATTAGCTTGGCGCCTTTAGGCGCCAAGCTAATCTGGCACTACCCTTGAATTATTATGGTCAAGCCATCTCCTGCTGTAGGGATCCGAACCTAAAAGGGTTAATTTGAAACTATCGGGTGAATCGGGTCATCGCCGATAGGTAGCCCTCTATTTCTATCTGTCTCTCTCTTGAAACCACAACCTCAACTTTTATCGATTAGAATAAAGTAATAAACACACCAAAGAAGCTGTTCAACCATCAACAGCACGTACCTGTGGTACTATTTAGCAGCAAAACATCATAAAGTATGTGACAAATCTCACCTCGTTCGCTCCGGCCGGCTCCGAGGAGTGCCGGAAGTCGTATTTGTCGCAACAGTGCTGTGACGTCACGCGCTTAACACGGCTCGCGTCAGTGTACGCTTGGCTTGTCACGTAAACCGCACGGTGGACATTTCTTGGCTTTTGCTGTGTACGAACTTGAATTAGTAACCTCCCAAAGAAATTTGTGAAAGCGACTTCTGCTCGGACTTTTGAGATAACGAATGCTTTGAAGAAATACAAGTATGGTCAAGCGTGTGGCTTGAAACTAAATGAATGTTTGAACATGTACGACCTGCGTTAAAGAAGGCAGCAGAGGGGGTCAGAGGTCAGAAGCCTGTCTGAACACACTAGCCATTCATGATAAAGGCTGTAAGTATTTTAGAAATACAGCCCTCATGTGTCAATAAAATGCTCTAAAAGAAATAACAGGTGAAGTTGATGGTTCAGAGTGTACTGAATAAATAAAAGGAATATTTACACATTTCCTGATCCTGACTAACTGCAGTTCAGTGGCTTGCTGATCTATCATGCCTCACAATCACTGAGTTCAGTACACCGAAAAGAGACTAATTAGAAATATGAAAATCATGAAAGCACAAAGAACTTGTATAATTTTCTTCCAACATAGTTCGATTATTTTTGCACAATGAAGAATGTTTAATTATTTGTTCATGGTGTTATTTTTGGGGGTGCAGTGTTCATGATTATATAGTACACAATAGATTGTGTAATCCAGACCAAAAAGGTGACTGCCAAGCGTGTAATATGCAAAGAAGTACCCAACGGAGAAAGAAACACGCTTAGAAAAGACGGGTACAACACAATTTATTAATATTTCGGGTAAATACCCTTTGTCAAAATAGACAAACAAACAAACAGAGAGATTAGCCGCTACTTATCTTCATTCGCAGAAGGAATGTGGCAACTGAAGCTGGATAGATTGTGTGTCTTGACTACATGATAAGGTGGTTTAGTTTTATTTTTCTGAGATTTTGCTTTGAAGCAAACTGTGTAAAGCATATTATCAAGAACATCACACACACACACACACACACACACACACACACACACACACACACACACATGCACACACACAAACCCCCACCCGGGTCTGCACTAGGAGACTGGGTGGGGTTAACTACCTTTTAGTTCCTTAGGTCACCCTGGTCAGCCCCACAGGGTTGGGTTTTCTCTATTCTCGTCTGGGACACTTTATGGTCTACCTTACCCTTGGTCCATTCACCTTATTTTTAATTTTTTTAATTCTTCCTAATGTCTGTGCTGCCTGTAGCTCTTGATATGTGTGTTATTAAATGGTCTGCTGCACCTGGGGGTTGTACTTTATGTGTTTGCGGTTGATGCAATTTTTATATCTCATTTTCCTGTATTTTCATGTTGTTTTCGTGGGGTTTTTTGTTTTTTGTTTTGTTGTTGTTGTTTTTTTTTAAATTGTATTCATTTTCTACTCTTTTTGTAAACTAGAGTATGATAAATTAGCATGACGGTGCAGCATCCCTATCATGTCTAAGATTTAAGTTTAGCATATTAGAGAGGCTGGCCACGTACATTCAATATTCTGTTTAACGTTGTTGTTGGGTTTTTCTCACGAGCAGCGCAGCCACGTCCTGAGAAAGACTTGCTGCTGTCGGGAGGTTAAGCAATGTACAATCAATCAATCAAACACACACAGATGATATGCAAGATCTCATATCTACTATTCCCAAATCACCCCTATTCGCAGCATGGCTCGGCGTTAAACTCAAATAACTAACTAACTATTTGCAGCATGGGCAAGTATGTCAATAGTAATAAATTGATTAACTTAATTGTACTGAAATATGTTTGAAATAAAGTTCTTACTCTTACGACAACTTCTGTCACATAACATTCAGTCGGTTCACTCACTCAGTCACTCATAACGCTCAGTTGGTTCTCCCCTGCTCTGCACCATACCTTCCTTCACACTTTCAGCCCCTGCCGTATTATTATTATTATTATTATTATTATTATTATGTACAGTTGAAGTTCAAACACATGCGTGTGTGTGTCTAAGTACTATGTGTGTGCATGAGTGTTAGTGCTAGCGTGTGTGTCCGTGCATGTGTGTGCGTGTTACTGTTAGCATATGTGTGTGTTAGCATTTGCGTGTGTGTTGACATACTGTTACACCCTACATTTTGTTTTAGATTTTAAATGTGACTGATTAGGATATCATAGTATAAGCAAGATAAACTTATTAAATCTTTAACTGAACACGTGCATGAGGTTATACAGACTTATAAGAGATTGTTTCACTGAGAAGCCAGAACATATTTTGAGTTATTAGTTCAACATTATTTGGTACTGACCAGTATAAGTATGTGTCTAAAATTTGAGAGATTCTAGTTCTTTGTGTGTAATTTTGAGGTTTTCATAAGCCAGATTACTTTCTTTGAGGATATGGACTATAAAACTGGTCACTCCAGCGCACAAATGCATTTCGCCCACCACTGAGCATCGGAGATTCTGAGTAGAAGTGTTTTCGTTCTTGTTGTTTCTTTTAAGTACAGCCAGGGACATCATCTCCAGCGGTACATTCTTCTGCAGGATTTTGTTCACTCTATGTTTAACATTACTGGAGCACCCAACTGTACTACATGACGCAAAGTTTGAACGCTCGCAACGATACCACACGTCTGCTCTACTACCCGCGTGTAGCGATACTTGATCAGCAGTTTTGCATTGTTATTCTACGACGCACCTCGGTGGCATTCTGATCACGGCTGAGTGAAAATATGGCACTGGACTTGCACAAAAAAATACGATAAAGTTGTCAAAAACGATGTGAAATCCGCACTGCACACCGCAAGTTTACCGTGGCGTTTGCTCAACATCGTGTACTGGCTTCTGCCTGTGACGTCACGCTCGAGCGTTTCCGAGTTTGTAGATTTTTTTGATTTTTTTTTTTCTCGAGAAGGATATTTTTTGTGAGCATTTATCAAAGAAACCGCAAAATATTCTGAGAAAAGATTACCGTATTCGAATTCTATGTTGTCAAATCAGTAAAACGAGCCTACATTTGGTGGTAAAAGCCATTGTTTCGCGATTTCACGAAATCATGCTGCCGGCACTAAAGAGTCTCAATTTAAAATGTCTCAGGATTCATTAGCCTAATAGAGACACTGTAACAGGATTGATTTCAGACGATTAGGAAAAAATACAAATTGTTGAACCCTTCACCACCGAGAAAAAGTGAACCCCACCCCAAATGCAAGAGACCTAGATCCTCACGAGCCCCACGACCATGGGGGCTCATGAGGATCTATGTCTTTTGCTGAAACCACTTGTATCCATGTCCCTTGGACTTAATATGCATCTGGTGGCAGGAGAAAGGGACAACGATGTAGGTACGTGTATTCAGCTTGACTCCAAACCCCCACCCCCACCCCTCCCCCGAGCGGGCCTGGGGGGCATGGAGAGCTAGGCTCATGTTAAAGAGCTTTCCAGTCGTCAAAAGAAGCTTTCAAGATCACGTTTACATTGAAATCGCCGCCCCTCCCCTCCCCCTTCCCCCCTACCCCAACACCATATTTTCTAGTCTTACCACACAGGTTTTTTTTCACATAATACACCTCTACACGGCTGTGACGCTTGAGTGCGCAAACAACCATGGTTCACTCTACATTTGCATCGTTCACAACACGATAAAAAATATATATATATTTTTTTATAAATATATATATATTTTTTTAAACTCCAAAAGTTAACCCTTTTAGCCCCAAGGTCCCCTTTCTCGAATTTTGGAGGTGTTTCCTAATAACTACGTATAATAAAATAATAATAATACAGGTATTATATAGGCGCTTTTTCTCAATTTTTGGGCGAATCGACTCAAAGCGCCGCAAACTGAAACCCAACACGCACACTCACGTAACAGACACGGATTTACGCCATTTAAGACAAACACAGTACAAGACAGACGAAGGGCCAGTTCAGCTACTGAAATTACAGAGATTTTTGATCGCTTGTATTTGAAATTTGTAAAGTGGCCTGAAACCGGTACCAAAGTGTGCGGGGTGGGGTGGGGGGTGGAAGAACCGGAGTACCCGGAGAAAGAACCCCCGACGGTCCGCCCGAATTAACGGTGACACTTACCAGAGGAGAAAAGTCCGACGCCGGAACCCGTTTTCGAACTTCGCAACTTTGGCATTGGTGGCAGGCGCCTTAACCACTGCGCCACGGACCGCCCCAGGTGCAGGAGATGGATTGACCATGATAATTCAAGGGTATTGCCAGATTAGCTTGGCGCCTGAAGGCGCCAAGCTAATCTGGAACTACCCTTGAATTATCATGGTCAATCCATCTCCTACTGTAGGGATTCGGGGCTAAAAGGGTTAAACACACAACCCTTTATAGTTCATCGCCATCACTAAAGATATCCAACACGCACTGTGTTTACTTTTTATGATGTTTGACACTACAGCGCAGCTAAACCCAACAGAATCAGCGTTGATCTCACACCCGACAAATCTGCTAAAGCGAAACTGTCGACTGCTTCGTTTAATTTCTTGTGACTGTATTTCTGTTGTGAAGGTTCTAGAAAACGTAGACGTTGAGCGTTCTCAAGCTACCATTTTTATACAGTCAACGCGACTCCCATTCTTAAAATCTGACTCATAGTCACCGAGAGCTGCGCTCTCGGTGACTAAAAATCAAAACAGTTTGAGAATGTGAGTCGCTCACATATATAACTTGTCTAGAAATGATAGCATACGAACACTACTTTTCTGGGCTATAATAAAATAATGATACTTTTCATTTGCTTCATTAGCTATGTTAGTCTGTGATTTTGGTCAGTATGTCTCTATGTCGTAAGGTCCAAATCACAGATCAGCTCTCAAAACCACTTTAAATGCTCATAGCTTCACTTGAGACTATAAATGTCTTAGGGTTCATTAGCTGGCAGCCTGACAGAGACCCTGTGACAGGATTTATTTTCAAGCGATTAGGATAAATTCCATACTGTTAACCCATTTTCTGTAGAGAAAGTAAACGCTAAACCAGCCGCGGGGGCTCATGAGGATCTATGTCTCTTGCTAATGCAAAGTTGTGTCCATCATGATCCTTGGACTGTTGTGGCTTTTGATCGTTGAATAAATACATTTTTAAACAAAATGTGCATTTAGTGGCAGGGTTAAAGGCCCACTACCGCCGTAACTGTTCAAAGATACACTTCTTTAACAGATGATTACGAAACGCTACACACAGGTCTAGTTATGCTTCATTTAGACACAGGACAATCCAGTTCAGCTCACGTCGTCTTTACACCAAGTAACCAGAAAATGACTCCACTCCGCTCTATAACAACACCGATTTCAGTACGAGAAACAGCTAAGAATAGATTGTCACTCTAAGGTCTGCGCAGAATAAATAAGTGCGATTGCGCTTTTGCTGCGTGTCCAAACTCCTGTTTAAAGTTCATTAGGTGTGTTGACAAGGCATAGCAAACACAAATGGTGCTGAAATGTGTCTTCGGGTTTATGAGTAATGGTACTTTAAATTGTTCTTCTTTCTTCACTAAATTACCACCGGCCATCGTGCTGACCATTATTCAGTGCCAGTGTGGGGATGTTGCAGCTTGAAAGAAGACAATTAGGTACATGTACTAAGCTTTACTCACCCACACATGCCACTCCCTCGCGCGGGCCTGGGGCCAGGGGCAAAGTCAGTTAGGGTCATGCTGAAGGGCTTTTCAGTCTATAGTACAGAGTGTGTGTGGGGAAGGGGGTGGGGGGTCTGGTGGGGGGAGGCGCAGGAGGGGAACCTGCGGTATCCTGCCTGGCACCGGAACTTCTTGTTCTGGTGAGAGCGGGTAGGTCGCGGATTGCTGACTGTTTAAGTTTGAGTACGTTTAAAAGTTTTTAATATTGTAGTACGAAATTTATATGGCAATATTATGAGATATTACAGTTTTAAAATGTTTTAATGTATGTATTAGTTAAGTTTGTTTGACCTTTATAAAATTTTGAATATATTTTAGTATTGAATAATATTTATTAATGTTTTTGTGTTTATAGTTTTAATATATCTTAATCTTAGTATTATACGTCCTACAGAATTAGTATATTAATATTATATACAAATTTTATATTAGAATGTCTTGATATTAATTAATGTTTATTGAATGATTTTTATTTTTACTGTTCTCCCCGTCCACAAAACTGAAATTGCCCTTTAAGGGATAAATACAGTTGTGTGAATTGAATTAAACTGAATTAAGGCCAGAACGTGGGCCTGCTGCTTTGCCGCCGCTGATGATCTTGCGAAACATTGACAGTAGGGTATCTCTGCGTCTCTCCATCGCCCATGCACTACAAACTGTGCAGACCAAAAAGGTGACTGCCAAGCGTGTAATATGCAAAGGAGTACCCAACGGAGAAAGAAACACGCTTAGAAAAGACGGGTACAACACAATTTATTAATATTTCGGGTAAATACCCTTTGTCAAAATAGACAAACAAACAAACAAACAGAGAGATTAGCCGCTACTTATCTTCATTCGCAGAAGGAATGTGGCAACTCAGTTGCCACATTCCTTCTGCGAATGAAGATAAGTAGCGGCTAATATCTCTGTTTGTTTGTCTATTTTGACAAAGGGTATTTACCCGAAATATTAATAAATTGTGTTGTACCCGACTTTTCTAAGCGTGTTTCTTTCTCCGTTGGGTACTTCTTCACTACAAACTGTGTCGCTGTACGCTGTACTGGCATTAACCTGTCAGTGCCTAAACTTCTGTGCATCCGCAGTAAGCAAAAAGTCCTCGCGAGACGTCGGCCCGAGCACCTGTGATTACTGGGATTTGGCTCCCACGCAGCCGCTGCATAGCGCTTGTCCCACAAGGGTCTTGTTGTCAAGTTCATTCGCTCTGGAGCATCCAATCTTGATGTTAACTCATTCAGCCCGGACACACCACAGCATGACATTGATCGAACATGATAGTTCAAGTGTTGTGCCAGAATAGCTTGGCGCCCATAGGCTCCACCCTTGAACTATCATGTTCGATCTGTCTCTAGAACTGTGCTACAGACCTTCAGAGGGCAACTTTAAATTTTGCGGATTTCGGTCCTCGGGTAGAATGTGTTAAGGGGTATTTTTCCATACGTGAATTTTCAAATAATTCCGCCTGCATCAAGGTTACAAGACAGCTTCCACTATGAAGGAAATGTCTTTCGTCCAGCTCTGTTGTGGTGTCCTGCTTTTCCCCATTTGTTATGGTCGTTGTTGTTGTTTTCCTGTTGTATTATTCTTGAAGATTTCATTTAACTTCAGTCATATTTCTGTTTGCGCTGCTTATTACAACCACATATACTGATATAGATATGTAATTGTGTGGGTTTTTTTTTTTTTTTTTTAGATACTGTCATGACAGAGGCTGGATGACGGCCCACTTTCTGTTGGTGCTACCCCAGAACATCGAGAACGACTTTTACAGAGGACGACCCGGCAGTGGGAGGGCTGAATCAGCCAGTGTCAACATCCACGTGTACGATGGTCCGCTCAACAAGCGCTCTATTCTCACCTGGGTTGAGGAGCGGCTTCAGGAGAAGATTGTCAACATTGTCAGTCTGACCCGCCTCCACTCTAAATGGCTGACATCTGGTGCCAGGTCGGGGCCCGCTTTTCGAGCCGTGTTCTTCACTGACCAGACCACCACCCCCACCTTCCTCTCCATGGCCAGCATACAGTACATGGACATGGTCCAGTTTGGTGTGATCAGAGAGACCAACGGGCATTTGCTGAAGTGGATGAAGGAGAACAATGTCGGGGACACATTTCCACAGCTTTTGGTTCTGTCACGTGACGGGATTAATTACGTATACGGGAAAGCAGTGGGGGAGTATTTGTCACTGGCTTCCTTACAGAACTTCTTCGATATGTTCATGTCATCTGAGATCGAGCTACTTTGTTGTTTTTTCGTGGGCTTGTGTGGGGTAGCAATTGGAAGGCATCGGTCACAGAGACTGACCTGCAGCATGTTTCATTTCGGCATCGCTTTTACTACGTGGTGGGGAGTGCTTGTGCCAGGAAAGTCGCTATTCAGCATGAATCGGCACACTTCCTTTCCCGTCACTGCTCCCCTGCTGACAACCATCCCTGTGGGTTCCTCTTTGCTGCAGGATCTGTTGTTCTACGCACAACACCCCTACCTCCTGGTCATCTGTCTAGTTTTGGCCTGTTTTTGTCTCGACCGGCTGATGCTGTGGGTGGACTTCGTTCACGTCTCTGCTAACCGTACGGCGCGCTGCTTGTCAAGTCTGCTACAGGCGCACACTGGGTATCTCCCTCGATCTGCTACTTGTACGCGTAGCAGATCGAGGAAGATAGCCAGTGTGCTACCGGCGATGTCACGTCCCAGTGTGGGCTCACCCCAGACAAGGTCCGAGCGGTCCATTTCGCTTGAATACAACATTTCACACACTGGTCACCAGGAGTCAGGCAATGATATAGAAAATAGTGAGACATCCAGAGCGCACACGATCCAAAGTGATCAAGAACCTTATTCAGACAGCAGAAGTGAAAATAGTGAGACAGAAAAGGAAGGTCCTTGTCGGCAAATTGCATCCACGAGTACAACTGATTTCATCTCGCCTTCCTCCTCGGAGTCGGACTCGAGAGAAGGTGGTCAGGCAGGGACTCGGAGTGAAGTGCATGAGCACTCTGTCGCGGATACAGCTCCAGCTAACATGACCTCTGTTCGGCGGAGAGAAACTCGCTTCCGGCGTCAGCGAGATCGTTTACGGTCGCGATCCCGGATCAACGTCTATGTCGCTGATCAACGTGTACCCGAGACAGTCGACACGCATCACGGCGCAGACACGGACACAGCACTTCCGAGACAACTCCGCATACACAAGAGAGATCGCTTACGGGCGCACTTTGACTCTCACAACATAGTGAGTGGGACGACAGGAAGTGAAACAACTATTTTTACCTCGGACAGGGACACACATTCTGATAGCTCGGAACCCGCCCCATCCCGACTCCTGCCCAGAAATCTTGGAAGTCCCAACCTGAGGGCGGGTTTACATGAAAACTCTCAGAACAATACCGCGCAAGCAGATTACGCCGCAGAACACCAGCACGTGGAAGGAGACACAACTCACAACAGCGCTCGTGCATCAACTGGCGCCGAAAGAGGGCTGAGGTTCGTGGCATCAGCGGCGGAGCCCACCTCGCTCTCGGCGCCAGTTGATGTGGGAGAAGATTCCGTCCAAATGCGGCGGAGCCCGTCCTTCCGTCGGCGTCAATTGATGCGTGAACGCCGCATGCCCATGCTGCTGGTGGAGCGTGATGGGCAACAATTTTTGGTGCCTTTCTTCCAGCGATTCTACCCTCCTGAAGGCTACATCGACCATCTCCCGACGTGGGAGTATGGTGCAGGAGTGGAGCGTATGGAGGCCGCTGGCGCTAGCGGCACTTCTGGGGCCGAGGACTGTGTTGATGGCTGTTTTGGGTCCACTGCTTCTGAACAATCGGGAATTCCCGCACGACCTGTGCAGTCCGGATTGCCTGCTGGGTACGTGGATTGCTTTGTCTGCGTCATATGCCTGTGCGAGTTCACGAACGCAGAAAAGCTGTGCGGGCTGCCTTGTAAACACTTCTACCACGACAGCTGTATCAAACACTGGCTGGCAGAAGGTAGACACTCCTGCCCCATGTGTAGGAAGCCAGCATATAACCTGTAAAGCAGCTTCATTTGTCCATAAAATGTTTTCTCTTGGTCTTTTTTCTCTTGTGTTTCTCTCCTTGTACGGCGGTTGTTTGCTTGTATATACATGGTTAGCAGACACCGCCTGGAATGTGTCCACTAATGTAGACAGTCCTTGCATTCCAATCGAAAAAGTGCAAATCCTCCAGGGGCGGATCTGGGGGTAGCAGGGGTTTCAGCCGAAATTAATGTAACCCTTTGCGTGTCGGTAGCGGTTTTAGTCGCGATGATTCCTACAGGAATCATCGCGACTAAAACCGCTACCGACACGCGAAGGGTTAAAATGTTACATCAACGTCCCCTTTTTAATGTTTGTAACCCCCCACCCCTTCCTCCTTTCTCCTCCTTGTACATTTGAACTGGTAGAAGTGTGAAGATCGCATACACACATGCTCACTGCTTCCCGGCCCCCCCCCCCTCCTCTCTACCCCCCTCCTCCCCCCCCCCTTCCGCAGCCCCTCAACTGGAGCGTTTCCGATGAATCCAATTCCACTAATGTCACATTTCTTTTGCTCGTCAGTATCATATTACAACGAGGTGTCTGTTGTTTTTTAGATGGACGTAGTTGTATTGGTGGAATGCTTTCAGAAATATCTCTGTGTGTTTTGACGCGGTTAATGATCTCTTTGCGTTTTGCAGAACGATGTGCCTTAAGTTAACTCTTCGGCTATCGGTATCGCTTTTTTGTTGCGATGATTCCTATAGGAATAATCACGACAAAATGCGCTACCGATAGCCATCAGGTTAAGTGCCTCAATTTTCCGTTTTACAGAATGATACTCCAATGTTGTCCCTGTGAGCTTTTAGTAAGGTGCATATTCAAAGGGTGTGTAGATGTGTAAATATGCAATTATGTGTGACAAACACGACAAAGTGATAATCTCCACGGAGACTGAATAAAGCTCATTTGAATCTTGTCTGTCGTGTATGACCTCGCTTCTGTGCCGTGTGCAAGAGAGCGTGCGTGATGGGTTCCTTTCGATTCGCAGGATCCCATTTACTTTCGACGCACTACAGCAGGAGATGAATCCACCTTGATAATTTAAGGGCAGTGCCATATTAGCATGGCGCCATTAGGCACCTATCTAATATGGAAATACCCGTTAATTATCATGGTCGATCCATCTCCTGCAACTAGTATATAGTCTTTAGGTGACACCTCGGAAAATGCGCCTTTGGGGTTAAAGAATAACCGGTATTATATTATTATTTTGCTTGTTCTGCTTATTATCTCCAGGAGAGCCTCCGAGAATATTAAAGTTAGAGCTCTCCTTGACAAGAAAATGGTCATTTCATGAAAACCGGTTGACCAGCATCTGAGTCCGAATGTTTGTTATTTTAATAGATGTTTTGCATATCGCTAGATAGAAGGAATATAGGATTTCGTTAGCCAGCATTGGACCTCTTCAACAATTTGAGTGATAATTAATTCATTTGTGAAAAAATCAGCATTAAGAAATCATTCAAAATTCGCGCAAACAGTGAAGTAAATAATCAAAATTGTGATTATTTTTCACTCCACGATATGTCATGAAGTACAATAATAATAATAATAATAATAATAATAATAATAATAATAATAATAATAATAATAATAATACCAATAATAATAATAAAAATAATAATAATAATAACAATAATAATAATAATATGCAGTTTTACGCTTGTCTATCTACAAACACCGGAGATATCCGTGTTTACATAAATACACACACACACACACACACACACACACACACACACACACACACGGCGCTTGGCATCAAATGTGCGTGCCATAGACTGGCGTACCGCGACATTTCACACTATTTTTAAGAAGCATCAGGCCACTTCTCCCTGACGTCATTTGCATTGGGCACACATCATACTTATCCAGAAAGCGCTCCGCCTTACATCTTATTCTTTAAAGATGTCAAGCTCTTTACAAATGGAAGCAAAACAATAAATCTGTACGTCAGGACAACGTTGACAAAAATGCGTAAAACTACTATAGAGGTACATGTGCTATAGAGGCAATGCAAAGTAAAACACAGAAAAACCAATACAAAAAATCATGATCTTACCACCTTATAGCTAGATCAACTTCTGAATGTAGGTAACGGATAGCTGGAAGAGCAACGTTTTCAAGGCTCTATTGACAGAAGAGACAGATTTACTGCGTGTGCTTTCAAAGGCTGTGTGTGTGTGTGTGTGTGTGTGTGTGTGTGTGTGTGTGTGTGTGTGTGTGTGTGTGTGTGTGTGTGTGTGTGTGCGTGTGCGTGCGTGCGTGCGTGCGTGCGTGCGTGCATAATACAGGAGATTGCTCACAGAAGGTGCGCGGGTCAAAGTTGCTGTTGCTTTGGGGGTTTTGGTTTTGTTGTTGTTGTTGTTTGGTTGGTTGGTTTGTTTTGTTTTGTTTTGTTGTTTGCTACAAAATTACCGGTTCCATCTCATTGTGTCCTAAAAAAAAAAAAAACAACAAAACCAGCAACGACGTTGCTGGTTTTGTTGTTGTTGTCGTTGTTGTTTATTAGTGTGGACACAATGAGATGGAACCGGTAATTGTGTAGCATCCTTATCAGGTGAGGAGAGAAGATGTCGAGATGTGTATAAACGTGCTACATGTACTGACGAGCAAAAGAAATGCGACATTTTTGGAATCATCGAAAACACTTGAGTATTTCCGATGATTCCCAGAAATGTTTCATTTTTTTTGGCTCGTCAGTTTACCAGTCAAATATTGTACTCGGGGTTGGTAATTGACGGACAGCTACAGCAGACGTATTGCCGGTAAGCAAAAAGCCATCGAACCGACGTCGATCGCAGTTGGCCCGCGCACAGCGGTGTGTGTTCCGACTGCGGTCGACGTCGGCCGTATGACCTTTTGCTCACGGCTTCTCTCCACCGGTGGATTGGTAGTGGGGTAATGTGGATCTATGCCCACTTTCTGCACAGGTCGATACACGGCTCATTGTGTGGGCTCTCTCGTAGCAATTTGAAAAGCTTGATATAAATTAACACCGGGCAGTGTACAGTTTAACACAAGACACACACCTCAGGTACAGTTTAACATAGGACGGTTTAGCCGGGGTACCATAACCTAAAAAGTATACGATAGTGACCACTTCAGTTTTATGCGGTTCTGAAATTACTGTTTCCAAGGTTATTCGGAACCAAACAACTGTCCTGTGTGTTGTACCCCGGGTGTCCAGCTCACCAATTGTTTTTTTTCTTCCTTGCATAGTCAATGGCTACTGTTTCATTGGGGGAAACTGCCTTACGGCGTGAATGAAGGTGCTCTGCAAACAGGACACGAATGAGCACGTCTGGTCAGCCAGGTCTCGATACAACTGTAGTGGAAAGCGTGTTGACACGGCAGTCTGCAAAGTTTGTCTCCAGTCTTAAACTCCTCTAGGCAGATGACGCACTGGGCAGTTTCCTCGTTTCTTGCAGCTGACGACTCTTCACTCGCACTGCTTCCCACTTTGGCGTTGTCCGGCGGATCTGCCTTAACACTGTCTGGCCCATTTTCTGAGTCACCGGTCCTGATTTCGGCAGCAGTCTCTGGACGGATCTCAGCCCGAGGGTGCTCCCAAGTCGGCAGGCGGTTGATGTAGTCCGGGGCGGGCCTTGAGATAACTAAGTCCTCGCTCTCAGTACGTAGCATTTGGGCTAGAAATTGGAAATTAAGTCGGAGCGCGTTTTCTGAGGGGCCCTCGCCGGTCATTTCCATAAATGCTGCTTGGTCGCCCTGCGCAGACAAGCTAGCCTGGCTGTCAGCGAGTAGCTGAAACGCCCGCTGAATTTCGTTCACCATTATTTGGTTTCGCTGTACTGTGTGGGTGGGTGTCGCCTGTGTGCTGGTTCCTTCTTCAGCTAGGACGCTTTCCCTAGAGTCCGACGGTGTTGTGTTTGCTGCTTGGCTCAGATTTCTCACGTTCTGTAGATATGTGTTGGAGCCACTCAATGCAATATCTTCATCCACGTCATCCAAGAGCTGGTCCAGTGAGAAGAAACGCGCCAGCTGGTCCAGGCCGAAGCACAGCAACAGGAGACAGAGCACCAGCAGGCTGGGATACTGCGTGTACAACAGCAGTCCACGGTGCAGCGCCGAGTCTGACGTTATCTGAGAAGAACTGAGAGCGTCTAAAGCGAGAGATTTTCCTCGAATGGCATGTCCCCACCAGACTATTAGAACAGCAGTGCACAGTATCGTGTACACCACCATTGCACCCCAACGTTTCGTCTTCACTGCCCACATCACCAGCACAGCAATGCACGTTAAAAAACTCTGCGAGCACTGGTCAGAGCGGTATGGCGTGAACATCACGAAAAACCTTTGCAAGGAGGAAAATGAAAAACATTCTTGCGCAACCCTTCCATACGAGTATCTGGCTCCTTCGCGTGACAAAATAAGCAGCTGCGGAAACCTTTCACCGATGTTATGGTGCTTCATCCACTTCAGCAGCAGACCGTTGCTCTCTCTGATGACACCAACCTTCACAATGCCGTTATACTGCAAGCCGAGCATGGAGATAGAAGCGGGGACGGTGTCTTGGTCAGTGAAGAACACGGCTCGGAAATCCGGTCCCGACCTGCCTGTAAATGTCATCCACTCACTCCCTACCTTCAGTACGTCCGGAATGTTGATGACAGAAATCTGCAGGCTCTTTCTAAACCACTGCAAAATGGGCATATGTTGGAATTGACCTTTGTACCTGTGAATGTGCTTACGCAGAACTTTCTTCTTGGCTTTAACTGTTTTCTCTTTGTCCTCGTAGGGTAAGACCATGAAGACGCGGGTCCCCAGCACTTCCATCGTTTCACAGTATCTGAAAATATATTATAGCCCATTCATCACTGACACACTCAAGTTCATTTTCTTATCCCACTGTCGGCGAGGACTTCTTTGATCTTCACAGGTGTCTTTTTTGCATTGTAATAACTTTACCACAATTTGTGTTGCCTATGTGTCAGATGACTTCAAACGTTCTATATCGTGTTCCGCGACCATGCCCTACATAACGGGATGGCCTATGGAACCCTAAATCTCATACCAGGGCCACATTGGATGTAAATTCGGGCTCAGCACAACCGCTGAACGCAGTTGAGCATTGCTGACGTCACAGCGCAGCAAAAGTCGATAAAGAATTGTTCAAGAATAGTTGACGACAAAGCTGCAGCACTTCGTGTTATGGAGGCCCTATCAGGGTTGTTATCAGAAAAATCGAAGTAAGCAAAATGGTTGAGTAGGCTGTAACGAGTCAATCCAGCCGTCATACCGGTATGACATGAAACAGGGATTATACGATAGTGGGACAGATTCGTTAAACCATGGATGCTGTTGATTTACCAACCTCGACTTACTTTTCACACATAGTTATGTTTCATTGCCAGAGTCTCGGAGCCAGAATGTGTGTGTCAAAAGCAAGGCTCGGCTCAGAAATAATCACCACTCATGGTTCAGGGTTAACATATAAACCATGAGGCACTAAAAACGCGATTTTTTCACGTTACCGTTTTTCTTTGTAAATATGTTTTGTTCAGGTTTATTGTGACACAGTTTCTCAGAGAAGTCAAGTCACGTCAAGTCAAAAAAAAATTATTTATCCCACGAAGGAGCAACTCACAAACCAGATAGGTGAGGCTAGCGCTGGCAGAATTGTACAACAAACCAAGGGGAATCACTTAGCGCTGGACAGACGAACAGTTAGATCCCCTGCCCCCGCCTATCAGGCACCCATTCGCCAGCCCACAGAGAAATACGCAGGTATAGAACAAGACGATCATCTACATCCCTTATAAGGATGCATCAGGTCTCTTATATAACCCATGTCTTTCTCCGGAACTTAGGAAGTAGGCAGGGGAAACATACATACACAAACACGAAGGTGCATTACTATATGTGGTCGGGTAAATACCCTGAATTCCCACAGTAGATGCACAGAACATTACACAACAATGACAAAAAAAAAACATGAGAAAACAGGAGAAAGACATGGGTTATATAAGAGACCTGATGCATCCTTATAAGGGATGTAGATGATCGTCTTGTTCTATACCTGCGTATTTCTCTGTGGGCTGGCGAATGGGTGCCTGATAGGCGGGGGCAGGGGATCTAACTGTTCGTCTGTCCAGCGCTGAGTGATTCCCCTTGGTTTGTTGTGTAAGGAGCAAGTCCAGTTTGGACGGGAGCGTATACATATTTCATGAGGAGTGTGTTATGTCTCTTGTAAATTAAATGTTTAGTCTTCAAAATCTTACATCGACGTCATCAGTGACCATACCATCACGGGACATTGAAAGTGAAATGGGCAGCATCTGCAGAGGACACAGCTGAAAACCAACCAGCGTGCAGTGTCACTAGGGTCTGAGTAAATGAAAATCCGGCCTGTTTGGTCTTGACCTACTTGTCCTTTGTCAAAGGCACCTAAATAATCAACATGACCTACAGACATGAAAATCAAAGTTGTTTATTTTTAGGGTAGCGGCCATATTTATCTGACCAAATGGATATGGGTGTGCTCTTTATCTCTCTGACAAACACTCGAGCACAAAAAAATGGTTTGAAAATAATTCCATTGATGTATGAAGAAATTTATTTGCACCGGAAGTTCTGGTTCTCTAGTAAATTATGTGAGTCAACTTTCTGTTGAGGCAGTTAATAACATCATAAGTAGTCGACACATGTGTGTTAACGCATCTCGTAGGAAATTCCCTTCTCAGAGTGCGTCCAGCTTAGCATATTTTCACCACGTGAAACCCTGTGTTCTCCAAGGTAAACAAGAGCGTTAACTCTTCCATTTTTGTGTGTGAAGATAGCAGATAGTACCCTCAACATCTGAAGTAAGCAGCAAAGAATTTTTGTTTTGTTTTGTTGTAAGGCTTCCCTACACGGGGAAACGAAATGCAGAAGAAACGAAACATTTTCATTGCATCGAATTGCCTCCTCCGCACACGCAGAAACGCCGTGAAAATTCATTTCGATTGGTACAGGGGAGGTAACTCTTTACTGACACATGCTCTGGTTTGTATTGGTGGATATCGGGTCATATTTCTGACTACTGACGCTTAAAACCTAAACATATAAGATATGTGTGTGTTCGCGTACACAATTAAAGTGAATTCCCGACTATATCGAATAAACTTACTGAAGCGCTTTTGAATGTGTAACAGGGATGGTTCAAGTGAATCGAGGATACCGCCATCTCGACTGAACCGATAGCCGCCATTTTGTAGACTTCGCAGAGCAGCCGATGAAAGTAAAGTTCAGAAAACTGATCTATAATCATATTTTGGTGGTACTTTAGTGATGATACTTAATAGATTCCATTTCGAAAACGACCCCCCCCCCCCCCAACCCCCCCCCACCTCCCCCCACCCCCCCCCCCACCCCCCCCCCCCCCCACCCCCCGCCGCTTAAATCTTACAGAATCGTGCGTCACATCACGCGTTTTTAGCCATAATAGCGGACCTACGGCATCGCTTTACCCGCCATCTCAGTGTTTTGGCTTGAATGACGTCAGATTTAGTGATGTGACCGAGCGGACGACGCTGATTGGGCAACGGGTAGAAATGTTTCGGCGAAATGTTTCGCGAATAGAGACAGGTTCTATTACTTGAAATGTACCGTTTCGCATTTCGTGAAACGGTGAAATGTTGGAGAAATGTCTGAAATGCGGACATTTCGACGAAATGTTCTGTTTCGTTTCTCCGTGTGAGGAAGCCTTTAGGGTGGCTCTTTGTTTGAGGGTACATTTACACCCTTCGCGTTTTTATTGCCTCTGACTATACGATCATCTTTGTTGTACCTCGGGTTGTGTGTGTGTGTGTGTGTGTGTGTGTGTGTGTGTGTGTGTGTGTGTGTGTGTGTGCGCGCGCGCGCGCGCGCGCGTGTGTGTGTGTGTGTGTGTGTGTGTGTGTGTGTGTGTGTGTGTGTGTGTGTGTGTGTGTGTGTGTGTGTGTGTGTGTGTGTGTGTGTGTGTGTGCTTGTTATGCTTTTTGTTTGTATTTTCTTTGTTTCCCGCACGGCCTACGGAACGTAAAATAGACTGATACTTACTTATGATCTTCCCTGCAGTCCAGGCGACCAGTTTGCACGCCCAGGCTGGTCACGTGTTTCCTGAAGACAGACCACGTGTCCAAGACACCTGGCAGTTCTGAAAGGGACTTGTCGACGACCAGCATCAGCCATATTTCCGTGACTTGCTCCATGGCACGCCGATCGAATTCAAGACCATTCCTGAAGTTGATGTCAGGCGCCGCGTCTGTCTTAAATACCAAATGATCTGTGCACGCATCATCTGCAAGCCGACAAGAATAAAGTGAGGTTACGCTCACGCCTAACGATTCTTAACTCATTGTGCCCGAGTTACGAAATGCCCACGTTTTGGAGTTATCCTCTGAGGACCGCATTACATTTCAGGACAGATCGACAATGACAGTTCAAGGGTGGTGGCAGAATAGCTTGGCGCCTATAGGCGACAAGCTATTCTGCCACCACCCTTAAACTATTATGGTCGCGCCATATCTTGCTGTGGTGTTTCGCGGGCAGAATGAGTTAACAACGAACGACACGGCAAATAATTTTGGGCTCATGAGGATCTCTGCCAGCACTGGCTATCCGCCGTGATTTCGCTCTCGTTCCGGCGTTGTTGGGAGTCGTCCGTTAACGTAACCTTACTAAATATATTCGACATGCTAACAATGGGAAAAGTTGCATTGTCCTCCCAAAACCTTTCCGACATAAACATTTAGATGTACAGTGCAACTTGTTTCAATTATCCGTTTATTTCGGCGCTAACTGTAGGTGAGTCGACCAGGACGGCTCAGTAGCGGCAGTGCCTTACAGCGGCGTAGCTGACCGTCGATTCCAAAATGCAAGGGCTATACTTCACCCCTACACTCCTCCCCGCTCCCTCCGCTCCGCCTCCGACCCTCTCCGCCTCCACATCCCCCGCACCAAACTCAGCACTTTCGGCCCCCGATCCTTCTCGGTCCATCCACCTGGAACACTCTCCCACTCACTCTCCGTCAGAAACACTCTCTCTCCTCCTTCCAGTTCGCTCTCAGAACTCACCTCTTTCAACAGTTCTAGCACTATATCACCACACTCCCCACCCCAAGCTGACTATCGTAATGTATTTCACTATTTGTGGTACGTGAGTCGTTGTCTAAAGCGTGCGCATGCGTGGCTAAATTGAAAGAGTTTTAGACGCAAGAGACCTATTATAATGTGATACGACAGACAAAGACCCCGCAAATGGAGCAAGAAGCTTGCAAATTGAAGTGTCGACACTTACGGGCAGTTTCTACAGTTAAGGCGTCAACATACAGGTACACTCAAAATATGCAGCGGCACTCACAGACTGGACACGTCAGGATGCAATTGCGTTACTCCATCTTTTGACAAAAAAACAAAGGGGAGGGGGGGGGGGGGCCATTTTCCCGTCGGGATTTTTTTTCGGAGATATTTATGATGCAACATAATATTGTTAGTTACGTTTTCGATTACTTTTAGATTACTTTCTTATTATTGCGTCATCTCAGTACACTTTCAAGACACAGTAAATATTTTGAGGCTGCCCACAAATTTTGAAATACCTACGCCTCATTTAGAACAGGCTATCTGAAAACGCAGGCACAGGATGTCTTTCTAGGAAGCCCTTTCGCAGTGATGACAATACTATAAAAAAAAAAATCTTCTTTGAGCTCCTGCATGAGTATTTTGTTCTCAGTGCTACTGACCGTAGATGATTTTAACTCATTCAGCCCGACGCAAGTATTTTCCAAAATTCCCAAGTATATCCCAAATCTAACGACTATGCACATGTTGCAGGAGATGAATCGACCATGATAATTCAAGGGTAATGCCAGATTAGCTTCGCGCCGACAGGCGCCAAGCTAATCTGGCACGAACCTTGAATTATCTTACTCGACCCATCTCCTGCTGTAGTGCGTCAGGGCTGATTGCGATAAAGAATAAATGTTACGGCATGAGGCTACATTTTGTGTGACAGCGTACAATGAAAACCCGCGAGCACAGGTCAATCTCAATTTGTCTAGTGCAAAATGACTGGCCTTTCCAAAGCACGTGGTTTTAACCCCTTTCATTCTGATGCACGTATTGTTTGAAATAAAAATGACTGATAGTTCAAGGGTGGTGCCAGAACAGCTTTGCGCCTGAGGCGTCACGCTATTCTGGCACCATTTTAAAACTGAAACAGTTGATCTACCTCTTAATCTCTAATGTAGCCTTCACAGGACGACAAGCAAATGTTACAAAATCAGCCTCAGGATGTAATGGGTTAAAGATGCAAACAAAAGAGACTGTTTTGTCAAAACTCAAAAGTACGAATCTACATCTATGTATAAACGGCAATAACGGGTTAGGAGAGCTTGGGGTGGTTAGGCATTTTGTCTAGTGAAGGGCTGGGACTCTAAGGAACTTAACTCTTTTAGTGTCGATAGAGGTTTTAGTCGCGATGATTCCGGCAAGGGCCATAGCGATTAAAACAGCTACCGACACCAAAAGGGTTAAGGATGTGATTCCTAAAGCTTCTTCATTTGTTTGAAAATACAGTGCTACCACCTTAAAGAAATATGTGACTGGTCATCTAAAATTATCTGTGAACTGGACCCAGGGACATTTTGCTTACTGATATACGCACCCATTTCCTTCACCATGCGCACAAGGTCTGATTTCTCAAACACGTCACTGTAGTCAACGCCCTTCTCGTCCAAGATCTCCCGTAGAGTGGCCACGCCCAGAGACGCGAGATCTGTTGTCACATGACCGGAAGCGTAGTCAATACAGCGCCACGCAGCGTCATACAGGTCAGACGTAAACAGGAGGAAGGCAGCACCGCAAAGTGGCAGAATCACCTGGGAAAGCCACGGCATGATGTTTGGACGTTTACTTGGAAGCTGCAACAAAAACCTGCAGATACAGCAGATCTCCTCCCCCCCCCCCCTTTTTTTTTTGTGGCGTGGGGGTGGGGGGGGGGGTGGGGGCCGGCAAGACGATAGTTGTCAAGCCTAGAAAAACAACAACATTACAATCAAAATGGTAAATGAATGTTTGTTCCTTAAATATATGGTGGTGGGGGGGGGGGGGGGCATTTACCATTCCGACCCCGCCCCCCCCCCCCTCACCCCTCTCCCCTCCCGTTTAAACGTTTACGGGCCCACGTGTACAGACCCACTGCGGCCGTCGTGGGCCCGATGACCTTTGCTGACCGGGTTATTGCTGCCACACTTCACTTTCCCAGGCGTCGGATCGAGTAATCACATCTGTCGGCACTACATCAAGCACACAGCTCAGTAAAATGTATGTACCCAGTCCAAACTGAACAAAACTTTAGCTCGAGTCCTTCCGTTTGCGGCTGATTGCGATGTTCAGCGGAAAACATGCGACTGGCAGGCGACTGTGGACTCGGTTCGCAGATTTCGTATGACTTTGTAGAAATCAGCTCCTTGTATAATCATACGTGTTATTAAGTAATTGTATTTGTAATTATACACATGATAATGACGGAAAATGCCAGCTGGTTTGTCTATTTTGTCCTTATTTTATTTTTAGGTTATCACTATCGCTAGCGGACGTCTCTTCAATTTCACTAGTTCAGCGATTCGTTTCGCATGTTTTACTGCTTTCTGTTCTGCGTTCATGTGTGTGTATGGGAAAGAAATTTCAAGCGTACGTACACACTAAAAATATTTCATTACTAGTGTACATAAGGAGCCTGTTGGTGTGGCAGTATGAGCATGTTTCGTGTCTTCGCTTTGACAAATGCAAATATCAAAACTGAATCTTCTTGGCCTGCGAGAGGTTTTGGAAGAGAGAGAAGGAAAGTGAATCAAGTAATTTCATGAATATTATTTGCTTGTTATACAATATATCAATACATTTGTCAAAGAAGGGAAGACGTCATGGAGTGGGTAATAATAAATAATAATAAAGGGGATTTATAAGGCGCCTATACATGGAAAGATGCTCTATGCTCCGAACATATGAACAAGAAAAATATTACACAAAAAGTGACAAAACTAAAGCCACATGTACAAATTACACGGAAGAACAGAAAATGACTAAATACATGAACACTGATACTTAGGATGGGAAAAGACGTGTTTTTAAGATAGCGTTTAAAATTGGCACTAGACTCATTCAGTGTCTCAATGATTTAGGAAGATCATTCCAGACTGACGGACCCCGGTAAGAAAAAGATCTCTGCCCAAATCCGTTAGCCCGGCCTTACTGTAGGAATGCTTCATAGAAAAAGTTCAAAAGATACAAAGCTGGCTAACGAACTCATTAATATCTTTCCCCAATACGGCTAAGTCCAAAACTGCAAGTGAATGTAATGAAAATAACGGACTCTAATGTGGGTTAATCGACTTCCTATAAATGGTCATTTAACTCCTCCGTGAGACATCCATTTTCAATATGCCCGAAAGGTTTCCTAAGCTCTTGGCTTGACTTCGCGAACGAAGATTCTATAGGGCTTGCCCACGTCGTCTGCAGGCATTTTCGTGGCTGCGGAGGCCAATCCGGGACAGGCAGGTTCGACCGCAGTGGCTGCAGGGGAAGGTCTGGTCAGGGTTCTGAGTTACGACAGCTCTGTTTTTTCTTCTGAGCCGCTTGTCCTTAAGGTTAGCTCTGCGAGAGTCCTCAAAGGAGACGGCTGCCTTGTGAATGGTGGAGCGCCAGGTGTCACGGTCCGCAGCAAGCGAAGACCACTGGCGGTGGTCGATTTGGCAGGCACTAAGTGACTTCTTGAGACCGTCCTTGTATCTCTTCTTTGGTGCCCCTCTGTCTCGGTGTCCAGTGGCGAGCTCGCCGAACAGAGTGATCTTGGGTAGGCGATGATCCTCCATCCTGGAGACGTGCCCCGCCCAGCGAAGCTGTGTCCGCAGCAGCAAAGCCTCGATGCTCACAGTTTCCGCCTGTTCAAGGACCTCTACGTTGGTGACATAGTCACTCCAGTGAATGCTGAGGATGATACGCAGGCAGCGCTGGTGAAAGCGTTCGAGGAGTCGTAGTTGGCTGCGGTAGATGGCCCAGGACTCGGAACCGTACAGCAGGGTGGTGAGGACGACAGCTCTGTACACGCTGATCTTGGTGCCTTTGTTCAGCTGTTGATTGTGCCACACCCGCTTGAATAGTCGCCCGAAAGCACTGTTCGCTTTTGCCAGCCTGTTGTCCAGCTCCTTGTCCAGCTTGGCGTCTGACGTGATGATGCAGCCAAGGTAGGTAAACTGGTGTACAGACTTCAGTTCGGACTCGCCGATGGTGATGTGGGGAGGCGGTGCTCTTCCTTGGGTGCCGGCTGATGAAGGACCTCTGTCTTTTTCAGACTGACCTCAAGTCCAAAGAGCTGGGCGGCATCTGCGAAGCAGGACGTAATGCGCTGCAAGGCTCTCTCTGTGTGTGCAACGAGGGCAGCGTCATCAGCAAAGAGCAGCTCACGAATCAGTTGGTCTTGGGTTTTCGTGTGGGCCTGCAGTCGTCTGAGGTTGAACAGGCTGCCATCGAGACGGTATCTGATGTACACTGCGTCGTCATCGTCGAGGTCCACTGTGGCCTGCTTCAACATCATGCTGAAGAAGATGGTGAAGAGGGTCGGTGCCAGCACGCAGCCTTGCTTCACGCCGTTGCGAATGGGGAATGGTTCTGAGAGGTCACTGTTTAGTCTGACCTGGCCTTGCTGGTCCTCGTGGAGCTGGACGATCATGTTGAGGAACTTTGGGGGACAGCCTAGTCGCTCCAGGATCTGCCACATACCTTGCCTGCTCACAGTGTCAAACGCTTTTGTTAGGTCGACAAACGTTACGTACAGCCCTTTGTTCTGCTCGCGGCACTTCTCCTGAAGCTGTCTCAGCACAAAGACCATGTCGGTGGTACTCCTGTTGGCTCTGAAGCCACACTGGCCCTCTGGGAGGTGGTCTTCAGCGATGGCAGGTACCAGCCGATTCAGGAGCAACCTTGCGAGAATTTTCCCGGCAATGGACAGCAGGGTAATTCCACGATAATTAGAGCAGGCAGACTTCTCTCCTTTGTTCTTGTACAGGGTGATGATGACTGCATCACGGAGATCTTTTGGTAGTGTTCCTTTTTCCCAGCAGCAGAGAAAGAGGTCGTGGAGCTTGTTGTGCAGTGCTGGGCCTCCTGTTTCCAGATCTCTGGCGGGATTCCGTCAATGCCTGCTGCTTTGCCACTCTTGAGCTGGTGGATGGCTGAGAGGGTCTCTTCGGCGGTGGGCGGTTTGTCCAATTCAACTTTTAGTGGAAGGTGTGGGATTTGGAGGATGACTGTTTCTTGAACAGTGCGCTTAGCGCCGAAGAGGTCCTGAAAGTATTCCGACCAGCGGTTCAAGATGGAGGTATTATCTGTGAAGAGTGCCTGTCCATCAGCGCTTCGCAGGGGACTTTGTACCAGGTGCCTAGGGCCATACACTGCTTTCAGTGCTTCGTAGAAGCCCCTGTAGTCACTGTTGTCAGCGCAGAGCTGGGTCCTCTGTGCGAGTCTGGACCACCACTCGATCTGGAGCTCTCTAAGCTTGAGCTGGAGACTGCTGCAGATGAGGCGGAAGGCAGACTTCTTCACAGGGCAGGAAGGCTGGGCTAGGTGGGCCTGGTGGGCGGCTCTTTTATTTTTGCTAGAAGTTCCTGGATCTCTACGTCGTTTTCGTCAAACCAGTCTTTGTTCCTCTTTCTAGCAAAGCCCAAGACTTCCACAGAAGATTTTACAATAGCAGTTTTCAGTTGTTCCCAGAGTGTTTCAGGGCAGGAGTCTGCTGGATCAACTGTGTCTTTGAGCATGCGCTGTAAATCGGCCTGAAGGGCAGCTTTCTTGTCGTCACGCTGAAGGCTGGCAACATCAAGCTTTTTCTTGGGGGGGGGGGGGGGGGGCCTTTCTTGGGTTTCAGCTTGAGGCGGAGCCTGAGTTTGCAGCGAACAAGGCGGTGGTCAGTGTGGCACTCTGCGCTGGGCATCACTCTGGTGAGGAGGACATCACTGCGGTCCCTCTGACGCACTAGGACATAGTCGATAAGGTGCCAGTGCTTGGAGCGAGGATGCATCCAGGTGGTCTTTCGACTGTCCTTTTGCTGGAAAGTAGTGTTGGTGATGACAAGTTGCTGCTCTGCACAGAGCTCCAACAGTAGGCGACCATTGTCATTGCAGTTCCCAACGCCGTGCTTGCCGAGGACTCCTTTCCAGGCTTCAGAGTCTTGGCCCACTCTGGCGTTGAAGTCGCCAAGGATGATGACTTTGTCGTCTGCAGGGGTGCTCTGCAGGAGGCTGCGCAGGTCAGAGTAGAACTTGTCTTTTTCTGCAGGCTCTGCCAGGAGGGTTGGGGAGTACACACTGAGAAGGGTGACGTATTGCTGGTGTCTCAGTGGGAGGCGCATGGACATGATGCGGTCGGAGTGACCCGTTGGTAGGTTTTCCAACTTAGTCGCAATGTGGGTCTTCACCATGAAGCCCACGCCTGAGAGCCGTCTTTCTGATGCAGGCCTGCCTGACCAGTAGAGGGCGTAGCCAGCGCTAAGTTCTTGGAGGCTGCCTTCCTCCGGGAGGCGTACTTCGCTGAGCGCGGCGATGTCGATGTTTAACCTCCGCAATTCATGGGCAATGAGGGCGGAGCGACGTTCAGGGCGTCCGCTGTTTGCTGTGTCGAGCATGGTTCGGATGTTCCAGCATGCTACGTTGAGTCCGGTCGTGGTCGTCATGAGAGTGGATCCATTGTTTTTTCTTGTTTTCTGACCGCATGAGAAGATGCCCGTTGACCGCGGCTAGCCAACTGGGTTACGAGGGGATGAGCTTTGGTTAGGCCACCTTTTCTAGGCCCCTCTCCGTGTGGAGCAAGCAGTGCTGTCCCTAGAGAAGGCTGCTTGGTCGTTCAGGGTGTGCCGAGTGACGTTGTCATCCCCAGGTCAACATCAGGCGACCAATATCCTGAACCGCCTGCATGCAGGTTTGAGACTGCGGCTTCCAGTGACATCTTTCACCTGCCGTTTTGCCCCTTGCTCATCGCTACAGGACTTGGAAAGTTCAGTGTCATAGTCCGTGGGCGTTTCCTAAAGCCTGCGCGGTGGAGCTTTTTGGTGGAGTGCAGTGTGCGCAGTACTGGCCCCACCCTTTAAACCCTTGGTTCGTTTGCCATGGCCTAGCAAGCTGGGACGGTGGCATCGAGGTCCTCGGGTCGTAGATTTTATATCAGACTGTCCTTGTCTTAGTATCTGGCTCAAAAGCCTTCCCCGGAGACACGGGGGCTTTGATGTCAGGGGTTTCCTCCCTTAGCCTTTCCGCAGCCAAGCGGCCAAGCCTGCAAGGCAGCAGGGGACTCGTGGGGGCCGGGGTCGTCTATGTCCCGTGCAGATGTGAACACTGCCCAGACGGTGACACTTACCAGAGGAGAAAAATCCAACGCACCTTTGGCATTGGAGGCAGACGCCTTAACCACTGCACCACTTCCCCGTCTTAAGCACCCTTGAATGAAACACCTCCCTTAATTTCAAGCTTGTACGTACCCGAACTTCGGAGATTTTCTTGTTTACACGTATACGCACCTACGCACCTACGCGCGCACACACACACACACACACACACACACACACACACACACACACACACATATATATATATATATATATATATATATATATATATATATATATATATATATATATATATATATATATATATATATATATATATATATATGGCGCTTTAAAAGGACAACTATTTCGTGGGTACATTTGTTTCTTCCTTGGTTAGTTATTTTCTCTTTCAGCGGCCACCTTTTGGTCTGGGTTGTGTTTTCAGACACTAGTCCTGATTCCTGAAAGACTCGAAAGCTAAAGCCATAAACAACAGGCGTATATACATGTACATTTAGCTGTATATTCATACATATGTCTTGCACAAGTGGATGAATTTTGAACAGGTCAGTTATTGCGAACATCTTTGCCCAGTAAGATTAATGCTCGAAATTTTTACCCTAATCAATTAGCAATACATGTCTTGTAAAACGAACCTGTAGATATGCAGTCTCAGTCGTGCTTTCAGGATATAACTGACATTTCCCAGGAAGAGCCCAACCCAGCTTGGGTGTGTTTAGCCCCGATAGGAGGCATTCAGGTGTCTAAACACAGTGACTATAAAGCCTAGTCAAGTCAACGCAGCTACGACGCTTGCTATGGTTTGGTTGCGGTGACGCATTGGTGACGGGCGATCACATGATCACTTCTGTAGTGAACAGACTTCATCTACAAGAAGCATAGATCCTCATGAGCCCCCACATCCTTCAGGGGCTCATGAGGATTTATGCTTCTTGCTTGCCCTACTTGCTTGTTCACCGGCTGCAAAGCGGTGGGTGATCAAAAGTATTTGTATGGTTTGTGGGGTTTCCCCAAAGTCTACGCCGGCACTGCATGCAGCTCGGAAGTAAGATCTATTTTAGAGACTAAAGGACCTATATGATTACCTCGTCTGTTCACCTGATTGGGGAGCTGAGTTATGTCCTAACAAGCGCTCTTCGGAACTGCAATACAGCGTATCCTATTGACTCAAAGCCAATCAGATATTGCCGACTCCTTGGATTGCCGATTCCCCTGTTGTCTGTTGGCTAGGTTCTGCTGGCACTCTGTCAACCACTATTACTAGAATCGGAAATGATTACTATTATTAGATTTACACGCCTTCGTGTTGTTCAATATTCACGTATAAGCTTGGTTCAGCAAACTTTTGTTTCGTGTGAACACTAATATAAAGCAATATTGTTACCTAATTCAGCCCCGACACCGACACCACAGCAAGACATGGATCGAGCATGATAGTTCAAGGGTGGTGCCAGAATGACTTGGCGCCCGTGGGCGCCAAGCAATTCTGGCACCACCCTTGAACTATCATGCTCGACATGTCTCTAGAATTGTAATACAGTCAATACAGAGGGCAACTTTAAAATTTGGGGATTTCGGTCCTCATGTAGAATGTGTTAAATTGCATAATTGTTGTGCTGGTTGCTGGTCGTTGGTGTGATCATTATTCTTATTCAGTGGTCGGCTGAAACAAAACCAGTAAATCAGTTTATGTAGTGGTTCAGCTGGGATTTGAGCTGTCAGTGGCCTAGGGAATGAGGGTATATTTACACACAGTTCGCCATTTCATCAGTTCTTCTTGTCTTTCTTCGGTTTAAAAAAAAAAATGTAACCCTTTGACTTCTACTGACGATATCGCTTGATGAAAAAAAAAGACGTCATTTCCGCCGAGGAGTTTTTCTCGGTAGCAGTCATGGGGTTCATGTCTTTATCCTCCAAGCCGACCCAGAAAGCGAAATGTCCTCGTTCCGAAGTCAGCCTGAGCCGGCAATTGCGGGCTAATTAGCCCCTTCACAGCCGAGAAAAAGTGAACGCGATCACCCTGCACGAGGCGACTGCGGGATCACCGTTTGTTATATTCCAAGTTTGTTATAACTGGATCACCGTTTGTTATATTCCAAGTTTGTTATAACTGGATCACCGTTTGTTGTATTCCAAGTTTGTTATAACTGGATCACCGTTTGTTGTATTCCAAGTTTGTTATAACTGGATCACCGTTTGTTGTATTCCAAGTTTGTTATAACAGGATCACCGTTTGTTGTATTCCAAGTTTGTTATAACGGGATCACCGTTTGTTGTATTCCAAGTTTGTTATGAGCAAAGCAATTTCATTAGAAGCAGTGTAATAGGTACTTCCAAAATGTGTGCGTGTGCGGATAAGTTCCCAGTGCGCAAAGCCTATCGGGCCGACGTTGGCACGGATGGTTACCTCCAGAAGGTGGTGTGCCAACGTTTTTTTTGTTTGTTTGTTTGTTGTTGTTTTTTTTTTGTTGTTGTTGTTTGCGAAACCGTCAGCCTGACACAAAAGACCTCCGGATACCAGACCTTTCCTCCCAGTGGTCGAAAAGTCAAAACGGTAGGGGCCGGGCGGGGGGTGGGGGGGAGGGGGGAGGGGGTTGGAGGGGAGGTGCGCCAAGCGTGTTTGGGAACCGCTTCCACCTTCTCACCACCCGCCGAAATATCAAAAACACGTTGTACATGGCAATATCTATTTATAAACCTTACCTTTTTTATCAGTTAGATTGTATTGACTCGATTCAAAGCGGACGATCAGCATTCTTTTTCCGCTTGTATGAGTAGAACACCATGGCACGAAGGCAGGACGACGGACTGATCAGAATTACTAAACGATCGAACAAAATATAGCTGGGTAGCTGGATATTGAAATCCCAACGCCTGAAAGATTTCCTTAGCGAACCGTGCGAAACACGAACAGACACAAAACTCGTTGGACAAGGACTCGAGACAGAGGACGGTGACGATTCATGTTTCACTTCAGGAGTTTGACCTACGAGTGTTTGCTTCGTCGAATCAACAACAGAACAACTGACAAAGTACTGTACAAGCAAATTAACGGATAACCAGCAACTTAGTCGATTTTGTGAGCCACACACGACCAAGTCCGTGACGCCATATACGAGTGTTTATTCGTTTGTTTCAGTGGTAAGATGACAGTGAGGTTTCGGGATCATGAAGATCTATGCCTTTTGGAGACGTTTGATATTATGTCCATGCTTATAATTATGGTACTCGCTGGTTACAAGCCGTGTTTTTCTCCCTCGTTCGTTGTTGGAAGTCGTTTGTTACAAAGGAAACCTCAACATTAACTCATTCGAACCGTGCCGCCTCCAGATACGCGGCATAAGCCGCGTATCCGGAGGCGGCACATCTCAAATGAGTTAATATTATGCGCGGTTACGCTGACTTATAGCTGCCCCACCATGATTTACGCCATGTCGTGTCTGCTGAGGCTTCTCTGTTTGGCGACTGTCACTGGAGGTGTGCTGTTCGCGGTACCTCGCTTATACGAAGTTATATGGAGATTTACGTGCGATCAAGTGGTAGACCCCGCCTCCCTCAGTACTACAACCTTGCGTGGATTGTTAGATGACTGGAGCGTGGATTACAAAGGCGTGACTGAAAAGTCGGAGCTTGTTCAAATGGTGAAACAAATCGGTGAGTGTGCATAATTTTAATTTTGATTGATGCTGTTGTACATGCGTAGCCACCTTCATTTAAAAAGCATTGCTCGTGTACTTCATCTGAAATAATGTGTGCACTTTTTTGGCGTCCGCCGTCGTCTGTGTAGACGTTTAACCACTTGCCTGCCAACGGACGTACATTTCGTTTTTGAGATCTGTGTTCACTGAACGACCACAAAGCCACAGCTGTCCAAAGAACTTGGGCACACAGTGGTCTCAGCAAGAGACATAGATTCTAATGCGCCTCCGCAGTCTCTAGGACTCTTGCAGTTAGATCCCATTCACTTTTTCTCGACAGTTAAAGGGTTAACGTTGGCATTTTCTCGGAGACTATTCAAGCCACAGTCTTCAAACTTGCCAGAAGGATTCTTTGTGACAAAGACCAGTTCTAAACGTACCAACCTGAGTTACCTTTTTCAAAGGTCAAGGTCAGAGAGGACGTAAAAACAGGTTTTAAAAATCCCAACATATTTTAGGGAAATTTGTTTTTCCTCAAATACTATTCATAACTTCGAACCCAAACTTGGTAAAAAGGTGCCTGATGGTAAGACCTCCTTATCTATACTAATTTGGATGAAGCCTTGGGCAGGTCAGGTCACAAGGTATCATTTTATAAATAGGTTTTATAAAACTTGCCAATTTGTAATACATTCTACCGAATATCCAGGACCGAAATCCCCAAATTTTGAAGTTGCCATCTAAAGGACTGTATTACAATTCTAGAGACAGATAGAGCATGATAGTTCAAGGGTGGTGCCAGGATAGCTTGGCGCCTAGGGGCGCCAAGCTATCCTGGCACCACCCTTGAATTATCATGCTCGATCCATGTCATGATGTGGTGTGTCGGACCTGAATTAGTTGAGACAATTATATTTTCCTCAAATATCATTCACAAGTTCGCACCCAAACTTTGTACAGACATACCTGGTGGTGAGACCATCCTATACATACTAATTTCTGAAATCTTTGTTCTTTCAACACCAAAAGCCACAACCGTCAAAAAATATGCATACAAATCGGTCTTAGAAAGAAGCATAGATCCTCATGAGCCCTCTAAGTCGGGAGAGCTCATGAGGATCTATTTCTGTTAAAGTCTGATCGTGTTCACATTTTATTGGCAGTGAAGGGAATAATCCGAGAACTAAACTACAGTTAGGAACCAGATCGACTATGCTTTTTGAAGAGTGGTTCCAGAAAACCACGGCGCCGTTAGGCACCAGACTATTCTACCACCAACCTTCAAATATCATGGTCGATGGAGGCGTCAAGCTGTTCTGGCACCACCCCTGGAATGTCATGGTTGATCCAAAATGGACTGTAGTTTATCTGGTCTGATTTGGTTGATATCAGCGTTCCTTTCCTGTCTGTCAGGTCCGCTTGACGAAGAGCACGTCAAGTCTGTACGTGCAGCAGACACCAAGACCTTGACCCCTGACACCAGCTTCACATCCGGCAAGGACTTTTTCATGGACATGACATCCGGGAACCGGTCTGGCGTGTGGTTACTGTTAATTGTCACTAGACTGGATGAAAACCCAGTTTATGAGTCTCGTGCTCTGAACACGTGGACAGTTGTTAGGAAGCACGTGACGAGACTGGACGTGCGCACTGGTACTTTGGACTGCGAACGACAACCTAGGTAAGTGTGTTTTTGACGTCAATAGTAATTGATGAGTGACAGTTGTCAGCATGCGGAATCGCAGACTATGAAATCATAAAATTGTAATCTACTTCGGTACTCGTGTGCTTGTCTCCGATTTTGGACTTACGTCTCTATGTCGGAGAGTCCCACACAAATCAGCACGCAAATCAGTATTCATTGTTCATAACTTGAGACGATAAATCTCTTAGGACACGGCTCTAGCTGCGCGGGCCAATTGCGGCCGTCGTGGGCCTGAATACCTTTGCTTATTGGGGACATGGTCGATTTCACGCGTATGAGGCAAATTCCATGTTGTAGTTAATCCTATCTGCTGACTGACCTCCGGTCATGGTTTTGCCCTTCTTTATCGCCAGTTTAGGGAGGCTGCAGCATGGGGGATAGAACAAGGTAAGTAGGTGTAATCAGCTCGACTCTGCTGCCCCCCCCCCACGCCCCCCCCCCCCCCTCCCCAACAAAAAAACAAACAAACAAAACACACACACACACACACACACACACACACACCCTACTCCCCACCCTTCAACCCATGCGGACTCGGAGTCAGGGAGAGGGAGTGGGTCATGCTAAATGGCATTCCAGTCTATGTAGTTCGGGGACTGAAGGACAAAATACAAAATTATGTCTGGCCGATGATCTCAGTAAGCAAAGGACCTCGGGCCCACAACGGCCGCAGTGGACCCGTGCACGGCTGTGCGTGGGTCTAATGCGGACGTCGTGGGCTCGAAGACGTTTTGCAACCGGGATCTGCTTGTGCTGGCAAGGCCGGGTGACGGCTCCAGGTCTGGGAAGTACCCAACGGAGAAAGATGCACGCTTAGAAAAGACAGTTACAACACCATTTATTAATATTTCTGGTAAATACCCTGTTTCAAAATAGACAAACAAATATAGAGATCAATCGCTACTTATCTTCATTATCGCAGAAGGAATGTGGCGATGAAAATAATGAAGATAAGTATCGAGTGATCTCTATATTTGTTTGTTTGTCTATTTTGAAAAAAGGTATTTACCCGAAATATTAATAAATTGTGTTGTAGCTGTCTTTTCTAAGCGTGTTTCTTTCTCCGTTGGGTTTTTCTCTGCTTTTTACACGCTTGGCAGTCACCTTGTTCGTCTGAGTTTGGTTCCCGGTCTGGACATACGAGTGCTGCTTTGCTGTTAAAATAAGGATCTCGCGGATCGTGGTAAGTCAGGCGTCTCTGCGTCTCTCCGTCTAGGGGGTGAAGCAAATGGCCTACATTTGACGTTCAGGAGTGTCAGGCTGTGTAGTACAAACCCAATAAGCATAGGTTGTGCGCGGGCCCATTGCGGCCGTTGTCGGCTCGAGGACGTTTTGCTGCTGGGGAAGCGTGCCGCTCTAATCTGGACCACGTTCAAATTGTCAACAACTTTCTGGGCATGAGGATCCTACACCGATGTTCCATAGTCTAGTGCTGGTTTAACAAAGGCTTTGTACGCAAATTCTTTCACCTTTCAATTGAGAATACTATATTAAAGATACGGGGTATTTTCCATGCATCAGC
This sequence comes from Semisulcospira habei, assembly GCA_036245525.1. NCBI lineage: Eukaryota > Metazoa > Mollusca > Gastropoda > Semisulcospiridae > Semisulcospira > Semisulcospira habei. The sequence continues at coordinate 252,761,610 of BTPG01000002.1, read as the reverse complement.
TTAGATTTAAAATAATGATAACTCCGTCGGCATCAAAGTTACAAAGAGAACATTTCACTCAGAAGAATGGCCAAGTCCGTATCCACTTCTAGGTTTTGTGGTACCCTAATTTTTTCCGTGTGTGGTTGTTGTTGTTGTTGTTGTTGTTGTTGTTGTTGTTGTTGTTGTTGTTGTTGTTGTTGTTGTTGTTGGGGTTGTTGTTGTTGCAAAAACAGCCTTTAATGATTCCTGAAAATTTCATGTATTTCTTTTTGCCATTTTCTCATCGCGCTTCTTCGTACTATACTGACGAGCAAAGGAAATGCGAAATAACTTAAATCATCGGAAATACTTGAGTCTTTCCGGTGATTCCAGTAATATCGCATTTCTTTTGCTCGTCAGAATACATAGATATGCATCGACGTATTTTTAGGTACTGTGAAAACAGAGGTTGGAGCCCGGCTCGCGTTTTATTGGTACTACCCCAGAACATCGAGGACGACTATAACAGAGGACGACCCGGCAGTGGGAGGGCTAAATCAGCAAGTGTCATCATCCACGTGTACGATGGTCCGCTCAACAAGCGCTCTGTTATTACCTGGTTTGCAGAGGAGCTTCAGGAGAAGATTGTCAACATTGTCAGTCTGACCCGCCTCCACTCTAAATGGCTGACATCTGGTGCCAGGTCGGGGCCCGCTTTTCGAGCCGTGTTCTTCACTGACCAGACCACCACCCCCACCTTCCTCTCCATGGCCAGCATACAGTACATGGACATGGTTCAGTTTGGCGTGATCAGAGAGACCAGCGGGCATTTGCTGAAGTGGATGAAGGAGAACAATGTCGGGGACACATTTCCACAGATGATGATTTTGTCACGTGACGGGACTAATTACGTATACGGAAAAGCAGTGGGGGAGTATTTGTCACTGGTTTCCTTACAGAACTTCTTCGATATGTTTAGACCATTTGCTGTCTACGAGCTCTTTCAGTGCGTTTTCGTGGGTTTTGTGATTTGTTGGGTAGCAACTAAAATGGACGAATCGGAGAGACTAGCCAATAGCATGTTTGATTTCAGCATCGCTTTCATCATGTGGTGGGGAATGCTTGTTCCAGGAAAGTCTCTAGTAAGCATGGCGCTAGGCACTCCCTTTCCCTTCACTGCTTCCTTGTTGACAACCATCCCTGTGGGTTCCTCTTTGCTGTATGATCTGTTGTTTTACACACAACACCCCTACCTCCTGGTCATCTGTCTCGTGCTGGCACGCTTTTTTCTAGATCGGCTGTTGCTGTGGGCGGACTTTGCTGACATGACGCCCTTCTTGACACGTCTGCCACAGGTGCGGGATATAACCAGTGTGCTGCCGGCGACATCACGTCCCGGCGCTGAGTGTCTCCAGCCAGCTGTTCAGCATGAGTCGGACAACGATATGGAAAATAGTGAGACAGGCAGTGTGTACGAGACCCAAAGTATTCCAGAAACTGATTCAGACAACAGATTTGAAAATAGTGTGACGGACAATGAAAACCTCAACTCTGAGAACAGTGATAGTTGGACGACACTCAGTGACACAGATTCTGACAGTTCGGAGCCCGCCCCATCCCGTTCTCTGCACAGAAATGATGAGAGTTTCAGCCTGAGGGCGGGTTTACGTGAAGACTCTCAGAACAATACCGTGCAAGCAGACCACGCCGCAGAACATCACCCCACAGAAGGAGACACAACTCACGACAGCGCTCGCGCATCAACTGGCGCCGAAAGAGTGGCGAGATCCGCTGAATCTGTGGCGGAGCCCACGCCATCCTCGGATGCACGAGAAGACCCCTTCCAAATCTTTCGGCGCCGGTTGATGCTTGAACGTCGTGTGCCGTCCAGACTGGTGGAGATAGACGGCCGACATATTTTGGTCCCATGCTACCAGCGATTCTACCCTAATGTCGACTACATCGACCACCTCCCGACATGGGAGTACAGTGCAGGAGTGGAGGCCATGGAGGCCACTAACGCTAGCTGTAGTACTAGGAGCGAGGACTGTGTTGATGTCTGCGTCGTGGCCACCGTTTCTAAACAATCGGGAATCCCCGCACGACCCGTGCAGACCGGGTTCCCCGCTGGCTACGTGCGCCCTGTTGACTGCGTCATCTGCCAGGGGGAGTTCACGAATGGAGAAAAGCTGTGCAGGCTGCCTTGTAAACACGCCTTCCACTACACCTGTATCAAACGCTGGCTGACAGAGGGCGACCACTCCTGCCCCGTGTGTAGGGATCTACCATATCAACAGTGAAACAGCGTCATTTATGAAATGTTTCCTCTTAGTCTTTCTCCCTTTGTCGGTCAATTGCTTGTTATCCAACGCTGTCAGTATTAATATGATTAGCCGCAGACACCTTTTGACCGCTGACATTCCTTGAATTTCAGTCGAAAAAGTACATATCCTTCAGGAGCGGATCCGGGGGGTTCTAGGGGTTCCAGCCAAACAGTTTGGAACCCCTTTCTTTTCCTCTCCTCCTCATTCCCCAATAGCAAAAGGTCTTCGGGCCGACGCCGGCTGCAATTGGCCCGCGCACAGCCGTGCGCGGGCCCGCTGCGGCCGTCGACGGGCTGAGAACCTTTCTTACTGAGTTGGAAATTTCTATTGGTAGAAGTGTGAAGGTCACACACACACACATGCTTCTTCCCCCTCCCACCCCTCCCACCCCCCCCCCACCCCCCATCCCAACCCCCAACCCCAACCCCGCCCCACCCCAACCACCCTTCCTCAAGTGTTTTCGATTATTCCAATTCCAATAGTGTCACGTTTCGTTTGCTTGTCAGTATATTAATAAGGTGTACAACGAGGTATCCGGGATTTGTGCGAGATGGACGTAGAAAATTGTAGTGATGTGATGGTTTCAGACTTATCTCTGTGTGTTTTACACAGGCATGAGCATTAATGATCTCTTTGGGTTTTTTTTATATACCTTACCTTAACTCATTCTGCCCGCGACACACCACAGCAAGATATGGCTCGACCATTATAGTTCAAGGGTGGCGGCAGAATAGCTTGGCGCCTATAGGCGCCAAGCTATTCTGCCGCCACCCTTGAACTATCATGGTCGATCAGTCTCCTGAATTGTGATGCAGTCTTCAGTGGATAACTCCAAAATGTGGGCATTTCGTACCTCGGGCACAATGAGTTAATCCTGTGGCTGCCGATAACTTCAGGGTTAAGTACCTCAATTTTCCGTTTTACATAATGATTTTCTACTATTGTCCCAGTCTGTTTTACATAGTACGGTGCATATACAAAGGGTGTGTACAGGTGTAAATACTCAACTATGTGTGACAAACACGACAAAGTCAGTGATAATCTCCACGGAGAAATAAAGCTCATTTGAATCTTGTCTGTCGTGTATGACCTCACTTCTGTGCCGTGTGGAAGGAAGAGTGCGTGATGAGTTCATTTCGATTCGCAGGATCCCATTTACTTTAAACGCACTACAGCTGTAGTTAAATCTATCTTGATAATTCAAGGGTAGTGCCAGATAAGCTTGGCGCCATTAGGCGCCAAGCTCATCTGGCACTCCCCTTAAATTGTCATGGTCTATCAATCTCCTGTAAATAGTCGTTTCAGTGACACCCACGTAAAATGCGAATTTGGTGTTAAATAATAACCGGCTTTACAAGTCCCTCGTAGTGTCTATTCTACTCTACGGCTGTGAGACTTGGACACTGCTTGCAGACTCAGAAAAGAAAACCCAGGCCTTTGAGAACAAGTGCCTGAGGAAGTTGCTCCGCATCTCGTACCGCGAGCACAAGACCAACGAATATGTACGGAGCATCGTCACTTCCCTGGTGGGCCCACATGAACCCCTTCTGGCAACCGTGAAACGGCGCAAGCTTGCTTGGTTTGGCCACGTGACCCGACACAACACCTTGTCCAAGACTATCCTCCAAGGCACTCTCGAAGGAAGTCGTCGGCGAGGTCGTCAGAGAAAGAGTTGGGTCGCAAACATAAAAGAATGGACCGAACTCGAGATGCCAGACTTGCTTGCCACCGCCCAAAATAGAACTCAGTGGAGAGCACTGTCTGTTGCTGCTGCCTTTCAGTCCCCCCAACGCCCAGTTCGGGCAAGGGACTGATGATGATGATGATGAATAACCGGTGTTATATTATTGTTTTGCTTGTTCTGCTTATTATCTCCAGGAGAGCCTCGGAGAATATTAAAATTAGAGCTCTCCTTGACAAGAAAATGGCCATTTCATGAAAACCGCTTGACCCGCATCTGAGTCCGAATGTTTGTTATTTTTGCATATCACTAGATTGATGAAATATATTTAATGATTTCGTTAGTCAGCATTGTACCTCGTCAACAATTTGAATGATGATTAATTCATTTGTGAAAAATCACCATTAAGAAAACATTCAAAATTCGCGCAGACAGTGAAGTAAATAATCAAAACTGTCTTTATTTTTCCCCCTACGAGATGTCCTGAAGCACAACAACAACAATAATAATAATAATAATAATAATAATAATAATAATATGCAGTTTTACGCTTGTCTGTCTACAAACACCGGACATAACCGTGTTTACATATACACACAGTACACACACACACACACACAAACAGAGTACACACACACACACACACACACACACACACACAGAGTACACACACACACAGTACACACACACACACACACATACACACACACACACAGTACACACACACACAGTACACACACACACACACAGTACACACACACATACACACACAGTACACACACACACACACACACACACACACACACACACGGCGCTTGGCGCAAAATGTACGTTCCATAGACTGGCGTACCGCGACATTTCACACTATTTTAAGTTATTTTCCCCAGGATCAAGCATCTCAACACAGTCAGAAAACTGTCTGCAAAAGATACTGCTGTATGGATCCTTTGTGTACTATCTTAGAGCATTATGATGTAAGGACACTGCATCGTTTGGAGGATGTATTGTTTTTGTACCCATGTCGCGGATTTATCGTCTGCATCGGCATCGTTTTGAATTTGTATGCATATTTATGAGCCTACGTCACAAGGCAGAACCCGGATGACTATCAGTGTATCGCAACACTGCAGGTCACCGGCGAGGTCATCGGTGCACGATGGTGTACACACGTGTCAGTGTACATGTGTACTGATGTTCTCCAGCATCCCTTTGACGTAATTTTTCACGAGAAAGTAGAATAAACCTTACATACTCGCAATGCTGTCAAAATCACAATGCGGGTTCCGCTCGACCTGCTAGTATTTACTAGTAACAATCGTGCGTACACTAGTGCACCGAGGGCGTGACCTTTGATCCTTTACCCATCGGAAACACGCACCGTCTCCCATCATACCCACTTTCTGCACTGCAGTCAATTTCACATCTTACACATAGAAGTCTATGTAACTGAAAGCATCATTAGAAACGACAAATGCACCATCGCAGCAGAAACACTACCTCTCTGAATCAAGTGAATGAGAGCCCGCACAGACAAAAACATGTTACGACCAGCGATGTGCAACTATGACACGCACCGTAGTTTTCAGATCTCTGCAGTATAAAATGTGATAACTAGCTCGTAACTATATGATAAAACAGGTTTAAAATCTTGCGAAATCAGTAAGAGATAAATTCTACTGAAGATCATGAATTCTGAAAATCAGTCACTAGCGCTCGCGGAACTACATGATAGGAAGATCATCAAAGACCGTAGATTACTTACTGATTCAGCAGGAAAGCGACACATTTGTCGACCTCTTCTGACCCTTCACCTTTTCCGAGGGGTTATCCAAATTAGTATGCATAGATAGGTCTTACCATCAGGTCTCTCTGTACAAAGTTTGGGTTTGAAGTTATGAATAGTAATTGAGAAAAAGCATTTCTTGTCAAAATATAGCTATTTTTGACATATATCCTGAGCTCTTGTGACCCTTGACCTTTCCGAGGGTCATTCAAATTAGTATGCATAGATAGGTCTTTCTATCAGGTATCTGTGTACCAAGTTTGGGTTTAAATTGTGAATAGCCTTTGGAAAAAAAATAAATTATGTCAAAATATAGCTATTGTTTATATATGTCTTCATCTCCTGTGACCTTTGTGAGAGGTCACTCAAATTGGTATGTTTTGAAAGGTCTTGCCACAAAATATCCTTGGGCCACGTTTGAAGACTGTAGCTTAAATAGTCTCCGAGAAAATGCCAACGTTAAAGTTTACAACGGACGACTGCCCCAGAACATAGACTCAATTTTGCTTCCTACGCGAGCCAAAAATAGCTATATTTTGACATAATTTATTTTTTCTCAAATACTATTCACAACTTCAAAGTCAAACTTGATACAACGATACCCGATGGTAAGACCTTTCTAGCATACTAATTTGGTTGATTCCTCGGAATGGTCAAGGGCCACAAGAGCTCAGGAAATAAGTCCAAAATAGCCATATTTGACAAAAGATGTTTTTTCTCAAATATTATAAACAACGTCAAACCCAAACTTGCTACTGAGATACCTGATGGTAAGACCTATATAGGCATACTAATTTGGATGACCCCTCAGAAAGGTCAAGGGTCACCAGAGGTCGGCAAATGTGTGTACAATGCCAATTTGTGATAGAATTGTAGCTATTATCAACATTTTTGCAAACTTTTTAATGAAATTTTGCACAAAGGTAGCTGATGATATGACCTTCCTATGTATACTAATTTAGTCGACTATCTGCAAAGCTCAAGGGTCACAGGGGTTTCACAGATGTGTGAAAACTAACTAAATTTTGAGAAAACGTGGATTTTGTTGGTGCAGAAGCCATCCCTTTACTTATTGTCATACATGTGTGGATCGGTCATAAGTGAGCCATAAGGGCATTGCCTTTCTGGTTTTTTTTCTGTCAGCCGTTGATATTTTGTCTCAATCTTTCCACTACCGAGTCCTGTGCATTGTCGCTATTTTCAGGGTACAGATGACTGCCTAAACATACACAGAAAACAAAAACAAGACACAAGCTAAAAAAGCAGAAATCTCTCTCTCTCTCTCTCTCTCTCTCTCTCTCTCTCTCTCTCTCTCTCTCTCTCTCTCTCTCTCTCTCTCTCTCTCTCTCTCTCTCTCTCTCTCTCTCTCTCACACACACACACACACACACACACACACACACAATGATTTTGAGACTGTACAGGTGTAAGGACAAGCTCCAGTTACTTCGCAGTCGTGAAACACGTGACGCGATGCGAGAGGATGGTATCGTATTGCCTCTGACCTAACCAGGCATCAAGCAGCTGAACTCTTGAGTCCTGCGCGACGAAGGAAGGAGGGGGTTCTACCGTAACGGCCGACTCCACGTGGATGACGGTGGACAGCCCGGGGGTCGGGCTGCTGATCAGTACCGCCCCAGGAACGCCAACCCTCGCAGGTTCCGCCGCAGAGACTCTAGTCACTTCCGGGACGACCACTACAACGACCAGCGCGACCGTCAGTACCCATCCCCCCGGGGGTATGATGGTCGATTGCCCCAGCGAGGCAGCAGCCAGCAGCACGGCGATTACGAGGACAATGCACGTGACGAGTACGACTACAGCATTTGGCATACTCATCACCAGGACTATTACCAGGACTATCCGGGACTGCCGCACCGTGCCACAGGTCCCGCCCTCCTGGCGTTCGGGGACCCTGCGGTGCGAGAAACAAAATGGCGGGATACTCGGGCCACTGACTGGATAGACTTGGATCCTGACTTGGCGCAGCGTAGCTGGAGTGTAGTTTCGTCCACGTCCTCTCACCGACCCTCCCCGTCACCTGCTCCTAACCCCCACCCCCGGAACCGGCCCTCGTCCTCTCAGGACTGCACTGCCCGTGACAGCGGAGGCGTGGCTGGTGTCGGTCCCGGCACTGTCGATGTTGCTGGCACTCACCTGATGGGGTCGATGACCGGGACCCCCAGGCTTCAGTTGTCAGTGTCACAGTCTGGCATTACCACGGACGCTCATGGGCATCTGGCAGCGATCTCTATCCTCCCCCGGCTGCTTGTGACAGTGAGGCAGTATGTCGCAGCGCCGCTCAGCAATCTGTCACCCCAGCTGGCAGGCAGTTGGTGATCTCTAACCCAGCTGGTATCCAGACAGTGGCACCTCCATCTCCGATTAGTAGCGTTGTCATTGGTGCTGCTATATCTCCTGTGACTGTAGTGCCCAGCTGTATGCAGCCACGGGTCACAATTGACGGCCAAGGAGAACCCGTCGTCAGTTCTCTTGGCAGTGGCATTGTCATTGTGTCACAACCAGTGTCCCAGACTCCACGAGGCAGGCGGGCAGCGGACCCCCGGTCACCAGCAGCCAGTGTGGATAGTAGCGCACAGTCCCCGACTACAGCCGTCAGTCAACAAGGGCTTTCCCCGGTTGCGGCCACTGGAGGTGCAGGCAGAGTGACACCCGTGCACCCGCCACTGATAAACGGTACAGGTAATGACACTGACAGTCAACAAAATGCAAAGCCAGCCCGTGCACAGGTAAATGTGGGTCAGCAGAACAGTAGGCAAGCACGGCTGACTGATTCCTGGGTTCCTGCAGCCACGCGCATGACAACGCGACAGCGAAAACTGAATAGATAGGACACAGGCCACGGCCCATCTGTTTCCACTTTTTGTGAACTGAAATTCATAACGTGGAACATTGAAGGTCTGGCACCAAAACTATATGATAACGATTTCGTCTCTTATGTTTCATCTCTTGATTTTGTTTGTTTGGTCGAAACATTTTTGATCGATTTGACTACTACCATTTTTGCCTCTCATATTAGCTTTGTTGCTCCGGCCAGGAAACTGAGCAGCCAGGAACAAGCGTCTGATGGTGTTGTGTTGCTTGTGAGAAAATGCCTAGCTTCTTTTGCCAAGGCGTGTTGATGTTGTTTATGACAACATCGTCTGTGTAGAAATTTCACGCGAGTTTTCCAACGTAGGGAATGATATTATGCTTATTTGCGCGTATCTTCCTCCATGTGACTCTCCTGCTTACCATACCAGCAATTTTGATGATGGCATTTCTTTACTAGAGTAGTGCATGAAACTTCCGGAAGCTCAGTTTATAATTTGTGATGATCTTAACGCTAGAACAGCTACTGACAGTCCTGCCAGTATCGACCTGGCATCTCCTGGTTGCCAGGTGGATACTGGTATGAAAACTGATTACACCTGTGATGTTTACCATAGACAGTCAAAGGACAACCTTGTAACTGCCTATGGTACTTCCTTGCTACAGTTGTGTGCAGGGTTCGATCTCCACATACTGAATGGGGCATGTGACAGGGATATACCTGGCCACTATACTTTCATTTCCCAGCATGGTTGTAGTGTCATCGATTATTTCATCGTGTCCAGTTCAGTAGCTTCCTTGTGCAAAAAGTTAAATGCAGAAGAAAAGATTGATTCTTGTCATACGCCTGTCACATGCCACATACAGTGTGTTGTTGACACGCCCACTCTCCGACGACCTGACCCTGTTTTTGTGCACAGACTGAAATGGTCGGATGACTTGCTCGGCCAATTTCGTGAAGCACTGCACTCTGCAGAAGTAGGTCAACTCATGCAGGCAGACAGCATGATCACTACAAATATTGATTCTTCTGTTGACATGGGTTTTTTTTCAGGTCTTAGCCGTGTTGCTGCCTGTATGCAGAAAACAAAATCCGTGTTGACAAGACAGGGCATAGTCGTGACTGGTTTGATAAAGAATGTAAAAACAAGCGTGCAGAGGTCAGAAAGAGCTTGAGAGATTTCAAGCATTTTGGCCTTTCTGCTGACCGACCGGGTTTTGTGAAAAAAAAGAAGAGATTATAAAAAGCTGTTAAAAAGTAAACAGAAATGTCATAAAATACATATGAGAAAGGACATAGAGAATAACATAACCGATTTGCGTACTTTTTGGGGAACAATTAAGAAATTATCTTCAAACAGGGCTTTTTGCGGAGCAATTTCTGAAGAGCAATGGTTTGTGCACTTCAAGAAAGTTTTTGGTGAAGATCAAATTGACGATTCAAATGGGGATGATAATTTATTCAGTAGTTCTGACATGTCAACAGATGATAACTTAGACGCAGATATTTCTGTATAGGAAGTGAATGAGGCCATCAAGCACGTAAAAAAATAATAAAACTGCTGGTCCTGATGGTCTCATTCCTGAAGTGTTTAAGCATGCCTCTGATGTGATTGTCCCATTTCTTGTGAAGCTGTTTAATCACATTTTCTCCACAGGCTTGTACCCTGAGTCTTGGTCAGAAGCGATCATCCAGCCTATCCATAAAAAGGGCAGTATGGATTTACCTGATAATTACCGTGGCATTTCACTACTCGCTGTCTGTAATAAACTCTAGTTTCATTTAAATAAGCGTTTGACCGATTGGTCCGAAAGTCATGATGTGCTGGGAGAAGTGCAGGCTGGGTTCAGAAGAGATCACTCTACTATTGATCACATCTTCACTCTATTTTCTATGATTCAAAGATATTTTACCCGCAATAAAAAAACAATGGTACGTTGCTTTTATAGATTTTCCGAAAGCTTTTGACTATATATCACGTTCTAAATTATGGACAGTTCTTAAGAAAATAGGTGTTAATGGCAGGATGCTGCAGGCATTTCAAAGAAGGTACAAGGTGGTTAAAGCTCGTGTAAGGTGCGGCCAAAGTGTGACTGATCTCTTCCTCTGTCCTAGAGGCTTGAAACAGGGGGAGATAACCTCGCCCGCACTTTTCTCTTTGTTTATTAACGAAATTGCCACTGAACGTATCGACGTATTTTTAGGTACTGTGAAAACAGAGGTTGGAGCCCGGCCCGCGTTTTATTGGTGCTACCCCAAAACATCGAGGACGACTATAACAGAGGACGACCCGGCAGTGGGAGGGCTAAATCAGCAAGTGTCATCATCCACGTGTACGATGGTCCGCTCAACAAGCGCTCTGTTATTACCTGGTTTGCAGAGGAGCTTCAGGAGAAGATTGTCAACATTGTCAGTCTGACCCGCCTCCACTCGGCTGACATCTGGTGCCAGGTAAGGGCCCGCTTTTCGAGCCGTGTTCTTCACTGACCAGACCACCACCCCCGTCTTCCTCTCCATGGCCAGCATACAGTACATGGACATGGTCCAGTTTGGTGTGATCAGAGAGACCAGCGGACATTTGCTGAAGTGGATGAAGGAGAACAATGTCGGGGACACATTTCCACAGATGATGATTTTGTCACGTGACGGGACTAATTACGTATACGGAAAAGCAGTGGGGGAGTATTTGTCACTGGTTTCCTTACAGAACTTCTTCGATATGTTCAGACCATTTGCTGTCTACGAGCTCTCTCGGTGCGTTTTCGTGGGTTTTGTGATTTGTTGGGTAGCAACTAAAATGGACCAATCGGAGAGACTAGTCAATAACATCTTTGATTTCAGTATCGCTTTTATCATGTGGTGGGGAATGCTTGTTCCAGGAAAGTCTCTAGTAAGCATGGCGCTAGGCACTCCCTTTCCCTTTACCGCTCCCTTGTTGACAACCATCCCTGTGGGTTCCTCTTTGCTCTATGATCTGTTGTTCTACACACAACACACCTACCTCCTGGTCATCTGTCTCGTGCTGGCCCGCGTTTTTCTGGATCGGCTGTTGCTGTGGGCGGACTTTGCTGACATGACGCCCTTCTTAACACGTCTGCCACAGGTGCGGGATATAACCAGTGTGCTGCCGGCGACATCACGTCCCTGCACTGAGTGTCTCCAGCCAGCTGATCAGCATGAGTCGGACAACGATATAGAAAATAGTGAGACAGGCAGTGTGTACGAGACCCAAAGTATTCCAGAAACTGATTCAGACAACAGATTTGAGCTATATAGTGAGGCGGACAATGAAAACATCAACTCTGAGAACAGTGATAGTGTGACGACAGTCGGTGACACAGATTCTGACATTTTGGAGCCCGCCCCATCCCGTTCTCTGCCCAGAGATGATGAAAGTTTCAGCCTGAGGGCGGGTTTACGTGAAGACTCTCAGAACAATACCGTGCAAGCAGACCACGCCGCAGAACATCACCCCACAGAAGGAGACACAACTCACGACAGCGCTCGCGCATCAACTGGCGCCGATAGAGTGGCGAGATCCGCTGAATCTGTGGCGGAGCCCATGCTATCCTCGGCACCAGAGGATGCACGAGAAGACCCCTTCCAAATCTTTCGGCGTCGGTTGATGCTTGAACGCCATGTGCCGTACATGGTGGTGGAGATAGACGGCCGACATATTTTGGTGCCATGCTACCAGCGGTTCTACCCTAATGTCGACTACACGGACCACCTCCCGACATGGGGGTACAGTGCAGGAGTGGAGGCCATGGAGGCTACTGACGCTAGCTGTAGTACTAGGAGCGAGGACTGTGTTGATGTCTGCGTCGTGGCCACCGTTTCTAAACAATCGGGAATCCCCACACGACCCGTGCAGACCGGGTTCCCCGCTTGCTACGTGCGCCCTGCCATCATCATCACCGTCATCTGCCAGGGGGAGTTTTCGAATGGAGAAAAGTTGTGCAGGCTGCATGTAAACACGCCTTCCACTACAACTGTATCAAACGCTGGCTGACAGAGGGCGACCACTCCTGCCCCGTGTGTAGGAAACCAGCATATCAACAGTGAAACACAGCGTCATTTATGAAATGTTTCCTTAGTCTTTCTCCCTTTGTCGGTCAATTGTTTGTTATCCAAAGCTGTATTAATATGATTAGCAGACACCAAGTTTTGACCGCGGATGTAGACATTCCTTGAATTTCAGTCGAAAAAGTACATATCCTTCAGGCGCGGATCCGTGCGGTTCTAGGGGTTCCAGCCAAACAGTTTGGAACCCCTTCCCTTTCCTCCCCTCTCCGCCTCCTTCCCCAATAGCAAAAGGTCTTCGGGCCGACGCCGGCCGCAATGGGCCCGCTGCGGCCGTTGACGAGCTGAGAACCTTTGCTTACTGGGTTGCAAATTTGTATTGGTAGAAGTGTGAAGGTCACACACACATATGCTTCCTCCCCCCCCCCCCCCAACCCAACCCCACCCCAATCTCCCTTCCTCCACTGAAGTGTTTTCGATGATTCCAATTCCAATAGTGTCACGTTTCGTTTGCTTGTCAGTATATTAAGAAGGTGTACAATGAGGTATCCGTTGTTCGTGTGAGATGGACGTAGAACATTGTAGTGGTGTGATGCTTTCAGACTTATCTCTGTGTGTAGTTTTAAACAGGCATGAGCATTAATGATCTCTTTGTGTTTTTGATATACCTTACGTTATCTCATTCTGCCAGCGACACACCACAGCAAGATATGGCTCGACCATGATAGTTCAAGGGTGGCGGCAGAATAGCTTGGCGCCTATAGGCGCCAAGCTATTCTGCCACCACCCTTGAACTATCATGGTCGATCTGTCTCCTGAATTGTGATGCAGTCTTCAATGGATAACTCCAAAATGTGGGCATTTCGTACCTCGGGCACAATGAGTTAATCCTGTGGCTGCCGATAACTTCAGGGTTAAGTACCTCAATTTTCCGTTTTACATAATGATTTTCTAATATTGTCCCAGTCTGTTTTACATAGTACGTTTTATGTACAAATGTTGTGTAAATGTGTAAATATTTAATTATGTGTGACAAACACGACAAAGTGATAATCTCCACGAGAAATAAAGCTTATTTGAATCTTGTCTGTCGTGTATACCTCGCTTCTGTACCGTATGGAAGGGAGCGTGCGTGATGGGTTCCTTTCGATTCGCAGGATCCCATTTACTTTCGACGCACTACAGCAGGAGTTGAATCCACTTTGATAATTCGGTGCATAGTGGTGTACACACGTGTCAGTGTACACGTGTACTGATGTTCTCCGGCATCCCTTTGACGTAATTTTTTACAAGAAAGTAGAATAAACCTTCCATGCTTGCTATGCTGTCAAAATCACAATGCAGGTTCCGCTCGACCTGTTAGTATTTACTAGTAAAGATCGTGCACCGAGGGCGTGACCTTTGATCTTTTACCCCTCGGAAACTTGTGTCACGCACCGTCTCCCATCAGTTGAAACAGAACATTGGTATTTATGCCCATTTTCTGCACCGCAGTCAATTTCACATCTTACACATCGAAGTCTACGTAACTGAAAGCATCATTGGAAACGACAAATGAACCATCGCAGCAGAAACACTACCTCTCTGAATCGAGTGAATGGGAGTCCGCACACACAAAAACATGTTACGACCAGCGATGTGCAACTTTGACACACACCGTAGTTTTCAGATCTCTGCAGTATAAAAAGTGATAACTAGCTCGTAACTGTATGACAAAACAGCTTTAAAATCTTGCGAAATCAGTAAGAGATGAATTCTACTGAAGATCATTTACATGAGTCTGAAAATCACAGTTGCTCGCGGAACTACATGATAGGAAGATCGAAAAAGACCGTAGATTACTTTCTGATTCAGCAGAAAAGCGACAAATCCCGGGTGGGCGGTCAAGCCAAGCTCTTGCTTTACGCGTTGCCACATGTCCATATTCCTGTGTCCGATGTCAATTTTGCTTAGGGGTATCTTGCCTCTCTTTCTCTTTCTTCTCTTCAATTCCGAGTCTCTCATTGTCGGCGCGAGTAGATGATACTTTCTTTTTTTTTTCTTCGCTGATTCATCCGCCATCTTGTTTCTGATTGGTTATAATTATGCAGATAACCTAAGGTCGTATAGAATAGTTATGACGTCAGCTACCATCGCCTATCAGAAGCAATTTTGTTACGTGTCCCGTCAAAAAATTCCGGTGGGCCTCTTTTCGCTTTGAGCGAACGAAAGAATGCATTTGGTGGGACAATAGGGTGGTCACTGTCTAAAGGTCCCGCAACACATGCCCATTTTGAGGCCGATTCTCGAGCAGTTTCGAATCGGAGTGTGATCGGGTCGGACTACAAAAACGTATGCAATGCCACACATTCCCCGACTTTTTTTTAGCCGATCGGTTTGAGCCAAAGATCAAGATTGTACTTGTTCTGCAAAATAGCTGCTAGTTTTGACAGTGATGACGATGTGCTTGCATTATCAGCAGTTTTGCATCATACTCGGGAAGAGGCGGGCGAAACATCGGCAACGAAGGCGGTACTGATCTTCTGCCATTTTTGCGAGACGCGCTCTGATTGGTTGAATCTTGCAATCGGGGTCGATTCGTGTCGGAAAAATAGAGCAGGTTCTAAACACGCGATTCCCAGCCGATTGGGATCAGATCGGATATATGACGTCATCCGATCGCAATCGGATCGCAATCGGCTACAAAATCGGGGCACAATCGGCATGTGTGGTGGGACCTTAAGTGGGTATGTATACTGAAGCCCAGTAAAAGCTTTTTGCGAACTGAAGCCTTAAAAAAGGTCGGGCGTGCCCCTTTAAGAAACATCAGGCCACTTCTCTCTGACGTCAGATTTGCATTGAGCATATATGATACTCAAAGCGCTCTGCCGTGCATCTTATTCTTTAATGACGTCAATCGCTTTACAAATGGAAGCAAAACAATAAATATGTACGTCAGGACAAAGTTGACAAAATGCGCAAAACTACTATAGAGGTACATCTGTTATAGAGGCACTGCAAAGTATAAAACAGAAAAAAACCAATATCATCTTTACCTCCCCTACTGCTAAACTAGATCAACTTCTGAATGTTGGTAGACAGCTGAAAAGAAACGTTTTCAAGGCCCTACTGACAGAATAGACAGATTTACTGCGTGTGATTTTAAAGGCGGTGGGGAGGGGGAGGGTGTTACGTGGTAGTCGTAGTCGTAGTATGATACACTGATCACACCAGACGCACGCACGTAGGGTTCTTATAAAGAAACTTCACTCAGCTGCAACTCGTCACACGTGGCACAAGGTTGTAGACCACACAGGAGTAACAGTTTCAACAATATTTTATTCTCACGATGCACTCTCAGCACAATGCGTCCACAAATGCATCCACACTTTGGTACACTGTCTCGTACAATGCATCCACACTTTTACACTGCGTCTCCCATACAATGCACCAACACTGATACTGTCCCCTCTACAATGCATCAACACTTTTGACACACTGCATTTCTCATACAATGTACACACATAATTCGCTACAGTCTCTTTTATACTGTTACAGATTTCCAGAACAATCCGGCAAACTATACAACTCAACCAATCAGAAAAGAAAACGTAACCAAAACTAAAAACACTCCAGACCATGATTTCCGTAATTGTTGCTAACTGTAGCAAAACATGTTTACTTTGACGTCATATATTAGGTCACTAGAAAGGTCGCGACCCTGGAACCTTTCAGTCTAATGTAGGTTAAACTTTACAACAATGTAGCGAAAATACGCGTCATAACAAAAATCGATCGCAACTCTCCGTGCAAAAGAAAATAAATCCTATGACAGACAATATCCGATGACTGGCATGTGAATGATCGGTGGACATTGAAAGACGTGTATGTATGTCGACATAAGTTTTGTGCTACGTGTTTTGTGCTTGTGTATTTGCGTCATTTTTTTTTTTTTTGTTTTTGTTTTTGTTTTTGTACGTCATTCTAAATTCTCACTATACAGGATGACGACTTTTCTTTCTCTCGTGATCCTTTTCTGTTCTACGTTTGTTTCCATGTCACCTGAAGAAGGATCTTTGATCCGAAACGTCGTTCCTTGTTTCTATTTTATAGGCTTTTCCACCACTATCTTCTGTTTTTCTTTTATATATCTTGTTGTTATTTTGTATTGTGTATAACGGATATTCGGAGTGTGGAGTTTGGACGTGTGTGAATGTGATGTGTGAATGCGTGGATAGGATTGAGTGAGGATACTTTGGGATTGTTAGGGTTATATATAATAAATGTCGTCGTCATTGTTCCTCTGGTGTTTGTGTTAGGTTTGTATTAGTGTGGGTCGGGTGTGTCTCGAGTGGTAGCACTCATAGCTCGCGCTCCGGAAGCGGGGTCGTGACAAGCTGAGTGAAGTTTCTTTACAAGAATCCTAAGTGCATGCGTCTGGTGTGATTGCATCATACTTCGACTACGACTACCACGTAACAAAGATCTTGGCGTAATTTACATTGTAATGTGGCGTCAATATTTTGGATGCCAGGGAATGTTTCTACATGATGTAATAGCGTAATACATGACGCCACCATAAATTGCCGTTATTTCATATCAGCTTAAAGTAGGTCCAGTTTCAATGTCGCGTTTGCCCGTACCTTTTTTTGAGCAGACTTTGTACAAAACAATATTGCGCACACGTAGCCGTTCACACGCCAGGGCTCAATCACACACGTGTGAGATACTCAGTCTGTATCACACGTGTGTGAAACAACTTTTTCCGCTCAAAGGCGCAAAAACGGAGGTGTGTAAGAAAAATGGAGTGTGATAGAGTGTGGCGGATCGAATGCCACAAATCATACTGCAGGCGTTTGTGTATGAGTGAGTCAGTGGTCGGACTACTGCCCTAAATACGTGTGTGCATGACCTGGACTTAACTCATTCGAGACGAACGGCATCCGGATACGCGGCTTAAGTCGGTTCATCAAGATGCCGTTAGTCTCGAATGAGTTAACCATATCTCCTTGTCAGTAAGTTTTTATTTATTTACTGTTATGTTTTGCGTGGTTCGAATGCCAGAATCTGAGGATCAACTGTGTGCATACCTGAACGAGTGTCCTTGCCTCAATGGCCACAAGCTTGACCGCATGCAAACATCACACAAGGCGACAACATCATTTCGTTTACGGCTCAGTAAGAACTGTTCTGTGTAGGCCAAAAAGAAAAACACCTCAAGTTCAGCTTATGGAACACTGGTCTTAACCTATATCCCGATACACAAGTGTAAGCCTTTGTGTTCGTGTATGTCATTCTGACGGCAATGCCTGCGTTACGATTGCCTATGCCCATGTATACCTGTGGACTGATTCACACAAGTTAGTCTGGGTTCGTGTATGTCATACTGACAATGTCTGCGTTTTGACTGCGTATTAGTACAAAGATCCTTTTCGGGGTGTTTGTAACTCCCCACCCCCACCCCCGCCCCTCCCCGTTGTTTGATATTTTCAGTGGCGAATGGTAAGAGTTTTAACGCGTACGCACCTTGTGTTTGCAGCCCATGAAGTTGAAGGTCCCAAACAAAAAGTTGGAAAACCAACCCCATCCCCCCTCGAGGTAACTGATCCGCCCCTGGTGCGTGTTGCTCGTGTATACCTAAACCTATCATATTGCTATTTGACGGTTCCAAAAGAACACCATGCGTGATCATCTAATATGCACGCCTCACTATACTAGTACGTATTTGTAGCGTCTCCTTCGTTCGGCCTCTGCAGTTCTGTCGCTAGGTCATTGAATACTTGCACTTCCTGATTAGTGGCTGAGCGCTCGTCTATAATAACGCTTTTAATTCATTCAGCCCAAATTTTGGAGGTGTCATCTAATGATATGCACCAGTTGCAGGAGATGGACCGACCATGATAATTCAAGGGCAGTGCCAGATTAGCTTGGCGCCTGTCGGCGCCAAGCTAATCTGGCACTACCCTTGAATTATTATGGTCGATCCATCTCCTGCTGTAGTGTATCAGGGCTGAATGGGTTAATGCAGTGCTTAATCCTTTCCCTGCCACTATACGTAATCTGTACGTACGTTTTTGTTTCTGAAATCTTGGTTCATTCAACAACCAAAAGCCGACATCGTTTAAGAAACATAGATATAAATTGGTCTCAGCAAGAGGCATAGATCCTCATGAGCCCCCGCATTCGCGGGGGCTCATGGAGATCTATGTATCTTGCAGATGGATCTTGTTCACTTTTTTTCTCTGGAGTAAAGGAGTTAACACTTTGGCTTTTGCTGACGATACCGCTCGACGGAAACGACGCGTAACCGCGCGTAACCACGCGTCTTTTCCAACAAGCGTTGTCGCCAGTAGAAGTCAATGGGTTAATCATCCCAGTTCAACCCTCTTAAAGTACCATTACGCGTAAAACTGAAGACAAAATTCAGCACTATTTGTGTTTGTTATGCCTTGTCGACACACCTAATGAGCTTCGCGGCAGTCTGGACATGCAGCAAAAGCACACGCATAAAAGCACTTACTTATTCTGCGCAGCCGTTAGCGTGTCGATCTTTTTTCAGTTGTTTATCGTACTGATAGCGTTGTATATATAGAACGGAGTGGAGTCGTTGTTAGCCGGGTTACTTGATATAAAGACGACGTGTGCTGAACTGGATTCTCCTGTGTCTAAATGTGTCTAGACCTGTGTGTAGCGTTTTGAAACCATCTGTTACAGAAGTGTATATTTGAACATTTACGGCAGTAGTGGGCCTTCAACAACGCGTCCGGTACCTGCACCTGCATTTTATTGAATCGGGTGCAAGTTCGTCGAGGCGCGAGAGACGCGCGCCTTTGAATGAAGTAACATGGCCGCTTGTTCATGTAATATAATAGACTTTTATTAACGCATTCGAGACGTGCCGCCCACGCGTATCTGGGGGGCGGCACGTCTCGAATGAGTTAACCCTTTTCCTACCACGGGGCGTACATTTCGTTTCTAAAAGCTGTGTTCTGTTAAGGACCAAAACTTACAAGCGTACGAGTGAACATGGACGCAATTCGGCCTCGGCAAGAGGCGTAGATCCTCATGAGCCCCCGCAATTGCGGGGGCTCATGAGGATCTATGCCTCTTGCAATTGAGAGGTATTCAATTTTCTCGGCAGTGAAGGGGTTATTCTCTTTGCAGATACATTTATTTACATCAGTCATCTGGGCAATAAAACGGAACGTCAACAGATACTGTAAAATATGTGCATGTACCGATATAAAATAACAGTATTAAGGTCAAAGCACTGAGACGCACTGTGATTTCGAACCCATGAAAATGCTTTAGAAATGACTTCTCTACTCAGTTCCCGGGCCAGGGTCCCAGCCCTTCACTAGACACACTGCTTACCCTGCCCAAGTTTAACTAACATTCGTTATTATCATTTAAGTATGCATTCGTATTTTTGTGTATAGTCTCTCTTGTCTGAATCTTTAAAACCAAGTGCGTGTTTCTTTACACCAAACAGTCAATCTGAGACTGACCTGCGCCGCTCGCGGGTTTTGATTATAAGTCACACAAAATGCAGCCGCATGCCATAACATTTGTACTTCAGAATCTTTTAAGGTCATTAACACTGAGAACAACAAAAAAAAACATGCAGGGCGCCAAAGGACATTTTCTTTAGTATGAATACGAAAGAAAATGTCTTTTTGGGCCCTGCATGTTTGTCATCGTTTTGGTAATGCTTTCTGGCACTCATAATTAAACAGCCAAGCTCTGCGTTTTCAGCTAGCCTGCTCCATATGACTATTTATTATTACATGGTATTTATAGTGGCGCATTTCTCATAATACAACTCAATGCGCAGAACGCAGCCGCGAACTGAACCCAACAAGCACGCTCACGTGAATCACGCGCATTCACTCACACACTGTACGTAAACACAGAACATTCACGTGGTGCTAAGGGCAAGCTCAAGCGAGCTACTGAAGTGACGGTATTTGAAAATCGTTTTGTATTTGAAATTTTATTAAGTTGGCTGAAACTAATACCAAAGTGGAGGGGGAGGAAAAGCCGGAGTACCCGGAGAAAGAACCCCCGACGGTCCGCCCGAATTAACGGTGACACTTACTAGAGGAGAAAAGTCCGACGCCGGAACCCGGAATCGAACCTCGCACCTTTAGCACTGGTGGCAGGCGCCTTAACCACTGCGCCACGAACCGCCCCATGACTAGTAAGCATTCCTAATTTTGTACGCAGTAAATCAGTATGTGTATACACGCCTTTGCTAGCTTTTTCATAAAGAATGTAATAGCGTGCCAATTTAGCCAGCGCAAGCCATCAGGGACGCCCAAAACATGGGAAGGAACTGTGCACTTCTTGTGCTCACTGAAAGTGTGCAGAGGTACTGACAGACTAGACACGTCAGGATGCTACTGTGTTACTCCAAATGAAGTGTCGTCATATGTCCAGCACAAGGACAGATTTTCCGTCCAGGATTGTTTTTGATATAAAGCAACATAACATTGTGAACAGGGGCGGATCTGAGGGGGGGGCAGGGATTTCGGAACCCCCCCCCCCCCCCCCGGGCCAGAATTCTTTAAAATTCTATAACAAAGTTCCTTTTTAGGCTACGCTCTGCCCCCTCCTCCGCTTTTCGATATTTGGGCGGTAAAAAGGTATAAGAGGCTGACACACGCCTGTCGCATCCTGCCGCCACCCCACCCCCCTCCACCACTCTAGCCCCCCCCCCCCCCTCTCTCCGCCGCGCCTTTACTGTCAGGTTAAGCGTCCCAAACAAAAAGTTGGAACACCCTCTCCACCTCGAGGTAGGTGAGCGGCCCCTAATCAATGACGTTTTCGATTACTTTTTATTATTATTATTATTATTATTATTATTATTATTATTATTATTATTATTATTATTATTATTATTATTATTATTATTGTGGCACCGCACAACGTCATGTACTAGTATAGTGCAAAGGAATTGTGGAATTGCTTTCCATTAATTTGGCTTCCCAAAAGTGGCTCGCTATTACATTTTTTATGAAAAAGCTAGCACGGGCATGTATCCACATACTGATTTTACAATTATTTCATGAAACGGCGATGTAAATTAACGAATTATAGTGGAATAAATCATCTTGGTGCAGTTTCAAGATGCATAAAGTAAATATTGTGAGCCTGCCCACAAAACTACCTACCACATTACAGTCATTTAGAATGGCATGTCGTCAGTCGGTGTTCTACACAATGGACAAGCGGGATCCTCTTTTGCCTCAATCAACCATCGCCGTCAGGTATAATGAAAGAGGTGACAACAAGGTAGACTTGACAGTCTCTGTCTGTTGCTGATGTTCTCCTGGCAAATGACGCACTGGACACAGTCATTGCTGTGCATACGGTTCACCTCTGACCTCAGTGTGCCTGATGATTCCTTATCTCTAAAACATTCGGCATGTCGTAGAGATTGCCCATTCAATGACGATTTCTTTTGTGGTTCCCCTTCAACGTGTCTGCTGTCATAATTAGCTGTGATGATTGTTGAATCAAGCCTTGAATTGTCAAATGTCGCCTTTCTTGGGGATTGTGTGCTTTCATCACGAAGGGAGACACTGCTCATTAAAGAAGTTACCCAGTGCGCAAAGGCGGCCATTGGGCCGACGACGGCCGCCGTTGGCCCGCGCACGGCCGTGCGCGGGCCATCGGCGGCCGACGGCGGCCCGATGGCCTTTCGTGCATTGGGTAGTTGATAGACGCCCATGTAGTGCATACAAGCAGCGGTAATATTTACAACATTGGTGGCTGCATGCACAAGGAGACTACGTTGAAGACGTTCTGGCAAAAGGGACAACTCCGTCATCTGTCTCACCAGGGTGGGTAACTGTTGACTGACAGGATGCTGCAAGCCTGACCTCCCTTGCTGAACGCATGATCTTTTCACAGTCACGATGACGAAGAGGGATGCAAACACGAATGAAAATGCGCCCAAAACTGTGTCCAGCTTTACCCCGAAATATGTCTGGGTAGCGTCTGTAACGGCCGGCCCGCCGAACTGTCTGTCACACATTGTAGCAGGGTCACAGGTCATGATGTGAGCCTTTGCCGACTGGTCCTGATTTTCTCGATCCTAGTTGTTCTATTCCTGAATGCAGACAAAGACATAACTATAGACCCAGTAAGCAAAGGTCCTAGGGCCGAGGTCGGCTGCAGTGGGCCCGCGCACGCCTGTGCGTGGGTCCACTGCGGCTAACATCGGCCCGAGGGTTTTGACGACTACTCAAGAAAATGAGGGTGGCGACTCGATGATGATGATAAAAATAGTAACGTTTGGTTTTGGCGTTATGAACTAAATGTGCGTTTAACCCTTTTAGCCCCAGTGGCTTAGTGGATAAGACACTGCGCTGGCAGTCGTAAGATCCCGGGTTCGAATCCCCTGGTGGGCAGGAATGGGATGTGGATTTTTCCTCATTCCCATCGAGTCAAATTTACGTACAGACTCAGCTTACGGTTGCCTGTCTCGCCTTCGTGTGTGCAGCACGCATAATCATCAAGTGCGCACGTTATAAATCCCATTACCACTATTCGAAAAGAGAAGGCCCGGTAGGGCCGGTGAAATGGAAACAGAAATATATCACATGCACCGAAGTCAATAGTAGGGTGGAGGTTTGCACATAAAGTAGCGCTTAGTAGCAGCAGGCTTTCAAAGCTTCAGCTTCCATTCCTACGGCGCCTTGAGCATCTTTAATTAGATGGATATGTGCGCTTCGGATACACCATACCATACCATACCATACCCCACGTGTGCATTTCCCAAATTTTGGAAGTGTTACTTAACGACTATGTGCCAGTTCCAGGAGATGGATTGACCATGATAATTCAAGGATAGTGCCAGATTAGCTTGGCGCCTTGAATTATCATGGGCAATCAATCTCCTGCTGTAGGATGATGGGGCTAAAAGGGTTAAACACTGCAAAGAAATTAATTAATGTGTGAGTTAGTCTGTACGAGTGATGTTGGACTTTAAAGATCTGTGTGAGTCGTAAGGTAGAAAATCATGGACCAGCACACAAATCAAACAAAATTATGTGTTTTTAATCGGTAGTGTCCAGAACCACCCGAAAATCAAAACGCAACTTTATTTTCAAACATAACTGGTGAATAAAGTTAGTCAGATTAGCCTAAATGACTTTAAAATGGGATTTTCCTCCGTTTTTAGTAGTAGTATTGTAGTTGTAGTAGTAGTAGTAGTAGTCAAAAATAGCAAAACATTCTCTGCGCGCTGCGGCTTTCTTTTTCCGGCACTTCCTAAGGGTAGTGTCATATTGATTTCAATGTTAAAAACAACACCGGGAAACCCGTTCGCATTCTGGCCAATGGAGGATTGGGAGGTGTGATGCAATTTTGTCACGTGATTTCGGGTTTTGCAAACGGAACGGAATGTGTCTCTGCGAAGGAGATTAGTTGACGAGCCGGCGCTACCGTGTTGCTCATTTTGACATCTGAAACCGGATTTCCACTGAATAACAACGAAATAACTTGAGCGTGAAAACCAGAAAACTTGTTAAAAATGAGAGTGCCTCATGTCAGTCCCTGCTTATCAAAATGCATGGTACAGACACTACAGTACGCGATATGTATGGTATACTAAATCATTTGTAGGGTGTGTCACCATCTTGACAAGCTGATATATCCTAATAACTGTCACTTGCAAGTCGATAACTGTTGTCTCAATCAGCATTGACGTAAATGAGAGCAACAACAAAAAAAGAGATGAGGGTTTCATCCCAAAGTCTACCGTATTGTTTGGAGCTCAGATGCGTTTATCTTTTAGGACTGAGTTGTTCATATGTTTAGGCTTATTAAGCTGATCTATTTCCCTCCTCTCTAAGCCAGCCTCTGATCAACACACACGTCAGCACACACAAATAAAGACGGACACACGGCGCATCCCGACATTAATACGCTCTGTGGGGTCGTGTAGCGACAGGAATCCATCTCCTTCTAACCCACCCTGTGATCCACACACACTGGCAGACAGAAACAAAGACGTACACACGGCGATTCCCGCCATTCGTAAACTCTGCGGTCTGGAATAGCACAGCTATTCTGAAGAAGAAGAATTGCACGAGCAGCGAAATGACGTCACTTCAAGCTTCACGTCATGGCATCATTAGTCGCACGACGCCGTGTTCATAGTGACGACTCGATGTTGTACGTCACTCATCGCAGTACTAACATTTGACGTATCAGATGATCATCTTTGCAATATTCTTGCTAATTTTCACGCCTAGGGCTTACAGGTCACAATTTTGACATAATCCTCCTACCCCCAGGGCCGGGACAAACAGCAGGCTTATGCAAACACTGTTCATGAAAAATCATGCGGGTATCAGTTAACGAGAAGATAGTTTTTTTCGTAAAAGAAAAATTAAAGTTATGTAAGCTGTTTTACAAATGTCTCCGAAAAAGTGGTGCAGAAAATTGTCTGATTTTCACACCTAGGGCATACAGGTCACAATTGACCTAATCGTACCCGACAGTCGAGACAAACTGTAGACTTATGTAAATACCGATTACGAAAAATCATGCGATTATTAATGAGGAGAATGTTTGTTGTTGTTTTGTTTATTGGGGTTGTTTTTTGTTTGTTTGTTTGTTTTTGTTGGTCTTGTTTTGTTTTGTTTTTCGTAAAATAAGATTTAATTGTTTTCTGATTAACCCATACAATTCGTGAAATTAATCCCCAAAACGTGATTTTTTAAATAATATTTAATAATCACTCAAAAGATTCTGGGAGGTACAATGGTGGTTAACGAACTCATTCAATGTCTCCCTTTTATCTAGCTATTTGCAAAATAGCGGCTACTAAAAATAAGAACAATTAAGGACTCCAATGTGCATCAACCGGTTTTTGTGAAACGGCCATTTTCTCGCCAATGAGCATCTTGATTTAAAAAAATCGAAAAAAAGGTCTCGAGATAATTCTTTTAGAGACAATATCCTAAAATTTCAAGCTTGTCCGGGTCGTCCTCAAACGCGGGCTCTAGTCGCTGTTACACACACACACACACACACACACACACACACACACACACACACACACACACACACACACACACACACACACACACACACACATACGGCGCTTTGGCGCCAAAAAGACATTCTCTAGCAAGGTTTGCGTAGCTAGACGTGACGTCATTTTTATCTTGTCACTTCTTTGCCAGACTTTCTGCCCGCCCGCAAAAACGCCATGAAAATGCTCCGGAATGCTCTCCGACTATTTCAAAGTCTACTGTATTTTCAATACGGTAGACAAAAACGTGACAGAACCACACGCACGCACGCACGCACGCGCGCGCACACACACACACACACACACACACACACACACACACACACACACTCACACACACACACACGGACACACACACCGCACGCACGCACCGAGGCCAACGTGTGATAAAGTATTTGAATTCTTTCACTGCAAGGGGACGGAAATTGTGTTTCTGATATCTGTGTGAATTCACCGCCAACAATCCCCAATCATCCATTCAACATGGATACAAAGTGGTGTCTGCAAGAGGTATCGATCCTCATGAGCCCCCGCAACTGCGGGAGCTCATGAGGATCGATGCCTCTTGCATGGATGTTTTAGTTGTATTCTGGCTGTGAATGTGCGCTTATCGCTCGCGAGAAAGATATCAGCACAGCAAAACGCAGGAAGTTTACACGAGATAACACAAAACCTAATCTTAGTTTACACGTACACATACCAAGGGGAATTACTCAGTGCTGGACAGACACACAGTAGGATCCCTTGCCCCCTCCTATCAGTCACCCAATCGCCAGCCCACAGAAAAATACGCAGGTATAAAACCAGACGATCATCATTAGGGATGTAGATGATCGTCTGGTTCTATACCTGCGTATTTTTCTGTGGGCTGGCGATTGGGTGCCTGATAGGAGGGGGCAGGGGATCTAACTGTGTCTGTCCAGCACTGAGTAATTCCCCTTGGTATGTATAAAATTCTACCAGCGCTAGCGAGCCTCACCTATCTGGTTTGTTAGTTTACATGGTTTACTTATTAAGTAAATTTGACTGGGTATTAATTCATTAAAAGTAGGTAAACGCGAGAACATCCCAACAGAATTAGTAACATTTGTTCCTTTATCTTTTGAGTGAAGGCAATTGTCAAGACAGTTTCCGCTTACCTTCTTCGTCGAAAAGTAAGTAGCAAATTATATACTTGTTTGCATGCCTAGTTTGAAAAAAAAGCATTTTAACCAAAATATTCAATTATGATGAAACGATCTTTTCACAGCGTGTTTCATTCTTGCACGCTTAGCGGTCATCTCTTTTGGTCTGGATGTAGGCATGACAAGTCATAAATAAATAATTATTCTTATTGTCAAACTTACCCGTACTGCCTATGCTGTCTGGTGTTCTGTTCCTTCTTCTTTCTTTCTTTTTTTTTTTTTTTTTTTTTTTTTTTTTCTTCTTTTTCGGTTTTCTTCTTGGCAGTGATCAGCAAAATCTTTTCACACTTTGAATGATTACTTTGTTGTTATCGTTGTCTAAGTGCCAGCAAAGACTGCCTCGGGCACTAGCGTTGAACTATAAGTGAAAGTCAGTCGAGAAGTTAACAACCGACCTGTCTACCACCACATGCAAACTGTTATAAAATGCAAGACATAATTCAGCATGTCGTGGATTGATAATTGAAACCGAAAGATGACTTGACAAGTTTCTTAGAAGGCCAGGGCGGGAGTAGGAAGGAGACAGGTCCTTTTATTAGCGCATGTGTATTTTGTTTTTTGTTGTTGTTGTTGTTGTGTTTTGCGTCACCGAGTCATCAGTGAGGTTTCGTTTGCAACGAACGACTCCTAACCGCGAATGAGAGCAAAGTCACCAGCTTGTGCCATATGCATAGGCAACACTCCAAACAACTCCAAGTGGTATAGATCATCATGGGCCCTTCGGGCTCATGAGGATCTATGCCTCTTGGAGATGTTTGGAGTGTTGTCTAGGCTTCTGGTACAAGTTTGTTGTCTGTCGTGAAGTCGCTCTCGTTCGTTGTTGGGAGTAGTTTGGCGTAGACGTAACCCCACTAGCGTGTGAAGGAAAACCGATGTTTACTCATAGTGCGCAACTCGGTGTCAGGTTTCAGAGAGGGAGTCCGAAATAGCTCAGGGGGTTAAACGTCGGAGCAGGAGAGCGAAGGGAATCGCCGGGTCGTGGGTTCGAATCCCGTCCCGGCCCCGGTAGCTGGACTCACAATCCAGGGGAAACACGGATTTGTTCAATAGCATGTCCGTTGAAAGGTCCTGGTAAATCAAAGTGGCACAGTTGGAGTGCGCCTGAGTTGATCAGTGTTCAGGTCGTACTCCATAGGCAATAGATTTCCCTGTCCCCCATAACCCGCCCGTCAGGGCCGTCCATGATCACCTCGGTGCTGTGGACGTTAAACCCGAACTAACCAACCAACCAGGTTTCAGAGTTGTGTGGATCCTTTCTATTGAAAAAAGGTTTTCGGGGAGACGCACGATAGTGTACTTGCTAAATCCTTCCTCTGTGATAAATGGAGTGCTACAATAGAAATAAAGTTCACATCTGCTTCTATTTCTTCACTGTGTATGTGTGTGTGTGTGTGTGTGTGTGTGTGTGTGTGTGTGTGTGTGTGTGTGTGTGTGTGTGTGTGTGTGTAATAATAATAATAATAATAATAATAATAATAATAATAATAATAAATTTATTTCAGTTTTTGCAGGCCATCAGGCCCATATGAACACAAAATACAATTTACAACCAGAAAATACAGGAAGGTGGTTGTAAAGAACACAATCACATAGCATTACATCAGCGCACATAAATAAACAAAAACAACGAAAGTTCAAAGCAAATCCCTCTAATTCCTTAATTTAAGGCACCCTGAAATATACATAGCAACTTTAAAGACCAGTTTATCATGTAGGTTTCCACACAGCAGCTGAACTTTGAGATCGGATGGGAATCTGTAGTAAAACAGTGGAATGTACTTTTTACGTAAAGGGGAATATTTTGGACACTCGAAAAGAAAATGACACAAATCTTCAGCCTTATGCCAATCACATGAATTACATTCTGGATTAGTGATGGGTTTTCCAAATCTGGATACTCCGTTTAAAGGTAAACGGTTACATCTAAGTAAACAAATTGCCCGCCTGAGTTCACAAGAAGTCAGCTGCCCTATGTAACTTGCTCTAAGTATTTCTGGGTGGTAATGGCAGTATTCTGTGTTTGATGTAAGGGATGCATGCCAGTCCTGTCGGAAACAATCCATCAGCCGATCTTTGAATATCTGAATGAACAGAGGAGTGTTTCCAACTGACTGCATTTCCCACACATACCCAAACCCATGCATACACAACAGAGTCTTTATTTGCGTAGCCCAGTTCGATCTACCTGAGGCATCATGCATACATAACATCGTGTAACACTGTCTTGGGTATCTGTTTTCTGACATGGTAAGAAGTCTGCACCAATACTTCACCATTCGAACATAGGCATCAATATACATAGGAAATCTTCCACACTCACCCAGCGCAATATTGTTTTTTACATCTCTTCCAACACCAAGGACCATTTTACAAACCTTTATATGAACCTGCTCAATTACATCATGCCTCTGGAAACCCCAAACCTCTGACCCGTATAGCACAATGGGCTTAATCTTGACATCAAAAATGTGAAAAACAGTGTCAGCTGGCAAGTTTTGTAATTTGAAGTATAGTCTTTTGATGCCTGCAACTGCTCTCCTGGCTTTTCCAGCTAAGTTTTCTACACATCTAGCCCAGTTCAGAGTAGAGGAAAATATCACACCAAGGTAAGTATAACTGGACTCGACTTGAATCTGCTTGTCAGCATAAAACCATTTTTCACAATTTTTCACAAAACCTCCATTTTTGAAGACCACCACTTTTGTCTTGTCCATGTTCACAGTGAGACCCCATTTTTTACAGTATTTTTCTAAACAATTAATTTTCTTTTGGAGATCTGCTACAGAGTCAGAGACAATGGCTATATCATCAGCATACATAAGAAGGAAAATACCCAGTGGGTCCGCAAAAATATCAATGCCACGTGCACCGCACGATGATATTTCTGTCTCAAATTCTGAAAGAAAGATAGAAAATAGCAGTGGGCTCAACACACAACCTTGTCGCACCCCTGACATGCAATCAAAGTAGTCGGTAACTTTGGTTCCAACCCTTACAGCAGCTTTTACATGTTTGTACATACTCTCCAGTGTCTGAAGCAACTTACCATGAACTCCTTTACGTAACAAGAGATACAACAGTTTTGTCCTGTGCACACTGTCGTAAGCTTTAGAAAAGTCTACGTACATGGTGTAAAAACGGCCACCCTGCTTGCTAAGATACTTTTGCACTAGTGCCTGTAAACAAAAAATGTTGTCTATAGTACTGTACCCTTTACGGAAGCCAGCTTGAGCCTCAGGAATACAATCATTCTCTTCACAAAAACGAATCAACCTGTTGTTAATGACAAAACTGTACAACTTACTGATAACGTTCAAAAGAGAAATTCCTCTGTAGTTGTCAACATTTCTAGGGTTACCCTTTTTGTGTAGTGGAAATATCACAGCCATGGTCCAGCTTTCAGGGTATTCCGCACTTTGAAACACACGATTGAACAAAGGATGCAGAAATTTCACAAGGATTTCACCTGCATGATGAAAAAGGTCAGTGGGCAAGCCATCAGGGCCTGATGCTTTCCCTTTCTTCATACTATTAATAGCACTGCGAATTTCATCCTGCGTGATTTCCTCGCCAAATTTTGCATTGTGACAACCATCACAATCATCAGATAATATATGGTCATTCAAAACACCCTCGGCCTGTCTGCTGAAACCTGAATCATCAACATTCTGATCCACATTTAGCAAATTACGAAAATAATCATACCACACGCGTGGTGAAATAACATCAGAACACAACTTCTTAACGCCAGTCAGAGACTTTATTTTTTGCCAAAATGTTCTTGAATTTGCATCGTTACATGCATCGTTGAGCTCATTCAAAACCCGTGCGTTGTACTCTACTTGTTTTGTTTTACACAACTTCTTAAATTCTTTCTTCATGTCAAGATACTTCCCTAAGTCGTCATGTGTGTTTGTGTGTCTGAACTGCTTCAACTGTATGTACTTGTTTTGTTTTGCTAACTCGCAGTCCGAGTCCCACCACGGCGGCTGTGCACGGGATTCACCACCTACCTTCTTACCTGACCTCATTTTGTCAGCCGCCTTCTGAATGAATGCTACAAAACAGGCCGACCCTTCTTCTACACTCGAGTCAAGCGCTGACGGAAAGTGTTGAAATTGAGTCTCCTGATTATCTTCAATGTATGCCCAAAAGGACTCAGCGTAGTTTTCTTTCCAAACAAATTTAACCCCTTCCTCTAGTATTATCATCATCATCATCAGTCCCTTGCCCGAACTGGGCGTTGGGGGGACTGAAAGGCAGCAGCAACAGACAGTGCTCTCCACTGAGTTCTATTTTGGGCGGTGGCAAGCAAGTCTGACATCTCGAGTTCGGTCCATTCTTTTATGTTTGCGACCCAACTCTTTCTCTGACGACCTCGCCGACGACTTCCTTCGAGAGTGCCTTGGAGGATAGTCTTGGACAAGGTGTTGTGTCGGGTCACGTGGCCAAACCAAGCAAGCTTGCGCCGTTTCACGGTTGCCAGAAGGGGTTCATGTGGGCCCACCAGGGAAGTGACGATGCTCCGTACATATTCGTTGGTCTTGTGCTCGCGGTACGAGATGCGGAGCAACTTCCTCAGGCACTTGTTCTCAAAGGCCTGGCTTTTCTTTTCTGAGTCTGCAAGCAGTGTCCAAGTCTCACAGCCGTAGAGTAGAATAGACACTATGAGGGACTTGTAAAGCCTGTACTTGATGGTGAAGCTGATGGAGTTACTTCGCCATATCCTGTCCAGCCTGGCCATTGCGGATGTTGCTGTACCTATCCTGATACGGATCTCTGCTATGCAACTACCGTCTTTGGACAGGGTGGCTCCCAAGTACTTGAAGCTATTGACCTCTTCTAGCTTTTGGCCATTCATGTGAATGTTGCTGCTGCTGTCGCTTGTGGTGTTGATCATCACTTTGCTTTTATCCGTACTGATCTCCATGCCATAAGACCCTGCGCTACTTGAAAGTTTGTCTGTCAGGTTTTGGAGCTCACTATTGCTGCCTGCCATGAGGACAATGTCGTCTGCGAATCGAAGATTGCACAGGGATCTGCCACCAACAGAGATTGAAGTATGGTGGTCGTGGAGGGTTTCCTGCATGATCTTCTCCAGGAATATGTTGAAAAGGACAGGAGAGAGCAGGCATCCTTGACGGACACCGATCGTCGTCCTGAAGAACTCGCCTGACTGATTGTTAAGTAGAACCGCGCTGCAGGCGTTCTTGTAAAGCGCTTCTATCATTTGGATCAGTCCCTCCTCTATGTTGAACGATCTCATGACTTTCCAGAGTCCGTCGTGCCAGACGCGATCAAATGCTTTCCTGAAATCAATGAAGTTGTGGTAGAGTTCGCGCTGATGCTGCAGATGTTTCTCGATCAGGACGCGGCAGTTGAAAATCTGCTCTACAGTGCTTCTTCCAACTCTGAAGCCAGCCTGTTCTTCTGCCAGCAGTTCCTCGGCGAAAGTTTTGAGGCGGTTGAGAATGATTCTAAGCATTACTTTGCTAGGGTGACTTATCAGACTGATAGTTCTGTAGTTCTGGCACTGTTTCAGGTTTCCTTTCTTGGGGAGCGGGATCACTAGAGACTGTGTCCATTCTACTGGCCATTTCTTTTGCTCCCAGATCTTTGACAGAGTGTAGTGAGGACCTTCGTTGTTACTTCTCCTCCATGTTTCAACAGTTCAGCAGGTACGTTGTCTACACCTGGAGACTTTCCTCCCTTCAGGCCACGTACGGCTGCTTCCACCTCTTCAGCTAACACTGGCATTATTAGTATTATCTAGTATTATATCATCATTTAAATCATCATCATCACATGAATAAACAGACTGAATAGAAGTAAACGTGGTTACAATGGGGAAATGGTCTGACTCGCACCTGTCTGCAACAAACATATCGGTCACTAGGTCAAACACGGATTGAGAGCAAATACAGTAGTCCACCACACTTTTGCCTCTGTTGGCCACACACGTAATTTCTCCCTCACTGTCACCTTTCGTTCTGCATTGACAATAAACAAACAGTACTCTTGACATAGTTCTATCAGTTTCCGACCAAAACTGTTTACGCCAATATCTTTTGACCTCCGTGGGCTTTGTGGTACATCCTCTAGCAGATCTGTTAATTCCTGTAAAGGCTGCACGTGTGTATTATCATCAATAAAATCAGTATCAGACAGACCGGCGGTGCGGGCGTTAAAATCGCCACATAATAGCCAAGGCAGCTCAGGATGAGCACGTAACACTTGAGCCATGTAGTTTTCTAACACTTCAAAACCATCAACGTTATCTTCACCATATACAACAGAACGCTCTGGAGCCACATACACAAATGCTGCCAGAACATCAGATGCAGAGTTCAAAACAGACTTACCGATCTTTAGAAACACAATATCCTCAGCTGCCTGCATTAAACGCAACACATGACAGGCTATAGATTTATGTACACACACGGCCACGCCCCCTTTCAACTTTTGTGTACGTGGTGAAAAAAACACCTGATACTCTGGAAAGGTATCCTCTATAACATTTTGCTTACATGACCAGATCTCTGAAAATGCAAAAATTTGACACTTTTCACAGAACTGCCTAAAAGAAACACTTTTCAGCTTATTTACAAGACCTTGGATATTCCATGCCATGATGCGAAACACAGAGCTACCACTTTCACCACTACCACTTTCATCATCACAGTGTGCTGGTGTGGGTTTGAGTGTGGGCACTTGAGTGTGTGTGTGTGCAGGTAAGTCGTCCTTTGAAGACACATGGTGAGGGCCCTGGGGGTCTAAATGAGGGACGGGCTGTCTTCTCCTGGTTGCTGGGTCAACATGCCGGCCTGCCCCTCATTTTTGCCCCCTGCGCTCCACTGGCCTCTGGGTAGCAGCGTCGTATGCGTGGGTCTTTCCCTCAACAACGAGGGAGTCGAAGCGGAGGAAGGCCTTCTTCCCCGCCTGCTTGGCCTCCTTGAGGAAGGGTAGCAGCTTGCGGCGCACGTCCCTCACCCGAGGGGTGAAGTCCTCAGAGATGTAGACCCGGGACCTGTTCTCCTTCCGCGTTCTGCGCTCAAACAGGATCCGCTCCTTGTCTTTGTACTTGTTGAAGCACACGATGATGGGGTGGGGCGCCTTGCCCCCCTTCAGACGATGGGCACGCTCCACCTCGATCTCCTCCTCTATGCCCATCTCGTCCTTCAACATTGACTTGACAGCTTTCTCACAGTCCGCCCAAGTATCTGAGCGCCCCTGGGGGTGGGGGATTCCGTGAAAGATCAGATTCTTGCGTCTGCTCCGCCCCTCCAAATCATCCAGCTTATCCTCCAGCTGCGTTACTTTCTCCTTCAACTCTTTGTTTTCTTTCATCACCGCAGTAAAGTCACTCTGAATTCTGTCCATCTGCTCCTGCATTGTAGCTTTCATACTGTCCATCTTTTTGTCCATCACATTCAACATTTTAAACACATCCGCAATAGTCGGCTCAGACACTGCGTTTGTCTCACGACTGGGCGACTGGTTGTCTTGGTTCCCCTGGCATGTCAAAAGAGTCTGTCGTTTCGGTGGGCCTGGGTTCGCTTCGACATCGCCGCACCGGAGCAGAAAGCCGACCAAAAACACGAGTATGACTGCCACCGGTCCACTGACACTGACAGTGCGGTAACGTAGGGCTGCCTTCCTCCGTGCTTTGCGTGCCATGAAGTTTTGAAAAGTCCAGTAAAAGGTACCGCAAATGGCACGAAAAGCTACCGAACTGCTTGGCATGATGAGCTGAATCACCCTGTCGTTGTTCTAAAGTCACTAATTAAGTAATTATGTTGGCGGCAAAATGCTAAAAATGTGCGGAGCCGCTCTTCTACTGTGTGACGTCGATCGTGAGCACAACTCACCTCTGTGTGTGTGTGTGTGGTGTGGTGTGTGTGTGTGTGTGTGTGTGTGTGTGTGTGTGTGTGTGTGTGTGTGTGTGTGTGTGTGTGTGTGTGTGTGTGTGTGTGTGTGTGTGTGTGTGTGTGTGTGTGTGTGTGTGTGTGTGTGTGTGTGTGTGTGTGTGTGTGTGTGTGTGTGTGTGTGTGTGTGTGTGTGTGTGTGTGTGTGTGTGTGTGTGTGTGTGTGTGTGTGTGTGTGTGTGTGTGTGTGTGAGCGGTGTGGTAGGGGAGTGACCTGTTTTCCGGTCGGTCAGCGGCGAGATCGTGCAATGGCGCCGAAAGTGCGGAGGGCGAGATGTCGACGGGAGAGCACACGTAAACTTATAGAACGGTAGGAACACGAACGAGTTTACAACAACCAAGCAACAGATGCAACCGCTGGTGGCAAACAGACGGACTCACACAGTAAACACTTCACACACTATCGCGCAGCACATGAAAACAGGGCGACGGCCAGGCCCGGCGAAACCCACGTTGCGGAAGAAGCAAAATGGCGACGTAAACAAAATTCAAATGACAGACACAATTCAATACGGTACCACTCAAACAGCAACCAGATCCGACGAAACACAAGCATAATCCTCATCAGCGCACTCTTATACGATACTCAGCAGACTTTCAGCACACGAAACACAGTATATCCAACGAAAAACCACTAAAACACTGGGAGTGAAAACGTGGTAGGTTGCACAAACAAGATGGCGCCCATGTAACTATATACTTTCATGTAATACATGCATTTGTGTATAGTGTTTGTGTGTGTGTGTGTGTGTGTGTGTGTGTGTGTGTGTGTGTGTGTGTGTGTGTGTGTGTGTGTGTGGTATAAGATGAATGTTGAGTGTTATTACTATTATTTTGTGTATATTTTTTTTAAATTATTATTTTGTTTTTATTTTTTAAACATTATTGTTGAATGAAATAATGTGTGTAAATATAATGTCTTTATTTTTTTTTTAATTTATTTTATATTGTAGATGTTAGCAACGGCAAGTTTGTAAAATGACGATTTGTTTCTGTCAAAACCTTTTACCATTGATAAATAAAGTTTCATCATCACCATCATCATCTCTCTCTCGCTCTCTCTCTCTCTCTCTCTCTCTCTCTCTCTCTCTCTCTCTCTCTCTCTCTCTCTCTCTCTCTCTCTCTCTCTCTCTCTCTCTCTCTGAAAAAACATCTGCTCAATCCCCCTCCTTTAACTTGTTTCTGGGATCAGAACAAATTCAGCAAGTTAAAGAACATCGAGTACTTGGCACACACATTGATACCTGTCTCAGCTGGCAGATCCAAACAGATAAGATATGCAAGGTGGTCTCAAGAAATTTGTTTCTTCTTGCTAAACTAAAATATTTCACTGACAGTAAAACAAGACAACTATTCTATAATGCATACATTAAATCGCATATTGATTATGTCTCATCTGTGTGGGATGGCTGTAGCGATGCAAATTTAAAAAGATTAAACTCACTCCATAGGCGAGCAGCGAAACTTATATTAGATAAAAACATTCCACAACAAAGCAGTACCGACGAAAAACTTGCTTTACTTCATATGCTCCCTCTCCGTCAACACTTTGTTTTTAATAAGTTAGTAATGGTATATAAGGCTACAGTAGGAAAAACACCAGCTTACATATCTAATCTTTTCAAGACTTGTAGCACACCCTACAACACACGTAAAAATGACCTGGTAGTTCCAAAGCCCAGAATAGACATATTCAAGACGTCTTTTTCTTACTACAGCCATCCCACATAGATGAGACAATACTGTGGAACGCACTGCCCAAAAAGATTAAATCAGCACAGTCTGTGAGCTCCTTCAAAGCCCAACTACTACAATATTTACTCAGAAATAATCGAACAGATTAGATGTACTCTACAAACTTTATTAATAGTATCATAAAGATGATCATTAATTCTGATTCCGTATCATGCTACTTTGATCTGCTATCATACATTCAACTTGCATCATATTTGCACGCTCAAATGTGTGTGTGTGTGTGTGTGTGTGTGTGTGTGTGTGTGTGTGTGTGTGTGTGTGTGTGTGTGTGTGTGTGTGTGTGTGTGTGTGTGCGTGATTGTAACGCATCACTCGAGTAATAGGCGTCATGCGTTATCCTTGTGCTGCCTTACATCTGACTCACTGTGTGTGTGTGTGTCTCGCATTACTCTTGCGCTGCATTGCATCTGGGACACATGTGTGCGTGCATGTGTGAATGTAACGGATGACTCGAGTAACAGGCACCATGCGTTACCTTTGTGCTGCCTTACATCTGACTGAATGTGTGTGTGTGTGTGTGTGTGTGTGTGTGTGTGTGTGTGTGTGTGTGTGTGTGTGTGTGTGTGTGTGTTTTTCTCAATTCCTCAATAGTTACAGTTGATGGTTAGTTTTAACTTTACTCCTTCAGTTTTTAGTTGAAATCTTAGAGTTAATATTTTTTCATATAATCTATGATCATCTTTATGTTTATTTAAATCTATTGTATGTGCACGTGTGAGTATGTGTGCGTGTGTGTGTGTGCGTGCGTGCGTGATTGTAACGCATCACTTGAGTAACAGTCACCAAGCTTTACCCTTGTGCTGCCTTACATCTGACTGAATGTGTGTGTGTGTGTGAGTGCGTGCGTGTGTGTGTGTGTGTGTGTGTGTGTGTGTGTGTGTGTGTGTGTGTGTGTGTGTGTGTGTGTGTGTGTGTGTGTGTAACGCATCACTCGAGTAATGGGTGTTTTACTTTATTCTTGTGCTGCCTTACAATCTCTCTCTCTCTCTCTCTCTCTCTCTCTCTCTCTCTCTCTCTCTCTCTCTCTCTCTCTCTCTCTCTCTCTCTCTCTCTCTCTCTCTCTCTCTCTCTCTCTCTCTCTCTCTCTCAGCTCTCTCATTAGCGCGTGTTTATGTGTGCGGGCGCGCGCGCGCGCGGCTGTCTATGTGTTTGCCCGCGTTGCGTGTTTATTTGTTTATATATATATATATATAATTGAGCCAGAGACTAAGACAAGGACAGTCTGATATAAAACCTACGACCCGAGGACCTCGATGCCACCGTCCCAGCTTGCTAGGCCATGGCAAACGAACCAAGGGTTTAAAGGGTGGGGCCAGTACTGCGCACACTGCACTCCACCAAAAAGCTCCACCGCGCAGGCTTTAGGAAACGCCCACGGACTATGACACTGAACTTTCCAAGTCCTGTAGCGATGGGCAAGGGGCAAAACGGCAGGTGAAAGATGTCACTGGAAGCCGCAGTCTCAAACCTGCATGCAGGCTGTTCAGGATATTGGTCGCCTGATGTTGATATGGGGATGACAACGTCACTCGGCACACCCTGAACGACCAAGCAGCCTTCTCTAGGGACAGCACTGCTTGCTCCACACGGAGAGGGGCCTAGAAAAGGTGGCCTAACCAAAGCTCATCCCCTCGTAACCCAGTTGGCTAGCCGCGGTCAACGGGCATCTTCTCATGCGGTCAGAAAACAAGAAAAAACAATGGATCCACTCTCATGACGACCACGACCGGACTCAACGTAGCATGCTGGAACATCCGAACCATGCTCGACATAGCAGACAGCGGACGCCCTGAACGTCGCTCCGCCCTCATTGCCCATGAATTGCGGAGGTTAAACATCGACATCGCCGCGCTCAGCGAAGTACGCCTCCCGGAGGAAGGCAGCCTCCAAGAACTTGGCGCTGGCTACACCCTCTACTGGTCAGGCAGGCCTGCATCAGAAAGACGGCTCTCAGGCGTGGGCTTCATGGTGAAGACCCACATTGCGACTAAGTTGGAAAACCTACCAACGGGTCACTCCGACCGCATCATGTCCATGCGCCTCCCACTGAGACACCAGCAATACGTCACCCTTCTCAGTGTGTACTCCCCAACCCTCCTGGCAGAGCCTGCAGAAAAAGACAAGTTCTACTCTGACCTGCGCAGCCTCCTGCAGAGCACCCCTGCAGACGACAAAGTCATCATCCTTGGCGACTTCAACGCCAGAGTGGGCCAAGACTCTGAAGCCTGGAAAGGAGTCCTCGGCAAGCATGGCGTTGGGAACTGCAATGACAATGGTCGCTTACTGTTGGAGCTCTGTGCAGAACAGCAACTTGTCATCACCAACACTACTTTCCAGCAAAAGGACAGTCGAAAGACCACCTGGATGCATCCTCGCTCCAAGCACTGGCACCTTATCGACTATGTCCTAGTGCGTCAGAGGGACCGCAGTGACGTCCTTCTCACCAGAGTGATGCCCAGCGCAGAGTGCCACACTGACCACCGCCTTGTTCGCTGCAAACTCAGGCTCCGCCTCAAGCTGAAACCCAAGAAAGGGGGCCCCCCCAAGAAAAAGCTTGATGTTGCCAGCCTTCAGCGTGACGACAAGAAAGCTGCCCTTCAGGCCGATTTACAGCGCATGCTCAAAGACACAGTTGATCCAGCAGACTCCTCCCCTGAAACACTCTGGGAACAACTGAAAACTGCTATTGTAAAATCTTCTGTGGAAGTCTTGGGCTTTGCTAGAAAGAGGAACAAAGACTGGTTTGACGAAAACGACGTAGAGATCCAGGAACTTCTAGCAAAAAAAAGAGCCGCCCACCAGGCCCACCTAGCCCAGCCTTCCTGCCCTGTGAAGAAGTCTGCCTTCCGCCTCATCTGCAGCAGTCTCCAGCTCAAGCTTAGAGAGCTCCAGAACGAGTGGTGGTCCAGACTCGCACAGAGGACCCAGCTCTGCGCTGACAACGGTGATTACAGGGGCTTCTACGAAGCACTGAAAGCAGTGTATGGCCCTAGGCACCTGGTACAAAGTCCCCTGCGAAGCGCTGATGGACAGGCACTCCTCACAGATAATACCTCCATCTTGAACCGCTGGTCGGAATACTTTCAGGACCTCTTCGGCGCTGAGCGCACTGTTCAAGAAACAGCCATCCTTCAAATCCCACACCTTCCACTAAAGGTTGAATTGGACGAACCGCCCACCGCCGAAGAGACCCTCACAGCCATCTACCAGCTCAAGAGTGGCAAAGCAGCAGGCATTGACGGAATCCCGCCAGAGATCTGGAAACATGGAGGCCCAGCACTGCACAACAAGCTCCACGACCTCTTTCTCTGCTGCTGGGAAAAAGGAACACTACCAAAGGATCTCCGTGATGCAGTCATCATCACCCTGTACAAGAACAAAGGAGAGAAGTCTGCCTGCTCTAATTATCGTGGAATTACCCTGCTGTCCATTGCCGGGAAAATTCTCGCAAGGTTGCTCCTGAATCGGCTGGTACCTGCCATCGCTGAAGACCACCTCCCAGAGGGCCAGTGTGGCTTCAGAGCCAACAGGAGTACCACCGACATGGTCTTTGTGCTGAGACAGCTTCAGGAGAAGTGCCGCGAGCAGAACAAAGGGCTGTACGTAACGTTTGTCGACCTAACAAAAGCGTTTGACACTGTGAGCAGGCAAGGTATGTGGCAGATCCTGGAGCGACTAGGCTGTCCCCCAAAGTTCCTCAACATGATCGTCCAGCTCCACGAGGACCAGCAAGGCCAGGTCAGACTAAACAGTGACCTCTCAGAACCATTCCCCATTCGCAACGGCGTGAAGCAAGGCTGCGTGCTGGCACCGACCCTCTTCACCATCTTCTTCAGCATGATGTTGAAGCAGGCCACAGTGGACCTCGACGACGACGACGCAGTGTACATCAGGTATCGTCTCGATGGCAGCCTGTTCAACCTCAGACGACTGCAGGCCCACACGAAAACCCTAGACCAACTGGTTCGTGAGCTGCTCTTTGCTGATGACGCTGCCCTCGTTGCACACACAGAGAGAGCCTTGCAGCGCATTACGTCCTGCTTCGCAGATGCCGCCCAGCTCTTTGGACTTGAGGTCAGTCTGAAAAAGACAGAGGTCCTTCATCAGCCGGCACCCAAGGAAGAGCATCGCCCTCCCCACATCACCATCGGCGAGTCCGAACTGAAGTCTGTACACCAGTTTACCTACCTTGGCTGCATCATCACGTCAGACGCCAAGCTGGACAAGGAGCTGGACAACAGGCTGGCAAAAGCGAACAGTGCTTTCGGGCGACTATTCAAGCGGGTGTGGCACAATCAACAGCTGAAAAAAGGCACCAAGATCAGCGTGTACAGAGCTGTCGTCCTCACCACCCTGCTGTACGGTTCCGAGTCCTGGGCCCTCTACCGCAGCCAACTACGACTCCTCGAACGCTTTCACCAGCGCTGCCTGCGTACCATCCTCAGCATTCACTGGAGTGACTATGTCACCAACGTCGAGGTCCTTGAACAGGCGGAAACTGTGAGCATCGAGGCTTTGCTGCTGCGGACACAGCTTCGCTGGGCGGGGCACGTCTCCAGGATGGAGGATCATCGCCTACCCAAGATCACTCTGTTCGGCGAGCTCGCCATTGGACACCGAGACAGAGGGGCACCAAAGAAGAGATACAAAGACGGTCTCAAGAAGTCACTTAGTGCCTGCCAAATCGACCACCGCCAGTGGTCTTCGCTTGCTGCGGACCGTGACACCTGGCGCTCCACCATTCACAAGGCAGCCGTCTCCTTTGAGGACTCTCGCAGAGCTAACCTTAAGGACAAGCGGCTCAGAAGAAAAAACAGAGCTGTCGTAACTCAGAACCCTGAACAGACCTTCCCCTGCAGCCACTGCGGTCGTACCTGCCTGTCCCGGATTGGCCTCCGCAGC
This sequence comes from Semisulcospira habei, assembly GCA_036245525.1. Lineage (NCBI taxonomy): Eukaryota > Metazoa > Mollusca > Gastropoda > Semisulcospiridae > Semisulcospira > Semisulcospira habei. The sequence goes on along the minus strand of BTPG01000002.1, from coordinate 252,720,212 downwards.
CACGAAAATGCCTGCAGACGACGTGGGCAAGCCCTATAGAATCTTCGTTCGCGAAGTCAAGCCAAGATATATAATTTGTTATTATTATTATTTAAATATTTTTTAAATATTATTATTTAAATATTTTTTAATGTATGACCTAATGAATGAATGAATTTTATCTCATGTTATGTCTCATCATGTTTAATGTCTCCTAATCTTTCCTTTGTGTAGTACAACTGTTGCCGCTAGGGTTTCATGTGAAAGAAAGAGAAACAGAAGAAAGTGGTGGAAAACCCTTTAAAATAGAAACAAGGAACAACGTTTCGGATCAAAGATCATCCTTCAGGTGACATGGAAACAAACGTAGAACAGAAAAGAACACGAGAGAAAGAAAAGACGTCATCCTGTATAGTGAGAATTTAGAATGACGTAAAAAAAATTTAAAAAAAGAGAAGAAGAATGACGCAAATACACAAGCACAAACACGTAGCACAAAACTTACGTCGACATACATACACGTCACTGCATATAGTCGCATTCACTCGTGCCTGCTGCCGCTCACGTACATGCACACACACACACACATGCACACACACACACACACACACACACACACACACACACACAAACACACACACACACACACACACACACACACACACACACACACACACACACACGTACACACACCCACATTCAACGGTAGCATCCAGTATCAACAGTGAGGTCAAGTCTGGCACCAACTACCCATCAGGCCGAGCATACATCCCTAGGGGCGAATGTTCAAGCCGCGCGGATGGTAGGTGCCAAGCCTGTCCTTTGTGTAATTTGGTGGTAATATTTTACTCTTACTACCCTGTGTTTGTAGAGTAGCAACGGCAAGTATGAAAAATGGCACATGTGCTAATTACTTCATCCGTTGAGAAATAAAGTTTCATTCCAAGTTTCATATCATCTCTCTCTCTCTCTCTCTCTCTCTCTCTCTCTCTCTCTCTCTCTCTCTCTCTCTCTCTCTCTCTCTCTCTCTCTCTCTCTCTCTCTCTCTCTCTCTCTCTCACTCTCTCTCTCTCTCTCTCTCTCTCTCTCTCTCTCTCTCTCTCTCTCTCTCTCTCTCTCTCTCTCTCTCTCTCTCTCTCTCTCTCTCTCTCTCTGGTAACTGCTACACGCCAGAAGCATCAACTTAAACCGCTTTCTCTCAGCTTGTCTCTCAATGACAATGTCATAGAACAGGTCGCGCAGCATAAATTGCTGGGAGTGATTATAGACGATCAGGAGCAGGAGAGCGAAGGGAATCGCCGGGTCGTGGGTTCGAATCCCGTCCCGGCCCCGGTAGCTGGACTCACATCCAGGGGCAAAAAACGGATTTGTTCAATAGCATGTCCGTTGAAAGGTCCTGGTAAATCAAAGTGGCACAGTTGGAGTGCGCCTGAGTTGATCAGTGTTCAGGGCGTACTCCATAGGCAATAGATTTCCCTGTCCCCCATAACCCGCCCGTCAGGGCCGTCCATGATCACCTCGGTGCTGTGGACGTTAAATCCGAACTAACCAACCAACCAACCATAGACGATCAACTGAAGTGGCAGCCCCACATAAACACCGTCTGTAAACGTGTCTCTAAGAATCTGTACATGCTGTCTAAGCTTAAATTCATCACTGACGTTGCCACTCGTACAATATTCTACAACGCTCATATCAAATCTCACATCAACTATGCATTAACAGTGTGGGATGGTTCAAGCGAAGTGCATTTGAAGAGGCTAAACTCCCTATAATTATCGGAGAGCTGCCAAATTAATATTTCCGGCTCCCTATCTGTCAACTGATCAAAAACTCGTGTCATTAGACATGCTCCATCTGAAGCAACGCTTTCTTTACAACAAGGGTGTCTTCATGTTTAAGTTGCATAAACAGTCATGTCCAGCGTACCTTAGCACTTTCTTTTCGGAACGTGTGTCTGACGTTTCTAGATTTGGCCCACAATATCGAGCTCCCCGTCCACGTATTGACATCTTTAAATCAAGCCTGTCGCTTCTGCAGGAAGCTCATTATGGGATTCTTTGCCACTTAACATAAGATGTGCGCAAACGCTGTCGTCCTTGTGTTATTAGCCTCTTCAAGCACCTCAAGTCATGTTTATAAGACTTCGTTGGTCATGTCGGTGCCTCAAGCGCATCCACTGGCTCAACGTTCTCAGCTTTGTGATCAGTCTTTGGACTGCACTTAACGCTGTACACTGCTTTAGGCGAGTGGTAACACTGATTCTGTTTGTACGTGTGTGCACGTGTTTGCGTAGTTGCGTGAGTGCGAGCGTATGTGAGTGCGTGTCAATCGTGCATCTGCTTTATTTTGTGGGTGCTATACTTAGTCATTCGCTCACATTAATGCTTATAATAGCTATGACTTCATGCAGGGACGTACCTCACCTGCTGTCTCACTCGAGTGACTCGAGTGACTAATGTTGTTCAGCGAAGTCGATGGAGACAAACAGTTTGTGCAGGTACTAGTTATCGTGGGGAGGGGGAAGGGAAGGCGGTAGAATGTGGGGACGTCGATAGAAAGTTTGTGTTAAAAATTTTTAAAAAATTGATTTTTTTGTTTTGTTTGCTGGTCTATTATGTGCATTTTGATATCCCGCTGTCACAGAGTGCCTGGTCAGGGTTAAATTACTGATTAGAGTTAACATGTGGGGGCAAAGCCCAGGCGCGTGATAAATGGGCACGCTGAAAAGGGAATCCCGGCGTACGTCGGTAGAATAATGTGTGAGCCAGGTATATGTCAAGGTGTCCAAAAGGCCGGAAGAAGTCAGGAGTGTCTTGTGAGAGAATATGTCAAATAGACATTAATAAATGTTCAAGTGTCTAGGCATGGGTATGGAGGGTCCACGTGGTAAAAATAATGTGGGACTGTGGCCGATAAGAACACACGTAGTAGAAGTAAAAGTTGAATTAGGCAGATGTATATAAGGAATGGTCGGTGGGCGTTTCAGTCGCGGGCCCCGTTGCTGAAGTGACACGTTGTGGTACCCTCTAGACAGCGCACCGACCATTACCATGTTTCCAAGACAACGCCTCGCATTGTTGGGTGAGTGGACTTAAGCTTTTATTGTATCGAATGCCAGAAGTAAATATGGTGATGTAAACTCCTTCACTCTCCCCTTATGTCTGCGAATGCTTGAAGTGTGAATGATCCTGTTTGTAGTTCGTAATGTGCTTTGATTGTCAGCGTTAAACGTTGTTTTGGTTAGTTGTTGTGATGTTAGCTGTTGTGTGATTAGTTGTTGTATGTGATGTTCAGAGAGGTACATGAGTTTGGCATGACGGAAGCCTGATTAGTGTCCTCAGCCACCGTACCTCTCAGATAAGCGAGTCTGCACCTATTTCTGATCGTACAAATAATTGACACGTATAGGTCAGCCTGATTGGCGATGCTTCTTGTATTCATGCAGTAGCGATTTGAAAGGAGATACGTGCTCCAGAATCCCCAAGAGCGTGTTAGACCATTTAAACACGTGGATTAAGCGATCCTTAAACGGCTGAGTGATACCGCCTTTTGAACTTTGGGTGTTTCGATGTTCTTTGCATGCATTTTCTTTTCATTTACACAAGTGTGTGTGTGTGTGTGTGTGTGTGTGTGTGTGTATGCATGTGTGAGTGTATGCATGTGTGTGTATGCATATGCGTATGTGTGTATGTGTGTGTGTGCATGTGTATGTGTGAGTGGGCGCGTGAGTATACATGTTTGTGTTTGTGCGTATGTGTGCATAGTCATATGTGTGTGGTATACATGTATATAATTTCATTTGTCGTTAGGCATGATTCTGTATTTCTTTCAATTTTCCTGTTTTGACATGCATGTATATTTTTTAATATTTGTTATGTGCGTTGTATGACTGAACTGTATTTTTTTTTCTGGGGGAGAGGGGGGACGTATGAGTGTGTGTATGCGTGTTGTGTAGTGTGTGCGCGTTGGTGTGTGTGTGTGTGTGTGTGTGTGTGTGTGTGTGTGTGTGTGTGTGTGTGTGTGTGTGTGTGTGTGTGTGTGTGTGTGTGTGTGTGTGTGTGTGTGTGTGTGTGTATGTGTGTTTGTGTGTGTTGCTGTATGTACCACACTCACCACCCCAAGCTGACTGTCATAATGTATTTTACTATTTGTGGTACATGAGTTGTTGTCTAAAGCGTGCGCATGCGTGCGCGAGTTGTGAGTGCGCGCTTAGAGTTATAATTATTATAAGATAAGCGCATTATGAGTAACGTTATTATTATTATTATTATTATTATTATTATTATTATTTGCGTGTGTGTATGTGTTTGGTGTAGAATGTGTTAGTCCATAAGCTAGCCAGGCCTACCGTGCACCCCCCCCCCCCTCCCCAGTACGTAATAAGATGGGTTTTAAAATGTACCTTGGTGTGTCCTGAGATGTTTAAGCCATGTTCCCCGAAAATCCTTAGGAACACACCAGAGATATAGCCGATGGCGCAAGGGTACCCCCATTCACGCTCTTAGCACATGCTAAAATGAGGTTGAGAAACATTTTCCTCTAAATAAATCAGAATTCATTCCAGAAGCCTAAATCATATTATGTTAAGGCACAATTTCTGCATCCTCTGCAAAAAATCAGAATGAAAAAAATATTGAATCTTTGACTCACAGTGAAGTTATTTGTGCACCCAGTAAACGGCCATTTCCGCGAAATCGCAAAAAAAGACAAAAACAATGTGTCAGATGCCTTCAGACATTTTCTATAGCACTGATAGTCCATTTTAAGGCGTACATCATTAAAACAGGATGTCACAATTATTATAAACTTAACTAGGTGATGCTGTGATCACTGTGATAGCCACAGTGGTTGATTTTGTATCCCTGCCCCCAAGTTTTAAAAATACACAAAATTAATTTTAAAAAATTTACTAAAGTTATTCCATTTCATTTTGACCTCTCTTTACCTATTAAGCTTCAATAATGTGAGCATAAAGTGCAAGAAAATAAGGAATGTCGGCATCCTTTACGGTACGTTTGTGGTGAATGATAGCTTTTTCCCATTTAAAATTGCGGAATTAGGAAATGTACGTCGTTTCCGATGCCCTCAGAAATTTTGTATACAACTGATATAGTCCAGAGGCACCACGGGCCTATCGTTTCACCTCGTGGTCCATGTCAGGGTGGCCAAAAAAAAATTAGTCGAAAAAATTCTTAATTTTAATACAAAAACATCGCCGTGTAGTTGACGCAAAAATACTTGATCGTTTGTAAAAGGCAGTCGATCTAAAATTACTATTTTTCGGACTTCGATTTCGTGGCGAGTTACCTCCCATCTCCACCTCTTTATGCTCTGAAACCATAATTAGCTTGTCTAGCATCAACATGGCGTCGCCCTGTGTCTGTTGTGTACATTGTGTAGACAATGCCGAAAACGACGAATTAATGCCTTTGACGGCGGTAAGATGGGAAAAAAATTGTGAGTTGCAGTGTAAAATGGATTGATCTTGACGGATTAGAACGTCAAGTGGCGGAAAGTGTTTTGAAAGAGACACAGAGTGCAACTGACATAGGCCTCAGCTCTTGCAGTTCCCGATATTTCCACCTAGCTTGCTACAATGCGTTTACGCACAGCGTTCGCATTTCCCGAGCTGAAGTAAGGAAGTCGAAAGGCAGGAAACCATCCCCGAGCAAAAAGACTTTAAGAAACCGTGATCCACAGCCACAGGCCTGGTCGTCTAACCTGCTGCCAAACGTTTGCTTGATTTGTATATATATATATATATATATAAACATGTGTGCATAATATATATGTTGTACTCAGTTTAAATGGATTAAAAGAAGAATAATGTGTTGGTGCTATCCAAATGTGGGGTTTTTTTTTCTCGTTCAATAGTCTGGTTTTCAATTCTTAAACCAGCAGCAGCAACAACCAAAACTTTACCTCTCTAGTGAATCTGTAGTGACCTGAATTCATAGTAATCCCAACTGGGGAGTGGAGGTAACAGTTTTAAACATTGATTGTGTTTTTTTTATTATGTTGATGTATTAATCTGGGATTAATGACCCGTTCCAGACCTCATCAACTCCCATAATATGAGGGCTACAGGCTGATAGCCTATTATTGCCACATATTCCTATGTATTCCTATGGAAGATATTTTGAGGATATAAAGCTAAGTAACCCTTTTGTTACAGTGTGTATGGTTTGAAGTTTCATTTCTAACAGTGTTGTTTTATTTTCTGTTAAAGGGTGGAAATGATGGTAGTATCTTCCTTCAAGCTGCAGAAAAGCTCGGCCGTGAAGATATTCTACAAGATCTGCAGTACAAAACAGACCTGCTTGCTGTTGAAGCTAAGTAAGAATTCCCCAATTTTGCTTTGGTTTCATATGTATGGTGTGTGCCAGAATGTAAAATAAATGAATCAATCAATAAATAACAATTCTGTAATGCAAATAAAGACAGGAATCAGACCTAAAAGATACAGTTGTATAAAACTCAAGAGAGTAAGTATGGACAGGAGGTTTTATAGATATCACAGGCCTTCCCATGCTTACAAACATACTTTGTGCATGCAGCCACAGCCAGTGTGTATAAAGTTACTAAGCTGCAAATGGTGAATAGATGTTTGTGTGTGTGTGTGTGTGTGCAGGTATCACAAGTCCTGCTACAGAAACTTTCTGGCATCCGCTGAGCGCTGCCGACACAAATCTGGTTCTTCTGTGTCTTCTGGGATTCAAGTCCTTCACTTGTCAGAGAAAACACAGAAAGTACCCCAGAACTTTCATCAGTACCTGAGCTCTCGCGATAGCAAGCTGGCTTTGATTGATTTTCTCCTCAGTCAGTGGGAAACCTACTCTGCCGTAGCATTCAAGGGCCTTCAGGTCTTCTTTGCCAGCAACAACACATGTCATCTTCTAAATGGCGACACGCAAGAGGTACAAGAACTGTCATGTGATCATCAAGAGGCTGACACACTTGTTTTTCTTCATGGTTTCCATGCCAGTAAAGCCTTCAACACAGTGCTGATCTCAAGTCCAGACACTGACGTGTTCGTCATTGCCGCTGCCATGGCCCACAAGTTCACATGTACCTTGCTGCTACAAACCACAAATAACTTGTTTAACATGACTAAAATTCAAGACACCTTTGAAGCAGAGACATGCCAAGCTTTCCTGGGCTTGCACTGCTTCACTGGTTGTGACACGGTGAGTTCTTTCTGTGGCAAAGGAAAGAAGAAGGCCCTCGCTTGTCTGCAAGGCTTTGTGCCTACGTTTGCTGATCTTGGCACAGAATGGACAGCCAGCGAACAAGTGCTTGTCAAGCTTGAGGCCTATGTGTGCACGCTGTATGGCAAAAAAACAGAATGCAATGTTGACAGCCTCAGGTACGACATCTTCAAGCAGAGGAACAATAGCAGCTATTTGCCCCCTACGCGCGACTCCTTGATGCTGCATATCAGGAGAGCTGCATACCAAGCTGGCATACTTCGCTGCTGTCTAAGCCAGTACATTTCTGCTCCCCCTGCCTTCTCACATGGATGGACATCTCAAGACGATGGCTCCTTGTCATTCCAATGGACTCAGCTGCCCTCGTTGCCTCCTGTGGTATCTGACTTTGTGCAGTGTTCATGCAAGAATAGTGGCTGTGCCAGTGCAAACTGTTCATGCCATAAGCGTTCGCTTCGGTGCACCAAAGCCTGTGTCTGTAGCAACTGCTCAAACCAAGCAGTAGAGGGAGAGATTAGTGATCAAGAAGATGATGAGGAGGAATCAGCTTCAGACAGCAGTGACTCTGAGATAGAAGAATAAGAAAAAGGCAAAGTAACGTGTTTGGGAACATTTCAGCTTTTAATAATTAATTTTGGTTTATCCCATTGGACTTTCATGTGTATACACATTTTAAGTAGTGTTTCAATTGCAAGGATTATTTACCTTTCTGTGACTCTAATAATAACTGGATGCACACAGTCTTCAGTAATTCTGCAACGTTTCATCCATCAAGGGAGGTAATTTATTGCAAAATACCCTTTATTTATTGCCATTCTGCCTCTTCTTGATACTTCTGCACTAAATTTTTGTAATCGTTACTAAAAACTGTTCTAATATAAACTTTACAGCATGAATTTTTGGTGTTTTGTTGTGTTTTACAGATTTCATTATTTTCTGCTAAATTTATTTTTAAAACTTAATATTTCGCCGACTGCTGATTAACGATCAAGAATTTTTAAGTCGAAACTTGGCTGTGAACTCCTCTAAGGTATCTGAACAAGAAAATATAATTGTTTTTTTGGTGACAGGGGGTTGGCCGACGAACTTTTTTTTTAGGCCTTTTAGGTCTCTAGTGCCTCTGGACTAATAGGTCTTTTTTAGATTTTATTGATTAGGATAGAGTACCCCAGTTACTCCCAACCTGAATTTATGATGCTGTGATGCATTTGGGGGCCACAGTGGCTAAATCTGCTGCCCTACCCCCATTTTACCAGTACACAAAGGAATGCAAAATGATCATAACAATTGCTTATGTCATACTCCTCTGTTTAAATATTTTTGTTGCCAGTTTTCTTAACAAAGTATGCATATTGAGCATAAAATATGTGATCATTTCATTAATTTCAATGTGACCCATCAATTTAATTTTAATTATTTTTAGTTAAGGCATGTTTAACAGGGGCTGCTGCTGAAGCTTCAACCGTCTGCACATTCTTCAGTCTTGTCAAACTTGGGGAAGCTGTACCTCAGGGAGATGTTGTGTCTGATGCTGTTTTGGTCTGCATTAATGACCTCCATCCAACAGTACCAAGGTTCATCTCGAACATTCTCCATGCGGATGACTTTGCAGTGTGGAGCGCAGCAGAACATAAAGAAATAGCATCCTGCAGAATCTAGGATGCTGCCAATACAGTCAGCAGCTGGACTGAAATATGGCCACTCAAACTGAGCTAGACCATCTCTTTCAATCAGATGGAAGAGGTCACCTTGAAAATGGAGACCTTCCAGTACCAAAGACAGACAGGCCAACTTTACTGGCAACAAATAAATTATTGGATTCACGTGGAGGCCTCACATCGAAGCCGTGGAAGCTAGAGCTGCGGGAAAAAAAGTCTCTGATGAAGAAACTGGTGGGGACCACATTGGCGCAAATTACAGCATCCTGACGCAAGCAAACACCTGCTCGGTCAGACCAGTAGTGCAGTACCAAGATACATCGACAACATGAAACACTGCCTGCAAAACCAAAAAAGCCAGGCTTGACAAGATGCAGAACATGGGTCATTTTCATGATGCAGCGACATTCTTAGTGCCATCTGGAGCACCCCAATTTAGGAAATGGAGGACATTGGAGCCACTGGAACGCAGAACAGCACACTCGATTAAGAGACTTACTAAACACCGACAGCATGGGAGACTACAGGAGCAGACCAAGAACCGTCAGAAACGCCCAAGTCTGAACCACCAACTGAAGGTCCTGCAAAGGGCTAAAACTGATGTCCTGAAACCAAGCCCAAAGATGTGTGAAGAGCTCTCTTCAGATACCTGGACATCTCGAAAGAGCCTTCTAGACAACATAAACAATGTTCCAGGACTCTTTGCCAAAGGTCGCGGCACTGCATAAAGCCAACTCGCTGGAGATTATGCACAAGCACTACCCTCACAGCAGCTGTGGTACCGCACAAAACGCCATGCGGAATGAAGGAAGTGGCGTGTACATCTGTTGTGCATACCACCGTACTACCTCCCTCTCCTTAACAGCTGGCGGCAGCAGCTCCAACTATCGTACAGATCAGCAGGTGCTCAACACTGCAGCAGAACACTAGCTAAGGAAAGGCAGCAGCTTGATCCACTGATCTCACCAGGAAGCTTCAAGATAGACTGGATGCCCTGTCCACAAAATAGTGCTGCAGTGGATTCCAGTGCATTCTGGAGTAGCTGGGAATGGAGAGGCTGACAGCCTGGCCAAAGCAGGCGCCAGACTACCTCAAGATCACAACCTCCTGTAAAGAAACCAAGACACTACAGCAACAAAGTGATTGGCAACAGCAGAATGGCGGCTGCAGCCCGTGGGCAGATGACATCAACAAGCTGAACAGGGAGAGCCAGGCCACCATCTTTGATCTACGCACTGATTACTCTGGACAGGGTCCGTACAGAAAGCAGGGACGAAGTTCACAAACTTTTCATAACGTTTCACAACACAAACTGAAGCCTGAAGGTTTACACACTTTAAGTTAATTAGATCACTCTGTATCAGCAGCTCATTTGAAGCTTTCGTGCCTAATGCATGAAGAGATACCAAACTAAAAGAACGCTTAGCGAATGGCGGAGCTCGGTAGAAGCATAAACCACCCATCAGAATGTTCGGCAGAACGGCCATGCAGTCACTTTATGATCAGAGCTAAATATAGATCACTTGCAACAAGCGTCATCATGATCGTTCGCAATGGAATAGTAACAAATTGGGGGAGAAAATAAAAGAAGTAGACAAAAGTTTGCCAGCACTTTGTCATTTTTTACAAACTTTCACTGACTTTAAGGAAAAAGACTGAAATTGGCAGACTTTCCAGGGCCCTGAAAAACCTTGTCATTTTATAACAACTTTCACAAATGTTCACAGACCCTACGAACCCTGCTGGACTGACCTCTTGTGACTGGGTCATGCAGAAACAGCCCTATGCGACTTTGGCGTAGAAAATCAGTCTCCTTAGCACATTCTCCGAACATGTCCATACAGAGAAGCGTTCCGCTGCAGTTCTGACCAGAAGAGACGCTCCTGTACACCAAACTCTAAAAACATGCTGGCGAGCTCTTGACAGCTTAGAAGCTTAGCACACGCTACCACAAACACCTATTGCCGGGCGCAATTTTGTGGCGGCAATGTTGCCGCCTCAATTAGGGGCGCCTACAATATTGCCGCCACGAATTGCGACCCGATACAAACCGAGTCTATTTTTTTGTGGTAGCCGGCAAGGCTCGAGCAATGTTGCCGCCTCTCAGCCAATCAGCGGTGTTCTTGCGCCACTTCCCGTTTCTTCATCTTCCGGCGAGCCGGAAAAAATGGCGGAGAAGCTGAGCGACGGCCGACGGCTTTGAGACTGTAAACTCATTGGCGACGCGCCGCATGTGGAAACGCTGCAAATAGCTGCGTATCCGTATGCGGCATGTCTCCAGTGAGTAAATTGATCAACCTTGTCCGAGAGTTCCCATGCATATGGGACTCCCGCAGCTCCGAATATTTCAACCGGGCGCGCCGTGAGAGCTGTTCCATGTATAGTAATGGCAGGTCAGTCAGTACAACACATTGCGCGCACATTGAAACGTGTGCCACGAAGCCGATGTGGTAGGTGGCAAATTGTTGCTTACCACACATTGCTAGTGGCAAATTCTGGTAGCGTGGGCCCAGCCTCTTACTTATTGGCAGCCAGAACAATATAAGATTTAAAGACGGTCATCAGGGAATTGAACGTTGCAGAAGAAGGTGGAAGTGGTGATCTCGTGGTGGACTTGGAGAAACTAAGTATTTTTATAACATTGTTTTGGTTGTTAGGAACCATGAAACTTTATTACACATATTCATATTTACACATTTCTAGACAAAAATAAATGAAAGGCAAAGGGGAGACCTTAC
>BTPG01000002.1:252288626-252703626 GCA_036245525.1 Semisulcospira habei | reverse complement strand
GATCCATCACCTGCTGTGTCAAATCCCGTCTTAGAACCGATATGTACAGAGACACAGAAAGCAAAAATCTGGCACTACCCTTGAATTATCATGGTCGATCCATCACCTGCTGTAGGGCGTCGGGGTTTTAAAAAAGTTAATATTCATCATAAAAGTCTTTGACACCAATGGCCTGCGTCAAATCCTGTCTTAGATCAGTTACGTACAGTGACACAGAAAGCAGAAATGCATTCAAATGCAAACGCATGGAAACAAAAAGAATTCTGATTGGCTCAGCACGCGTGGAATATGATAAATATACAACAGCTTGCAGGCACAAGTAAATCTGCCTTATTTACCTCTTGTGCTGAAGCTCTATGCCCATGCAGAGTTTTTGTATGTTACGTTCTTGTCAGCGGTTTGTCTTGTGACAAATATCCCGGGTATGCACGAGGTCGCGTGCAATCATAAGGAAAGCGTTTTGCACGGAATTTTAGGCGGGAGTTCAGTCTAACCTAGGCAGAGAGTAGTTAGTACGGGCTATGCTGTCAGCAAGGACGGTTGTATGTGGGATACCCTTGCCCTATTCCAAGACTCTGGGACCTAGATTTCAGGTATGTTTATGTATTATTGATTGATTGATTGTACATTGCTTAACGTCCCGACAGCAACAAGGCTTTCTCAGGACGTGCCTGCACTGCTTGTGAAAAAAATCCACTAAACAGAACATTGATGAATGTATGTCGCCAGCCGGTCAAATACGTTAAATAAACCTAACACATGGGGCCTAAATAAAGCTAAGACCATTTAGCAACACACATCCAATATTAAGAGCTACAGGCAGTGCAGACAGTAGGGAGAGTTTTAAAAAGGCAAATACAGGTGAATGGACCTCGGGTAGACAGAAACACATGCCCCAGAAAAGAGAGGAAACCCCACCCTGTGGGGCTGACCAGGGTGACCCTGGGAACTAAAAAGTACCTAACCCCACCCAAGTCCCCCAGGGCAGACCCGGGTGGGGATATGTATTATTGAGAGTTACGGACTTAATGGTAATATGCGTTAAAGTATCGTAGTTCGGTTGTGTAGCGTTGATATGTCAGCCGTTTCAGTTATGTCGGTTTGGAGTTCGTTGAGATAACCGGTGATGTTTCTATGTAGTTATTTACCGAGATGGATAACTAAGGAATGTGAGGTGTGTATGCCTAAGTCGTTTATGAAGGTTGTACGTGGTTGTGTTAGTATCAGTAATCTTTTCCAATGTACGAACCCGTGTATGGCGCGTGCGTCAGGTTATAGTCTGTTTTAGTGATTGATTGTACATTGTTTATCGTCCCGACAGCAACAAGGCTTTCTCAGGACGTGCCTGCACTGCTTGTGAAAAAAAAAAAAAAAGAAACAGAATATTGAATGTATGTCACCAGCCGGTCCAATACGTTAAATAAACCTACACCATGGGGCCTAAATAAAGCTAAGACCATTTAGCAACACACATCCAATATCAAGAGCTACAGGCAGTGCAGACAGTTGGAAGAGTTTTAAAAAGACAAATACAGGTGAATGGACCTCGGGTAGACAGAAACACATGCCCCAGAATATAGGGAAAAACCCACCCTGTGGGGCTGACCAGGGTGACCCTGGGAACTAAAATGTAGTTAACCCCACCCAAGTTCCCCAGGGCAGACCCGGGTGGGGACTGTTTTAGTGTAGTGACCGAGTTATGGTGTGTTGCGAAAGTAGTGCGCGTTATGAAGCACGTGTGAATGAACGTGCGAGAGTTATTTTTATCAGCCAGGTTACGTAAGATGCCTCGCATTATCCAAGATGTGTGTGTGTTTAGCAAGTGTTATGATGTCAGGACTTTGTGTACAGAGTTCTTGTGTGGAGTGGAGCGACGTGACGCCGAGACGTCAGTCAGCAGAGGCTACCGCCAGAGGGACCTATCGTGAGGTCATTTCACCACTCGAGGAGTGAGCGACCGGTGCTTAGACACCCGGGTCATCAGAGACTGCACTACGGGAGCAAGTCAGGAGGACGACCACGGTACGAGAAACGGGGGACTACTCAGAAGTGTGCGACGCGAGAAACTACACGCCTAGACGTGGAAGGACAGAACGTTACAGAACGATAACACCAGTGAAACAAGTTGGATTGTGAGGACCATTACCTAGCCTGACCTTTACGTTGTGTATGTGTATGCGGGGTTGACTGACGTGCTTGTAGTGAGAAGTGTATGGTGTAAAGAATCTTTTGAGTTTACGTTGTTTGTTTCGTTAAGAGTAAAAGGGCATAGAAGAAAGAGAAATAAGTGTTCGAGTTGTACCGCGTGAATCGGTGGCGGTGCGTGCGTCTGTTGTGCCGCGAGTCTGCACGTGCGACTGGGGAGAGTCTGCGTGCGTTACACCTCTTTTGTTGTCGGTAGCACTTGTTGTCGCGATGATTCCTACGGGAATCATCGCGACAAAAAGCGCTACCGACAGCGAAAGGGTTAACAAAAGGGATACGCGTCTTCCTGCCGCACCTCATGAATGAGGACAGTGACTGCTTAGATTATTAACCCCTTCACCGCCACTATGCAATTTTTTAAAATAAAATGTTTGTTCATTCAACGACCAAAAGCCACAACCGTCCAAGAAACACAGATACAAATTGGTCTCAGCAAGAGACACAGATCCTCATGAGCCCCCGCAGTTGCGGGGGCTCATGAGGATCTGTGTATCTTGCGGTTGGGTCGTGTTCAGGTTTCCTCGGCAGCGAAAGGGTGAACTCACTGATGCATTACAAATTAGCAACGTGCGTCTAGGCAAAGCCCTAGGCACATTTCGCTGCACTGCTATCGACCATGATAGCTCATGAAAAGTGCACAGTTAGCTTGGCGCATGAAAAAAGCGCCAACCTAATCAAGCAATGCCCTCATGCGTGATTATTTTTCTTCCCGTTAATTTCCACCATCTTCCCTTTTGTTGTTTTGTCTTTTTCCTTTATTTATTTATTGCCTTTATTTTCCATTTTCAATGTATAATGGTCGATCCATCTCTCGTCTCAAGCAGTTAGAAATGAAAGGCTTCAAGTGCAGACCTAACCGTTTTTAACGACTTTAATGAGACATAAGACACCAAGAAAGAAAGGGGGAAAAAACACGTTTTCAAGTAATTATCCATTTCCTCATCCCACCCCGCCCAACCCCTATCTCACCCTCCATCCCCACAAATCCACATCCACCCACGCTCCCGCCCCCATTCCCATATACCAAAACCCTACCACTCTCAAAATAAAAACAAAGATTAGACCGCAAATGGAATTCTCGCAAAATGTGCATAGTCTATAAACTCCTACCCAATGCGCAAAAGGCCATCGGACCGACGTCGGATGCCGTTGGCCCGCGCACGGCCGTGCGCGGGCCAACGACGGCCGTCGTCGGACCCATGGCCTTTTGCGCATTGGGTACGCACAGTCTTAGTAATGAAAATGGCACTCAAAGGTTCTGTCAAAGGCTTAGACATCCAGAATGTCTCGGAATGTTAGAATTAAGTGGTTCAGATTGAAGGGTTTAGCACCATCGCTGTATATAACGTTGCGTCATATTAGCACCATCGCTCAAACCTAGAAAAATTCAGCTACTCAAAAATACGTGCATATATTTACAAGAGGATCAACCATCTAAAATATAAACTGCTTTCCTGTTTTCAGAATCTGCTCAAATCTGTCCATAATTTCAAACAAGACATGCGGATTTCATCCCAAAGTCTACCGTAGCTCACGTGCGTTTTTCTTTTAGGAACATTCAGAGTTGTTCATATTTTTAAAAGCTGATCCTTCTGATCCATTTCCCTCCTCTCTAAGCCATTCTCGGATCAACACACGAAGGCACACACAAATAAAGACGGACACACAGTGCTTCCCGCCATTAATACGCTCTGTGGGCTGGAGTAGCGACATAAATTCTGAAGAAGAAGAATAGTACGAGCAGCAAAATGTCACTATAAGCTTCACGTCACCCATCGTATCGCTGGTCTCACGACGCCGTATACACTGTGACGAATTTGATGTTTCACGTCACTCATCCGAAAGGCACGCTCTTCCAGAACTGACTGTTTTGTTCCACACAGCCTTTTCTAGGGCTGACTGTTTGATGGGAGTAAATAGTGGCTCCAAAACTTGCAATGAAAAAAGTTAAAGAGGCACAACGCTGGATTATGAACTCATTCAGTATCTCCCTTTAATCCCCCCCCCTTCCCCCCCCCCCCCCACACACATACACCATCCCCACCCCCTTGGCTGATCCGCACGGCAATGGCACACACAAACACAAACGGCAGAGTGGCACGCACAAACACAGACGGCAGACACACGGCGCTTCCTACCGGTTATACGTTATGTGGGCTGCCGTAGCCACAGCCACTTTAACCTTTATCATTCGGAATACACCGGTGTGTGAAATAAGTTTGACTTAAATAGTTCAAGGGTAATGCCAGAATAGCTTGGCGCCTCTAGGCGCCTAGTTATTTTGGCACTACCCTTGAACTAAAGTCATTGGTCTATATACTTATCTGTAAGTACTATAATGTAGATTGCATATGTCAGTGTACAAATTTGAAGCTTTTAGCTTCAGTATGATATGGCTTGAAGAATAAGGTGGAATGGCCCATGCCCACAAAGCCTCTTCTTAGTGTATGAGCTTGCATGCATATGTTCCACCTTTTCCACAATACGTTCGCAAATATACAAAAACAAATGAAGGAGAACATCGCGCCAGCTCATACACATGTAAAACACTGAAGTGCTAGTCAATCACTTTGCGTCAATTAGGAACATTGTAGAAAACACTGAAGCGTTTGGTGCTTTTACGTCACCGTCTGATTCTTCTGATGACAGAATCAAGGAGTCTTACTTCTGACATTTTTACCGCACTGAACTTTTATTTTTGAAAAAGTTGAAGAGGTACAAAGCTGGTTCAAGAACTCATCCAATGTCTTTCTACAAACTAGCCATATCCAAAATTTCAGTGCATATAATCAAAATTGCGGACTCTAATCTGGGTCAAGCGACGTTCTATAAATTGTCTTCTATGTCTTCAATGAGACATCCAATTACAATATGCTCGGAGGCTCTCTTAGCCACCCACTAAATAAAATATTTCGCCAAGTTTCAAGTTTGTGCGTATAGTAATATCGGAGATTCTCGTGTTTACATACATACGTACGCACACACATACATACATACATAGTATACATACGCACATACGGCACTTCGCGCCAAAACAATGTTCAACAGCAAGGTTAGAGTGGCTAGACGTGACGTCATTTTTATCTTGTTACTTCTTCGCCTGACCATGAGCCCCGCCTGGCTGTTATGTCCTTTGCATTCTACGGAACGCGGTCCGGAAAGCCCCATCTTAACTAAAGTCTACCGTATTTAGACAAAAAGAATATTATTGTCAAATGTCCGTTGTACCTTTCAGTGGTGTGTCATGCGTTTGTAAAGTCGGCAAGTAAGCAGCACGGATTTTTGTCAGCCTCAGCATGATGCAAGAGGCATATATGTTCATGAGACCCCGCAGGCTCCGCAAAAGGTATAGATCTTCATAAGCCCCCGCAAATGCGGGGGCTTATGAAGATCTATGCCTTTTGCAGACGGTTGGGTATCATTACTGAACTGTCGCTGGTTCTGTTATTGTCTGAATGACGGCGTCCTGCACATGGGGCAGGTGTGGAAACCTTCATACAGCCAGCGCCGGATACACGCGCAGTGAAAAAAGTGGCCACACGGTAAACTGGTTACTTTCTCGCCGCGACTAAACTCCACCAGGCAGATTACGCACTGGCAGCTTTCTTCATAGCTATCGGGGAAACCAGGTGTGTTTGCCGCCCCTGCGTTTCCGGCAGATTCTGTTTGTGTGGAAGAAGAGAGTTGTGACTTCGGCCTGGTGTGGTCACCGCGGACATCATCTGAGCCGCTGTCTGTGAGACTATTATTAGCATTTCTTGAATTTTCGGGAATATCTGATTCTGCATCTGCTGAAGCACTTCTTATTGTCGGGATTTCGTCAGATTTTTCTTTTCTGACATTGTC
Organism: Semisulcospira habei; assembly: GCA_036245525.1. Classification (NCBI taxonomy): domain Eukaryota; kingdom Metazoa; phylum Mollusca; class Gastropoda; family Semisulcospiridae; genus Semisulcospira; species Semisulcospira habei. The sequence continues at coordinate 252,697,575 of BTPG01000002.1, read as the reverse complement.
GGTTCTGACACTGTCCCTGGTGACAGGAAAATTATATTCTGGGAGACCAAGGTCGGTGTTCCTTGAGTGCCCTTCCACTTCACCAGTACTGGTTGATCGGTTTGTGGGGATTGCCGATTCTAACTCATCACCGCCGGCACGTTCTGCACGGCCTTCTTGTGGAGTAGTGTTGCCACCGATGCTCTTTTCACCTTGAGGGGAATCTTCCGTGCCGTGTGCTCTTTCTATCAAGCGCTTAGAAGAATCAGACGACGGTTCCCGAACGCTGCTTCTAGTTTTTCCGCCCGCATAGCCAGCAGCACGTGCCACATACTCGTCCGCACAGTAGTCCCAAGTAGGCAGGCGATCGATGTAGTCGACAGAAAGGTGTCCGTCTCGGTGGGAAGGGGAGGGCGAGACCAACTCTACAACGCCATTGTTCTCCACCATCACGGCCTCGCGACGGTCACGCATCAGTGGCCGCCGGACCTGCTCTGGGCCCTGGCGCAGTCGAACATGGTCCGAGTCTTCCCACAGCTGCCTGCGAAAACGCCGCAAGGTGGCGGCCTCCGAGCTGCCATGACGCCCGTGTCTGTCTCGGTGCTCAGCAGATGCCCGCGAATCGGGGTCTCTACGATCTCTCCTGTGTCTGTGGCCTCGTCTGCGCAGGGTGGGTTCCCGGGTTGGGTCGTTCTGACTCCTGTCTACCTGACTCGGCGGTACAGCACCAACGGCGGAACTAGGAGACGGGACCTCTGACAATGCGGACGCTGACATGTCGGTGTCTGCCCTATCGAGGGTCCCGTCTTCTGATTCAGGCGTTTCCAGCTCGTCAGAGTAGAAGGGGTGTCGCAGGCGCCATCGGTCCAGACCCGCTACATGTCTGGCGTACCCCGACGGGAACTCCATTGTCGTGTATGTCGGGTCATCTGGACGACCCTGAGCAAACCGCCGTCGCCTGACAGTATTACGGGAGTTGTCTGCCTGACCTGAGGTCGAGGGTCTGCCTTCAGATCCGTCGCGCGGGGCAGGCTGGTCACTGGCGGATGCACCGCCTTCCTGGCTGTCCCTTTGTTCAGCACTATCGTTCCCTTCATTGACATTACTGCTTCGTACAGCTGCACTGTTTGTATTCTGACTGACTGCATCGGCGCTGTCTACGCTCCCAGTTCGGTTGCCGTCGTCAAGGCTCCCACTGCGGCTACTGTCGCCCACGCTTGTAGTTCGGCTGCTGCTATCCAAGCTCCCAGTGTCTCTGCTGCCAAAACTACTGGAGGCTCCGCTGTCAAAACTACTAGAGGCTCTGCTGCCAAAACTACTGGGTGGGGAGCTGTCAATGTCACTTTCTCCCCGTGCGGCCGCCACGATACGAAAGTATTCCCGTCTGAGATTCAGCATCCTCTCCATCTGCGCGGCTTCTCTCTGTGCAGCTGTTAAGGGTGGCGGGACTGGGTCTGGGTCAGGCGCGCGGCTGGGTGCGGTCTTCGCGAAAATATTCTGATAGCCCGCCCACTGCGCCAGCTGGTCCAGACACACGCAGGTCAGCAGGAGGCTGGTCACCAGGATGAAGGGGTGCTGCGTGTAGAACAACAAATCGCGCTGTGGACAGGTACCCAGTGGCGCCATCACCAGCAGGGGGAAGATGAGTGGGTACGGTGTGCCCGTCAGTAGGCCGAGCATGGAGTGTCCGGGCACGAGCAGAGTCCACCAGATGATGAGGGACATGTTAAAGAGCCACGTGCAGCTCAGTAGTCGTCCCTGCCAGTGCTTCTCTATGGCGTGCGCACCCAGACCGAGGGCCATGTAACCCACGAAAAACGTGGCAAACGCCAGTAAAATATCTTTGGAGTTGGGCGGCATGAACATGTCAAAGTAAGTCTGCATAGATGACAGGGAGAAGTACTCGCCCACTCCCTTCCCGAACATGTATCCCGTGGACTCAAGAGACACAATGAGCATGAGAGGCAACCTGTCCCCGATGTGGCTACGCCTGGCCCACTCCAGCAGGCTGCTCTCGCTCTCGCGAAAGACGCCCACCCTCAGGATGTCGCGGTACTGCAGGCTGACAACGCCCAGGAAGGCGGGGATGCCCGGGCGGTCCGTGAACACCACGGCACTCAGGCTGAAGGTAGTGTTGAGCAAGCGGTCCACCGGGATCCACTCAGTCAGCAGCTGCTTCCGGGTCGTGATGTTCACCGCCTTCCCCTGCAATAAGAGGCGCAAGAATGAAGACGACGACAAACATGATAACAATTCCCAGTCAGCAAAGGAGCTCGGGCCTACGTCGGTCGCAGTGGGCCCGCGCACAACTGTGCGCGGACCGACTGCAGCCGACGTGGGCCCGAAGGTTGTTTGCTCACTATTATAAGAACATCAGGACAGATGATGATGACCCCCCCCCCCCCCCAACAAAAAAAATTAAAACCCGTTGAACATTTACGTCTTTTGTCCATCACGAAGGTGATTTTAAAGACGGGGCACCGAATAGCGTCTGAACTAATTTTGACCCCAGCTGGATTCGAACCCGCGACTTTTCCGACGAGAGTCGAACGTTCTTCCACAGCATCACCCAGCTCCGCATAAAAATCGAAAAGTTTGGCTGTGGTGTACTTTGCTGAAGGTGTGTTCAACCCATTTAACCCTGAGTCCCTACTGCAGGAGATGGATTGACCATGATAATTCAAGGGTAGTGCCAGATTAGCTTGGCGCCTGAAGGCGCCAAGCTAATTTGGCACTATCCTTGAATTATCATGGTCAATCCATCTCCTGCAACTGGTACATAGTCATTAGGCGACACCTCCAAAATTTGAGAAATGGGACCTTGGGGCTAAAAGGGTTAAAACTGCAAAGAAATCACCAACAACGAAAGAACGAACAACGCTTAGAAAGGACAAGTACATGTATTCATGCGCGTTTCTTTCTTTGCTGGGAATGTCTATGCATTTTACATAATTGGCAGACGATTTTTTTTTCTTGCCTGGACTTCGTTTAAAACTGGGCTTAAAATAAATTAGAATACAGCACAACAGCTAATTACGTGATTGTCGTCCACGATGCAGTTATGTAATTATTTATACCTCCGAATACGCATCGAGTGGACAATTTAATGGGTAAGTACAAAATGTGATCCACAGTTGGCTAACCGAGCGGAACCACTGACCTGTATCTCGCGATGAATCCACTCCATGAGCGGCTTGCTTTCCATGGGACCGGAGTACACGTGCACGTAGTCATTGGGCACCACCATCAACACGTGGGACGGCAGCCAGCCTTGCTTCTTGCAGAAACTGCAACACCACACAAACGGACGCCAAACTGACGCGGACGCCAGAGCGAAATGAGGTCATTTTGGCGCGCGAGATAAATTTTGGCAAATTTAATGTACGTTGTTCGGTAATCAGAAGCAGGCAAAATTGCACGCGTTTCGATGAAAACAGTGGATTAAAAGCCCGGACAAACATGCGATATCGCACGTTTGTCCGGTCTTTTAACTCATTCAAGACTTGCCGCCTCCGGATACGCGGCTTAAGCCGCGTATCCGGAGGCGGCACGTCTCGAATGACTTAATCCACTGTTTTTCAGTTTTGACCTACTTCTGATTACCGAAATCGTCCGAAGTAAACCAATACTGATCGGTCTGGCACATGGTCGTTCTGGCACATTTAATCGGTCTTATATATATATATTATATATATATTATATATATATATATATATATATATATATATATATATATATATATATATATATATATATATATATATATATATATATATATATATATATATATATGTGTGTGTGTGTGTGTGTGTGTGCGTGTGTGTGTGTGTGTGTGTGTGTGTACGGATCGGTTTCTTTAGTCTAGTTTAAGTTCTTTTCCCATTGTATCGTTTCGTTTTGTGTCCTGGCGTTTCGTTTCGTTTCGTAGCTCTATTGTGATTAAACAGAGGTTACAGTGTTTGTTTGAATAAAACAACTTTGAAATCTGAACTGTGGTGTACACAACGTCGGTGCGCCAAATGCGTGAGCTTTAAATTCTTCTTTGTCGTGTGCCCAAGGCCTGCAGGATTTGAAATCGTAACATTCTGCATGGGCGGATCAGTTAACAAACACCCCAAAAAGGGACTTTGTTGTAGCATTTTAGACAATTTTAAACAATTTTGGGTCGGGGGGGGGGGAGGGGGTCTGGAACCCCTTTGATCCCCCCCCCCCAGATCCGCCCCTGGTCTGTGCTAAACGCTTGTAGACTTTGACTGAAATGTGTCAGCTTTGAATTCCGACTTTGTGGTGTGGTAACCATCGCCTAAAGGGTCTGAGTCTGAGTCTGAAATGTCCAGGCTTGGAATTCTGATTTGTCATGCACTAAATGCCTATAGGTGTTGAGAGCATGACAATTTAGATTCAAAGAGAGCGTATTCATTATTGATATATGTTACGCTGTAGTTCTTGTAGTATGATGCAATCACACCAAACACACTCACGTGGGGTTCTTGCAGAAAAAAAAACCTGAGTCACTCAGTTGCAACTCGTCACACGTGGCACAAGGTAAAGACCACACTAAAGTAACAGTTCCAAGGGTGCTTTATTCTCACGATGCATTCTCAACACAATGAATCCACATTTTGATGCACTATCTCTCACAAATGAATCATCATTGTGATACACTGTCTCTTACAATGCATCCTCATTTAATACACTGTCTCTCCAATGCACGCAAACACTCTCTTTTACTGATACTACCACAAATTTCCAGAATAATGATCCCGCAAATTACACAACTCAGCCAATCAGAAAACAAAACGTAACCAAAAAAAATAAAAAGGAACACTCTAGATTTTTCTACAATCTTCAACTAAAATCTAGGTACATTACTTAAAAGTTATTAAATGTAACCTACATCTGTACTACAACACGTTTGAGACCACTAGAACAATCACGCCTTTTTCAGAACCTTCCTGCTTAATCTAGGTCGAAATGTGCAACATTCTAGTTAGATTTTAAAAAATCGATCGCAATTTTCCATGCAAAAAGAAACGAAACATAATAAAAAGGTAGGTGATTCTAATCGAAAATAACTCAACTGAACACCGGATCTTTTCCTATGATCAACACACGCATGCCCTAAAAAGAATAACACAACCACAAACGTAACAATAACCTATCTTGAATTAAAATATGTTAAGTATTCACAGGTAGGCACTTACATGGGATCTTCTCCACAGTCCAGTTGGGCCGTGCGCATGCCCAGTCGAGTCACGCGCTTCGTAACAACCGACCAGGTGACTGCATCGCGTGAGGTCTCGAAACTTGGTGTGTCGTTATGGAGACCAGTGATGACGTGGACTAGCCAGGGCCCTCTAGAATCATGCCGGTACATATTTTTCACGAGATTGTGGCCAGACGTGAAGGTGACATCAGAACTCTGTGTGACTGCTGCCGCCTCTATCGTTGCTAAATGACCCACGCACAGTGGACCTGATAGTTAAACAGGCAAGTAAGGTTTTAACCCGCTCAGTGCCGAGAAAATTTGAACACCACCCTACTATAAGAGGTATAGATCTTCATGAGCCCCCGCATTTGCGGGGGCTCATGAAGATCTATGCCTCTTGCTGACACCACTTTGAATCTATGTTTCTGGGACATCTAGGTTTAGTGTGTGTGTGTGTATTGAATTTAGAATGCAGAAAGTCTGCGTCAGCGGGCACTGAACGGGTTAATTCCTAACCTACCAGCTTCTAAACATGATGTATCTGCAACTATTATACAGTATACGCATTAATAAAACCTGCACGAGGCATAAATCTTCATAAGCCTTTGCAAAATGATGTAAGAGAAGGATCTTAATCAAAATATTGAGTCGTAAATGATTTTTTTTTTTTTTTAAGTAAATGAAATTCCCAAAATATTTGATCTGTCTTCTGACGAGTAAGGAACAGTTCAAGAGACAGATCGACCATGACAAGCGAAGGAGGTTCCAAATCAGCTCGGCGCTTCCAAGCGCCAAGCTATTCTGGCAACACGCTTGAACTGTCGTCGCCGACCCAAATCTTGGTGTTATGTGTCGATAACAAACAAACAAACAAAAATTTAAAAGAAAAAGTGGGCAGCTAGAAAGTCAGATCTTCGCAAGATGCCGTGCGTTAATCTTTTTGCTTTAGATTTATTTAGATTTATTTGCAGAGTTAAAATGGTTAATCCTTTGGCAGTCCGTAGCGCATCTTGTCGCCATGATTCCTGCTGGAATCACCTCAACAAAAAGTGTTATCGGTAATCTTTTGAGACCTAAATGCTAAAACTAAACTCTTTACTGCCGACAAAAACATGAATACGATCAAACTGCAAGAGACATAGATCCTCATGAGCCCCGCAATTGCTGGCAGCAATTTGTTTCCATGCTTCTTGGGCGACTGAGGAGGTTTGACGTTTGATTTAAACAAAGATTTTAGACACAAAAACTGCGATCACAATCAGTGAAGGGTTAATCCATTACATGCTGAGGCTGATTTTTTTTTTTATTCGCTGTTGTCCTATGAAGGCTACATTACAGACTGGGAGATAGATCAAACATTTTAGTTCAAGGGTGGTGCCAGGAAAGCTTGGCGCCTCAGGCGCCAAGCTATTCTGGCACCACCCTTGAACTATCAAAGTCCAATTTATTTCAAGCAATATTGTATCTAGATGAAAAGGGTTAATTACAAAACATATCAACTCGTCCAAAGAACCTCGTGAGCTCCGCAAATGTTGGGATTTACAGATACTGATCTTGCCGCTCCTCTCTTGTTTTGTGTTTTTTAGGCGAAGGAGATTATCAGAAAAGACAGAAAAGACCATTGCACAGCTTGTCTGTTCTCGCATCCTTTCTCGTCTTGACTATTGCAATTCGCTTCTTGCAGGCATCTCAGATCAACTATGTCGCATTCAGCGCATTCAAAACAACGCAGCCAGATTAATTCTTCGCAAGAAACGCTCTAACCGCGTTACCCCTTTGTTAAAACAACGCCATTGGCTCGGCCATGTCAAACAGAGAATTGACTGAATGGCTACCCTGGCATGCAAGCACTTTGACAACACACTCCCCCTGTACCTCTCCTCCAGTCTCTGCTCTCATAACCCTTCCCTTAGCCTACGTTCCTGCTCCCAGAAATTACTGGTCCAACCGAGAATTAACTTAAAGACTGCAGGTGCTCGTGCTTTTCAGTACCAGGTCCCTCATGTGTGGAACTCTCTACCTCCCCATGTCCGTCAATCCCCGACACTCTCAGTCTTCAAAACCAATCTGAAAACGTGTCTTTTTAACTTGGCATATCAGTGTTAATTTTCCTTTACTTCCCATCATGTGATTTTTGAATGGTGTTACTGTAAATAGAATGTGTTCGTTGCATGAAAGACTGTGGTTAGTATGCCTTTTTTGTTGTTGTTGTGATTTGTAGTTTATTGTGTGTGTTTATAATTTCATTTGTAAAGCGTTCCGAGCCTGAGTAAGTGGGGAAGGACGCTAGAGAAAAGCGCTGTATTATTATTCAGTATTATTATTATTATTATTATTATTATCAGACGCTCAGAATACTGAAGAAGATCCTCATGAGCCCCGCGAATGTTTGGGCATGAGTAAGTATCCAGCATCTTACCGCTCCACTACAAATGATGACACTCACCGAGCTTCCGGACCAAATTCACGAGTTCTTTCTTCTCCTCCACGTCACTGTGGTCCACTCCCCATTCAAGAAGAATGTCCTGTATAAAGCAGACCACACGCAAATGTTGGCCTACACATAGGCCGTGTCGCGTAAGATGCGCAGCAAATGAAGTAAGCGTTGCAGACACGCATCATACGAACTACTGGTTTAACCCATTACATCCTGAGGCTGATTTTCTTACAATCTGTTTATTGTTCAATGAAGGCTTTATTACACATTAGGAGACAGATCAACCATTCTAGTTCAAGGGTGGTGCCAGAGTAGCTTGGCGCCTGAGGCGCCAAGCTATTCTGGCACCACCCTTGAACTATCATAGTCACATTTATTTCAAGCATTAGTGTATCAGGATGAAAAGGGTTAACAATACCACTTACACCACCACCACCCACCACCTCACCCCACCCCACCCCACCCCTCCTCCCTCAGTCCGTGTGCATGCTGCCACCGATATTGTAACTCTTTGCTCTAAGTAACTTTTCTGTATTATATACTCTGCCACTAAGACATTGTCTGAAGAGGTCACCTCTGGAACCGGTGCGAATGCCAAGTCACGGCTTGCAGCGACACGTTCAGCACTAAAAAAAGCCCAGCACATGAACTGCAAGTGAACCTTGGCTGGACGGATCTCGCCGCCGAAAGTGTTCTACGGGAAGCATCTAGCATCTAAGGAAAACCTCCGAGCGGCGGGTCTGGGGGGTGGGGGGGGGGGGTGGTCCAAACTCCAAAAAAGAAACTTTGATGTAGCATTTTACAGAATGTTTAGCCCAGTCAAACAATTTATTTTAACATATTCTGCTCCAGGAAGGAAATCCTCAGATTTTGAAGTTGCACTCTGAAAACCTGTATTACAATTCTAGAGACAGATCCAGCTTGACAGTTCAAGGGTGGTGCCAAAATAGCTTGGCGCCTATTGGCGCCAAGCTATTCTGGCACCATCCTTTTACTATCATGCTCGATCCATGTCTTGCTGTGGTGTGTCGGGGCTGAATGAGTTAATCCTTTGGCTGTCGCTGGCGGTTTTGTCCGGGTGATTCCTGCAAGAGCTACTAACAGCCCAAGGGTTAAGCCCTTTGTGAGTACGGCAGCCACCAGTACTGATCACGGTACGGAGGCTGCATACAGAAGGTTGTTAACCCTTTTAGCGCCCACGTCCTACAGCAGGGGATTGCGTTGCCTAATTACTGTACCAGTTGGAGGAGATGGATCGGCCATGATAATTCAAGGGTAGTGCCAGATTAGCTTGGCGCCTGATGGCGCCAAGATAATCTGGCAATACCCTTGAATTATCATGGCCGATCCATCTCCTGCAACTGGTCGGTAACACGTCCAAAATTTGGGAAATGCGGCCGTGGGGTTAAATGGGTTAAACACTTGCTTGGTATTACCTTCAGAACGTCTTCTCCAAGGGTGGCGGGATCTACATCACCGCCATACATTTTCCCCAAGAAATACTCGCACACACGAGCCATCGCGTAGAAGACAACCCCGCCCACGACTACAGTGATGAGCAGCTTCACCGGCCACGCCATGGTCACAGTGTCAGCGTAGACAGTCCACGGCAGGTGTTTTATTGCTGTCTGGGTTGCCAGCAGGCGGTGCTCAGCATCATATGCTCAGTAGACTGTGTTCAGCATACTTCTGCAAAGGGCAACCCACCCAGCTTTCACAAGACTACTACAGCAGATAGATCGACCGTGACATTTCATGGGTGATGCCAGAACAGATTGATGCCTCATTGCTATCGTAGAGGCGCCAAGCTATTCTGGCACTACTGTTAACACATGACGCCTATGTTGACACCACCCTTGAACTATCATAGTCGATCTGTCTCCAGAACTGTGATGTAGACACAGGGAATCTCAGTCCATAACGCCCTGACAAGCTACATCAGGATGCGGATCGACCACTATGATGGTTCAAGGGTGGTGTGAGAATAGCTTGCCGCCTGTTGGCGCCAAGCTATTCTGACACCACCCTTGAACTATGGTGATCGATCTGTCTCAGTCCAAAACTGTGATGTAGACCTCAGAGATCGGGCTCTGTGCCGATATGCGGGACAGCCCCCGTGCGCTGCACGCGCGCGCCATCCATCTCCCTTATCATCAGCACTGAGCCCGTCATGCGCCTATAGTTTTGTAGTCGTTTTAACCCATTTAACCCCAAGGCCTCTTTTCCCACTTTTCCGGGGGGTGTCGCCTAACGACTATGTACCAGAATCGACTGACCACGATATTTCAAGGGTAGTGCCAGATGAGCTTGGCGCCTAAAGGCGCCAAGCTAATCTGGAACTACCCTTGAATTATCATGGTCAATTCGTCTCCTGCTGAAGGACGTTGGGGCTAAATGGGTTAAAGAACAAGTCCCAGAATTCGGGATGACAATGAATGACGGCGCAATGCTTGTCAGTTTCAGCGCGTTATGTCAGTATGACCCAAGTCAACTATGAAGCTCCTCCGTCCAACGTCAGTCTGGGCCGCAGACTCGCGCACGGTTTTCACCAGAAAACAAATCATGAGGTTTGTCTATTTCTTTTCTGAATGCAATCAAAACTGCCAAGTCTGTAATCAGACACAAGCGCGCAAGTGCTCTTACCTGTAGCAGTCACCTGCGATGTACCTGATATGCAAATTACCTCTGATGCGCCACACTTTCTTGGCTGTGGCTACATAATTATTGCTGTTACTCGAACCCTTACCGACATCTCGCAGTACGCTTCCACACAAAGGACAAAGGAGTTAAAATGCCCTCCGCCTCGCCAACCACCCCCCCCCCCCCCCACACACACACACACACACACACACACGCGCCCCAATCCAACCCCAGCCTTTCACCCCTCTTTAAAAAAAAAAAAAAAAAAAAAAAAAAAAAACAGCACAGCATCAGCATGTATAGGCATACAAAATGACAGTGTGCACAACACAAACAGTGCCTAACACATCAAGCTTGCATATTATCTGTACGTAACGTGTGTGCGTCGAAGGCAAGTACATTAGCTTAATGCTGCCTTCAAAAAGTACTGCATGGTCACAGTGGTACAACTTTAAATCACCCAAATTCAAAGCGCCCTGTATCAATAGCTGCGTAAGTGTCGTATAGCGTTGCCTGCGGCAACGCTATACGACACTTTCGCAGGAATTGATGCGGGGAGACTTTGATGATTTAAACTATTCACACTCATCACTATTTCGTAAAAAAGACACTTTAGCGGTCGACCTCCACTATTGATGAGAAATAAACCCGTGGTCAAAGGACTCTGATGAAGATCCTGGGGTCAGTTGCATGAGCCCTTAGTCCTGCACCAGCCACTAAGCAAGGTGCTTAGCTATAGCTATAGCTAATCACCTTGCTTAGTGGCTGGCGCAGGGCGCAAAGCCGGCTCCCTCATGCAGTTGGCCTCTGAGATTTCAGTCTTAGTCATGCGACAGGGATTCGGCTGTTCATTAACTCATTGTGTCCCAGGTACAAAATACCCACATTTTGGAGTTATCCTCTGAGGACTGCAATACAATGAGACAGATCGACCATGATAGTTCAAGCCGGGTGGTGCCAGAATAGGCTACGGCTTGCGGCGCCTATAGGCCCCAAGCTATTCTGGCACCACCCTTGAACTATCACGGTCGAGCCGTATCTTGCTGTGGTGTGTCGGGGCTGAATGATTTAAACGTGCAAATAAACATAAAAAGACAAAGCCGCCCGCGACAGCGACTCAACTTACCAACAACCATCAGCTGAGTGGTGTGCACTGATAGTCACGTGCAGAAAGCGCGCCGGCCAAATTCTGCCTAGCGCTGTTCAGTTATGCCGTGCCCAGGTTCAGTTCCGGTATCACTCAGCCTGTAGCGCAGTTTTCAACAGGAAAAACTGAAACATGATTACAATCAACGACCAGTCCCTCTGCACCAGGCTGATTATTCAATTGCGACATCCTGACACTAAAACTGGCAACGGCGTTAATCAGTCAGGTATCTATGTACTACACGGAACTTGACGAGTCAGTGTCAGTACTGGTTACACCAGCGGCGGTCGCCTGGTGTCATTAATTGCGGCAAACCTTGTGTCTGATTAATTTAGCGTATTGAACTGCTCGGCTGTTGCACTGTTGATTCAGTTTAGCGGCTAGACTTTAGCTACGATTCGATTATTCCGTTATGGAACCGCCACAAGATGACCTCACTATTTGTGAGCAGTATATGTCACTTTGGCCGAAGTCAGTCATTTTGGTCGACGCCGAGCTTGAGACCCAACAGACAAGCTACACATATAGCCCGGAATAGACTACGTCGTCGGTTGTCCTACTCAGTGAACCTGGCAAACCGACCTTCAGTGCACACAAGCCATTGTCTGCTTGGCGCGCCGCTTCCGCAGTACTGACGAAGGTCGCACTTGAGCCGCCATTTTTCTGCGAAATGACTAATCATTTATCTGCAAGAGGCGTAGATCCTCATGAGCCCCCCGCAACTGCGGGGGCTCATGAGGATCTATGCCTCGTGCTGCCGATGAGACTGCTTCTAATGACTATGATACGGTGACTGACTGGGCGGAGGCGCCGGATGTCTTCCTCGGCGGACGGACACCCGCAAAGTCGGGCTGAATTACTCCGGCCGGTTTATCAGTACGCTCAAGTCATAAATTTAGTCTGCCTTCTCAAGTCACTCAAGCTTCAGCGGTCAGTCAGTCGCAGTTTTCAAAATAAACAAGCCTAGAAGCAATAATAACCGTAGCACAACAAAACGTAATGACTGACATGGGCTATGTACCTACTGGCCCGGCATACAGTCAACTGAAGGCACAACTGACTGACGAGGCCCAGCGTTGCCTCTTCAGTTTCAAATCCACTTACTTTCAAAGCGGAGGCTACTGACTGGCCTCAGTACAGTAAATAGAGGTGAACCAGAAGTGTATGCCGCTTAGTAACCTCTTCTACAAACGAGAAATAAGTTGAGTCAGTTTTAACCCTGTGGCTGTCGGTAGCGCTTTTTGTGGCGATGATTCTGTAGGAATCATCGCGACAAAAAGCGCTACCGACAGCCAAAGAGTTTTTAAAAAAAAAAATTTTTTGATGCATTCAGTTGGTTGACAAGGGCGGACAGTTTCAGTGGATTATATATACAATCGCATTGTTATCTGCCCGGGTGAGTGTTAGTCCACTGAATGCATCAAACCCGTCAGTGCATGAGTCTTTGTCCAAGAACTTACACTGAGCGACCAGCGCATACAATAATCAGTCGAGATTTTGCGGATCGCGGATTCAGAACGGTTTGCTTGACTGGAAGCAAACTGAATCAAAAGGGTGACACTGGCAGACAGTCAGTTTCTGGTACCGTCTACGACAGCACGTGTAGTACTCTCTGAGCGCACAACACACACTAAACCAGCCGAGTTTCTCTGTGCTGGAGCCTTGCAAAACGCGGGCAACCAAGTCATTTCAGATTGTCAACCGCAGAACAATATCAATCTGCACGAGACACAGACACTCATAAGCCCCTGGAAATTGCGGGGGCTCATGAGGATCTATGCATCTTACGGAAAATCAGTGTAGAGAATCTACAGGCCTCTTCGAGAACCAGGTCATAAATGAAACAGTCAGTCCAACACGGCTTGTCTTACAGCCTGTAAGACAAGCCGTGTTGTGGTTGCGCAACGCAGAGGACAGTTTAGTTCTGGCTGTCGCCAGTACAGCCTTGAAGTGACACTGTCTTCTTCTAAGCAATGTCCTCATCCTTCTAACCCTTTGGCTGTCGGTAGCGCTTTTTGTCGCGATGATTCGTGCAGGGAGGAATAACAACACCCAGACATTCCGCCTGCAGGGATCATCGCTACAAAACTGAAGCGCTAGCGACAGCCAAGGGGTTACGCCCCGCATAATGTGCAGTAGGAGTTACTGACATACTGACGATACTGACGTAACCGGCGATTGCTTTTTGTCAAAACCCTATAGGATTTTCTCAGCTGTGCGCGGGCCAACTGCGCGGGCGTGGGCCCGAGGATCTTTTGTTAATAATTCGACCAGGTACTAAACTGTGCACAAAAAGCAGTGTCTCATGTTCAACTTTGGAATAATGAATTCATGTGAAACATGCACGGTGGCATGTGAAATTTTGTCCAGAAACAAAAACGTGTATTGACAATAAATTTATGACCGTGGCAGATCATCTCACTGCCCCGTGAATCTGGACATGTTGTCTGGCCTCTTTACCACACATAGAATGCAAGCGCACGGTGTTTAAAATGTTTTCATGTTGAAATTGCATCTGAAGTTACGACGTCTTACACAGCCATGTACCCGACCCGAAAAAGTGATGTTTCGCAACACGGCCTGGTATCGCATAATCACATAAACCTGACACTCAACCCAACGTACTTTTGGAAGCTGAAACCAACCGGAAGTGGGAACAGGTGTAAATTTCAGTAACAATTTCGCGTCAGTGTTGCAAGAGGCATAGAACCGCAGGAACCACTGAAGGAGTCCCTGCGGTTCCTATGCCCTTTGCACATGGGTGGATTACAATGAGGAGTGTCTTGGCCTGACAAAGGTGTTTTCAGTTGGAGCGTCATGCTCTGTTGCTCTTGAAAAGAATTTTTTTGTAAACAACGTCACTGCCGACTGGGTTACGTGCGGCAAAGTAGTGAGTAAATTATTTCTCTCTTCAGCTTAAAAATATGCTGTTCCCTCTTCTTCTTCCCGCACTATTGTAGAGTAGGGCTCTTATCGGAGCGTAGTTACTTTTCTTCTTCCCTTAAATAAAGTCAGGTTTATGTGAAGGTCAATGACTTTCTACGACGTATGCTGGGCAACCAAAAATAAAAAGAAAGTTAAACTCAAGAGTTTACGGCAGAATTTTACGGCAGAGTTACCGGCTGAGTTGCGCGGGCTAGCCGGCTGCAGATTCTGGCTGCTCAGTAGTGCAGTCGGGCCCTGAAGGTGTCAATAGACTGATATGAGGGAGCAGACATATGTTGTTGCTTGAAGGTGGTTTCCGTCCCTCAAGGTGACAACACAGGGTTATGCCGCCTGAACCTGCCTATATCTGCACCATGTAATAATGCTCAGTCGAATTTTGCCTCCAAAACTCGATCAGTATAGTAAGGCTGAGAGACTCATCTAAAACAGGCAATTTCTCCGCACTGTTCATTTGCGTGCACACTCGTTGTCTCCTTCGATCCGCTTCCCGGCTGATCAGCCCTATCGAATGAAGGGAGACAACCAGTGTGCCTTTTCAAGTTCGTGTCCTGGGTATGACACTGATCAGTACAGACTTAGCCCGTCCACTGAGCTGATGGACCATGATAGTTCAAGGATGGTGTCAGAGCAGCTTGGCGCCTGTGGTGCAAACTGTTCTGGCACCACCCTTGAACTATCATGGTCGTTTTGAGTTCTTGGCCTGACTTGTCAGCTGAGTCTCAATACCGGCAGTAGAAGACAAACCGTGGGCCCAAATTGGGGAATATAGACTGACTTAAAGTTCAATATCTTAACCCATTTAACCTACAGCAGGAGATGGATTGACCATGATAATTCAAGGGTAGTGCCAGATTTGTTTGGCGCCTATAAAGGCGCCAAGTTAATCTGGCACTACCCTTGAATTATCATGGTCAAGCCATCTCGGTACAGTCATTAGGCAACGCCTCCAAATTTTGACAAATGGGACTTTGGGGCTAAAAGGGTTAAAAACATTTCTGACCTTAGACACTTGGGCTATCTTTGTTGAGTCTCCGTCCCGTTATATTGGCGGAAAACACTGGACAAACCTGCAGAGCCGGAGAACTTCCCGCTGACTTTCATGTAGTGTGAGTCCGTTGTGGCGACAGTGACCCGCATCGGCCACAGATTGGACTATCACGTGATGTCGCAGCCGACTGCCGGGCATGCAACAGTGCTTTCATCCTGTGCATGTTCCTATAATAACCTTTTTGTCACATGTAGGTCTACTACAAGAGGAAACTGGAAACTGAATAGGTCATAGTCATGTCAAGCGTTTACTTCCTCATGTACTATTAGAAGTAGTGTGTGTGTGTCAGTGTGTGTGTGTGTGTGTGTGTGTGTGTGTGTGTGTGTGTGTGTGTGTGTGTGTGTGTGTGTGTGTGTGTGTGTGTGTGCGTGCGTGCGTGCGTGCGAGCGTGCGTGCGCGCACGCGCGCGCGTGCGTGAGTGCGAGTATGAGTCCATAAGCGTAGCATTTTTGAATGGTGACTTTATAGATTGTTTATAGAGCGTGTTGTATTTTTTTTAATACTTTTTGTAAATTGCGTTTTTGTAATTATTTTTGTTCAGTTAGTTTTTGTTAAGCGCCTAGAGCTCTAATCCGAGGTTAGGCGCTATACAAGTACTCATTATTACTATTATTATTATTATTATTATTATTATTATTATTGTCAGTTGTAGATCTGGGGCAGGAGGGGGAATCGGCCTAGGGGTTCCGCGCCCCTCCCGCCCCATCCCTCCATCCCAATCCCCCCCCCCCCCCCAACTGATTTGTTTTAAACTATGCTGAGCAAGTCTGCCACTGATGTGGACACTGATCTTTGGTGCCATTGTTCAGCTTGTGTTCTTCATTGAAAACGACAATTATATGCGGCGCTGGGGGGAAAAATGAGGAGAAGAACCCAAAGGAGAAAGAAACACGTTTAGGCTGAAAAGCCAGTTACAACACAATGTACTGACTTAGTATTCATATGTTGCCACAGTCCTTCTGCGATAATGAAGATAAGTAGCGACTGATCTCTATATTTGTTTGTTTTTTGTCTATTTCGAAAAGGGTATTTATCCGAAATATTAATAAATTGTGTTGTAACTGTCTTTTCTAAGCGTGTGTCTTTCTCTGTTGGGTTCTTCTCTGCATTTTACACGCTTGGCAATAACCTTTTTGGTCTGGACTGATTGGGGGGAAAAAACTGTAACCGGTTCTAATTCTCAACCTCCCCCCCCCCCCCCCTCCCACCACCACCACCAGGAGCAGAAGTATAGTTTTCATTAACCGAATCCCGCCACTGGACGCATATTTTGTTTCTTAACTCAAGTCTTTCTTCATCCGGCCAACGCGGACCAAAAGCCGCCACAACCGTCCAAAGAATATCATGTCAGTGTGGATATATAGAAATTGGTCTCAGCAAGAGGCATAGATCCTCGTCGCCACGCCACCTACTGCGCATCCGGTGCCGACGACAGTGTTGCAGATGCCTTACGCGGCATCCGATTGCGTAAGAGAGGCCGCAGGGGCGGAATTAGCAGAAGGCAGGACGCACCACCACACACACTACCACACACTTCTTCATCTCTTCCAATGCCCTTCCACCCCTTCCGCCTCCCCGCCTTCTCCCCCTTCCTTCCTTCTTCTTCCATTTCTTCTCTTCTCTACCTCATCCACTGCTCCCTGCTCTCCTCGGCTGCCCCCTCCCCCACCCTCATCCCCCTTCCTCCCCTCACCCCCTCCTCCTTCGCCTGCTTTTTCCTCCTCGTCCCCTCCTCCCCCTTTTTCCTCCCCTTCACCCTCCCCCTCCCTCATCTTTTCCTACTCCCCTTCCTCCCCCTCTCCCCTCCCCCCCTCCTCTCGCATCCTCTTCCTTACCCGGCTCTCCTTCCCCGCCTGTTCCTCCTCCCCCCTCCACCCCTCACTCCTCTTTCCACCCTCCATCCTCTCTCCCCCTCCCTACCCTCCTCCTCCTTTGTCCTCTTCTTCGTCCGTCTCTTCTCCCTCTCCCTCTGCTGTCTCTTCCAACCTAAAACTGTGTCTGTTCAATGCACAGTCTGTCTGCAAAGATGGCAAAGCTGACGTGATTTCAGATTTCATTCTAGACAATGACCTAGATGTTGTCGTGATCACCGAAACGTGGCTCCGCTCAGCTGGCGATGAACCCATCATCGCCAGCGTCACTCCGAGCGGCTACCGCCTGGCCTCCTTCCCGCGTGCTTCCAGAGGGGGTGGCATTGCCATCATCTACAGGGACTGTCTTTCGGCTCACCTCTCCTTCTCTCAGTCTCTCCCTTTTGCCCATCCCTCCTTTGAGTCTGTCGAGACCGTAGCAACACTCCCTGGCCAGTCCCTCATCTTCTCATGTATCTATCGCCCCCCTCCAAGCTCTCAAAACAAACTCACAAACTCCATGTTCCTCACCGAGTTTGACCTACTCCTCGATCACTACAGCACACGACCCGGAAAACATATCCTCCTAGGCGACTTTAACTTCCACTTTGACAAACCCGACCACCCCGACACAAAACGCCTTTGCACGTCACTTTCAAACCACAATCTTACACAACACATCACTAAACCCACCCAGCGACTCGGCCACACTCTCGACTGGATCATTACCCGCACCTCCGATCAACTCTTTCTCGACTCTGACACCTCCTCTGTGCTTCCCTCATCTCCCTCAATCTACCTCCCCCGAAAGAAACCAAGCTCATTGTCGCTCGTCGCAAACTAAAATCTGTCAACCGCGAGAGCTTCTTCGACGAAGCTGTCGACCTTCTCTTGGACCCCGCCCCCTCTCCCGATCTTGCATCCCATTTCGATTCCTCCCTTTGAAAACTTCTAGACACCCATGCCCCTGTCACCATCTGCTCCATACCCAACCGACTCCCCTCCCCCTGGCTCACTGACGACATAGCTGAGGCCAAGCGCGAGCGCCGACAAGCGGAACGCCGCTGGCGCTCATCTGACCTCACCGTTCACAGACAGATCTTCCAAACAACTAGATCCAAAGTCTGCAAAATGATCTCCGACTCTAAATGCAAACACCTTCAAAACCAAATCCTGGAATCCACTTCTTCCAAAACCCTCTACGCCACCATGAACACACTCCTAGGCACTTCTAAAGACTCTCCCCAACACACACAGCAAAGAAGAACTCCCGTCCGCTTTTTCTACCTATTTTTCGGACAAAATCCAAACTCTGCGCAACACACTCGACACTCTGCCTTCTCCGCCTTGCCCTCCCGACCCCACCTTTTCCGGCACTCCCCTCTCGTCCTTCCGCCCCGTCTCTCAGGATGAAGTCCTCAAGACCATAAAGTCCATGCCCTTCAAAACCTGCGAACTAGACCCCCTCCCAGCTTCTCTCTACCGTGACGGCCTTCCAAAACTTATGCCCTTCATTACCGACATCATCAACGCATCTCTAGAAAACGGCTCCGTCCCCGATATCTTCAAGTCCGCCATCGTCCGTCCTCTCCTAAAAAAACACAACCTCGACCCAAACGAACTCAAGAACTATCGCCCAGTCTCCAATCTCTCTTTCCTGTCCAAGCTTCTTGAGAAGGTTGTTCTCAATCAGCTCAACCTCCACCTCACCGACAACAATCTCCTCAGTCCATTCCAGTCTGCCTATCGCAAACATCACAGCACTAAAACAGCACTTCTACATATCTTAAACGATCTGCGTCTCTCCACCGACTCGGGCAACATCTCTCTTCTTAAACTACTTGATCTCTCTGCCGCCTTTGACACTATTGACCACTCTATCCTCCTCCACCGACTCCACCACTCCTTCGGCATCACTGACTCTGCTCACTCCTGGTTTCTCTCCTACCTCTCCGACAGAGAGCAGTCCGTCACCATCAACGGCGTCTCTTCCAACCCAGTCACGCTCTCCTGCGGAGTTCCACAGGGGTCCGTCCTGGGCCCGGTCCTTTTCACACTCTACAACTCTCCCTTGTCCAACATCATCCAGTCTCACCGCATACACCACCACCTCTACGCTGACGACTCACAACTGCTAGACAAAGACAAACTCGACAACACTCAGTCACTACTGACTCGCACGGCTGACTGCTACGAAGACGTGAAAAACTGGATGACAGCAAACAAGCTTAAACTGAACGACGACAAAACGGAAGCCATGCTGGTAGGCACTCGCCAGAAACTCTCCCAGCTCCCTCCCTCTCTCCACCTTCAACTCGATAGCACCCCCATCTCCCTCTCTGACTCGGCCAAGAACCTCGGCGTTATCCTCGATTCCTCTCTGTCCATGACCAGCTTCGTCTCCGCCACGGCCCAGGCATGCTATTTCCACCTCCGCCACATCAGTCAGATCAGAAAATACCTCACTACCAAAGCTGCCACCAAACTTGCTGTCTCTCTCATCTTATCTCGCATCGACTACTGCAACTCTCTTCTTTCCGGCCTCCCCCACTCCACCACTTTCCCTCTCCAACGCGTCCAGAACAATGCTGCCCGCCTCGTCCTCAGAAAGAAAAAATCCGACCACATCACACCCCTGCTCAAACTCCTTCACTGGCTCCCCATCCCCCAACGCATCCAATACAAAATTCTGTCTCTCTGCTACAAATCCCTGAACAACTGCGCTCCTGCCTATCTCTCCAACTTACTTCACCCCTACACACCTTCCCGCTCCCTCCGCTCTGCCTCCGACCCTCTCCGCCTCCACATCCCTCGCACCAAACTCAACACTTTCGGCCCCCGCTCCTTCTCCGTCTACGGTCCATCCACCTGGAACACTCTCCCACTCTCTCTTCGTCAGAAACACTCTCTCTCCTCCTTCCAGTCCGCCCTCAAAACTCACCTCTTTCAACAGTTCTAGCACTATATCACCACACTCCCCACCGGAAGCTGACCGTCGTAATGTTTTTCACTACTATTTGTGGTACGTGAGCCATTGTCTAAAGCGTGCGCATGCGTGCGCGAGTTGTGAGTGCGCGCTTAGAGTTATAATTATTATAAGATAAGCGCATTACAAATACCGTAATTATTATTTATTATTATTAGCCCCCGTCGTTCGCATATTCTCGGCAGTGAAGGGACTAAGGATTTCCACAAACTCGCTGAGCTGTTGAAATGCACGGTCGGATCAGTTACCTCGAAGGGGGTGGGGGGGGGGGGCAGTTCCAACCTTTTTGTTTGGGACCTTTAACCTGACACAACTTGAAACGGGCCTCCACGACGATCTTCCAGTGGCCGAAAAATCACTGAAACAACGGTGGTGGATGGGGGGGGGGGGGACTATGGGGGGAGATAAAAGGCGTGTGTGTGTCAAGACTTTTACCACGCGCCAAAATACCAAACAACGCTGGGGGCGTTAGCGTGTGTGTCAAACTCGCCACAAAATTAAGCAGGCAGTACTAATGTGGAGGGGGGGGGGAGGGAGGGGGGGGAAGGGGAGGGGGGGGGCAACACCCCAAAAAAGGACTTTGTTATATAACATTTTACAGAATTTTGGGTCGGGAGGGGGAGGGGGTCCAAAACCCTTTGAACCACCCCACCTCCCCCCACCCCCCTCAGATCCGTCCCTGATATGGCATGCCGGATGGCGGTCACGTCAGTCGTCAACGATTGCGCACGGTGAAACGGAAACGGGAGGTAAGAGAGAACCCGTCTAGAGCTTGCCAAACGAGCTGTTCTCGTTTATGTCCCTTGTACCGCACTCTCGCAAAACTGAACAAGCCAGTTTCCAAATTAGGTCTTACTGAATGAGCGATTGTGTGCCTGACGTCAGGCTATTGACAGACATAATAATCATATATGGTATCATTCAGTCGTTCCACTATAGGGACGATGCATTAAAAATATCAGTTTATGTACATACCCACCAGCCACCACTGATATGCGCTTGAGTGAGTTGTGCGCCCAGCCGATAATACCGGCGTCTCGCAAATGGAGGAACCGCCCTCAGACCGCCGGGAGGACCGGGATCTAGATTAACAATTCAAGGGAGGTAAACACATAGATGACAGGGCTTTCTGGTCCCGTCAAAAATGTGTTACGCCCCCTGCATTATATCTGTGCCAGTCGTCGCCCTGTTACGTATTGTGACAGCGTTGTCGACGGTTTATTGCACAACCGGCGTTTAGACAGGCGGCGTTTTGAGCTGATTATTGTACTGATCTCTCTCGGTATTTATCACACCAGTTTTAGTACGAGTGACAAACTGCACGCAAACTGGTGACTCACCACAAGTACTGATCCATGCAGGTATGATTAGTTGATATGGACCATGATAAGCCTCCTACTACACTACTAGTGCCAGTGACATCAGTGATTTTAGCCCTTTGGCTGTCGGTAGCGGGTTTTTTTCGCGATGACTGATTCCTGCAAGAATCATCGAGGACAAAAACCGCTACCGACAGCCCGAAAGGTAAAAAAATGTGTAACCTGTCTTTTTTCCAAGACCGAAGTTCCGCATCCTATCTCATTTCTATTCATTTATGCATCAGTGAAAATGATATGCAAAAAATAGTTATTGAACTGGCTGCACTGACAACAACGCTAGATCAGTCACCAGATTAGGCCCCCAGTCTTGATCCTCACTCCCGACCCCTCACTGTGTGGGCAGGCCCAGGCTTCTGGTGATTGCCGCCGCGCAGTTGACTGAACTGAAGTGATAAGTACACCTATGTCACCTGTGAAAGACTTGTGATGGACAGAACATTATGTCACTGATTATTGATATAATCTCATGTATTTTATCAGTTTGTATAATCACTTACTAAAGGCCACTGCTGGTTTTCAGTCTAACAGTTCACACAAGACCGCGACATGACGGGCTCAGCAATGGCTTCAGTCGGCGTACATGTCAGTAATAAATTTAAAGTAAATGAAGTGCGGGGTTTTTTTTTTTTTCGCCTTGAGTGTGGCACAGCCGCCAAAGTCACACTGAGTTCGGGCATAAAATCCGAGCTGATCTAACCCATTTTGGCCCAAGACCACATTTACCAAAGTTTTTGAGTTGTCGTCTTAAGACTATGCTTTAGGACTGAGATGGATCGACCATGATAATTCAAGGGTACTGCCAGATCAGCTTGGCGCCATCAGGCGCCAAGATAAGTCTGGCAGTACCCTTGAATTATCATGGTCGATCCATTACTGCTGTATTGCTTTGGGGCTAAATAAAAGGAACCCCACAGTACGACCCCACGAAATAGAAACTGAAAAACTCCGAGCCGTCACTGACACTGGTTGTCTCCCTCCGGCGATTCGCTACCGCTATAAGCGGTAGTCGTGAACGAATCGAAGAAGACAACCAGTGTACTTGCCGCAGATAAGAGGTGAAAGTCAGTCAAAGACATAAGAAAGACCTGACGGAGTCATCAGCAGGTGCAATTTTCAAGTGCGTGAGTGCAGCCCGTCTGACCCGTTGCCAAAAGCACAGGATCTCAAGCCCGGCCGGACCAGCGCTGGGTAGATAATAAAAGTTCAGTCGCGGCGGAAAATCTCAGAATTTCGTCATTTAGTTTAGACGTCTGGCTGGCTGTTTCTCGGGCGAAGAAGGTGGTCGGGCGTTCCAGTGTACTGTCGTCTGCACTCCAGATAGCACTCTTCCATCTTGAATTTGGCGGATTGTGCGGTGTACATGAGGCGGGGAAAGGCCGAGATAGCCCTGACTGTCGGGCCCTATCAAGACTTGCAGTTTATCTTCCCCACGGATGCGTACGTAGTTATCCCCAAGAGGCATAGATCCGCATGAGCCCCCGCAAATGCGGGGGCTCATGCGGATTCATGCCTCTTGCAAGCCTCATGTACGACTGTGCGTTCAGACTGAGCGAAGGAACTATGGCGGGAGACTACTCTAAGAAGGGTTCTGACAAACGGAAGTGTTGACAGCGCCCTCACAGCTAATTGTGAAAAAAGTGGCGGGAAGGCGGCCTCGGCAAGACAGGAGCAGCAGACGAAGTACTGACGACAGATGCCTCGCGCCACAGAGCTATATAGGCCAGAGGTACATTTACCTGGAGCGGTCTGCCAGTGAAATGCCCGGATTAGCCTCGGGAAGTCTTGAGGTTGTAAGAATTATTTGAACTGACTCTCTGTAGAGAAGCGGAGACTGAGATCGCCGGAGAACCGCCGGATCCCGGAAGTGTACTTTCTGTTCTCAGGCCCGGTGAGTTCGGAGATGCAGTAACTACACCGTATGGTCAGACATCTGATAGCGGATGTACAATAAAGAGTTATACTCTTTGTGTGTACAAGGAGACTAGTACCACTGACTTCTGAGCTGTTTTGAGTCCAACAGAAACCAATGAGGCCGCTGTATATATACAACCACCATGCGCAAATTCAAGTCGGTGAATTAAGGGAGGAGACCCGCCGAATATGAGGCAGTGCCTAACTGATATGAAACATCCTACTCCCGTCGAAATGGCGAATAACTTTTCCAAATTCTGTTGTGCAGTAAAATAGAGCTGACTCAAGTTACTTAACCTTATTTCCAGTGCAAGAATGTCCTGTGCCAGTGAGTCTGAACAGCCGCGACGACGTCAGTTTTTACCTGCAGTTGAAGAGGTGCAAATCCTGTAATCTTTAGATCAATGCCTACTGCTCTCACAAGGGAAGTTTTGAATGGCAAAAAGTGTCATCTTTAATTAAAGATCGTCATGTAGGTGGCTTTGTTGTTCGTTAAGAACAGGTGGTCTCACGAAGGTGGTCGCTCATTACAGGTTCTGCTGTATTGTATTTCACACCAAGGGTCTTTACATCCATCTCGGTCACACAAGTTGTCATTACAAAATGATGTAATGCTTAGTAAGAGGTTATTTTGCTGAGGGGGATGGACTGGGACTCAACAATACCGAAGATGTATCCTCCCTACGGCTGAAGGGATCACCATGTTTATCGCCGAATAAAGACCTAGGGGACAGTTCCATGAGTGAGCTTAATCCTGCGCCAGCCACTATGTAAGGCCGGTGCTCCGCGAGCACCTTGCAAAGTGGCTGGCGCAGGACCAAGCTCGATCATGCAACTGACCTGCCTCAGTTCACACTGAGATTCTTTCTTATAAAAGTTTACTTGTGTCTACGACCACATTCCAAGCGCTGACTGAGACACATCGCACCTTAAAAGGTCCACGGGCCACTCTCTGGGCGTTAACCACAAAACTGTTTTCGCGAAGACTGTGTACCATTCTTCTTATTTCAAATCCTATACTGACGAGCAAATAAAATGCGCCATCACTGGATTCATCGGAAACACTTTGGTGTTTCTGATGAATCCAGTGATTTTGTTTGCTTGTCAGTATGGTTTTACAAGACTTCTAGGGATGAAAACTTGAGTGTTGTGCTAGGTGTAAAAACTAGTGTCTGAAAAAATCTAGCTTTAAAACAAAACTGAGTCACGCTCGGAGTCAATTTAGTTCATTCAAGATGGGATCTCTGCACTCTGTCCACCCTATTCCTCATAAGATTTCCTACAGTTTTTTTCTGTCATACTGTAACCACATCCATATCACATTCAGATTACTGCATACGCCCAAACAAAATCAGTCTTATCTTTTCATCAGATAAAGTGTGGAATTATTCCTTTGACGGCTGCTACTGTAGATATCGCTCGGCGGAACAGGCGCGTAATAGCTACGCCGCGGGGTTTTTTCCCCCCGCCGAATGGTATGGTCAGTGCATTGCAGTCAAGGGTTTAAAAAAAAAAACTGTGATAGCTGATGTTTGAAAAAAATCTGATGTGTAAGAACTAATCTGAAACTTGGTGTGAAGTGAGTTTGCAACAACAAAAAAAAAACCCACCGAACTGCACCCATTGAGCGGTGGTTGTAGCTGAAAACTAACACCCTGCAGCCGAATTTGATCAGCAACAAACATAGATTCTCATACGCATCTGCGACTGCAGGGGCTCATGAGAATGTATGCCTGTTGTCGGCAACCAGGGTGTTATGTGAATCTATGTCTCCTGCAGCTGGATGTGGCTAAGGCCTCGGTAGACGGGATGGCAGTGAGTGCGCGTGTCGGCATCGCTCGTCACCAGTACCCGCGTGTCTCGTGCCGACACGTGTCTACCCTGCGTGCCTCCCTCATCCGTCTCCCCCGCCACCACGTGCTGGTGCAGGTCAACCCCTTGTCTAACCCCCCGACGCCCTACTCCGTCTGGGAAACAGAGAAGTAAGTGACTCAGTGCAAGAGGTTTGGAAGTCCTTTGCTTCTGCCATGCCCCATACCTTTTTTTCTTAGCCGAGGGGGTGGGGGGGTGCTGTAGTACCAAAGCAACCCCCCCTCCCCTGGATCCGGCCCTGCTTTTGCACACGCTGAAACTGATTTTTTTTTTTTTCACTTGGCGACTGAGGGGTACGGGGTACCCTTCACTGCCTGAAAATACTGAACACAAGCCAACTGCAAGAGATATAGATCCCCATGTGCCCCCGCAGTCGCGGGGACTCATGAGGATCTGTCTCAGTCTTGCCGAGACCACTTTGTATCATGTTCCGTGGACGGTTGTGGCTTCTGGTCGTTGAATGAACTCAGATTTCAGAACTATACAATATACGTACAGTTGCAGGGCAGGGCCCCCAAGCATAGTCTCGGCCTTCGGATTGTGCTGATGCTCAGTCATATCACAGCGCAAAAGTTTAAATAGTCCCAGCCGATGACGGGGGGGGGGGGGGGGGGGGGGGGGGGGGAATCCGACGTGAAATCTGTGATACTGGATAGTACAAACACAGTCTGGGTCTTGCCGGCAAACGAAAATGTTGACTTTCTTCCAGTCCGTCAAAACTTGGATGGAAACAAGGATTCGGCACTGAATCACCGAAGGCGGCTCTTAGGAAATCAAAGCTGGCATGTACGACGGCTCCGGATTATCATAGCTTCATTTTGTCTTTTCGTTTAGTTCAACTCTTTGTATCAGTGACTACTTTTTCTGTTTAATCTGAGTAGGCCTACTGCACAAATTTTACAGGCTGATTGTAGACCTACTATACTGATGCTACATTAAAACTGCCCACGACAATTAACCCCTTCCCTGCCAACGTACGTAGACTTGTTTTCTGAAATTCAGTTGTTTTCACTGAACGACCAGATTCAGCCACAACTGTCCAAAGAACATGGACGCAAAGTGGTCTCAGCAAGAGGCATAGATCCTGATGAGCCCGGGGGCGCATGAGGATCTATGCATCTGGCAGTTAGATCGCGTTTACGTTTTCTCGACAGTGAAGGGGTTAAACACAGAAAAATAAATACATAACCGATGAATAAAAAATACCTGAAAATGGACAGACACGAACAGAAACAGTAACAACTTGAACCACACCAGTTTCCAATTATTAATTATTTTCACTGGAGTGGCTTTTTTTTTGGGGTGTGTGTGTGTGGGGGGGGGGGGGGGGGGCAGCTTTTATGATTATTGGTTACTTTACAGCCTCCGAACTGATCAGCCGTTGATAAATCAATAAACAAGGGGGGGGGGGTGTGTCAGGTAAACAACCTGCGAAAAAACAACGATAAAATTCAAATCTCAATTTTTTTTTTTTAATTTTATTTAAATAAACGATACAGCCGTATAATTGTTTCTTCCCAATTTGTTTTCTCAACAACAAAAAATATTGAGGGGAAGGGGGATACTCTCGTCCTCCCTACATATTCAAGGGTTGGGGGGGGGGGGGGATGCAGCCGTCTCCTCCCGGTAGGAGGTGTTCGGATTGTCGTCGGCCCGACCGGCCCAGCGTCGACCTTTTGTTCACAGGAGGAAAACTAATTTTACAAAAACCGTGATGCTCGGACAATCGGCTTACGTACTTCGCAGTGCTTTAATTAACCCCTTCGCTACCGAGTAAAAGTGAACACGATCCACCTGCAAGCGACATAGATCCTCGCGAGCCCCCGCAGTCGCGGGGGGGGGGGGGGGGGGCTCGTGAGGATCTATGCCTCTTGCTGAGCCAGAACAATTTGTATCCATGTTCCTTGTGGCTTTCAGTCGTTGAATGAACAAGGACTTTGGAAATAAAATATGCCGGCGTCCAGTGGCAGGGAAGGAGTTAAGAAATGTGTCGAGTATTTACGTGTTTAATTTAGTAATGGGTCCAGGGGTCAGTTGCATGAGTGAGCTTAGTCCTGCGCCAGCCACAAAGCAAGGTGCACCGCTATAGCGGCCGCACCTTGCTTAGTGGCTGGCGCAGGACTAAGCTCACTCAATAACTGGTCCCAGGCTTTTAGACCCATCTGCTTATTAATCTGAAAATGTTCCTTTGTGCGCGGTTTGTCCAGTGTGTGATCTCTTTCTTGCGGATAGATTAGAGAAAGGTTCGTTGCAGACTTTTCTAACCCATTTAGCCCTGATGCACTACAGCAGGAGCTGGCTTGACATGATAATTCAAGGGTAGTGCCAGATGAACTTGGCAGCACTGATCAGTGCGGTAACAAACTTTTCACGTTTTCTCGAAATAATCAAGACGTTTTCACTGATCACGAAGACTGATCTTAATTTGGCTTTCACGTTTCTTGAACAGATCACAAGGATGAAAAACTGCCAAACTGATATCAAGATTTACAAAGCAAAAACGCCAATCACGAATCGCGATTATTTAAGGCATTACCCCCCGCCCCCTCCACACACACACACACACACACACACACACACACACACACACACACACACACACACACACACACACACACACACACACACACGCACACAAACAGATCATAGAGGGCGGGGTGCGGAGAGATGATCTGACCGTTAAATTTCCACTAAACACCTTTGCCCAAAATACTCCGCCCCTCAAGACACGGGAAGCCGAGACAAAGCCGTTTTATGCCAGCGGCGACAAACTGTTTACGACTGCCGTGCACGCGGCCATAAACATTAATTACGCACGCGCTTGTGCACACGGCCCGTGGGTGGCCTAGTCACGTGCAGCTGCGAGTTATGTGCCCTGATATGGCGCCAAAATGCAGGAGTTGCGTACCTTGATGTGGCGCCAAAAATGAAGATGCTACGTGAGTATTTCAGCTGGGTGACGCCAGATAGTTCCAACATCACAGTCGTGTATGCAGAGTTATCCATCAGCAAGACGCCTAGATTCTCGTGAGCCCCTGCAGCCGTATGGGCTCGTGAGAATTTGTGCCTCTTGTCGTAACTATTGTTTGCAAGGAGGGACTTAACTCAGTCTTTTAGCCCCTGATCCCTACAGCAGGAGATGGCTTGACCATGATAATTCAAGGGTAGTGTCAGATTCGCAACTGATACATAGTCGTTAGGCAACACCTCCAAAATTTGAGAAATGGGACCTTGGCAATGGGGCTAAAAGGGTTAAATCTTTACTCTTTGGTTGTCTTTAACGCATTTTGTCAAGAAAATTCCTGCAGGAATCTCCTCAATAAAATGCTAATTAGTTAGTTGGGTTAACACCGAGCAGGCGACTAAGGCCATCTCACGGCGGAAAGGGTACAAATAGCCAGCCAGACTAAAAGTAAGGTTTTTCGACAAGATGTAAATATATATTTCAGGCTAAAATGTCGTAAAAGTCTTTAAGGGATGTGTCTACAGACTCTTGAAAAGGTCAAAACAGTAAAATCCACATGGTCTTTATATAATCAAATCTTGCTGAAAATGTTGGACTCTCACAGAAAACGTAACACTTATTTGTCCGGGAGGGGGGGGGGGGGGGGAACAAATCCCGGAACAAAATGCTGTGTAGTGCTTGCGCCTCGTGTCGATTAAATCGGCACACCACTGCAAAAATTGTTTCACCGAAAACTGCTCGTCACAGGCACTACGGAATGCGCCACCGACAACTAAAGGGTTTAGATTAATTCATTCGCGGCCAGCCGCATCCGGATGCCCGGCATAAGCGAATGAGTTAAGGTATTCGTCAGGGATGGCTAGTCCCTTATAGCGGACTGTCTGGGTCGATGTAGAGTCTCTTTTTCGTTTCCAGCTTCGGAAGATGAATCTATAATGCATCCTATTTTTAACCCCCAAAAATAGTGCCTCGTTTTCTTGGTGCCTGAGGGGAGCATTTAGCTATTCAGGCAGTAAGTTGATCTCTGGAGCTCGCATGGAGTCAATCCAGTTTTTACGACGAGTAAGGTATACTTTTTATGTTATTCTGAATTCAGACCATAACTGAAATGTAGAAAACAGGACCCAGCAAAGCTAACCAAACTAAAATAAACCGTCAGTGCGGTAAGATGAGACCAACCAATGGTGCAACATAATTATACTCCATCCAACCTGACCGCCATGCTTGCAACGAACGACTCAAACGAGAACGAAACCACGGAAGATACTAATAAGCATAGACAACACTCTAAACACCTTAGTCCAAGAGGCAGAGACCCTGATATATACTAATGGTCAAAACTTAAAGGTCATTTTTTTAAATCGCAGACGCACCGATAACACCACACAAATAATGTAACGATACTTGGAGTCAGTATTTTGCTAATTTATTCAGTAACAATTTCATTTAAGTTGTGAGTAAATCAAGCAATTGTAACAACAGCAGTACGTTAGAATGTT
This sequence comes from Semisulcospira habei, assembly GCA_036245525.1. NCBI lineage: Eukaryota > Metazoa > Mollusca > Gastropoda > Semisulcospiridae > Semisulcospira > Semisulcospira habei. Next base: position 252,667,707 of record BTPG01000002.1, on the reverse strand, counting down.
CACCCACCCCTCATTTGAAAAGTCACACAAGACTGGTCCAGTCAGTAGCGAGTGTACCCACCGCTTACAGCCACGCATTTAATGCAGCGTTGACGCATGGAGTTTACCAGGGTTCGGAAAACGTGTGGGATCGCTTCCCACTCTTGATGCGGGAACAGAGTCAGCTGGAGGACACCTTGAGGTGGGGGGTGGTTGCTGGCTACACGTTGCCCCAGCACGTCCCAGAAGTGCTCGATGGGAGCCAAATCAGGTGAACGAGCTAGCCACTCCATCCTCATGATGCCCCGTTGCTCAAAGTAATCATCCACCACACGGGCGCGATGTGGTCGAGCGTTGTCGTCCTGCAGAACAGCATTGTCGCCTATGGCTTGGAGAGCTGGCTGGATGAGGGGCTGCACAATCTCGTCCCGATAGCGCAGTCCAGTCAGGGTGCCTCGGATGACGTGGAGGGGGGTCCTGCCTTCCCTGCTGAAGCCTGCCCAGACCATGACTGAGCCTCCTCCGTAGCGATCCACCTCTTGGACGCATCCATCCGTGAATCGCTCGTCCTGGCGTCTCCAGACCCTCACCCAGCCGTCGTTGAAGGACACAGCGAACCGTGACTCATCAGTAAACAGAACCTGAGTCCTCTGGAGTGTATTCCATCTCACATGTTGACGACACCAGGCAACCCGAGTACTGCAATGAGCTGGAGTGAGGGGTGTTCTCACTCAGTGCTGCTTTTCATGAAGCCAGGCCAATTTCGCGTAGACCTCGGCAGGCTGTGCTTCTGCCGACGTTAACGTTTGCAGCTTGCATCAGTTGACGTCGCAGAGTGGTTAACGTGACAGTTCGGTCGCGCAGAGCCGCCACACAAAGACATCTGTCCTCCCTTCTGCTGGTGGAGCGCGGGCGTCATCGTTCTGCCCTTCCAGTTCCTTGGAATCTTGCCAGCAGCCTCTGGATCACTGAATGGGACACCCCAAGACGTCTCCCAACTTTTCGTCCGGAAATTCCATCCTGCAGCCATGCTAGCGCCCGGCCTTGCGGATCTACTGGCGTTAGGCTTCGTCGTGGTCGCATGGTTAGGAAAGTGACAATTATGCCCTTACTGTACCGGTATTTATAGCGAAACAGAAGTGCTCAGTGTTCACGACTGACCCATTTAGCACGTGCATCGCGACTTTACCGAGTTTTTCCACCTGCCTGCCTTTGGTACGCTTGCCAATATTGCACAGCTTTTCACAAAAACTGACGATGTTTCACATGCATTTGACACGTTCGTGGAAATTGATTGTGACCGGGTACACCCGGCTCTCATAACTCATCTGATGTAATTTTGTTTGTTGCATCACGACTTGGTTTGCAAAAAGTGGTGTGTATTATCATTTAGTGGTTTTCCTTCAATGTAAGGTCTCGCAAGGTATTGCTTTCATTGATGCCTGCGTTAGTCCGACCCCTCCAGCTTACTTCTAGACCACTAGGTATTCAGCATCTGTTCCGGGGACGCAACCATATCAGCCGCCTCGTGGGCTGTGTTCTATAGCGTGGGTGCCTACAATGGCGATGATAGCTTGTGTTTGTGATGAGGTATTCTAAGTTTAATATCTCCTCAATGCCTGTACTGATTGTTTTAAACCAAGATCCATAAGATTCAGCATGATAGTCTCTTTCATTGTCCAATTTATTTCTAGTCCGATCGATTTTGGGTTTGCACCTTTTACATCGACCAGGTCTTTGGAGAAAAGTCCATTAAAAATTCATAGTTAATTTTAGCCGTCTGTAATCAAATCAATGTTTGATACTAGTGAAACTACATTCGCGGCTTTTTCGTTAGTAACAAACCGCAAGTTTCTAGGTCTTATAGTATCGGAGCTATGATCAGAAAACCGATCGCAGACTAACACAAATTTCAGCAATTCCGCTTCAACAGCACCGAATTCTGGAAGCAGGCCAGTGGTGCTTTCTTTGCGGCCCGCGCCTGCCGTATATAAAGCCCCTTCCGTAGCGCGCTTGCGGTCAGTACCACTCAGCCGTTACTTTGCCACAGACCACTCACGCTGCTACGACGATACAACTAGGAAGAACTACAATGTCGACTCCCTCTTAGCTCTGTAAGTAGCTCATGTATTGTATTTTGGGTCTTGAACTTTGTTGATTGATAAACTTTGATGCCTGATGTATATCGGTGCCTTGATGCATGTTTTGCCCTAGAGTTAGGAGTAAGCTGCTGAAGATGTAATTGCTGAGAGTGCCTTCACGGCAACTTTGTAGCCATTTTTGGCAGCCAGAACTTTGTGTAACTTTGTTGCGATAGTGGATTTCAGTGATTTCTAGTTTTGTCGCTGCTCGTACTGTAGCATTCGTCTTCCGATGGAGATTGGAATTTTGTGACGGAAATTTTGGGGTAAAACAGCATGAAGGTAATGTGTACTCTGATTTAATGCTTCTGCCTTTGGATAGCTTTGGGTTTTCTTGTACATTGAGATTTATTACCATTTGCTCCAGTGATGCTAAATTATTTTGGCATCGTTGTAGGAAATGTTGAGACGTTGCCTTGTCTGACAGAGCCCGGATTGTTTTGGTTAGGCTTTCATGTTCCTCGCTATCCTCCTCACATTGCTTTTATGATTATACTATACTGTTAATTTGATTGTGTAGGATTGATCATGTAGGCTTTCATGTCCCTCCTATTTTCCTCACTTTGACATGCATAGCTTATAGACGAATATCGCGTACCGCATGGGCTGGGACGCTGTTAGCGTGACGTCACACTTATATTTAGTATGCGCAGCCATTTTGTTTCTACTTGGCGTTTGCTTCCGGTTGGCTTGTTTACATACCCCCCCCCCCCCCTCTCTTCCTTTTAATTGTGTTTCTTTTCGGCGGGACCTGCCCTGCTCTAAATAAGTTATCCTTTTACATTTTTTAGCGTTTAGTGAGAGGAATAGATGCTTTATATATTTTGCCTTTGCACACTGATGATATGCTAGGGTTATAAGTTATTTGACTTTGACATTTAAGATGATATTGCTTGATATTGATAGTTATACTGCTGATATAATGCCATGATTGATTCTAGACATTCTTTGATGCTATATATGGGAGTTATTATGATTTCTAATGTTGCGCCATTGTTTCATTTGTAGGCGCTGTTTCTTCATTTTCTTCAGTTTCTTCAGTTTCACCTCAATAAAGACATGTCACAGTGACCCCTGTCTTCGACGTTGTTGCCTCCCTCATTTCTTGACCTAATCCTCTAACCCGGTCACATGATGAATTGTTGTCTATTGTTCCCTGTACAGTAGACTGTCTAAGGTCAACTTTCAACCCATTTGGATCGAAAGAACATTGTATTTTATTAGCGTACTTGCGACGATAAACAATGACACAAAAAAGTGGGGTGGCCCTTAAGTTTTGACCATTAGTATATATATATATATATCCCTCCGGGCTTATAAGGATCTATGCCTCTTGGAGATGTTTGGAGTGTTGTCTGTCCTTACAAGCAAACACAGAAGAAGAGGTATTTGATTTTTTTTTTTTAGAGGTATTTGATTTTTTTTTTTTTTTTTTTGGTGTGGCCAATGTCACAGCTTTAGAGCGCTAGTTGCCCTTTTGCTCTCGTTCGTTCTTTGGATTCGTTCGTTGCAAACGAAACCTCCCTATTAACCCATTTAGCCCCAAGACCCTATCGCAGGAGATGGATGGACCGTGATAGTTCAAGGGTTGTGCCAGATTATTTTGGCGCCTGAAAGCTAATTTGGCACTACCCTTGAATTATCACGGTCCATCCATCTCATGCAGCTGGTACATAGTTGTCAGGTGACAACTCCAAAATTTGGGAAATGGGGCCTTGGGGTTAAGAGGGTTAAATAGACCAAACCGCTGGAAAGTTATGTATATACTTATTTCTAACGTATTTCCCGCAGTTCCAACCATTTTGCTCCTGACAAATACAGCGGGGGATGGATGGATCGTGATATTTTAAGTTAGGCAGCACCAAATAGTTTGGTTCATCCCGTCATGGGTTGCGCAGGCAAAAAGGGACGCCTCTCAATACTGAGACTAAACTCCTTAACTCATTCAGCACGTATTTCCCAAATTTTAGAGGCGTCATCTAACGACTATGCACCTGTTGCAAGAGATGGATCGACCATGATAATTCAAGGGTAGTGCCATATTAGCTTGGCGCCGACAGGCGCCAAGCTAATCTGGCACTACCCTTGAATTATCATGGTCGACCCTCCTGCTGTAGTGCGTCAGGGCTGAATGAGTTAAAAGCTTGCCGAATGAAGTACTTCGAAAGGCTACGATTCTGGTCAGCGGCGCCACCCACGGCTATCCGTATCTCACACTGGTTGTCTCCCTCGATTCGCTACCGCTGACCAGCGGTAGCGAATCGAGGGAGACAACCAGTGTGCCCAGGTCTTCGCCAGCGTGAGTCAGATCCACACTGAGAGATCCAAAAAGATTTTCAAGAGGTTGACTGAAGTGAGACTGCCCCAGGACCGTAGGAGCACACGATCTTCTTTGTGCATGGCTTGACCTCACACGAACTTCAGATACCCCGCATTGTCGCTTCGTTAACTATGTCTCACAAGTCAGTGAAGGAAAGCACTTCTTTTTGACAAATTTGTTATGCTTCAGTGTTTTGTGGAAGCGAGTAGATCCGACGTGTCCCACTTGTTCTGCTATATTACCAGTGGACGCAGAGTTGTGTTTCTGAAATTTTGGTGAATTCAACGCCGAAGAAGCTGCCCATTGCGGAACCATGGTATCAGCAAGAGGCATAGATCCTCATGAGCCCCCGCAACTGCGGGGGCTCACGAGGATCTATGTCTCTTGCCGCTGGATTATTCACTTTTCTTCAGCAGCGATGGGGTGAAAAGAGGAAATTTAACCATCTTCACACACGGATGCACGAACGCAATCATGTCTCGACACTAACACAAATTAAACTTGTTTCTTTCTTGATTTTTTTTTTCTTTACAAACCTGTCAAAAGTAAATGAAGGTGAAATAATAGGCCATATTTCTTTGAGTTTTGACCTTTACAAAATCTCAGAGGTATACTGAGGAACCGAAAGAGGGCGGGGAGGGGGGGGGGGCGGGGCTTCTGCCCCCTCCCCCTAAGAAAATGTTAGGAGGGGGTAAGGGTATCCCATAACCATGCAATATGTGTGTGTTGTTTGTTTGTTTGTTTTTTGGGGGTGTTCTCTGGTGATTTTTTTTTTGTGGGGGGTGGGGGGGGGGGGGGTTGTTGTCGATTGTTTTTGTTTTGTTTCTTTAGGCTGGATAAGATGACTGTCGCCTCGGCCCGCCCCACTTTCCCTGTTGTTTGCTTTTTCCAATAGGACTGTCGCTTGTCTTCCACCTCCCCCTGCTCGTCCCCCCCCCCCCCCCCCCCTTCCCAGAAGATAATTTTCCTATGATACTAAATCTGTGTCGTATGAGCTGGTAATGCCTACTAGTATGGCCGATTTGGGCACGTTTGTAAATTATTTAGTGAATCGATAAGAATTCCTCGCAAAACGGATAAAGCAGACCACCAACTATCGCCCATCATCTCGTTCTGCTTTCCCCGAGTGGTTCGGATTCAAACCAGGTAGAACGGACTTTGCAACACACACACACACACACACACACACACACACACACACACACACACACACACACACACACACACACACACACACACACACACACACCAATTTAAAAAAAAAATCATCCTTTGGCTGTCGTGGGTTTTTTTTTTTTTTTTGCGATGATTCCTGTAACCCTTTGGCTGTCGGTAGCGGTTCTTTTGTCGCGATGATTCATTCCTACAGAAATCAGTCATCGCGACAAAAACCGCTACACTGAGATATAGACAGCCAGAGGGTTAAACGTGTATGCAAATTACTGTTGTTGGATGCAGGCGATACAGATTGTATCGATTATTGTTAACAGACCATTTCTCGTCCGCCATGACAGCCTGATGACGATCATCCGCGTCCTCTGGCGACAGTCACGTGAGAAACAGGAGAGTTCTGCGCAGACTAAAAGCCATTCACCGGAAGTGACTTAGTGATGCATAGAAAAGTGCCTCTGTTGATCACCCTGCGGCGGTTTCATGTCTTTTAATCATGTGTTAGATTTTTTGTCATGGACGCTTTGATTTAATGTTAAACTCATTTATTTTACATGTTGTACCCTTGATATCGTTTCCAATTATTTTCACTGGAAAATGGAGTTAATCTCGCGTGAAATGACGGGGACTGTGGTGATGTCCACACGATTCCTTCGTCCTTTCTGAGTGTATTTCCACATCCGCTTCTCTTTCATCTTCGTTCTAAATTATTTGTTGTTGCTGTTGTTCTTGTTTTGTTGTTTTGGTGTTGCTGTTGGGTGAGTGTTTTTTTAATTTTATTTTTTTTTTATTTTTTATTTTTTTTTAAATTCAAGTCAAATGTCTGAACAGCTATGTTAATGATTAAGTCTTAGATAGTTTTAGACGGCTGTTCCAGCAACCCCTCCAATCTTACCATTTCCGACCACTAATTAACCACTTCAGCAGCATTGGCACTTTTAGGTCTTTGCTTCATTTGCTGGCTTCAACTGCATTCTTTAGGTTATAGTCCCTAAATGCATTTTCTCGAGAACCCTTGCAAGCGCAGTGGCTCGTAGAAGTCTGCGCCTTCCGCTGGTAGAGATTAGCCCTGAGAATTCACGTGACAGGTGAGCAGTCGGTTGTCAGGTACACAGTCTACCCCAGTAAGCGGATGTGCGCAGGGCCCACCTCGGCTGACGATGGCCCTAGGGCCTTTTGCTTACTGGGAAGATAATGAGACTAGCTAGCGGTTGTGGTTTAACGTCAGAGGCACCGGAGTGATAGTGGACGGTCCCAACAGACGGGTTATCGGAGGACTACAGGGACAGCTATTACCTATGGTGTACTAACTGAACATTGATCAATTCACGCGCGCTGCAACTGTCCCAGTTTGATTTCCCAAGACCTATCTGAACAAGCCCGTCTTTTTGCCTGGACCAAAACCCACCGCCCATCGCCACTTCTCTTCATCAACACTGATAGGCTGAAAGTCCCTTGGCCAGATCCACCACGGGCACACGCGAAGAGAAAATACGTTAAACGTTTAGGGCTTAAAGTCTTTTGTCCACCAAGAAGGTAATTTCAAAGACGGGGCACCGAATTTTGACCCCAGCTAGATTCAAACCCGGAAAATTTCGGACGAGAGTCGAACGCTCTACCACCAAGTCACGCAGCTCCCCTCACACACACGCGAAGGGGGCTCGTGAGGCTCATTGCTTCGTGCTTTATATCCGTGTTCCCTGGATGGATGGTATTCTTCAAATTAGCATTAGTGGTTAGCAAATTTACAGATATAATGTAAAAAAAAAAAAAAATCGATAACATTAATGCAAAAGAAAATAGAGGGCGAAAATACAAACTGATATTATAGTGGAGAGAGAGAGAGAGCTGCCTCAACTGGTCTTCTTTATTTTCTTTATTTTCAGCTTTCGTGGGCTCAAGAGGATCTATGCCTCTTGCAGATGGATGGATCCAAGATATTCTGCCACCACCCTCGAACTATAATGGTCGATCTGTCTCCTGAATTGTAATGCAGTCCTCAGAGGCTGACTCCAAAATGTGGGTATTTCGTTCCTCGAGCACAATGAGTTAACACTGATCGTCTGAAGTGAATCATTCAACGCGTAAAAGCTCCAGCTGTCCCATGAACGGCAATGGATACTACGTGGTTTCATACTACGTGGTTTCAGCAAGAGGCATAGATCCTCATGAGCCCCCGCAATTGCGGGGGCTCATGAGGATCTATGCCTCTTGCAGTAGTGTGGTTTTCATTTTTTTCTCGGCGGTGAAGGGATTGAAACCTATCGAATAATACATCAACCTCTTTTTTATGATCTTTATAAGACACTCAATGACAGTCCAGAACCACAATAAACAGTTCCGGAAAAAAATCCTTTAAAAAAAATTAAAAAAAACAAACAAACACTCCCTAAACTAAAAACATATAATTATGGAGTGCGATTCTCGGAAACTCGGATGTACTTGGGTGTACGGTGTTCTCGGAGAAATTTGAATTTTCTGTAAGAAACTTACACTCGAAAACAACGAGAACCGTACATCAAAACTGTTAGCGTTTACTGGTTTGGGGGACTTTTACCGGCCTGAACTGAATTTTATTGTGGTCCTAGACTATCATTGAGTGTCTTCATATTTAAGGGAGATGGATGCGTTATTCAGCAGGTTTTAAATTGAAAATAAGCATCACTTAGTTTTCTCCGCGAACCGTCAACTCGCTTTTGCTTTTGCGAAGTCAGTGCTGGTCTACTTTCCATCATTTCGCTACCTGTGAAATAGAGTGGTGAAAAGAGAATTTATCGTACCAACTGGATGCGAACCTCATTATGTTATTTAACCCATAAAACTCTGACATGCTTCGACAGGATGTGTATCGATGATGATGGTTCAAGGGTGGTGTCAGAATAGCTTGGCGCCTGTAGGCGCCGAGCTATTCCGACACCACCCTTGAACTATCATGGTCGATCTGTCGCCAGAAGGCTATGACACAGACCTCAAAGAATACAAATTATGTCAAAATGCAAATGATGATTTAGAATTTTCCCAGTTTGGGGCCCAGCTGTGTTCTGGACATTCAGCAGCGGGTGCGAATCCAGGGAAGCACACTACACCAGTGCGTGCCCGCTTGTTCATCATACTGACCGAAAGGTTGTGAGTTCGAACACAGGTGCGGTCAACATTTGTTCACACCATGTTCTGGTCTCCGTCTTCAGTGGAAATCACCATCATGGTGGCAAACTGAGCCTTGCCCGAAACGTCTGGCGCCTTTACTGGCAACAATCACGGTATCATTGTCTTTGTGGAACATCGTGGGCAGTTTCAAATCTTGTGGTGTAATTTGCAGCTGTGTGCCTCGATTTGAGAAGGTCAGTAGGTGCTAAGTGTAGGCTCGCGTCTGGAACCTTGTGGCACTGATTAGCATTGTTTGTAAATTCCGCAGTGGCAGGCAGGAGAGCTGCTAAGCCCTCCCTCTGCGCGCTCTCCATGTGGTGCAGATATAGCATCATGAAGGCCAGGACACCCGTCTGAAAGAGGCATAGATTCTCATGGGCCCCTTCTGTCGCAGGGACTCATGAGAATCTATGCCTATTGCTGGCAGACGTTGGATCCGTTTGGAACTTCCGGCGCATGTGATCGGGCTTTACGTCGACGGCTGTTATTGGAAAAAGGCGGGGACTGACGGAGGTGGGGTACAAAGAAGTAGGTGTCTGTGTGTGTATGTGTGTGTGTGTGTGTGTGTGTGTGTGTGTGAGAGAGAGAGAGTTGGGATGCCTCACAGACCGGGAGAGACTCATGGAAAATTGTTTAACCGGAAAGGACAGACAGCGTCGATTTGGGCTGGCTGGTGAGAAGACGTCCTCGCATGTGCGTGTCGGGGTGGGTGGGTGTCTGTGTGTACGTGTGTGTGTGCGCGCGTCTGTGCGTGCTTGCTTGCTAGTGTGCGTGTTGTTTGTGTGCGTCAGTGTGTGTGTGATCAGAATAATACATATGATCAGCTATAATAATACCACTTTTACACCTGTAATGTGTGTCAGGCGAGGTACTATCTTCGGTACTACAACCGTCGGCTCACACTGACCGGAAGCAGTGCGATAACTAGGGCACTGCCGTCTCGGTGACGACTAACCCCAAAAAGTCTGAAACAGTGTGTAGCGGTACAGTTACTCTACCATCGGGCTGTCCCTCTCTGTCCTCTCTTATTAGTCTGTGCCTGTGACGTTTCCACAAAAGTGTGTTTTCATTGCGGCACGCTAAAGAGCCGGCGGTTTCGCCGTTTAGCGTTCCTTTAGACTGCACTCAATCAGGCGTAGCGGCCTCTTCACAACTCTTCCTCGCCCCAACGCGCAACCATTAGCTCCCTGTTCGGCCGACTACAATATCAGCATTTCACACCCGCGGCCGAATCTCATTTCATGTAAGGACAGTGTCACGGCAGAGTCGTCATCAGGTATAGATTCTCATGAGCCACCGCATCTTGCCACCGATGGTCATTCCATAGATCGATGCTCAACTTGACGAGGGACTGACTCGAGTGAAATGCCTCAGCAAGAGGCATAAATCAACATGAGCCCCCGCATCTGCGGGAGTTCATGTTGATCTATGTCTCTTGCAGATTGTGTGCCGCATTGTTCTAATTTCCGCGTCTGCCAGAGATGTAGTACACAAGGTGAGGGAGATGGATCGAATGGGTAGCGGATGAACCGCCGTAACCGGCTGCTACCGTGAAGGGGCTACAGTCCAGAGTGGAAATTAACGTCAGTAGTTCCCAATGACTACCCTTGAGCTTCTGTCGATCCATCCTGATCGTACAGTTGGTCTCTGGATGTGAAGAATATTACGCCTCTCGGTGACTGTACTATCTGCAGATGTACTTTTGTGCGTGTATGGGCTATTTCTTGGGAACGTGATGTCCTCTGGACATACGTCCACACAAAATTCCGACAGTCAAGTAGATGTATATGTGTATGTATATGTACATGAGCCCTCTCACCCTGGACACAAAGTGCAGTCAGTAAAGGCATAGATCATTATGAGCCCCCACATCTGAGTCTGTGATGGCTCATGAATATGCTATGTCACTTGCAGATGAGCAGCATTCGCTATGTCATTGAAATAACGTTGGCAAGAAAGACTTTGGCGATCAGAGGATTAGCTCCCCTGTTGAATGCGACTACAAAGCCTCTCTCCAGGGGGCGTCGTGTAGCAACAGACGACAGAAGACGCTGCGATGTGTGGGGTCACCTGAGGTCACTTTGGCTGACCTTTCACCTCGCGGGTCGACCGCGATAGTTCACCTGATGGCGACTGACAGCCTGGTGTGCATGTCACGTCACTATGTACTCGTAACGCAGTCACCATGTGCATGTCAGATAATTCTCAGCCAGCGACGCCCACTGTGTCTCAACACATTCAGCCCACTCAGCAAGATATGGCTCGACAGTGACAGTTCAAGGGTGGTGCCAGAACAGCTTGGCGCCTGTAGGCGCCAAACTATTCTGGCACCACCCTTTAACTGTCATGGTCGATCGGTCTCTTGAGTTACATGCGTGTGAAAATTTCGACCTATGTTATAACAACTTCATCATGGAATGAGTACTCGACTGGAATGGGCTGAGATGCGTTCATAGTTATTGTTCCGCATATTTGTATAAGACTAAAAATACGTTATCGCGTCATGGTTGTTGTATACATTTTCAAATAAATAATAATAGTAATAATAATAAGATTATAACATATAATAAAAACGATAACAATAATTATATAATTATGACAATTTTTTTTTTTAAAATTTTCTTCTTCTCTTTGACGCTTGCAAGGGTTGTACAGTCCGGATCGATGGCTAAGCTTTTTCGTACTTCAAATGCCACCAGCGTGCCAGAACTGAAGCAAATGTTGATCTCGGGCCGATGCCATTAAAGTCAGATGCCGAGCGGTAACCTTCAGGTTGACATCGGCCCGAACACCTTGACTTCGTTCAAGAGCAGTGCCAGATTATGGCCGGACTGAACGTATGGGAAGGTGTCAGTGCAGGCCCCAGATGGACTGACCACTGATCCAGCGTCAGTGCAGGCCCCAGATGGACTGACCCACTAGTGACTTGGTGACGGCTTCTGATAATTTTTAGTGAAAAGTCAGTCTATGCGTGGCCTGCGTATTCCACTGGCCGGCACGTGTCCAGAGCTGTCACGCCACTTCAGGCACTACCTGGCCGTTAAAAATTGAAGAACTTGAACTGCATGCTGCCGTTTACCAGATGGCATTTTCTCACAGTCAGTGTCACAACAGCAGAAGAAGCGGTTTGTGTATTAAAACTGGCTGGCTTCCCAGTCCTGCAAAGGCGGCCATCGGGCCGAAGTCGGCCGCAGTGGGCCCGCGCACGATAGTGCGCGGGCCCACTGCGGCCTACTTCGGCCCGATAGCCTTTTGCGTGCTGGCTTGATAACAAGCATGTTGAAGACGGATTGGAGACAGTTATAACTGTTGAACCCGAACATCTAACGTGACAGGCACACACTGAGCGCACCTCGCAACGTGACAGAGGCACCTTTATTAATGTCGTCGCAGCACGCGCGGTGGTGCGCAGTTTGGAAACGGTCCACCGAGTCTCAAGGCTTCCATCTGCAAGAGGTGTATATAAGTTGCCGGAGATGGTTGGACCATGACAATTCAGGGGCAGTGCGGCCAGATTAGCTTCGCAGTGGTGCCTGATGGCGCCAAGCTAGTCTGGCACCACCCTTGAATTATCACGGTCCAACCCGGCATCGCCTGTTGTGCTAACATGTCGTGTGAGCCGAGCAGGTCATCTCAGGTTCAAGTTTGAGGAGTCCACCAAGGAAGCTAAACAAACAAACAAAAACAAAACACACAACAACAAAACAAAGTTTCTGCCGGGTACTTGATACGGACATAAACCGCTGACGGCTTCTGATTCAAGACAAAAATACTGACATCGATATAACTGATACAGCCATAATGTTTCACACTAACGCATTAGCCTGATGGATCGACTGTGTTTAAAGTCTGTAGGCGTCATAATACGATGGTGCTCAGTGGGGCCAGTTCCATGAGTGTCCTTAGTCCTGCGCCAGCCACTAAGCGACATGCCACTTGCTTAGTGGCTGGCGGAGGTCTAAGATCACTCATGCAACTGCTGCTCAGTCTTGATTGGCTATTATGTTGAATCTACCTCCCGGAGACGCCGCAGTTCAGTGGCGGCATTTAAACATCATGTTCCAGACTGGGGACCGATGAGCCCAGATTTTTTTTTTTGTTTTAAATTGTCCTATGACTACAACTTCTTCTGAGTTTGAACTCGCCGCCGCTATTGTGTTCTTCACGGGCTGAGCTGCCAGGGCCGACTGGTGAGCCGAAACCGGACCCTCGGGTCTACATTAACCTCACTGAGATGGCCTGCAAACATGCATCCATTCCTTGACGCAACCCACAGCTAACTAACTAAATAACTAAATCTGGCTTACCGTCCCCACGACCAGAAACAGTATGGGGGACTATCTGGTTTAGCATGGTGAAGGGGGGGGGGGGGGGTGCCGAGTGAGCTGTGGAGGGCCGGCAGCGCAAAGGCCGCGCGACGGTCGGCTATGCAGGTGGGCTCGGAGGCACCAAGGACTCCCCGTAACCATGGCAACCAAAACGGTTTCTTTCGTTAAAAAAATAAAAATAGTGCTAAGAAGGTAACTGGAGTTTGTTTTATTATTTATAATATCCTGGTTAAAAATACGTTTAAGAAGGGCCAATATATACCGAGTTAAACCCACAGGCATCGGATGATTGTTATGTAATTGATCACCTCTTTACAGGCATGGGATTATCGTTACGTAATTGTTTACCTCTTAACACGGGTAGTAGTAAAAAGTGTTATTTACTATTAACTGTGTTACGAGGTGACCAGTTTAGTGCTATGTACTACTAGTATTACCCCGTTCAGTAATGACAAGTTACGCAACAATCATCCCATGCTGGTGACGCAGCCACAATCTGTCACATATCCACACATGCTTCCGTGACGCAGCTCATAGGCATAGGCTGATTGTTACGTAACTGGTCACCTCTTAACATCGGTAGTAGTAAATAGTACTAAAGTGCTATTTACTACTACACATGTTAAGAGGTGACTAATTTGGTGCTATTTGCTACTAGTATAACCCGCGTTAAACAATGAACAATTAAGCAACGATCATCCCGTGCCAGTGACGCAGCTATAATTTGTCACATGACCACGCTGACTGACATGCGTCCGTGGCGCAGACCATGGGCATGCGATGATTGTTACGTAATTAAACTAAAGTGATATTACTACTACCCGTGTTGAGGTGACTAATCTGGTGCTAGTGTTTGCTACTAGTACTTTACCCGCTTTAAAAATGAACAATTACGCAACGATCATCCTATGCCAGTGACGCAGCTATAAGCTGTCACATATCCACCATAATTCCATTGTGTGCCACTAATTGCGGAAGAAATATCACCAGCGACAGCTCAAGGGTACGAGCTGACTAGCCTGGGCACCTCGGTGCCAGAAAGGCCGCCCTCAGGCTCGTTACTGACATCAGTGCGGACTGGCGCCGGAAGGCCGACATGACGCATTACAACATGGCTGATCCATCTCACAGAGTCATTGAATGCCCAGTTAGTTAACTCATTCAAGACGTGAGGCATCCTTACGCGGCTTCAGCCGCGTATCAGGATGTATCATGTCTTCAATGAGTTAATCAACATGTTCTGAGTCACGTATAGCGTGCACCATTGAACAATTGTTAGTCAGTGTAATAGACATGCAAAGTAGCAAACTATCAGTTCAATGCCTAGCGAAGAAACTTGTTGTGTCGGTCACTGATGCGATGCCAGATCAAACAACTCTCATTCTGAAGTGAGGGACTCCGAGTATAGCTGTAATGCTGTCTCTATAATACTGATCAGTCGGCGTATCTCGGCATCAACAGCCGGTCGTGCGATAGACCCGACTGAAACTGATCATGTCATGGAATTTAGGTGAAAATTTAGGCCCGTGCCATCAGTATGGTTACCTTTTAGCCCCAAGGTCCCATTTCTCAAATTGTGGAGGTGTTGCCTAACGGCTATGTACCAGTTGTAGGAGATGGATTGAACATGATAATTAAAGGGTAGTGCCAGATGAGCTTGGCGCCTCCAGGCTCCAAGCTCATCTGACACTACCCTTGAATTATCATGATCAATCCATCTCCTGCTGCAGGGTCCCGGGGCAAAAAGGGTTCAGAGGCAGAGCGGCTTGACATAGCCACAATACGTTCAGGAGCTTATGTGAATCTATGCCGCATTTGCATGTTTTGTAATTAATGTAAAATAGTGCATCTCGGACGCAGATTCGCTGAAAGTTTGCGTCACATTTTCAATGCTGGTCACATTTTCAGTACGTAATTTTAATCTGAGTTAGTCACAGACGTACTAAAACAGCCAGGAGCCCTGGGCCAAATATGTTTCTAAGCCGGATAAACTTTTATTCAGTTCAGTAAAAAAAAAAAAAAAAAAAAAAAAAAAAAAAAAAAAAGTACCAATCAATCCGTAATTAGCACTGATGGGGTAGGGACCGATGGTTTCACTCGTAAATGTAACCACTGCATTTGTGCCTGACGTACTGATTGACTGACTGAATGAATGAATGAATGAATGAGATAAAGACTAAATAAACTAAAATAGAGTTGATTTCTGTAGCATACCTTTTTGACGGCCGAAGGACATATCAAACGACGGAAAGGAGATTTGTGAGGACGAGGAGTAGGCCCTTTAACCCTTAGTTTAGCTCCAACGTCCCATTTCTCAAAGTTTGGAGGTGTTGCCTAACGACTATATAACAGTTGCAGTAGATGGCTTGACCATGATAATTCAAGGGTAGTGCCAGATTAGCTTGGCGCCTGACGGCGCCAAGCTAATCTGGCACTAACTTGAATTATCATGGTCAAGCTATCTCCTGCTGTAGGGATCCGGGGCTAAAAGTGTTTAAAATGATTACAATTACCTGCTTAACTATGTCTGACATCTCGACTTCGGTTATTCCTGTTCGTTTCTCTTTTTCTTCACTTTTTTTTCACTTTTGTTTGTTTGTTTCTTTTTCTCTTTTGTGTGGGGGTGGGGGGCGGCGGTGTTGGTTAACCGAGACGGTTTACACATAGCGGAACGCGGAGGTGACAATATTCAGACTAAACAATGAATAGGCCAATTAGATTTGTTCGTTTTGGGGGGTCTATTTCGTGCCGGACTTAATAGTTTTGGGACTTTAGTTTTAAAACCCCGGCCCCTTCTGAAAGTGTGCAAACACGCCCCCCGCCCCCCCCCCCCCCCCCCCACCAATCCCTCCCCCCTCCCCACCCACCGCCCGCACACACCACATATCAACACTGACCGAGGCTCGTCGGGAGGACAGTCCGTGCGTAACTTGATCTCCCCCGTTGCCGTTTGACAGTTTTCCGCCAGGGATGAAGAGGTAACCCCCCCCCCACACACACACACACACACACACACACACACACCTCCTCCTCCCCCGTTGTCCGGCCTTCTGTAAGTTTTTTGAGAGTCCGCAAAGCCTCGCCTTAAAAGCGTCTTTATCAATATGTTCAGTGAACGGGCCCTCCTACTCTCCAGAGACTGAGCTATAATGACCGATTCGATGTGGTCAGTGCGGTAGTCAGTTTCAGTGGTGGCCGGCTACTGATCCGCAGACTGATGTTCGCAGGCTTTATGGAGCCCAAAATGTAGGCTAACAGTCTGTACATAATATCGTAGTATTCCTTATAAATAACAAACTGTTCGGCATCAGTCGGTGGGGAAAGGTAGGACGTAGAAAAATACGCATTGAGATTATTTGCAGTTGCCAGTCGGCTATGCGGTTCAGTCAGTTGTGCGCTGAGTTGGTATACCTCGCTCTGTACCTAGGTTAAACGCACCAGCGGCCGCCGGCCAATGTTGCTATTTTCGCAACAGACCGCCGGTCGCTCAGACTGGTCATGTGCACCAGAACTGCGTGCGCAGGTAGGCTTCTGCAATTGTCGTGTGGTCTCGTACGTTCACGCGGAAGATTGTGATCGCAGTCCAAAAACGGTTCGTTTCCGGTTTTACTTTTAGCACCTTTTACCTCCCCTAACATGCCAGTTTTGAGTAGAGATGGCGGAGGCTTGTGTCACGCCCCACACCCCTGAATCAAGTCCATTGTACTTTAGTGCGCTCATCTCTCGTACTTCACGGTGCTTTTTGCCGCAAAGCGACGCAGATGTCGCAAAATCACGACCATTGAGGAAAAAAGATATTTTTCAAATCTGCCAAATCGTGTAATGTTTCGTGGTGCTAGCAAAAGGATGCATTATTGCCCGATTGCAAATGGGAAAGTTTTTAAAAAAAAAAATTATTATTCATCTTAGTTTTGCAGTGAGCAATCAAACAACGGTCACACTGATTCTTTCTCCGAGATTGCTCATTACAGGTGCAGAAAGCACACGCTCTAAACCGATCCAGTGCGAAAATAGCAACAATGGCGCCGCTGGTGCGTTTAACCTAAGCACAGAGCGAGGTATACCAACTGATCGATCAGCGTCAGTTCAGTGTTGTTCACATGAATTCAGCGGAATGCATATTTTCTTGGATATCGGCCATTCATGCAGTCAAAGAAAGGTCATACTGGGGGAAAAGGCGATGGCCGAACGTGTCTTGAATCTGTCTTTCTTCTTTCCAACAACAGACTTTTTGTAGTCGTGGAGCCCTGATATTCTCAATACCTCAACTGAGTAGCGCAAAACACATTCTGCGCTCTGTCTACCGAGGCTGTAAAAAGGATCAGCCGGTACACAGTGCGCGGCGCGTGCAGCCTGTGTAGTGGCAGGCGTGCGTGCGGTTGGCGGCACAGCCTATTGTTGCGAAGCGTGTTCCAGCGGGACGGTTTTGTCGAATACACGGACGAAAGAGAATCAGAAGTGAGAAGTCGGAGCACCATGGTGGAAGCAAGGATACCTAGCGCTTCACCATGACTCTCTTAGCTTTCGTCACGGTGTCTCTACTGACCGTCGCCTTTGCAAAAGGTAAGTGAGCGGCTCGTGCTAGCACGATTTCACGTCTTGCAGTGAGAGATGGTGGCCGCTCGTAGCCCGTGGTTTATGGCATGGCGGATTGTGTTTATGGTTGTGGGGAACTGTGCCGTGCTGTAGCCTCATCCATACCGCCTGCCGATCTCTCCACTGGTTGCCGCTGCAAGTCGGGCAGAACCTCAAGGGGGGTCACATTTACAGGGCACTAAAACCCATAAACACGACTCCAAATTTGTCCTCAGGGCCCCCACAAACCCCAGTGGCTCAGCATTGGTGAGCTACACAGGGCCGCCTTACGTACCGCTCTGGTACCGTTAGAAGCCAGCAGTGCGATCGGTCATTGTACTGCCGGGGTCGGGTCGGGTCGGCGCAGAGGTTTCTTTCTTTGGATCGGTAGATGAACAAATCTTTGTTGTTGCTTGGTCATGTTATGAATGAGCCCAATGTTGTCGTCTGCTAGTCTCGCTTTCACTGTCATGCTAGTAATTATGTACACAATCGCCACACTTTCATTCAACACCAGACTATCGCACAGTGTGCGTAGTTTAAAAGGATCAAATGCCAGTTCAACCATGCAGGGTGTAAACAATATACCGTAGTACCCATTTTACCCTCGGTAACAAAACCCAGAAACAATATTATCCGTAGGCAACACTGTCACCGTTGCACTAGGAGACATAAAATAGTACTATTTCTGATGTGGCGCCTGCACTGTAGCGGTGGCTGCGTGAGCAAGGAGTTTAAGAGGGTCCATAGTTTTGTTGTTTTTTGAGTGTCATATTTGCACCACAAATAAATCCGTTTCTTGTGTGTGTGTGTTTTTAAACAAAGTTTGCTGTACTATGGTCAGTACATCTGTGCTGTTGTTGTCATGGATTCATAGTGCACAATACACTGTGTTCATCAACAACTCTGAATTTGTTGTTGGTGTCATTCAAGGCCTTTGTCATTGAAGGTTTTTCACTTGTGAGTTATGTGTTAGATAATATAGTACACAATATGTGGTCTGTGTCGCAGTGGTAACGCACCTGCCAGCAATGCTTGAGATGCAGTGGTCCGTATGGGGGTCCGATGCCTGATTTTCCTCCTATAGTAAATGTCCTCGTTAATTCGGGCAGTCTGTTGAGTTTTTTTTCCTCAGGTACTGCATCTCTTCCCCCCTCCCCCTCCCAGTATTAATATCAGCCCATTTTACAAATCAAAATTATGACCAATCTAAATTTTCAAAACCTCAGTAGCTTGCTTGCCCTTTATGTCATGTGAATGTTCTCAGCACAGGGGGTATGAACTGTAAAGAAAGTGAATGTTCTCAGCACAGGGGGTATAAACTGCAAAGGGTCCAGTCATGTGAATGATTTTGAACCCCATCAGAGGGTTAAATGCGAAAAACTAGTTGTGCTATTGTAGTAATAATAATAATAATACCGTTATTATATAGGCGCTTTTTCTCAATTATTTTTTTTTGCAAATCGACTCAAAGCACCTCGAACTGAAACCCAACACGCACACTCACGTAACAGACACGGATTTATGCCATTAAGACAAACACAGTACAAGACAGACGAAGGGCCATTTCAGCTACTGAAGTTACAGAGATTTTTGATCGCTTGTATTTGAAATTTGTAAAGTGGCCTGAAACCGGTACCAAAGTATGGGGGGTGGGTGGGGGGGGGGGGGGGTGGAAGAACCGGAGTACCCGGAGAAAGAACCCCCAGTTGATAACTCAGTTCAACAAAATAGAATGAACACATTATTACTGTTGTAATCTTTCATCTTTCATGAATGAAACATTGAAAACAATATACAACAAACAGATCTGTACATGCTAATTCTTGACTGAATAATGTCATTGCAGCAAAGGATAGATAAATACCGGTCACCATATTGTTAGGGGGTATGGAAGTCCTGTACAGTTTTGAGAGAAGTTTACAATAAAAAAAAAAAAACTAAAATTGTCAGTAGGGGTATGAAAACCCCTTGCTTTCTGATGATGTGCGGCCATGTCGTGATGTACTGTCCACTTAACGCATTTGAGATATGCCACTTCTGTACACGGCATAAGCTGCATATCCAGAGTCGGTACATCTCGAATGAGTTAAGACTTTGCCTGATATTTTAACCAATATTTTGAAGTTCATGTTTATACTAATTTGAGCTCACTTTAAATAGTGAAATCCTCTCATTTTACTTATCTCAGGGGAGAAGGCCGTATATTTGCGCAGCATTTGTTCTACGTGTGCACACACAGCCTTACTCATATTATTGTCATGACTTTCTTTGTTTTGTAGTTTGTTTGTTGTTGTGGTAAGTGGACATACAATTATGCATGAAGTTACTGATGGGAGAAAATTTAGACTTCCTGTAGCTAGCTCTACATCATAGTCATCATATGAGATTGCTGTGTGCACACATGTGTTGCCCACAAGTTTCAATAAGGTTACAAAGTTACAAAACTATTCAGGCAGCTATAATGTTGGTGCAGACAGTGGTTAGCCTAGTATTAACCCATTTAACCCCAATTTCCGAAGTGCCAGTGATGGCTTTATGTACGCGTTGCAGGACGTCATCAACCATGATAATTCAAGGGTAGTGCCAGATTAACTTGGTGCACCATTAGGCACTAATCTGGCACTACCCTTTAATAACGGTCAATCCAGCACCTTCTGTAGTGTGTTGGGGCTAAATGGGTTAATGTTAGTTATTTTTTGGATTGAGATAAATTTGTGAAAGATCAACTTTATGACCAAGAGGTTCTTTTTATGATAAGTGTGCATGATGTTTGAATGCAGATTGCAATGAGACCATGACTGAGAAGCAGTGTTGTGTGGTTGTTGACACTATTTGTCTTGTTTTCAGCTCCTACTTGCTGCTCTTCAATTCAGGATAATCCGACATGCAAGCGATACTGTATACGGGTAAGTTTATCATCTGTTGAACTGTTGACCATAGGAAACAAAAGTTACTAAGCTTTGCGTAACCATATATGCCTGTCCAATACCAGCTTAGCATCAAGTTCCCCAAAATTGAGAGGTTTCTTCTTGCAACATAAATTAGTGGGGAAGGACCCCACAAATGCTGTTATCCTATTATTAGCTGAACACATTCAGTACTGACACTCTACAGCAAGACATACATGTATCGACCATACTAGTTCAAGGATGGTGCCGCAATTATTCCGGCACCACCCTTGAACTATCATGGTCGATCTGTCTTCAGAATTACTTTGCAATCTTGGAAGGTCAACTCCCAACTTTGGGAATTGCAGACCTTAGTGTAGAATGTGTTAACTTAAAGTACCATTACGCATAAATCTGAAGACACATTTCAGCACCATTTGTGTTTGTTATGCCTTGTCAACACAATACAATAATATTAATCCCTCATGGGGAAATTCACTCATTGAATTGAATTAATTAAATAACCTATAACTCTCAGTTAAAGAGATGAACTGTAACAGATGTACTGTTACCTTTCTAACACTCTTGGCATCAGAAACACTTATGGTTTTTGCCCCCTCTGCTTCTGGTGTCAGCAATGTTGCAGTGAACTACTGAATGGGCTACTATTAAAGAAGACACTATCTACTGATTTTACTGTTGAAACTGGTAACAGCCTGAGGGACAAAAGAGTTGGCATAACGTGACTTGTACTAATAGACAGCAGTTTTGACATGCAGCAAAAGCATACATGTAATCGCATTTTGATTTATCTGTTCTGCACTGTCGTTAGCGTGTCAGTCTATTTTTAGCTGTTTCTCGCACTGATAGGGTTGTATTTCTAGAAGGGAGCAGAGTCATGTGGACTGAACTGGATTAACCTGTGTCTAAATGAATCATAGCTAGACCTGTGTGTCAAACCACCTTTTACAGAAGTTTATCTTTGAACAGTTAGGCGGTAGTGGGCCTTCAATTTCAAGCTTCATTATGGTGGTCCGAGAAGGGTGTGAAGCCCGATACCAAGATCCAGCATCGAGTTTTTCTCTTAGATCTCACAAGTGTACCGTTAATTTGGGCAGACCATCAAGGGTCCTCTCTTGTGCTTTCCAGCTTTTCCTACCTTTTCTACTTTACTTGGTAGTGATTTTAGCCAACTTTATCAAAATTTCACACCATTCAAATTTCAATGATTCAGATCTGAAAACTCTCAATAGCTGGCTGGAGCTTGCCCTTAAAACCAAATACATGTGCTGTGTTTCACTATTTTAGTGTTTGTGCTAGGATGTGAGTGAATGCAAGTGTTGCACATGAGCGTGCTTGTTGGGTTAACTTGCAGCCATGCTTATGCTGACTGAGATTGGGAGAAAGCCCCTACATAATGTGCTGTACTTATTTTACTTTTTAAAAATATTAACTCTTAACCCTTTTCATCCTGATAAATAAATTTGACTATGTTAGTTCAAGGGTGCTGCCAGAATAGCTTGGCGCCTCAGGCGCCAAGCTATTCTGGTGCCACCCTTGAACTGATATGAAATCTGTCTTTTAACCTGTAAAGTAGCCTTCATAGGACAATAAGCAACTTTTGTAATTTAAGCCTCAGGATGTTATGGGTTACGTAAACTTCCAGAACGACATGACTTCCATTCGATAGAAATAGAATGGACATCATTTAGTTCTGGGAGTTTAAGAGTTAAAATATTAATTATTGGATTAACTTAAAAGAAGGCACCATGCTAATTAGGCACTACTCTTGACCTGTCATGGTTGATGGTTCTCCATTAACAGTTTGTACATTGAGCACACAGGTAAAATCTGGCACTACCCTTGAATTATCATGGTCAATCCATTGAATTATCATGGTCAATCCATTGAAAGATATATATATAGCCTCATGAGCCCCTGTGACTGCAGGGTTCTATGAGATCTGTGCCTCATGGCAAGACCAACTTGTATCCAAATTCCTTGGGCGGTTGTGGCTTTTTGTTGTTGAATGAACGAAGATTTCAGAATTAAACCATGCATCCAATGGCAGGAGAGGGGGCCAAGTCCTACTCATTGTAAATTGTATTACTGGCACTAACTTGAAATACTGTTTTTACTCATTGGCCTTCAGAACAACAATGTGAAGTGTTAAAATCCATGTTTTGACACATTTAGCCCTGAGTCCCTACAGCAGGAGATGGATTGACTATGATAATTCAAGGGTAGTACCAGATTAGCTTGGAGCCTTCAGTCGCCAAGCTAATCTGGCACTACCCCTGAATTATCATAGTCAATCCATCTCCTGCAACTGGTACATCATAGTCATTAGGCACAAGACCTTCATTGCCGAAATCTGATGCAGTCTTGCAAGACGCGTGTCTACCCGTGACATGTGATTGCCACTGTAATACTAGACTTTATAGAGTGTTCCACAACACCAGAGACACATAAAATACAATGGAGCGCATAATTGCTGTTTCCATAAAACCGGCCTACACCTGGTCTGCACCCACTGACTTACAGAACTTTACCTGTGCATTTTGTTTACAAAGCTGTATCAGAAGTTTACAGCTGTGTTATTTAACCCCAAGGCCACATTTCCCATGTTGGAGATGTCACATAACGACTATGTACCAGTTGCACAAGATGGATTGACCATGGTAAATCAAGGGTAATGCCAGATTAGCTTGGCGCCTGACAGACCTTGATAGTACAGACCTTGATGGTGTTATAAAATTGTCAGCGCAGTTACCAGGGAAGAATTCAAGAGCAAGTGGGCTGGCCCACATTACGAGTGATACAGAAACAAGGTAGTGCTAGAGTGTTCCTCGTTTACAGCAGTAATGACCTTCAGGGCAATAAACGGGTTGTTGTGCCCCTTGAGAGAGTAGCGGCCCCCGTCACCACTCCATAGCCTGACACTTCTGCTGCTGGTTTAAAAGTTCATTTGTATCAAATTTGTCATAGGTCTAACTTTTCACACAGTCGCTTTTAGTTCAAGTAGAAGTTTTTAGTTCAAGTACAAGTTTAAGTTTTAGCCACTGTCAAACAAAGTTCTATTTCGTCCTGCATTTTCAACCAACCAGATTTCTTGACACAACAAGATCGAGGGTAGTGCCAAAATACTGTGGTGCTCAACCCATTTAGCCCCAGGCACCACAGCAGATGGATCAACCATTCTAATTCAACTGTAGTGCCAGATTAGCTTGGTGCTTGATGGCGCCAGGCTAATCTGGCTGTACCCTTGAATTAACATGATCGATTCATCTTCTGCATCTGGTACAGTCATTAGGTGACACCTCCAAAATTTGGGAAATGCAGCACTGGAGTTAAATTGTCCACAATTGTTCAGATTCTCAAAATTTTTAGAGGGTCACAGTGGAAAGATCGTCAATACCTCTCTAAACACGGCACAGCTTTCCAAAATGAAAAATGTCCTGCTTTCAGACATAAGGTTTTTTTCTTTTGTTGGTATTTTAATGTTGTTGTTTTTTATAAGAAGGAGTATAATGCCCATAACATTAATAAGGTATGTAAACTTTACAATGCACTCCCACAGAACCAAATAATACAATGTTGCATGTTTGCTTAACCCTTTTTTCAAGTTTGACTTTTGATTCCTCAGTTTTTTGCAATTTCACTCTTTTACTTTTAGCAATAATGATTCAGTTATAATTCAGTTTTCAGGTGCACTAATGTGACATAATGCAAAACAAACAAACATAATTTTAACTTTTGCAGACACATTTTATCATTCGTTTCCTTGCTGAAGTGTGTAACCAGAGCCTAGTATGGCTTTCATTGTGAGATCGACGGCAATTTTGTCTTCCTGAGGTTACAGTCTTAGTCACATTAACCCTGACTTACTGCTGACTTCAGGCATTTGTCTAGCTGAGATTTCCATTGCAATGTAATTCACCCATCTGTATTGCTGAAGAGCGGGCGTTAGTCGAACTCAAGAGGGGGGGTAGCGTTGTGGTGGGATGGTCAGCCCTTGAAAACCCCGAGATTACATTACTAGGTAGCTGGGGCCGGTTGCATGAGTGAGCGAAGTCCTGCGCCAGTTTCTAAGCAAGGTGCTTTGCTAAAGGGCTTGGGAAGTTCCCCACGTTGCCTAGCAGCGTCGGCGCATCAGCCGCCATCTTAAGAGGATAGGATAGACTTCAGATAATAGCGAAGTAATGTTTTAACACGTTTTTCATCATGTTTTTTCCTCTTTGGAAACAAACAAAAACAGATTCTGGTTAGCGGTTTCCAACGGTGATGGCAAGACTTGCTGTTATTGCCTGTAGCAGGACAGGACTTTCCTGACATTGTCCTGACAGCGAGTCGCAATCCTCTCAAGATGGCCGCCACCACTAGCGTGATGACATCAGCTTCCCGAGCCCTATATAGCGGAAAACCTTGCTTAGTGGCTGGCGCAGGACTAAACTCGCTCATGCAACTGGCCTCTGGAGCCGATCTTTCTTGGCAAGAGACTTGGATTCTCATGAGGCCCTGCATTCGCAAGGGCTTATGTGAATCTATGCCTCTTGCAGATGGAGACATTTGGGCGGGAAACAACAGATTGATTCTCATGAGAATGCTGATACCTAAGCGCCACGTGATAAATGGGTGTCGGAGGTTGGGATTTCCATTGTGTCAGATGCCCATAGAATTCGTGCTCGTTTGTCTTATTAAGGATTCCATTGTTTGGCTGGCCTGGCTGGAGGCCTTGTCGTAATGGTAACAGTGGGTGCTGGGCATTTGTCTTGCTGAAGTTCCTGTTATTACGTCCTAGGCACAGGAAACGAGTGAGAGTTAATTTTTTTTGCACGCAGAAAACCTCTCTCTCTCTCTCCCCCCTCCCCCCTCTCCCTCCACCCTGATGGTGACTTTCGGTTACCGTTTGGTACAGGATGTCGCTCACTTTAGTGCAAGTGGTGGGGTCGCACAAATTCTTAACTCGCTCAGTCCCGACAGACCATGGCAAGATGTGGATCGACCATGATAGTTCAAGGGTGGTGCTAGGATAGCTTGGCGCCCAGAGGCGCGAAGCTATTCTGGCACTGCCTTTGAACTATCATGGTTGGCCCGTCTTCTTATTTGTAATGTAGTCCACAGAGGACGACTCCAAAATGTGTCTATTTCGTGCACAGTGGGTTAAGTTTGTTTGCTGGTGTTACTCATTATTAGCTCTCAGTTTTCATTGCATTTTGTGACTCAAAAGGGAATGGTGGGGGAGGGGGGGATGGGTGGGTGGGTGGTGGTTTGCGAACAGGGTTAGATATCACGCATTAATTCAGAGTTAAAAGTTACTCAAACTATTTACCCGATGGCTGTTTTCACCGTAATATTACATCTCACCTCTTCACTTCCAAGACATAAGACCTACACCACCCTATTACTAAAGAGATAGCGAGGGCTTTTTGGGGTCCGTCTTTTGCTTGCTGTATTCATGTAGGTCTGTGTTCCGCCAGCAGAACAGTCTTATACTGATTTATAGTTCAGTTGTGAATGTATGTGTGAAACCACTGAAAGGACATGTTCCTAAGTGTGTACAGGATTGTATTGGCCTTTCCGTCTGCGCTGAATTTAAGACAATTTCTAGTCGCAACAGTGAATGTGTTAACCAACCCTCGTTCGCATTGAGCACAAGGAGGTTAACACATTCGAGACGTGTTGCATTCGGATATGCGGCTTATAGCCGCGTATTCGAATGCAGCACGTCTCGAATGAGTTAAAGGAAAACTTCAGATTATCTGGTCCCGTTTTTCCCACCCTTCACCACAGACGCTCTCCAGGGCAGCTTGCACCGTGCCTTACCGTACTGTTTCCCCAGGCGCCAGTCAATCAAAACCAATTATTGGCACATGAATCACTTGATGTGTCTATCTGTCAGCCATTCACTCGCTCGCTTGGGGGAAATCCCTTCCCCGGAGTGAGTAGCCTTTCGCCGTTTTTTTTTTTGGCTATCAGCATTTCCATTCAGCGCAGATTTTCCCAGCATCAGCAGTCTAGGTACACAGAGCTTCAGGCACTTCACGCTAGTGTATTGCGAGCGTCCGTCCACGCTTATGATGATCTATACCAGTCAGAGATAAAGATAACAATCGCGTTAAAGAGTTAGAAAACAATAAAATGAAAATAAAATTCTGGAAGCGCGTTAGGCCAACTAAGAGCCGTGTTGCTCAGAAATACTCCAAACACCGACGCTTGGGTCTGTTTCACTGAGTTTAGTCACAGGTTTAAAACCTTCCATAGGTTCGTATAGATTATATGGAGCCCGAGCATTGCCACAAGATGCACTGATTCTCATGAGCCCCTTCATGAGAATCAATGCGTCTTGCAGAATGAAGGGTTTTGGCAGAGGGACTGAAGAGGGACCTCCGAATGTCGCGCTCTTTCTCCTCCCCTGTCCCTCCCCCCCCTTCGCCCTTGTCACAAAAGAATGTCACACACACAAACTGCGCTACACCGAGAATGTTGTCCGAGAGAACACCGTGCCGTGCTTTTCTCTCGCGCGGATCGAAAGAAATCGTTTGTACTGTGTGTCTCTGCGGAAATCTCCTAAGCCACTTCACTGAAGGGAAATTGTAGGGGAGGAAGACTACGTTGATTACTTATTCATTACGTTAAAAACCCGATTTTTTTATAAACGATAAAAGAGAGGGGAATGGTTGGGGGGGGGGGGGGGGGCAAGGGCTGCAGAAAATTTGTTCGAAGGTAATCGTTTAGACCACAGATAGAAAACTGAAATTGTAGTACAGATGGAAAACTTGACACCCCTTCAGTATTGTTGGAAAGCGTATTGAGCTTTTTCAATTTAGGAACAAGTGGGTCTCTTTCAAAAGTGTTAAAAATGCTTTGGAACCCTTTTTTTTTTCATTGTGTGTTCACGTGTTTATGGATTCTGTAATAACTGAAACTGGCGTTGCATTCGTGTGTGTGTGATCCCGGCTCTATTCGTGTGTCAAGTGTCAGGTGGCACGGGCTGTCACCATTTCTCATGTCACCTGGGCCCCCTTTCGCTGGTAGACCGAAACACTCGCCCCCTCCTCAATCATATGAGCAGCTGGAGATTAACGGCAACATCGAGAGGCATAGGCGAATGCAGGGGCTCATGAAAATCTGCGCCTCTTGCAGACGGAATGGCCTGGTGAAGAGCCATTTGTCTCGACTGCCGATGTGAAAGGTCGGCCCGGCGACCTCTCTCGCACTTGCTTGGCTAATGAATTAGCATTTCCGACCCGCTTCGTCCGCGGCTGATCACTGGGACCTTTTGAGTCAAGTGGGTCACATTGGAGAATCGCCTGCGAGATAAAAGTGAATAAGTACGTTTTTGAAGACCTTCCGTTTGCCGCTGGCCCGCCTCAACCAACCCCCCACCCCCCCACCCCCCGCCCAAAAAAAAAAAAAAAAAAAAAAAAAAGAAAGAAGAGGGTTCGTAGATCATCCCAAGCTATAAACTATAATGCGCGTAGATCAACCAGTGTATAAACTATAATACATTTGCTGACGCAGTAAACTGATATGTCAGTTTTTGCCGTGTTGCATTTGTTTAGCGCAGGGTTAGCACCTGACTAGCTGGACACCTTTTTAGGCACGACCTATTAACCCTCTGGTTGTCGGTAGCGGTTTTTGTCGAGGTGTCTTATCACGCGCCTTTTCAGACATTGCAATAGCGCTTCGGATGCCGGTAGCGACTTTGTCGAATTGATTCATACCGTTACCGACAGCAGAAGGGTTAATTATCACGTGGCGCCGGACCCTTCTTCGGCTTTTGGCGCTGCAAATGAAAAGTTCATTTTATCTGACTGTCTGCATTTTATGTCTTTCGTTGTATTTGTGTGCGTCCCTTTCTTTGCTTTAGCCGAAAAATATAAGGCGACTCCCCACAGAAATTACAGCCTATAGTAAATTCCTCAGGCTGACAAACTGCGGGATTGGACAGTCCCTTTGTATTTCATTGTTATTTAAAAAAAAAAAAAAAAAAAGATGCCTTGCGGCGCCATTATCAGGAGACATGTTAGGTCAGGGTAGTGCCTTATTGACTCAATGGAGCCAGGTTCTCATACACGCTTGTCTCTTCAGCTTACCTTGACTTGAGTGTAATTCATGCCGTACGGTAGAATCAACGAAAAATTAACACCTTTTGCATGGAGCTACCGGCTCTGCTTACACCCGTGGCTGCGCGCACAAGGACTGCAGACTGTATCAGAGGACGGCATTGTGACAATCGAGGGTAAAGGTCGACTTTGATAGTTAAAGGGTGGTGACAAAATAGCTTGGCGTCTAGGGGCGCCAAGCTATTCTGGCACCACCCTTGAACTGTCATGGTCGATCCATATCTTGCTTTAGTGTGGAGTTAATAATCCTAATACTGACATCGCACTACCCGAGGCTGGAGGAAGCGTCGATTAATTTTCAGTGTGAGAATGGGGGCGAGGTTACGATGCCTGGGCCCCAGATTGACAGAATGGACAGGTCTGTGCGGTTTCCGGTTTGCCACGTGTGCAAATTAACGAATAAGACGAAGAACTGTAAGAAGAAGAAAAAAAATCGGCATTGATGCAGTCTGTTACAATCATAGGCTTATTACATACCATGCGCATTGATTCTCATGAACACCCGCTGGTTGCCGCGGCTCATGAGAATCTGTGCCTCTTGTCGGTAGAGATCGGCCTTCATTAACCCATTTAAACCCACGGCCGCATTTCCAATTTTAGAGGTGTCACCTGACGACTGCATCAGTTTCAGGAGATGGATCGATCATGATAATTCTAGGATAGTGCCAGATTAGCTTGGCGCCTGATGGCGCCAAGCTAATCTGGCACTACCCTTGAATTATCTTAGTCGATCCGTCTCCTTCTTTAGTGCGTCCGGGCTAAAAATGGGTTAACACCCTCAAGCTGTGGGACATAAGCCAGGGTAGTGCCCGTACGACTGAGGACATGGTAATATTAGCAGGTAGAGACAATTGCGAAATCGACATTACGTGGTCGATACACGCTGGACGCATTCGCCAATAAACATTTTAAGCCTTTTAGCCCCAGGATCCTGCAGCAAGATATGGATTGATCATGACAATTCAAGGGTAGTGCCAGATGAGCTCGGCGCCTGAAGGCGCCAAGCTCATCTGGCACTACCCTTGAATTATCATGATCAATCCATCTCCTACAACTTCCTGGTTCATACAACATAGTCGTTAGGCAACACCTCCAAAGTTTGAGAAATGGGACCGAGGTGCTAAACGGGTTAATCGCTTCGATGACTCAGGACCGTTGATTTAAAAAGCTGCGTGCGGTCGATTTGATTGATTTTTTTTCTCGCTGCCCATTTTGCTTGTCAAGGAGAGTTCGTGTGGGTGTCAGTTCGTTGCACGTGCACGGATACTGCAGTTCTACCTGCCCATCACTCGTACCTTCAACGCCAACTTCCGGAGATTGACCTTGATTGCTCAAGCTGCTCCGCGCGATTCTGCATTTCGCATACAAAATGGAAAGCTGATGTGAATCTATGCCTGCAAAACCAGCATGTCAACTAAACAAGACATAATTATATAACAGAGAAAAATCTCGCTTTTGGTTAACCCATTATTACATTCTGAGGCAGATTTATTACAATTTGCTTATTGTCCTATGGAGGCTACATTACAGATTAGGTGGTGCCATAATAGCTTAGCGCCTCAGGCGCCAAGCTATTCTGGCACCAACCTTGAACTCGCAGTCAAATTTATTTGAAGCAATGAGTGTATCAGGATGAAAAGGGTTAACCCTTTGGCTGTCGGTAGCGGAGTTTGTCGTGATGATACCTGCAGGTATCATCGCGACAGAAACCGATACCGACAGCCAAAGGGTTAAAAATGTACACTGGCTAAGTGACATAGATTCTCGTGAGACCCTGCAGTTGAACAGGTTTGTTTAAATCTGTGTGTTGCTTGTGAAGATCGGTTCCAGCGATTTGTCAAGTTGAGGTTGTTATTTCGGGTTCAGCATAAAAGTATTTAGAGAACTGTGAGTCACCCAGCCAGCTGACAACAGACGTTTTGTTTCAGTTTATTCCGTCTCTCCCTTTTCTCTCTAGTAGATTGACTGGGCGGTCCGGCTTGTGATAATGCTTTATTTCAAGACTATCACCGTCTCAGCGAGCCTACCGTTACTTCAGGACATGTCCTCCCCCCTCCCCCCACCCCCACCTCCACCTCACACAAAAACACTTAAATAAATAAATAAAACATCAGAAGAAACATTTGTTTAATTCTTTTTGGTATTCCGTGCAATGAATAACAACAACAAAATGCTATACCTGTTCCTGCCGCTTGCCTGTTTTGAACGTTTAATTTTATTTTGCAAAGTAATTTTCTCTTAACACTTAACCTTTTGCAACCGCAGACGCGCAGTAACTTTGTACATGTATGTATTAACCCTTTGGCTTTTGGTAGCGCATTTTGTCGAGGTGACCCCAATTTCCAATGGGAATGCCACAACCGTAACGTTAACCCTTTTAGCCCCAAGGTCCCATTTCTCTAATTTTGGAGGTGTTGCCTAACGACTATGTACCAGTTGTAGGAGATAGATTGATCATGATAATTCAAGGGTAGTGCCAGATGAGCCCCATGATCTGGCATCATATGGCATCATGATCATGATCTGGCATTATCATCATCTGGCACATACCCTTGAATTATCATGATCAAACCATCTCCTGCTGCACGGTGCCGGGGCTAAAAGCGTTAACCTTGGAATAAGATGGCGTTCTGCTGCATGAAACGTTTGTTTGCCGAGATTTGGATTGGCTTGATTCGCGAGCGCTGTCTGGCTCGGTCCATCTAGACAAATGATAGGGTGGGGAAGTCTGAAGGCCAGTAGGAATCTTATTTCCTGATTCAGTCCGTCAGGCAATTAGCTGTCTGCTGGAAGAAAATTCCTGTTTTTTTTCCAGCGGCTAGATCTCACAGTTCAGCAAAGTTGGGGGTAGGGGGTCGAAGGGCTCTTGAAAGTCTGCGCATCTTACTGGGTCGATTTAGATCTGAATTCCACAGTCCCCAAAGTGAGTGGGATGTCAGCAGTTCAACCGGCGCTCAAATCCAAGCTTCAGTTGCACGATTCAGGAAATCTTTAGTTCACGTTAGTTGCATTCAAGAGTGAGCTGAAGTCCTCCCGCGACCTTTTTCTAGTGGTTTGCGCAAGGACAGAGGAGCACCTTGCGTTGTGGCTTGCTCGTGCAACCAGAGTATAGAGGCTAGCCTCTATAAATATGCTCTTTGGTGCCAATGAATCCACGGTCCATAATGTTGGGAAGAGATTTGCGGAATGATCAGTATGACGCATGATGCCGATTTGAACACACTCCTACAACTGCGGCCACGACTTGCCACAGTCCATAAACCTGTCAGTAGATTTGCATAGTGCCTTGCGCAGGAATTAAAGCTTACATACGCAGTTGAGGCCATGACTTCTCACTCGCACACTGGTAGTCTCTCTCGATTCGCTGCGCTCCGCGCAGCGAATCGAGGGAGACAACCAGTGTGGACGTGTCACTGTGGAATAAAGCTGTAAAGAGATTTGTGCCGGGATCGGACGGCAGGAGAGGTATGGGAGCCGGTGTGATCAGACCCAGCTGCACCTGCCATTATTAGGCATTCACTTTTCACTCCACGTGCATTGTGTTCTCTTGACTCTTTTTCCCCCTGCCCTCTAGCACACTGCATGGCATTGTCAGTCTTCAGTTGCAGAGGTAAACCCGGAAGATTTCCTCAATCTGAGGGTGCTAATGCAGGGCAAGGCTAAGATTCTTCTTTTTTAAACGGAAAGGGGGGGGGGGGGGGGGGGGGGGGAGGAGGTGCTAAGAAAGTAGAAATTTAGCAGTGCAGTGACCACAACAAATCTTCCACGAAATACGTTCTATCGTGTTTGGTTTGCCGTGGTCGCTATTTCAGTTTCCGATTATTTTTGTGATCTGATTTGCTGCTGTAGGTAGCTGTTTTTGTCGATGCGATTCCAGCATAAATTGCCTGGACAAAAACGCTACCGACAGCCAAAGGGTTAAATTGCTCAAGAAAAGTTTGTTGGGTAGACAAAATCTTACTCTGTGACACGTTTGTGGCGTGCACGTTTGCAAAATTGCAGAATCTTTTAGCTCACAATCCCCAAAGTACTTTTGCAGGCGTGGCTTTCGTGTGAGCCCAGTTTTAGTAGTTCGAATCGCAATATCGAAGCGTGGCATTTTTATTAAATTCTCAGACTGGGACCCTCTTGTGGTACGCTTGTGCAGTGGGCGTGGAGGGTTTGCGCACACCTGTAGCTTTTTCGCTTTCGCCACCAACATCGGGAGCTGGAACGACCATAATAAATAAAGGGATGGCATTTCTCACTGTAACTGGTGCGGTCGATCTTTCCATCGCGATTTGTACGTAATGCTCATGGGAATATGAGCCATTTGGCTCTGGAAGTGAAAGTGAATATGGTAACAAATGGTAGGTCAAGACTGCCGCGAACATAACTTTCATTTACATGATCCTACTTTTGGTAGACTTTCATTTTACGTGATGTATCTAGACGAGGAAATTCTGACTTCTCACAGCCCTATAAAATTTGAACATAGGTTTAACCCCTTCACTGCCGAGAAAAATTGAACGCCACCCAACTGCAAGAGTTATAGTTCCTCGTGAGCCTCAGCAGTTGCGGTGGGCTTATGAGGATCTATATCTCTTGTAAAACCGGACCAGTTTAAATCCATGTCCTTTGGACGGTTGTGGCTTTTGGTCATTGAATGAACAAAGATTTCAGAAATTTGCGAGAGCTCATGAGGATCTATACCTCTTACTGAGACCAGTTTGAATCCATGTCCCTTGGACCATTGTGGATTTTGGTCATTGAATAAACAGATTTCAGACACAAAATATGCTTCCATTGATAGGGAAGGGTTAAGAACTAAAAGTGTGGCTGGCAACGACAGGGAGTTTCAGTGCACAGGAAGCTCGTTATACTGTGACATACTGCCGCAGTAATCTTATCCTGTCTAACCTTCGCCCATTCCCCAGAGTAATTTTAAAATGGCGAAAATTTACGTGGTCAGGCAAAGGTAATTTAAATTTCATCTCACCACCACCGTCGACTGAAACCCCAATATTCTGACTTAGCCTGCTACAGACAAGATTTGATAAATGTGGAGCAGCAAGAGGCATGGATCCTCATGAGCCCCCGCGTAACGCGGGGGCTCATGAGTATCTATGCCTCTTGCAGAGGTATCGGTGTGTAGTCCTCAGCTTGCACTGGCAGCTCGAAAGGATAAATAAAGTTTATATTGATACCGGTGGGGTCAGGACTGGTAGCAGCCAGACTGCCGCTTGTGACTGTAAGGGGTCCGGGGCATAAGCATCTCAACACAGTCAGAAAACTGTCTGCAACAGATACTGCTGACAGTATTATGTATGGGTCCTTTGTGTACTAACTTAGAGCTTTATGATGTAAATACAATGCCAAATGTCAAAATTCATCGTTTGGTGGGTGTGTTGTTTTTTGTACCCGAGAGCGCAGATTATCGTGTGCATCGGCCTCGTTTTGAATTTGTGCATATTTACTAGCCTACGTCACAAGGCAGAACCCGGTCAATACTGCAGATGAGGTCATAGGTGTGGGTACACTCATGTCAGTGTACACATGTACTGATGTTCTCTGGCATCTCTTTGACATAATTTTCCACGAGAATGTAAAATAAACCTTCCATACTCGCTATGCTGTCAAAATCAGTGCGGGTTCCGCTTGACCTGCTACCCGGAGTAACGATCGTGCTGGGGGCATGGCTTGTTCGACTCGGTCTCTGCGGCAAGCGACTTAAACAGCGTTCACGGTGCCTAGTTTGTCCTTTGATCCTCATATCCCTCGGAAACACGAAACAGAACAGTGGTATTTATATCCACTTTCTGCACTGCAATTTCACATCTCACACATCGAAGTCTACGTAACTGAAAGCATCTCTGGAAACGACAAATGCACCATCACAGCAGAAACACTACCTCTGTGAATCGAGTGAATGAGAGACCGCACAGACAAAAACATGTCACGACCATCGATGTCAGTGCCGCAATTTTGACACACACCGTAGTTTTCAGATCTTTGCAGCATAAAATCTGATGAACTAGCTCGTAACTTTATGATAAAACAGGTTTAAAATCTTGCGAAATCAGTAAGAGATAAATTCTACTGAAGATCATGAATTCTGAAAATCACTAGCGCTCGCGGAACTATAGGAAGATCGACAAAGACCGTAGCCGGATTACTTACTGATTCACATAGCAAGAAAGCGACAAATTCCGGATGGTCGGTCAAGCGAAGCTCTATATTCCTTGTCCGATGTCAGTTCTACTTAGGGGTATCTTGTCTCTCTTTCTTCTCTTCAATTCCGAGTATGTCATTGTCGGCCGGCGCGAGTTGACTGATACTTTCTTTTTTTCTTCGCTGGTTCATCCGCCATCTTGTATCTGATTGGTTATAATTATGCAGATGACCAAAGGTCGTATAGAATAGTTATGACGTCAGCTACCATCGCCTATCGGAAGCAGTCTTTTCACTGGGTCCAGTCACAAGATTCCGTTGGCCTCTTTTCGCTTTGAACGGGCGAAAGAAAGCATTTGGTGGGACAATAGGGTGTTCACTGTCTAAGTGGGTGTGTAAAAGCTTTTTGCGAACTGAAGCATTAGAAAAGGTCGGTCGTGCAGGGCCCTTTAAGAAGAATTAACTCACAGAGCTTATGTCTAAAATGTCTCGAGATGCATATTGTCTGTGCATAACTTTGTGAACTGTCATTGGCATTGTTGTTTATTAAAGTAGAGAAGCAAAGAGAAGATTTTCTGTATGTTTTGCAAACTTTTGTAACCTTCAGGAATCGCGGCAAAAAACTGCCACCGACAGCCAAAGCACTCATACGCAGTTTAAAAATCGTAACTTCCAAACAGCCTCCAGATTTAGAGTTATTTCATTGATGATTTCGTCTTATGCTAATGTAATAGAATGTACTCAGAATTTTGTCATCTTCAACCGCTGTTTTTGTTTTCGTTAAGCCAAAGAATAGTATTCGTTGCACTTTTGACTCGTTTTCGCTCCACAAGATTATGACAGTTTTACCGATCGGTTGCAACAGTTTTGTGACATTGGTCTGAAAGAGGTCGAAAGCGTGCCTGCTGTCTCCATATTAACTATCAGGCACCTGTGTACTTGGCGATACGTCACGTTGGTTCTTCGGCATTTAAAAGGTTTAGCCTGACACTGATTCAGTGAATCCCACTTATCTTTTAAGTTCGATAGATTCTCATGAGCTCAAACAGATGCGTATGCGCACGAGGAATCATAGCCTTGAAATGACCGCTTCTGGCGTCATTTGGTGTTTTTTTTAAACGGTCGAAGTTTTGGCGTTCATTCTGCATTATACCTTTAGAACCGAAGGTTTAGTTTGACACTTTTTCATCGAAAGTCCTCTGGAGATTTGCAAGCGGCATAGATCCTCATGGCTCCTCGCAGGTGCGGGGGCTTATGAAGATCTTTGCCGTATGCACTTTATTTTGACTCCCCGGCTGCGATGGTCTGCGTTTCTCATACTGAAATGTTGTTCGAGATTTTTACTGAGCTATGAATGTCACTACACACAGGTATGCAAAAAGCATAGATCCTCATGAGCCCCCGGGTATGCGGGGGGCTCATGAGGATCTATGCCTCTTGTGACCAACACTTTGCATGCCTGTTTCTCGTGAAGGTGGTCCTAGGGCGTTCAGGGCGGTGTTTGACACGATCTGGAGCGACTCGCGGGTGTAGGACGCAGACAGAAGGTTTAATTAAAACGACTATCTAGTTTATGAGTTGCGGGCCGACGTGGACTCTGTGTTTATCACCGCCGGGCCCTACCTTTAAGTAGCTCGTTCATCTTGCGGCCCAATCCTCGTTTCGACACGCCAAATAATAAACACAATCCTAATATCCACACACCAAATTAGAAAGGGTACAATGAAACCACCGCAGGACCTGCTGCCTCAGCGAACACGCATTGACCTATCTCGGTCTCGGGTTTGAACCATTAACTGCGTCAAAAGTAAAAAGAGTTTGAAAAGAGATATTGCAACCAAAACCTCACTATTCCAGCAAGAGGCGTAGATTCTCATGAGTCCCTGCATCTGCAGGGACTCATGAGGATTTATGCCTCTAGCAGACTTGTGAGGTGTTGTTTTTTTAAGTGAGGAGATTTTTGCCTGTGCAAGAGAAGACATTTATCACTCAAGCAAATTTTTTTGTTGTTGCTCTAATCCGACCGAGGATATAGGCTGTCATACTTTCTCAGACAAAATCACATTTTCCCTTAGAGCAGCAGAACGTTTACGTCAAGTTCTTCAATCACTTGCCAATTTGTTTCCCAATATCGTGAGGAGAGACGTGTCACCTGCGTCTTCCATTAAATTATAGCAAATAACTTATCCTGACCTCAATAACATGAAGTAAGTTACCCTGACCTCAAATAACTGAGGTTGGTTTTGAATTTGACACTGCTAAACTCTCTCTCTCTCTCTCTCTCTCTCTCTCTCTCTCTCTCTCTCTCTCTCTCTCTCTCTCTCTCTCTCTAGCGTTTAACCCGTTCATTGCCGAGATAATTTGAAAACCACCCAGCTGCAAAAGTTACAGATCCTCATGAGCCCCCCACCCCCAGGATGATGATCTGTACCTCTTGCTGACACTTTGAATATATGTTAATGAGACATCAATGGGATTATATTTGTCTTGAATCAACGAAGATTGCAGAAACGCAGTCTGCGTCAACTGGCATTGAACGGGTTAACGTTGGATCTCTCTCTCTCTCGCCTAAAACTTTATCCTGTCAATAAAACGTTTCATCATCATCATCATCATCTCTCTCTCTCTCTCTCTCTCTCTCTCTCTCTCTCTCTCTCTCTCTCTCTCTCTCTCTCTCTCTCTCTCTCTCTCTCAGATTTTTACGAGTACGTAATGTATGATTCGCTCGCAACAGTCAATCGTTGCAGAGCAGTCAGAGAATTGGAAAACATTTCAAAGAAGGGTCAGGAGTTTCTTGGGTGTAATACAGGTTCATCTGCCCTCAGTCTTGGTGCATGTTTTGCAAGTTTCGACTTAACCTCATCACAGTCAAAATATGATTTACACATTAGACTTCCTTCCTTGTAAGCAGAAGGCGATGTGGACACTAGTACAATACGAAGACTGCGTTCAGTGTTCTTCTTCCCTCTCCCCACCCCCTACACCAACCCCCAACTACTAGTTGACCATCGTCAAATGGGCGCCAACAATGGTTACGTCCGGTGGTGGAGTGGTCCTTGGTTCAACTACTGACCACGTATGGCCGCAGAATATCGTAAAAATGACAGTACTTCATCGTACTCCATGGCAGTTCCCCATCGGGACTTCTGGCAGATTTATTTGCAGTTTTATGGGTGATGATGGATGTCTGTTTGTTTGTTGTCCGTCTTCGCAAAAGCGGCGCATGTGCTTCAAAGCTACTGCAATGACAACTTGTTCACTTCCATTTCAAGAGGCAACACAGATGGATCGGCCGTGATAAATCAAGGGTAGTGCCAGATTTGCTTGGCGCCTACAGGCGCCAATTCAAATCACTACCCTTGATTAATATCACGGTCGATCCATCCACTGTAACGTGTAGGTTTAGATCTGTGGTTCATCAAGGCTGTTGTTATATCATTCGCCAGATGCCCTCTGCAGTAGATTCTCGGGTCTTACAGGCTTACAACGTGCGGGAAGTTGTAAGCCTATCTCATATGAACCCTTCGGCAGTGGAAGTGAAAGGGCAAAGCGTCTGTCACACTTGTTGGCTGCATGTGCCATTGCTGCTCCCGAAATACTGTCGAGAGTATTTTATAAGCCATTGTTCCCGTAATGGCCGTTTCCCACTCCTTCGCACTCAAAATCTTAAGAGCCTAAACCAGGTCTGGAGTGGTCACATATATCTGCACACTGGTTGTCTCCCTCGATTCGAGGAGGGACAACCAGTGTGGTTTTCTGTTGTCCGCTGTTTTGTTTAGTCCTGCAGTGGGCGTGGGGCATCGAATTTGGGTACTAAAATCCACTTGGGCTACACCCATGTTAAAAGAACATATATATACACACCAGTTTCTTGCTGCAGCGTATTACTCTATTGAAAAATTGCTTGCAGTGCTCACCTTTCCCTTTCCTATGGCAGTGTTTTGTGTGTTGGTGTGTGTGTAATTACTGGCAATTGCAGCCACACATAGCATGTTATATGAATTCGTACATTACTCACTTGCTGACATAAATTAAAATACGTGTACGTGATAAATTACGTACATGTACATGAATACATTAACCCTTTTAGCCCCAGATCCCAACAGCAGGAGATGGCTTGACACAGATAATTCAAGTGTAGTGCCAGATTAGCTTGGCGCCTGAAAGCGTCAAGCTAATGTGGCATTACCCTTGAATTATCATGGTCAAGCCATCGCCTGCAACTGGTACATAGTCGTTAGGGCAACACCTCCAAATGATGTGAGAAATGGGACCTTGGGGCTAAAAGGGTTAATAGGGAGCACGGGTTCGGAGCCATCTTGGGTCAGAATTTGTTCAGACCCTTTAGGTCACCCGTGTTTGAATTCACCTTCGTGGTTGACAAAAGACGTTAAATACTGTGGCTGTCGGTAGCGCTTTTTGTCGCGACGATTCCTACAGGAATCATCGCGACAAAAAGCGCTACCGACAGCCGATGAGCTAAACCCTGAACGATTGGCATTTTCACTTAATTTCTCACATATATATACACTTCGTCCTCTTCCCAGTTAAAAAGCATTACATGTGCTCTGGCCAGCATTTTGCTGTGTTACAGGGACGTCTAACAGCTTTTTTTTTTGTCTCCCGTACACTTTACAATGAATTACATGCAATGATTCATGCTTAAGTGAATTTTTCTTTTGTGCGTCTGCAGTTTGAATAATGCTTACAACTATCGCACACGACTTTTTTTTTGTGTTGTCTGTCCACAGTTACAAGGCCTGGACACGCCCATCCAACAGATGCAGCAGTTGTTGGCGTCCGCCGAGTACTGTCCCACTCAATTGGTAAGGACCCACATCAGGTTCATGTGGTTACATTGCTTAACTCCATTCCACACAGTGGCGTAGGAACCGGCGATGGGGGCCTGCCCCCTCTCCCCCCCCCCCCCTTCTCTCCTCTCCCCCACCCCCCTCCCCGCCCACACACACACATACACACACACACTCCCCACCCAAGAAAATTTGAAGAAAATGCACGAGGGGGGGATGGTGGGGGGGGGGGGGGGCAGAGTATCTCCTGGCGCCCCTATCCCCCTTCTTCCCAAGTGCTTTTTGTTTCTTTTTAGAAATATATATATTTTTGAAGAACAAGTCATAAGCTTGTATTAATGGTTCAGAGAGGAATTATTTTTGAAGACCCACATCAGGTTCACGTAGTTACATTGCTTAACTCCATTCCACACAGTGGCGTAGGAACCGGCGATGTGGGGCCTGACCCCCGTCCCCCCCTCACCCCCCGCCCCCCACACACACACACACACTCCCCATCCGGGGAGGCGGGGGCGGCGGAGTATCTCCTGGCGCCCCCTATCCCCTTCCTAAGTGCTTTTTGTTTCTTTTTAGAAATATATATATTTTTGAAGAACAAATCATAAGCTTGTATAATGGTTCAGAGAGGAATTATTTTTAAAGAAAATGAGTCGATTACGTACTGCCGAGCAAAAGAAATGCGACATTTTCGGAACGATCGAAACACGTTTCCGAAGATTCCGAAAATGTCGCATTTCTTTTGTTCGTCAGTATATTTTCAACCAAAACTCCATCCCTCATTGCTCTCGTTATACAATGGTATATTACGTGAATAGTTGTTAAATTAATAGTATCTGCCATAATGGATAGATCTACCACGACAGTTCATGGGTGATGCCAGAACGGCTTTGCACCTACAAGCTATAATTATAAAGCTATTCTGTCACCACTCCTGAACTTTCATGGTCGATTCTTCTTATCGTAGCAGTGGCCATACTAAAACAGCTCCGCCTGCCTGTTTTTTTTTAGTGACGTGTGTGAAATTATCTTTTGATGTTGTTCACTTGTTAATAGATGTTGATATGATACCATTTATTCATTATTGTGGTAACATTTGGACGCATTCTGCTTGTATGGTCAGCGTCATGTAAATTCTGTAAATTATGTATGCAGTGTACAGTTTGTTTCAACATTTGCTATTTCATTTTCAGAATGAATTCTGGTCCTGTTTGAATGAAAGTCTTCCTGGTGAGTACCACTGCCTTTGATAACCTGTGTTTATCAGACCGAAATGACAAACTGTTTAGCATAAATAATTACTTTCGCATTTTTTTTATGAGTCTATAAAGACTGTTATCAGCTGTGGGAGATGGATTGGCCATGATAGTTCAAGGGTAGTGCCAAATTAGCTTGGCGCCAAGCTAATCTGGCACTACCCTTGAACTATCATGACCGATACATCTCCTTCTGTGGTGCCCTCAGAATGTGGTGGTGATTGGACCTTGCTGACTAGCTGGATACTCTTTGAAGCATTGTCTACTGGAAAACGTTGGACATGAGTAGAGAGAGAGAAGGATCAACACCTGAACGCATTTTGAAACCCAGCTTCGGTTGTGTTTCCTCTCCTCGGTATGGGGAACTAGGATTTAGATTTGTTGCTATGATCCTTGCCAACAGCAGGCGTAATAATATCCCCATGAATCTTCGCGTTTGCGGGAACTGTGTTCTTCTTGCCCATGGAAAATCCTTTTGTGATGTACAGAATGGTCCCTACAAGACTCACGAGGTTCTGTGCTTTGCGCATATTTATGGAACCTGGAGCTGGTTGCGTGAGCGAGGTTAGTCCTGCGCCAGCAACTAAGCAAGGTGCTCCGCTATTGCAGAGCACATTGCTCAGTGGCTGGCGTAGGACTAAGCTCACTCATGCAACTACGCCCTGGTTCTTTGAGGGAAAGGAGAGAGCGGTCTGGGAATGGTGTCAGTGGCTCATGAGAATCTGTGCCTCATGCAGGCGGAATGTGGTTCTTTGAGGCACAGAAAGGCCCCTACACCTGAGCGGGTTTTAAAAGGTTGCATTGCTGGAAGCCTTGTATAACTTGTAAGGGTTTCCCTTGTTGCTGCATTGTGTCCCAACTCTGGAAACGGGAAGGATTAAGTCGGCCCTCTGACTGCTGGCCAGTCCATTTATGGTGGGTAGAAACTGACAAAAATAAGCAGCTTGTAAGACAGTAAAGATAGCATCATATTTATCGAACGCCCAGACTTTAGGGTTTTTTTTATTGACTGACTGATTATTATTATTATTATATTAAAAATATCATTTATTTATGTTTTTAATTAATTATTTTATTATTAATTATTTTTTTTTTTTTATTTATTTTTTTTTTTTGGGGGGGTGGGGGTGGGGAGGGGGTGTAAAGGGTGGGTGGGGTGGGTGCTCTCTCTGTACGCACAAAATTGACCTGGCAATGTCTGTACAGTCACACCTGATAATGCCTAAAGTTATCACCTGTCGTCTAGTATAATATATTGTATAAAGCGATATGGATCGGCTATAATAATGGTTCAAGAGTAGTGGCCTAATCAGCTTGGAACTCTAAAACTATCATGGCACTACTCCCACAGTTTTTGAAGAACCTTCTGTAGTTGCGAAATTATTATCCCTAAACTGAGAGTTGACATAGATCGTGTTGTGTGTATGAAATATTTGTGATTTCAGTACCGAAGATTGCCATTGGAAGCAAATGGATATATAGGGTAGTTTAAGCAAGAGGCATAGGTCCTCATGAGCCACCGCAACTGCGGGGGCTCACGAGGATCTATGTCTCTTGCAGTTGGGTCATGTTGACGTTTTCTCGGCAGTATAAGGGTTAAGTTTGAAAGTGGAAATGGAAAGTTGTGTGTGTTCAGCACATTCGTCTGTTCCCACCACCGACATTTTTCCCCCAAACACGTGACTCTCCGCACTCTCTCTCTCGTCTTACTGTCGTTTAGTGGACTGGAGTCCGTCCGGAGGTTACGTGGAGGGGAGTGGCCGCCGTTATGTCAATCTTTGTGTGTGTTTTTTGCCCACTGGTTCCGCACAATGCCGGACGGCGGGGGTCGGCTTTGCCGCTGTAATGGCAACAAACGCTGAGAAGCAGTCTCACAGCAAAATGCTCTCAGCCAGCCACCATGTCCGTGCCGTGGAAATGATTGTAAACTCCGGATGTAGCAAATCGCCAGGGGACCCAGTTTTTCGTGTTGTTATATCCGATGTTTGTTATAAGCGAAGTAATTTACGTTGAAAGAGTTCTGTTGCGACCTTTGAAAAAGTGCTGCTATATCCGACTTGTGTTATATCCGACCTTGTTATAAGCGAAGGAGATTGTTTATGTTTGAGATCCACTTGGCTGTGTTATTAAAATGGCCATTACGTTAACCCATTTATCCCCAAGACTGTCCATCCATCTCCTGCAGCTGGTGGCACACAGTTGTCAGGTGACAACTCCAGAATTTGGGAAATGGGGCCTTGGGGTTAAGCGGGTTACACGTTTGGAGCTTAACGTCTTTTTTTCTGTCAGATAGGTAGGCCTGTCTGTCAAAGACGGGGCACCGAATAAAGTCTGAACAAATGTTGACCCCAGCTGGATTCGAACCCACTACCCTTTGGACGAGAGTTGAACACTCTACTGTCTGAGCCACCCAGCCATTCCCCCGTAATAGCCATTTGTGTCATTGAAAATGATGATTGGACTCCTATAGCTATTTTGTCGCGTCGTTGAAGTGGTGAACTTCCGTTTGTGGTGACGCTGTCTGAACTTCAGCGTACGCCTCGCCAGTGGTCAAGCGAGTCGCAGTTGTCAGCAAACAGTGTGGACAAATGAAATAGCGTTACGTGGCGTAAAGACGGTTACACACAGTATACATATACTTATTACTTAAACCCGTGTGACTTCCTCTGTCCTATAAGCAGA
This sequence comes from Semisulcospira habei, assembly GCA_036245525.1. Taxonomy (NCBI): domain Eukaryota; kingdom Metazoa; phylum Mollusca; class Gastropoda; family Semisulcospiridae; genus Semisulcospira; species Semisulcospira habei. The sequence goes on along the minus strand of BTPG01000002.1, from coordinate 252,624,131 downwards.
GATGCTATACACGGAACTGGACCATTCCAGCAAGAGACATAGATTCGCATGAGCCTAAGCGGTAGCAGGGACTCATGAGAATCTATGTCTCTGGCAGATGATAGAAACTGTCTTCAAGCTGGTGGAAGGAACTGCGTAGGTCCTTATGATCAACGCCTAAGGGAAATGATTTACACGTTGGTCCTAATCACTGTTAATCTCCTCTGACAATGCCGGCACTGACGCGTGAATGCTCGCATTAAACATCCAGCCATATCTCGGTTCTTTCACAATCTTTGCAATTTTTCACAAGCTCTGCGAGTTTTCAGTATTTTCGTGTCCGCTTCCAACGCAAGTATTTGTCAGTAACGCGTGAGGTTTTACCAATGCTCTCCGCCGCACGGATTCCGTGTAAGCCCGTCACAACACGGGTTATTTTTGTGCAAAGTTGTAGGAGCCCGGGCTAATACTAAAGATCAGTTTGGCCCATTCGTTTTACGTCCATATGCCCGGGATCGAACGCTAACCTAGCTCTTGCGAATACCAACCCAGAGTCAAATGTTTCCATTATTAACCCCTTTACCAGTAGAAGCAGAGTGCGTTATGAAATCTATGTTAAATTCAAATCCAAAGAGCCCCAGCCGTTCAGGGAAAGTGGATCCAAACTGGTTTTAGCAAGAGACATAGATCTTCATGAACAACCGCGTTTTACTTTGTCCCGGCATTGAAGGGGTTAAAACTATCACGGATTTCGTCGCTTTGCCACGTCGACTAGAATGCAGTTTTCCCCCTTCTAAAACCAATCCATAACAACTATACGAAACCAAACACGCCCTGGAGAGCCAGGAAAACAAACACACACACACACACACACACACACACACACACACACACACACACACACACACACACACACACACACACACACACACTTTCCAGAACATTTTTTACTACGCCGGTAAAAAAAAATGCGCATACATTCTTGACAACTTTAGTTGCGAGGCTTGTTAACAGAGCGGTTCAGCTTCCACAACTAATTAGTCCTGTGGCAGTTATATTATTCCGTGTCGACGTTATTCTGACAGGGGTGGGGTTGGGGGGGGGGGGGGGGATGTAGGCTACCTTTTAGCTTTCTGCTCCCATAGGGGACTATTTCCCGTTTTTAATTAGAATCTTCTGTTGGCCTGTTTCTCCCTGATTAGAGCGGACAGATGAGAAAGATTGACCTCTTAAAGGCCCACTACCGCCGCAACTGTTCAGATAATTATAAACTTCTGTAACATATGGTCACGAAACGCTGCACACCGGTCAAGTTATGGTTCATTTAGATACAGGACAATCCAGTTCAGCACACGTGGTCTTTATTTCAAGTAACCTGACAATGACTCCACTCTGTTATAGAAATACATTGTTTTCAGTGCGAGAAACAGCTAAAAATAGATTAACACGCTAAAGCCTGCACAGAATAAATAAGTGCGATTACGGGTGTGCTTTTGCTGCGTGTCCAAACTGCTGGCGAAGTTCAGTATGTGTGTCGACAAGGCATAACAAACACAAATGGTGCTGAAATGAGTCTTCAGATTTCGGCGTTATGGTACTTTAACTGCTACTGCCGAACAGGAGCAGTCGGAGGGTTAAAGGAAGGTATTCTCGACCATGATAGTTTATGGGTGGGGCCTAAGCTAAGCCAAGCTAATCAGTAGTTATTCTCGACCATGATAGTTTATGGGTGGGGCCTAAGCTAAGCCAAGCTAATCAGTAGTTATTCTTGACGTACTGAGTTCCTGCTGGAGTGAGTGTCAGTTCTTTATACCGTACCGCAGTCTGTTATAGATAGTCTCGTTTGTTAACCCCTTCCCTGCCACTGTATGTACGTTGTTATTTCTGATTTTTGTTTTCCATTCAAACACCAAAGCCAAAACCGTCCAAGAAATTGTTATCGGCAAGAGGCATAGATCCTCATGAGCCCCCGCAGTGACGGGGGCTCATGAGGATATATGTCTTTTGCAGTTGGATCGTGTTCACTTTTTCTCGGCAGTGAAGGAGTTAAATAAATCTACTGTAGTTGTCTCTTACATTCAATATCCAAGATGACAGTGAATGGAATCCGAGCTGTCTTCTGTACACTGACAGTGGCACACATTTTGAAAACGCATGTTTCAACCGAAGCCTCTGCTCTTGTAGAGTCCTTACACGGAGGCAGAGGACCAGGGCTTGAGCCAAAGTGTGCCTGATTTTTTTTTTTTTTTTTTTTTTTTTTTTTTTGAATGAGCATCACTGGCTGGTGCAGAACAGGTCGATATTTGTAGCTATCTCTGGATCAGCGTATGTCAGACTTCAGCACGCTCAATACGGGACAGTCTTCTCACGAATCGATTTCTGTCACTCAGTTTGGCGGTCGATATCTGTAATGGTGGCAGGCTTTTTCTCGAGATGAAGAACTTGTCACTCGTTAGTTGTGTGTGTGTGTGTGTGTGTGTGTGTGTGTGTGTGTGTGTGTGTGTGTGTGTTGCAAGCGCGACGTTAGTCATGACCATAACCCTTTGTCGCTTGCGCTTTATTTTTTTTTGTCGCGATGATTCGTTGCAGAAATCATCGCGACAGAAACCGTCATACAGCTTTCAGTCTTGATGCAGTACGAGATGTTGATTGGACATAATAGTTCAAGCGTGGTGCAAGAATAGCTTTGGTCCCCTACAGGCGCCAAGTTATTCTGGCACCACCCTTGAACTATCATGATCGATCTGTGTCCTGAGGTTACAGGCGCTTAGCTCTTTCTGGCACCATTCTTTGATTATCATGGTCGACATGTCTTAGCTGTGCTTTTGTCTCAAAGCGGCAAGGCGACTAAGCGTTTTTAGACAGCCCTCTTCATCGCCATAGATCGGCAACTTTTGCCTGGATAAGTCTTAGCAATATACTTGAATAACATTTCTGTTCAACCCTTTCCTGCAGGAATCACCTTGACCAAAATCGCTACCGACACTCAAAAGATTAACTTTTGGTTGCAACAAACGGTTACGAAACGCTACACACAGGTCTAGTTATGGTTCATTTAGACACAGGAGAATCCAGTTCAGCACACGTCGTCTTAATATCAAGTAACCTGACAATGACTCCACTCCCTTCTATAAATACAGTGCTATCAGTGCGAGAAACAGCTAAAAATAGTTTGAAACGCTAACGGCTGCACAGAATAAATAAGTGTGATTACGCCTGTGCTGTTGCTGCCTGTCCAAACTGCTGTTGAAGTTCATTAGGTGTGTCGACAAGATATAACAAACAAAAATAGTATTAAATCGTGTCTTCAGATTTATGCGTAATGGTACTTTAAGTATCACATCCAAAATGTTTGTCTATTTTGATAAAAAGGTATTTACCCGAAATATTAATAAATTGTTTTGTAACTGCCTTTTCTAGCGTGTTTCTTTCTCTGTTGGATTCTTCCATACAGTTGGAGCAGTATTGATTAAAAATAATGATATTTGACAATGCCGGACACATTAAACCGGCGCTATTACTGCATGCGAGGAAATACTGCACCTTTTGCAGAACAAAAAGCAGCCTCGCTGCCCAGGAATCAATCATCCCAGTGAACTTTTTAACTCTTTTAGCCCCGGATCCCTACAGCAGGAGATGGCTTGACCATGATAATTCAAGGGTAGTGCCAGAGTAGGTTGGTGCCTTCATACGCCAAGCAAATCTGGCACTACCCTTGAATTGTCATCTTCTGCAGCTGGTACGTAGTCGTTAGGCAACACCTCAAAATTTCAGAAATAGGACCTTGGGACTAAAAGGGTTAATGAAAGGTGACGAAATACTGAGGCACATATATTGCGCATACGAGTATGTATTGCAAGGAGCTGTTATAGACAGTCGATTATCCACACTGACTGTCTCCCTCGCGGTGGCGGTAGCGAATCGAGAGAGGCAAGCAGAGTCGATTTTCCAGTCCACGGATCGGATCAATCTGAAGAACTGTCATTCAAAGTGCACCATCCAGACAGCAAGTGGGAGGTGTAATTTTAGCATAGCCGATCACTTCTGAGTTCTCGACCAGCTTGTTACTCGACCAGCTTGTTACTGTTTTTTTTTTTTTTTTTTTTTTTTTTTTAATTCAATGTGCACTGGAACCCAGTACATTATGCAATTTGAGACCAACCGATCACTTAACGGTACTCGACGGCGAGTTTTTTTTTTTTTTATTTTTTTAATTTATTTTTTGGCCAGTGTGCACCGTGAGATATTGTAGGTGCAGTTTGCAGCAAAAACAGATCTCTCTCTCTCTCTCTCTCTCTCTCTCTCTCACTAACTCACTCACTCACCTGCGCCGTCACATGGGCATTGGGCCAGCCGCGCAATTAACGGCATCAACAGGAAAAACAACTCGTGTCGTTTTAGTCTGACACGTGGCGGTGGCGAGGTCTGCCTTGCCGACGTAACTCTTTCATTTTCCAGTCCTAGAGTTAAAGCCTAAGGACCTCGTTCCAGCGCAGACAACAGGCACGAGAGTCTGCACGGGGCCAGAAAAGGCGTGCATGAATCTCGTGGAAACGAACAGAACCTTATGAACTCTTAACAGTCTAAGACGCGGATTTGATAATGGAAGTGTTTAGAGAAGCAGATCCTCAATTTTGCACAGATCCTCATGAGCCCCCGCAATAGCGGGGGCTCATGAGGATCTGTGCAAAATTGAGGATCTGCTTTTGAATATATGCAGATGGTTTGTCTGCTAGGACACCCCACGTTTTAGACTGGTGAAGGTTGTTGCGAGGCTCGGCTGCCAGGAATGGTTTGTCCTGGCTGGACTGCTAGGCATCCCCTGGATTTGGGGGGCTTATGAGGATCTGTGCCGCTCGCAGATGGTTTGTGTTTGACTTGCGTGCTAGGCACCCTACCCCACATTTCTAGACCTACCCTGAGCTGGGAATGGCCCGTGGCAGGCAGCATCGATTAGTGTCAGTTGTGGAAAAAAAAAGTGCCAGCCACAGTTTTTGTCCTTGCATGGTCGTTAGGCAAGCATTTCTCGCCTTCGCACCCACTTCCCCGCCCCCTGGCTCCTCCCTCCTTTTCTTCCCCGCATCACACACGCACACGCACACCATCCCATCCCAGCTTCAGTTCCCAAACATATTGTGCAATCTGGGCGGCCGTCATCAATTCTTGAACTAGCCACGTCTAGTTTAGTGCGATGCCTCAGGGCTCGAAAAGCCTACACGCGCTCCAAGTGCCACCCACTAAGACCCCCCCCCCCTCACCCCCCCTCCACCCTCCCCCTTTTCTCCTCGGAAGTTGTCGAAGGTCTGGACTACTCTTCACCTGCGATCGCTGTCCTTCTGCAAGTTCACTAGACAGAGATCCATCTTCTTGAGCCACAGCAGACTATTTTGGAATGTGAAACTGAATCCATTTCGGACAGATTAGGAAGCTACCATAGTAGCATTCGATGGTCGCGGTTACTATCTCATTTTGGAAATGTATACATTATGGTCACCCCCCACCCGGGTCTGCCCTGGGGGCCTTGGGTGGGTTAACTACTTTTTAGTTCCCAGGGTCACCCTGGTCAGCCCCACATGGTGGGTTTTTCCCTCTATTCTGGGGCATGTGTTTCTGTCTACCCTTGGTCCATTCATAATAATAATAAAAATAATAATTACGATATTTATAATGCGCTTATCTTATAATAATTCTAACTCTAAGCGCGCACTCACAACTCGCACACGCATGCGCACGCTTTAGACAATGACTCTCGTAACACAAATAGTGAAGATACATTAGGACGGTCAGCTTGGGCTGGGGAGTGTGGTGATATAGTGCTAGAACTGTTGAAAGAGATGAGTTTTGAGGGCAGACTGGAAGGAGGAGAGCGAGTGTTTCTGACGGAGAGAGAGTGGGAGAGTGTTCCAGGTGGTTGGACCGTATACTGAGAAAGAGCGGGGGCCGAAAGTGCTGAGTTTGGTGCGGGGGATGAGGAGGCGGAGAGGGTCAGAGGCGGAGCGGAGGGAGCGGGGAGGAGTGTAGGGGTGAAGTAAGTTGGAGAGATACGCAGGAGCGTAGTTGTTCAGGGATTTGTAGCAGAGAGACAGAATCTTGTATTGGATGCGTTGGGAGATGGGGAGCCAGTGAAGGAGCTTGAGCAGGGGAGTGATGTGGTCGGATTTTTTCTTTCTGAGGACGAGGCGGGCAGCATTGTTCTGGACGCGCTGGAGAGTGAGAGTGGTGGAGTGAGGAAGGCCGGAAAGGAGAGTTGCAATAGTCGATGCGAGATAAGATGAGAGAGACAGCGAGTTTGGTGGCAGCTTCGGTAGTGAGGTATTTTCTGATCTGACTGATGCGGCGGAGGTGGAAATAACATGCCTGGGCCGTGGCGGAGACGAAGCTGGTCATGGAAAGAGAGGAATCGAGGATAACGCCAAGGTTCTTGACCGAGTCAGAGAGGGAGATGGGGGTGCTGTCGAGTTGAAGGTGGAGAGAGGGAGAGAGCTGGGAAAGTTTCTGGCGAGTGCCTACCAGCATGGCTTCCGTTTTGTCGTCGTTCAGTTTGAGCTTGTTCACCTGTATTTTCCTTTTTTAAACTCTCGCTACTGTCTGCGCTGTCTGTAGCTCTTGATATTGGATGTGTGTTGCTAAATGGTCTTAGCTTTATTTAGGCCCCATGGCGTAGGTTGGTTTATTTAACGTATTGGACCGGCTGGCGACATGCATTCAATATTCTGTTGTTTTTTTTGTTTTTTTTTTTTTTCACAAGCAGTGCAGGCACGTCTTGAGAAAGCCTTGTTGCTGTCAGGACGTTAAGCAATGTACAATCAATTCATTATGGTCACGGTCTTTTTGAGTAGTTAAAGTTACCCCCCACCCAGGTCTGCCCTGGGGGATTTGGGTGGGGTTGACTACTTTTTAATTCCCAGGGTCACCCTGGTCAGCCCCACAGGGTGGGTTTTCCCCTCTTTTCTGGGGCATGTGTTTCTGTCTACTCTTGGTCCATTTACCTGTATTTTCCTTTTTTATACTCTCCCTACTGTCAGCGCTGCCTGTTGCTCTTGATATTGGATGTGTGTTGCTAAATGGTCTTAGGTTTATTTAGCGTATTAGACCGGCTGGCGACATACATTCAATATTCTGTTATTTTTATTTTTTTCACAAGCAGTGCAGGCACGTCCTGAGAAAGTCTTGTTGCTGTCGGGATGTTAAACAATGTACAACCAATGTACAACCAGTTAAAGTTACGTAACTGCGATGGCCAAAGGTCAAGGGTCACAAGAGCTCAGGAAATAGGCCCAAAATAGCCATATTTTTACAAAAGATGTTTTTTCTCAAATACTGTTCACAACTTTAAACCCAAACTTGGTACAAAGATACCTGATGGTAAGACCCTTCTATGCATACTAATTTGATTGATCCCTCGGAAAGGTCAAGGGTCACAAGAGCTCAAGAAATGTGTCCAAAATCGCCATATTTTGACAAAAGATTTTTTTTTTTTCAAATACTATTCACAACTTCAAACTCAAACTTGCTACAGAGATACCTGATGGTAAGACCTATGTATGCATACTAATTTGGATGACCCCTCAGAAAGATTAAAGGTCATAAGAGCTCATGAAATAGGTTTTAAAAAAATTGCCATATTTTGACAAAACAATGTTTTTTTCTCAATTACTATTCACAACTCCATACCAATACTTGCTACAGAGATACCTGCTGGTAAGACCTATCCAGGCATACTAATTTTAATGGCCCCTCGGAAAGGTCAAGGGTCACAAGAGCTCAGGAAATAGGTAAAAAATAGGCAAATGTTTTTTTTTTTCTCAATTACTATTCACAACTTCAAAATCCAAACTTGGTACAGAGATACCTGATGGTAAGATTTATCTATGCATACTAATTTGGATGACCCATTGGAAAAGGTCAAGGGTCACAAGAGGTCAACAGATGTGTATAAAATGCCAATAATTGTAGTTATTACCAACATTTTTGCAAACTTTTCAATCAAATTTAGCACAAAGGTAGCTGTCCTATCCTATCTATCCTATAATTTAGTCGACTCAGCGCAAAGGTCAATGGTCATGGGGGTTACACAGATGTGTGAAAATTGATTAAATTTTGAGAAAACATGGATTTTCTTAGTGCAGAAGCCATCCCTTTACTTATTGTCAGTCATGTGTGGATTGGTCATACACGTGAGCCATAAGGGCTTTGCCTTTCTTGTTATATTTTTTTAAATTTCTTTTTAGAGTCATATTAACTCAGTGAGTGTGAAAGATATGAAGAAAAAAAAAAGATAATATATATTAACTGTTATAAATGATCAAGAATAATTAAACGCAATTGGTCATTTTTATGTTTGGTTTGTTTGCAGTTGTTACATTTTTTCTTCAGATTGTTCTTTTCATGACATCCCCCACCGGGTCTGCCCTAGGGGACCTTGGTGGGGTTGTCTACTTTTTAGTTCCTAGGGTCACCTTGTCTAACCCCTGCAAGGTGGGTTCTACTCGTTTGGGGGTTTGTATTTCTGTCTTTCTGGTCCATTCATCTGTATTTTTCTTTTGAAATTCTCCCTCCTGTCTGCGCTTCTTGCAGTTCTTTTCTTCATTTAGCGCAGGCACGTCCTGAGAAGGCCTTTGTCGCTTGCGGGACGTAAAGCAATCTATACTCAATCTATACTCACTCTTTTCATGACAGTTTCTGTCAATCTTTAGATAGACTAAGTAGACATTTTGTCCAAAGAGTCATTTGTAATGCATTTTACAGTGTGCCTCTTTGTAGAAGAATGCCTAATGTTTTACTCAGACTTGACTCTTGTAATTATTATGCATGCAAATATTGTTTGAGAAACAAAGAAGGGTGGAAAAAGGGCGGGGTCACCATGAAGCCCAAATGCGACCATCCTGAGACCTGTGAGACCTAAGACTCTCCGGTGACCGTCACAAATGAGCACTAAGCGCGACCATACTGCGACCGTCTCAAATGAAACCTAAATGTGACCATGATGCGACCGTCGCATCTCCACGTTCATTTTGGTCACCGGAAGGGCTCCTGTGACCAAAAAATCATAGTCGCCGGACCGTCCTCTGCTGGTGCAAAGAAGCGAATGTGCGACCAAAAGTGAGTCTAAAATGCGACGTAACATTTCCGCTTCATGCTACTAGGGTACCATGACATTAATTTTGTCGTCTGTATTCGTGCCACGAGACACAAGACTGAAAAGGAGAAAGGGGAACATTGTTTGACTCATTAAATCCTGAGGAAGAAATAATAATTTTTAAAAAATCCTTTGAGATCCACATCACAGTTCTGGAGACAGATCGATTATGATAGTTCAAGGGTGGCGTCCAAATAGCATGGCGCCTCCAGGCGCCAAGCTATTCCGACACAACCCTTGAACTATTATGGTCGAACCACGTCCTGTTGTAGCATGTCAGAGCTTCATGGGTTGACAGAGTTTGCAGGTTTCGTGTGCGAGCAGCACAGCAGACCTGTATAAATTTTTGCCATAATTTTGTCCCCACAAGGTGTCGCCGGTGTGCTTGAGATGGAGCATACTTTGGGAACACCTCTACATCACGATTCTTCAACTTTGGAGTGTTTGAAGACACCCTGGGTCGTACGAGCTCGTGAGAATCCCCGCCTCTTGCTCACACTTGCTGCCTGTCATGGAGGGATGTTACTGTTGTGCCTGCAAATGTCTAAATATGAGAGCAAACTTGTTACTTGTGTTTTAAAGGCACCCGTTAGCATCAGGGCCCGCCAACAATAAAGTGTTTGAAGACTGGGCCGTGTCAACTCTGATTGCGAGGCCGACTCACGAAAACCTCTCGCTCAGGCCGTTCCGTATGTAAGAGGCATAGATTCTCATCGCAGGGGCTCATGAGAATCGACGCCTCTTGCTAGAGATCTCGCATTTACATGCTTAGAGCGAGAAAGGGTTTGGTTTGCGAGTGTCGGTGTGTCAACTGACCGTCAGGTGTCCGTCCTTCAAGAGACAAATTTAAAGGGCCCGCTTCGTGTGCGCGCACAAACCACGGTTATTTAATATGCTGTGCGGTCTCCTTGCGGTCAAATATGGCACGCAGATGCACACACACATACAGACACAACACACACACAACACACACACACACACACACACACACACACACACACACACACACACACACACACACACACACACACACAGAGGATTGTTGTCTTGAGAAATCCGCGGAATGCGTTATGAAGCATTCGATTGTAATTGTCACGTCTTTGCTAATATTGTCATGTAGTTTTTCGGACATGAAATATCACCACCAGAGCACCCACGCACGCGCTTACACAAACACACACACTACACACACACACACACACACACACACACACACACACACACACACACACACACACACACACACACACACACACACACTCACTCACTCACTCACTCACTCACTCACTCACACAACCCCCACTGAGAAAGAACGAACTCCTTGTCCCAACGTGAGAGAACAAAAAGTATGTTTTCTTTTCACTCGCCTGGTGGCACGGGCAAATAGAAAGACGGTCACGGGCCCAACTTGTCCACGTGCAAGAGGCCCAGATCCTCATGAGCCCCTGCGGCCGCAGGGGCTAATGAGAATATTTGCCTCTTGCTGACGCAAAGTCAGTCTTTACGACCGCAGAATTAAGAAAGTCGCTCGGTTAAGTCGACGTCTTGAGAGGGAAATAATAAAAAAAAAAAAAAAAGAAGAAGAAAAAATGACATGGCCCCGCATTCATTGATTCTCATTTGTGGGGCGGTGCAGCGAACGGCCCGGAATGTGACAGGGCGCTCTCGCACCGACAGTCTCGCCTTCAACCCCCTCTCACTTCCTACACGTGAGGGGTAGAGGTATAAATTAGTATAGGAGCGAATCACAGCCAGAAGAAGTTATAGGAACTGGTTGTATTTTTGTCTTTTACGAACCAGACTAGTCCAACAGCAGGAGGCATGTGTTCGCACAAACTAGTAAGCCACAAATTGAAGAATTAATGCTGGCTCTTTAATGATTGAGATTGGCTTCTGCTGTGCCTTAGATTGAGTCTGTCGTTATGGAGTTAGGCGTATGACTTACCAGCAAGAGGCATAGATTCTCATGAGCCCCTGCGACAGCAGGGGATCATGAGAATCTATGCCTCTTGCAACCTTGCACAAACTGACTGCAGACTGTCTCCTCTGATTGTGGCACGCGGTGAAAGGGCTCGGGGCTGAACCTCTCAGAAAAGTGTACCGGGACTGAAAACATTAGTCGTGAGTGTGGCTGAACAAATATTCCAGTTTGTAGCCCCCGCGACTCACGGACGACAAGCGGTGAAAGGCTGTCACCCACAAGGGGACACAAGTGGGCCTTCACAAGAGGGGGGATAAGTAGGCTTGTCAACCCACCCGGGCTCCGCTCACGAAACGAAATCTACAGACATCTTTACTCTTCCCCCCTTTTTAAGGGGAGCTAAAGATGTAAGGAAGTAGATTGCGTTCGATTTCAATATCTATCTTCCAGAGATATGGATTCTCGTGAGCCCTTGCAGATGCAAGGGCTCACGAGAATCTATGCCTCTTGCAAGTGGTTTGTCAACTCTACACTGGGCCCACTCACATCCAGGGTGGGAGAAGAACTTGGGTAAAGTAGCAGTAGGCTGAAGACCAGGTAGTCGCATCTTTCGGGGGGAGAATAGACTCACACGTCATTTCTATAACCAACAAGTGGTTTGAGCGGTTCTCATGCGTCCGTGTAGCGGCAGGCGCCCTTGAGAATCTCACCTGTACTCTTTTTTTTTTCATACAGAAAAAGTTCGCTCAGAGGCTCGGGGTAGGTAAAAACTGCACTTTGACAACTGCCATACTAAAGTAAACGGCCTTAAACTGTCTTGGGTTGGTCCTTAAACTTTCTTGGGTTGGTTGGAGAACACATGCAAATTTGTCCAGCTGGCGTTTTACATACCTCTTAAATTAAGCCCCAGCGCTCAGCGAAAGCTCTTGAGGACCTACACCTCTTGCACAGGGCTGGAGTTGGGACAAGTGTGTGCAGAAGTGAGTATGACAGCTAGAGTTTTGTGAAGAAAATGGGGGCTAATCTTCAGCATAAAAGCCTTTTGCCGGGAGATGGAAAGTTCCCAAGCCCGTCCCGTTTAACGTGTTTTTTGACCGTTTAATGGACGGACCCCGTGTGAACTCCACCCACGGGTAAAAGGCACAGATCCTCATGGACCCCCGCAGTTGCGGGGGCCCATGAGGATATGTGCCTCTTGCGAAAAATTCTATCCCTGTGTTCTCCACGCGGAGGGGACTTTAGAAGTTCCGACTATGGTGTTGGAGCGATTAGGGGCCGCACATCGCTTGTACAACAGTTTCTATTTTGATAGATGAGGTTTCATTTGTACATGACGGTATGCGTGTAATAGCCCTGTGTGCTCATGTGAGCCATCATAAATGACCCCCACGGGTTGAGAGACGCAGACATAAATTGGGGCAGTACAAGGCTAAGATCTGGATAAGCTCATACTCCACCTTCTGTCTTTCTGGCCCAGCCTCTCGCAGATAGTTGTAGGTTCATTAATTCCTTCAATGCGGGAAAAATATGAACGCGAACCAACTGCAAGAGGCAAAGAACCTCATGAGCCCCCGCAAATGCGGGGGCTCATGAAGTTCTTTCCCTCTTGCCGTGCCTAGTCATATCTGTGTTCCACAAGCTGATGGGATTAATCCACGATGACAGAATTTGTCCCGCTGTCACAGACATAATTGTGCGTCCACTCGCAGTGGAGGGGGGTGAAGGAGTATTTAGAAAGATTGAATTTCAGCATTTCCATTAATTAAAATCCTCACAAAGGTGAAATAGAAATGTCCATTTAAATTACAGCAAAAGGTGAAATATACATTTCTATAGAACTCACAACGAAGTAAGATCTGAATGGAAATGTCCATTAGTATTCCAGTGAAAAGATGAACCGCCAACATTTACATGCGTCTGCCCGTAGACCCGCCCCTCAATTAGATGTAAGGGTCGCTGAGTGTTCTTGTTCTTACGGGCTTACTTTTTGTGAAATTGCAATGAATAGTGAATGTGAAGAAAATGGCCATTAAAATTTCGGTGACTGAAAAGACGCACTTGACAGTAATACATATCACTACTTGTATACATGTATGTCTATATTTATTTCTGTTTTCATGTGGGGAGGGGGGGGGGGGGTATGCGATCAGTCCATGTCGGCAACAGTTTCCTTTGAAGGATACTAATGTATGCGCCTACGTGTATACCTAACACGCCCTAGATGATGCCCCTCCATTTTTAGTAGTAAGCAACAAATTATTACTTTTTTGGGGGCACGAATGTTCGTCTTTTTCACATATTTCCTTCCAAAGTGCCATAAAATGCTGCCTTGAAAAGGGAAAAGGACAGTAAGTCCTTGTTTGTGAAAAGCGAGGTTATGCTGAATTATATTTCAATGAAAATCTTGCTTTTCACAACAACAAAAAAAGTCGACTTGCTCTCTTTCTTGTCTTGGCAGGCCAAAGTGAATTCGACACATTAACCCATTGACTGTCGCGATGATTCCTGCAGGCATCACCCCGACCAAACACGCTACCGACAGCCACAGGATTAACACATTCAACCCCAGGACCGAAATCCCCAAATGTTGAAGTTACCCTCAGAAGGACTGTATACATTTCTAGAGACAGTTCGAGCATGATAGTTTATGGGTGGTGCCAGAATAGCTTGGCGCCTATAGGCGCCAAGCTATTCTGGCACCACCCTTGAACTATCATGCTCGATCCATGTCTTGGTGTGGTGTGTCGGGGCTAAAGGAGTTAATGTGATCTTTCCGACTTCAGGGCTCGTTCGCGACGTGCCGCATTCGGATACGCGGCGTATCCGAACGCGTCACGCCACGAATGTGTTAACGGTGCAGAAGGCACGTGGACATCGTCAAATGGTATCAGCATTGCCAGATTTATAGTTGTGGATTTCGGCGTCCGCGCCTTGTTCTGTCATTCTCGCCGTCGAGTCTCGGTCCTCATTCTGGAGAGTGCTTGGTTGTGTTCATGCATATTCATGCGGGCCGTCACTCTTTCGCTTTCAGCGCCAACTGCAGGAAGTTGACCGACCTTGATAGTTCAGTAATATTAGTAACCCCTTCCCTGCCACTGCACGCACATTTTTGTTTCTGAAGTCGTGGTTCATTCAACGACCAACAGCCAACACAGTCCAAAAAACACGGAAACAAATTGGTTTCAGCAAGAGGCATAGATCCTCATGAGCCCCCGCTGTCGCGGGGGCTCACGAGGATCGATGTCTCTTACAGTTGGATCGTGTTCACGTTTTCCTCGGCTGTGAAGGGGTTAAGGGTACGGTCCTTTTTTTTTCTTTCGTCAGCGTATCAATTATTCGCGATAGCTTGAGGGTCGTTTCTGATGCTTTGGCTCTTCTGTGTAACATGACTGTAATCCACAGTAGGTAGCAGTCTATTCTGTTGATCACACCAGATTTCTGTTTTATATTAATTTTCAGAAAACAAATCTAGGATCAGAGTCACTTGTGAGTCACTGGTAGTGCAAAGGGTAGGGCCTTTGTAAAATTCTACCGCTCAGAGATCGAACAGAGAAGTGAAGGGCTTGTGATAATATTCTACAGTAGGAGCTGCCCATGCCTGAAGCCGCAGTAAACGATGCGCAAGACAGGTAAAACTGAAAATGCCCCATTAACCATGTGGCTGTCGGTAGCGCTTTTTGTCGTACTGATTCCGACTTTGGTATTGGCAATTTCAGCCCAAACGATTTGAATTTCCAAAACTTCAGTAGCTCGCTTGAGCTTGCCCTTCAGTTAGCACAACGTGAATGTTCTGTGTTTATGTACAGTGTGTGAGTGAATGGGCTTGATTCATGTGTGCGTGCTTGTTGGGTTCAGTTCGCGGCGGCGCTTTGAGCCGATTTTCAAATGGGATAAAGCGCCTATTTAATGCGCTGATTTAGTATTATTTATTTATTCCTGCAGAAATCGCCGCGACAACAACCGCTGCCCACAAGGATTTAACGATTGAACAATAAACGCCATTTTTACGCGGACAGCTCAGTCTTGTGAGCACAGCTTGTTTTTCGCTCTCCTGCCAGTGCCCCACTGATGTTCTGCATTAAAGGGGTTAAAAGGTCTGAACACGTAGTTAAGTGTCTTTTCCGCTGAGCGGTACCGTCGGTAGCAGTCAAGGGGTTAACATTCTCATGATATTACAACTCAGACTCGATATTTCCAGGTTGCTGGGGGGGGGGGGGGGGGGGGGGGGGGCATAAAACGCGACCGCGATAAAGCCGTGCGCGATATACATCTATCTTTAGCATCAGTAGCTGCGGAAGTGTCGTGGGGTTAAATTCTCAGGTTAGTATATTTAACTCATCCAAGACGGCCCCCATCAGTAGCTGCGGAAGTGTTGTATAGCGTTGCTGGCTGCAATGCTATAAAAAAAAATTATATACTTTTGCAGCTATTGAAGCGGCTCACCTTGAATCAGTTAACTTGTTGCCCAGGATAATAGATGGAGCCGGTCTTCATCAGCAGGGGGTTTATAGATTATCATTGGCCCATACGCCTGCAGAGTTAACGTAAATCCTATGTTTGGTTGGATTTTTATCTAAAGTAACAAAATGCAGGGGAATTTCAGCTGACACGCCTGGCGTAAGCGGGAAGTAAAACCAAAACCATCTTGCACTGAAATAAACTAAGAAGAAATATTGTTTCTGAATGATGAAAACGCAAACTATGTCCACTCCCTCAGAGTGTGTTGGGGATGGGCGGGGGGGGGGGGGGGGGGGGGGGCGCAACCACGGACGCACATGACCACGGCATACACACACGCATCCCCGGTCACCTCTGCGTAAATGTTGTGGGTGTTGAACAGTACCGCCCCGTGAAGATTGACAGCAGGAAGCGAGTCCATTTTTGTGAAAAGCGAGATTCTCATTATATTACAGTGAAAATCTCGCTTTCCACAAAAATGGACATATCTGTTTGCCGTCACAGTGCGTCAGTGTGCACACGTGTGCAATAATATAGACGAAATCTTATTGACATAAACCGTATGATTTGAGATTTACACGACCGAATGTCATCCAAGCCTCAAAACACATTTTCACTCAGTCGGCACACGTCCTCCGTTTGCAAGAGGCATAGATCTTCATGAGCCCTCGCGCATGCTGGGGCTCATAAAGATCTATGCCTCTTGCTGCTCTGTTTACGTCTGTGTTTCTGACGTAGAGGGAGGTTGTAGGGTATTAAGTCTTGTGAGGACTTGGACCATTATGGCTGGTGCTGCCATCTGTTTTCGGTTTGATAATCCAGACACAACCGTCGCTCTGTTTATACATTCACATCCTTGCCATATGTTTCCTTCTTTCTTTTCTTCTTTCACTCTCACCGCCAAACGGTGGGAGATGGATGGACCGACACTGGTTTGCCACTCCCGATTCGCTGCTGTGTGTCTCTAAGATCTTTAATAAGTCACTGCCAAAAAAACTTGAGTCCCAGCCGTCCAAGGTACGTGGATACAAAATGGTGTCAGCAAGAGGCATAGATCCTCATGAGCCCTCGCATTTGCGGGGGCTCATGAGGATCTATCTCTCTTGCAGTTGCATTGTGATCTAGTAAGTAGTAGTGAGCCAGGGGAGACAACCAGTGTGATCGTCCGTGATCGGTAACTCAGATTGGTTTGGTGTTAGAGTAGAGCCAAGACGACCAACACGTTCACACATGAGGCACCACAGTGGGAGATGTGTTGGCCGTGAAAGTTCAGTGAGTTCAAGGGTAGTGCCAGATTAGCTTGACGTCTGGAAAGGCGCCAAGCTAATCTGGCACTACCCTTGAACTGTCATAACCAATCCATATCCTGCAGCTGGTCCACCATTTCAATAGGCGCCTCGCGAACGAAAGTCATGATGGATTAGGTAATGTGTTGGTCTTAACCGTCCACTGCTGAGGATTAAACAACATCTAACTGCAAGAGATATAGGTCCTAATGAACCCGCGCAGTCGCCGGGACCCATGAGGATCTACGCCTCTTGCTGAAAACCATATGGCAGCCACGTTCCTTTGACGGCTCAGCATCTTTGATCATGATAATTCAAGGGTAGTGCCAGATGAGCTTGGCGCCGACATGATCAATCCATTGACGGTGATTTGAAAAGTCTGCGTCCACTGACAGTGAAGGGGGGAAACGTTGATTTCCTTTGAACAACCCGGCCCCATTTTATAACAAACACAAATTCAGACATAAAAAGATGCTCCATGCTCCTGGCAAATAATGAATGAATGATTAGTGTCAATGATCTGCTGGCTTTATTTTATTTGTTGATGTGCTGTACCAGGATCGCTTGATGTTAACGAGGTGCGTGAGAATCCGTGACTCTTGAAAGAGGAAATGATCACTGTGTGAGAGTAAATAAATGATACAGGAATATAGATCGTTTGAGATATTCTCTACATTTGCTTTTCCCTCCCATCTGTTTCAGTGGCCCGCGATGTGGAAGTGTGGCCCGGACGACCTTGCTGTGACCTTGCTCTCAGTGCCCAGTGTCGCCGCAAGTGCCAGCATGTAAGATTTCTTCTTTATATATTGTTTGTTTTATTGACTAAATGGTTTGTTTTAACCCATTTTGCCCCAGCGCACTACAGCTGGAGATGGGTCGAACAATAATTCAAAGGTATGGCGCCAAGCTAATCTGGCACTACCATTGAATTATCATGGCGAAAAAGTCGCAGTGAGATTCTCATGAACCTGCAAATACAGGGGCTCATGAGGCTCCATCTTTTTTTGCAGTTGGATTGTGTTCAGCTTTTCTCGGCAGTGAAGGGATTAAATTAGGCCGTGTGACCCTAAAAACCTCCTCCCATTTATTTTCTTCCTTCTTGGGCTGCTGAGCGCTAGACAGGCAGACTGGTTTGTAAGCTGTTGATCGAGAGTGACAGGTTTTCTCTCTCTGGTACACACAGGCTTGCCGCCTCACATAGACACAGGAGATAAACATTTCTGTCCTTACTATACCAAGCAAGACAACTGGGACGTTGAATGAGACGATTTTTTAAACATCTTTTTCACCTGTCTTTATTCATGAATGTCAACATTGTGTATATTATCTTGGCACAATGATTTTTTTCTTACACGCTTTTGCGTTATGATTGAAGCTGAGTATGATTTGGAGAAAGTGTCTTCAGTACTGGGGCCTAGGCTAGGAAGCTTGAATCTCAACTTCCTGCCTCATTCAGTTGAGTCACGCATGATCCGAAAAATCAGTTTTCACCTGAGCGAGGCTACACAGCCAGGGCGCCAGGTTGCAGGTTCCTTGGTGTGGAAGTTGAAGAGAAAATGCCAGTGAGGGCCCGTTGACCTTTCACCTTATTTCATTATCGCCAAGTGAAGGGGCGGCGCAGATAAGCGCAGGGGGAGTCCCACTCAACCCTCAGCCAGCGCCTGCCGTCTGCAATAGGTATAGGCTCTCATGTGCCCCTGCGAATGCAGGGACTCATGAGAATCTATGTCTCTTGCACAGCTCCCTCACCGCACGTACATCTCTTCTAGGACAGAGGAAGGGTTAGGGTTTAGGCAGGGAGTGGGTTAGTAAAAACAGAAGCGCCGACGCAGAGATAGCTCAATGTTTTATCTGCCGCTTCGTGTCAAGCTTTTGCGCCGGGGTGCTAGAACTAACGATGGCCATTCCCGCCCCTTTGCAAGAGGCGTAGATCCTCATGAGCTCTTTGAACCCGTCTTTGCTTGAGACACGAAACAGTATGTTTCTCTTTTATTCGTTATTCTGTTTGTCATTTGTTAGTTAGTTTTACGCAGATGGGGGAGATCGGACGGTTCGCTAGGTGATGCCGTTTTCACGTAGCGCTAGAACCAACTGTGCGGCTAAACTAAGCTCTTTGGGCTGTCGAGATTTCAAGCCAATCTCTGTCCTTGTTAGCCGATGCAGTATCGCTTAGCCTCGCGTTTCTAATTTGACTAGACTTTTATTATTATTTTTTTTAACATGTGGAATGTCAGACACACACACACACACACACACACACACACACACACACACACACACACACACACACACACACACACACGTGTTTGACACTTACAACAACAAAAAAAGGTCCTGACACTAATCAGTCATTGTTGCAAACACGACGACGTTGCCCGTCAGCAAGAGGCGTAGATTCTCATGAGCCCCTGCGAATGCAGGGGCTCATGAGAATCTATGCCTCTTGCAGATGGCTGATGGACTGAGCTGGGCTCTTGGCACCCGGCATACACGGCAGCCCCCTTGAAACTTTAATTTACCTTTAATTCTAGCGTCAAAACATCTATCTGACACTTGACACCTCCTCGCTTTATCGCACTCGTTCAGCGAACGCCGCACACCGGCTAGAGGCGGGCGTTGATCTTCAGGAGCCCTTGTGTATGTACGCCTGTGTCTCGTGATGACCGATTACAATATTACGAGTTCGTCGTGTGAAGATCGTCTGTGTTCGCAATAGCTTTAACGCGCTCAATGAGAGAAGATTTCACCACCACCCAACTGCAAGAGGTCTAGATCCTCGTGAGCCCCCGCAGTTGAAAGGGGCTCGTGAGGCGCTAAATCTTCTCGCTAACGCCACTTTGAGTCCATGTTCTGCCTGTGGAAGTCTGTGTTTCTTACGTGTTGAAATAACCCTTTTAGCGCCACGGGTGAATTTCCCAAATTTTGGAAGTGTTACTTAACGACTGTGTAGGCCTACCAGTTGCTGGAGGTGGATTGACCATGATAATTCAAGGGTAGTGCAAGATTAGCTTGGCGCCTGAAGGCGCCAAGCATGGTCAATCCATCTCCTGCTGTAGGACTCGGGCTAAATGGGTTAACGAAGATTGCAGAAACAGTTTGCGTCAGCTGGCACTGAAGGGGTTAATGTTAGATGATTTTCTGTGTCTCTGCCTCACGCACGCACACACACACACACACACACACACACACACACACACACACACACACACACACACGCACGCACGCACACGCACATACCGACATACTCAAAAAAAAAGTCTTCGTTGTCTTTACTCTTACTGCTTCTAAGGATCAGAAGTGTAAATAAATAAAACTGATTCCTGCCTGCAAGACGCGTATGGTCTCGTGAGATCCTTCAGTTGCTGGGAGTCATTAAACTCTATGTCTCTTGGCAAAGAAGACCTTGATGTGCGGACTGCATTTTGTTCAGTGCCGACTGTGTGCACAAGAGGAAAGAAAGATAAACTGTGATTTCCTCATTTACCGCGTTTGTACTTTCTGGCTTCAACCCCGCACTAGTTACCTCCCCATCATGCGGAGCGGACCAGGGGAGATAACCAGTGTGCTTTCACCCGATCAACTCTGACGCACTTCAGCAATAAATTGACTGACTATGACATGCCAGAAAGTGCAGCACTTCTATCTCATCGGATACCACGTGAAAGGTCCAGCGATACCGTGGCAATTCTGGTCGTTTTGTCTGAGGTTTCTTTCTTTCAGAATATTTGCCATCAACTCATTCGTCATTACCGCCTATGTGTCTCACCCCTTTCAGTCCTCCCCGACACAAAAGCCCTCTATCATTCGCCACCAACATTATCATCCACCGACACCCCAACCTCCCCCCCCCCCTTTTAACCCATTTAGCCTAGGGACCCTGCAGCAGGAGAGGGATTGAGCATGATAATTCAAGGGTAGTGTCAGATGAGCTTGGCGCCTGAAGGCGCCAAGCACATCTGGCACTACCCTTGAATTATCATGCTCAACCCATCTCCTACAACTGGTGCATATTCTTTGGGCAATACCTCCAAAATCGTTTGAGAAATGCATTATGGGACCTTGGGGCTGAAAGGGTTAACAATAACATCCCCGTCGCCACCCGCTCTCATCCATCCCGCCCAAGCTGGCAGCGGTCCGTGATAAGCAGGCACTTAGGCCCCCTGTATATTCCTAGCGGATAATCGCAGGCATAAACACAATTTCCCGTTTTACCCCCGCAGATTAAATATTGTGATTGTGTCGAGGATGGGGATTCAGCCCCTGCCTTTTCCTCACCGGGCCCGCCGGCAATCCATCTGTTTGGAGACATAGAGTCTCAGTTACTTCTCCTCCGTCCGGTCTTGCATCCAAACGATTGCAAGAGGCATAGATCCTCATGAGCCCCTGCATCCGCAGGGGCTCATGCGGATCTATGCCTCTTGCCGAACACTGAAATCGTGGGTGCATGGGCTGATGACTTTTGTCGAAAACAAGAATTTTGTGTGTTGTGTAATCTTTAAGGGCTTTTTGACAATCAAGGCGTCTCGATAATGATGTGGAAGCAATGCATCCAGGTGGCGGTATGCCTCCTTCTCAGTCCTATGGAACCCCTGCAATCGAACGGTGTGCATGGGGATCTCTACCTCATGTCAAAGACTTGTCTAGTTCCTAGCTGCCTCGCCCTAAACATCAGCCCCATTTATGCGTGCTGCCCTTGATGAAGGGGATTGAGGGACTCAAGCGTGCATTTCTTTCTTATGGTGATGCCTCATAAACATTTGTTCAGGCCGCCTCTTGCCGCATCTGATAAGCGAAGTTCCTACGTGCGCATCATAAACATTTGTACACACGGTAGCCTCGCCTTCGGGTGATTTGTCGCCCCATTTCGAGCGCAGTCTCGTCATACCGATGCTGCCTTTGTAGAATTTATGTCCTGGACCCCAGAATTTATGTCCTGGACCCCCACCAGGAATAAATTGTGTATCGGCAAGAGGCGTAGATCTTCAAGACAATCTGTGTCTCTTGAACCGGCGTTGTACGATCGCATCAGTAGTGACTAGGCACAGTCTCGTCATATTGTTGCCGTAGAATTAATGTCTTACTTATTTCTAGACCCCACCCTTTTCAGGAGTATTGGTATACATTGTGCCTCTGCAAGAGGCACAGATCGTCATGAACACCCCCCCCCCCCCCGCCCCCGCATGTGCGGGGGTTCATGGCGATCTATGTCTATTGCATCAAATTACTGTAGAATGTTCGCTGTAGTAGTGAGTAGTAAGTCATCATCATAAACATTCTTTCACGGAGTAGGTTCAGGCAAAGATACTATTACCTCTGGTTCAGTTATCCAAGATTATGATAGCGTTTCTTCAAGAGACACAGATCGTTATGAGCCCCCGCTGAAGCGGGGGCTCATGACTCGGAGTTATTTCCAGTACTGATTAGTCAGACCCCACCATAAACATTTTTTTCCACAGAGTCGATGCAGTACCAAGTTTGGCGCTAAATTAGATAGTGCAGCGAGGCAGTCGATTGCAACATCCGATACGTCACTCGGTGCGTCCATTATCATAAACAGGTGGACACAGACTAGCATACCTCATCTGGTGATCTGTAGTATGCACTGAACGAGTCGTCGTTTCCAGCTGCTAGCAATGAAGGAGTTAACACCCACCTTGGTTCTTATCGACTGTCATTTTGCTAAGTTTCCAAGATGACGATGCTTTCCCATGAGGAACGGTCTTCAGAGACTCGTTCAGTTTTTTTTTTCAGAATCCCAGAAAGCTGATTTCCCGCTTTTTTTGTTTAGACAGAATAGCCCTTCAGTCAGGCTGGTCCATCTGCAAGATGCATACATTCTCATGAGCCTCTGCGTCCGCAGGGGCTCATGAGAATGTATGTCTCTTGGTGGCCATAAAGCATGGGGCAGAATTTGTCGGTGGACTGTAGTCATTTCAGTTTTTCGCACTGTCACCATTATGCACGTTTTCGCAACATACTGTCGCGCCCCCTATCAGGTTTGCACTCTAGGAGGCAGTGATGGATCGACCATAATAACAAGACCATGATTGCGTAGTTTAGTCATAACCAGTAGCGCAGGTGTTTTTGCAAAAAATACATACTAAAATGTTAGCTTTGGCGAGAAAACTGAACCGCTGTTGTTTGTTCCAGTGTCCCACTGACACTAATAGTGATCGGGGACTAGCAGTTTTGGCGTAGTTTGCAACAGTTTTGGCGTAGTTTTTCCCGCCACAGACAGCCAAAGGGTTTATGGTTCTGCGAGAGCTGAGTGGTGACGCAAAACATATAGAACATCTTTGAGATAAGTCCGTGTCCGAGATCGAGTGAAGTTTCTTCGCGGATTAAGGTTTGCATGGCTGCAGTTTTTGTACGCTTGGCACACGCTGTCAGTTCCGCTACTGAAAACGTTCTCATATAGATCTGTTAGTCCCTTGTGCGGGATGTGTATTTTCACAGGGACTGAATTGTCCAAGGTGACACTGTGCAAATACGAGGAATGTTTTCTAGGCACTGTATATCGGGTGAACTTGCCTGAAGTTACGTAGTGCAGGTGTGTGTGTGTGTGTGTGTGTGTGTGTGTGTGTGTGTGTGTGTGTGTGTGTGTGTGCGCGCGCGCGTGCGTGCGTGCGTGCGTGTGTGTGTGTGTGTGTGTGTGTGTTTGCGTCCGTGCGTGCGTGCGTGTGTGTGAACACCTAGGGGGCCCGAATTCCCAGCTGTCGCCTGACCTTTCGTTGTCAGCCCCACGCTCTAACGCAAAAACACACTCAAACTTTAGATGTAAATGGCACCTATCTTTGCCAGCAAGCGGCATAGATGTTCATGACCCCCTGCAGGGGCTCATGAACATCTATGCCACTTGCTGATGTAATGGTACGAAACGGACATTTTGTCAAAACAAGAATCAGAAGCTTGGTATGTAAATAATTTCTGTAACTGTCAGCAAGAGGCAAATATTTTCATAAGCCCCTGCTTATGCAGGGGCTCATGAAAATCTATGCCTCTGCCGGCGGCGGGCGTTGGGCTTGATGTTGACTCCTGTGTCAAAAGCGAAAGGTCAGGTGGCACGTAACATAGACGGATAATCAAGTTTTGTGTGTAATGGCGAGATACACATAAATCTTGTTAGCGTTTGCAGTACATCAGTGTCGTAACAACAGCCGCCGCTTGTTGTGGTACTGATTTGCGACATGGGAAAGTTCTCGTTCTTCAAATGACTCAGTCTTTGTCTGCACACATGTCAGTGACTGCGTTGAATTTGCATGCATTCTGTGTGTGTGTGTGTGTGTGTGTGTGTGTGTGTGTGTGTGTGTGTGTGTGTGTGTGTGTGTGTGTGTGTGTGTGTGTACAGGTCCGGCATCTGAAACACTTCCACGAAATGGAAGACCGGCGAACTTCACTGAGGTCCGACATCGGACCTCCATAATTTTGTTGCAGCTTCAGCAGCGGCAAAACTCCTAAGAAACCGATTTTGATAAGATATCATAACGGATTCCCAAATTCTAATGTGTGTATGTTTCAACCTGTGCGTATGCAACTGTGAATTTCGGACCTACAGTTTGAGCAGGGCTTCACTCTGAATGACTGTATTGTAAAGTACTTTATGGGAAAGGAGACCTGTTTCACCAGTTCATGGGTTCAAACCTTCTGAGATGTTGAGGAGTATGCTTTGCATTAAAAAAAAAAACATATAATTTTACATCTGTCTCCATTGTTTATAATGGACCTAAATTTCCCAGTAGGTTTACATGTGCGTGTGTGTGCGCGCGCGTGCCGTGAGTGTGCATATGGATAGTCCGTCAAGTTTTGTGCGTGCGTGTGTGTGCGCACGCGTATGATTTAACTCTTATCATATGGAGGCTAAAAGCTTCAAATTTGTACACTGCCATATGCAGGCTACCTTATAATACTTACAGATAAGGATATAGACCAATGGCTTTAGTTCAAGGGTAGTGCCAGAATAGCGTGGCACCTAAAGGCGCCAAGCTATTCTGGCACTACCCTTGAACTATTTTAGTCAAACTTATTTCACACACTGGTGAATTCCGAATGATAATGGTTAAACCCACAGGAGCCAGACACATTATAACAATGTAATTCGACCGTGCGCAGAATAGCAAACCAGTGCACATTTAATGTAAAAAGTATGTTGCCGTTTTTGGTTTGACGCTGCACGAGTTACCACCCACAGTAAACTTTTCTTTCTCCCTGTACCTAATGCCACTGGGAATAATCTGTCCCTCCCTGTTTCCGCCATCACCACATGTTCTTGTTGGGGGTAGGATAAATCTGTTGGGCCTAGAAACAAAGCTTACCTGCTTTAGGAGGCTGGGTGCTGACTTAACTCATTTGAGACGTGTTGCATTCGGTTACGTATCCAAATGCAGCACGTCTCGAATGTTAACCCATTTAGCTTCGGGACCCTGCAGCAGGAGATGGATTGATCATGCTAATTCAAGGGTAGTGCTAGATGAGCTTGGCACCTGAAGGCGCCAAGCCGCTCATCTGGCACTAACCTTGAATTATCACGATCAGTCAATCTCCTACAACTGGTACATAGTCGTTAGACGACGCCTCCAAGTTTGGAAATGCGGCGGTGTTATTAAGAGGGTTAACTATTCCAGCGGCATAAGAAAACTTAATGCATAATCATTCAGGGTTAGGTGTTTAACCATGATTTCTCAAAGTAGCTCGGCACCTAGACTGTTATCGAACATATTTTCCAACGGTTAGTGCCCGATTAGCGTCAGTGGCGCCCAGAGGGCCCGGCTTACCACTACCACTTTACTCATTCTACCCCAACACCGAAAGCCCCACATTTTGCCGTTGTCTTCTGTAGACTGCACTGCAGTGCAGGCCACAGATCGACCATGATAGTTCAAGGGGGGTGCCAGAATAGCTTGGCGCCCATAGGCGCCAAGCTATTCTGGCATCACCCTTGAACTATCATGGTCGATCCTTGTCTTCCTGTGGTGTGTCTAGGGTAGAATGAGTTAAGCCATAACTATCATCACCTGTGGGCGTGTACAAGTATTCAAGTATTTATGAAATAATAGTAATATATAAAAAGTTGTTAGTAGCGTTCTTTGCTGGAGAGATGTATACAGGAGTCACCTCGACAAAGAGCGCTACAGGCATTCAGAGGGCTGATGATAATAATAATAATAAGAAGAAGAATAAGAATTGTACAGAGTAATTATAGTCTACCGCGCTAAGCCGTACATTAGTAAGTTCAAAGCGTCTTTCAAACTCAACTAAATCCCTCTTGAGTGTTGGTTGAACTTTTTTTTTTTTTTTTTTTTTTTAAATTTTTTTTTCCCCGCAGGAACCGCTTCGCCAAAAAAACTAAAACGAACAATCAACCAAACAAAACAACAACCGCGCTACCGACAGTCAAGCGGGCTAAACTAAGTAAAGTTCAAATTGGAGTAGTTTGGCGGTGGCAGTGAAAGGTTCTATCCCAGAAGATCCTCTCCCAGATCCCGGGGGAGAGCGTGTACAGCCAGATCATCAAGTCTTTCGTCGTGTTTTTTAATTGGCTTCCACGGCACGGCTCTGCAACACATGCCAACTGGCGGGACCTCGCTGTCTGAGTTCCGTTGTAGTCTGTACACTGGCAGAACGGAAGAGAAAAGTGCGCACAAGAATAGTACATAAACTTAAGAGCATCTTTTAACACATTGACTCCTGCAGGCGCCATCCCCGAATTTGGGAAC
Organism: Semisulcospira habei; assembly: GCA_036245525.1. Taxonomy (NCBI): domain Eukaryota; kingdom Metazoa; phylum Mollusca; class Gastropoda; family Semisulcospiridae; genus Semisulcospira; species Semisulcospira habei. Next base: position 252,597,635 of record BTPG01000002.1, on the reverse strand, counting down.
TGTTTTCTAAAATTCATCACATTTCGAAAGACAAGTCGACCATCATAGTTCAAGGGTGGTGCCAGAATAGCTTGGCGCCTGCAGGCGCCAAGCTATTCTGGCACCACCCTTGAATTATTATGGGCGTTCCTCGTCCTGTTGGAGAGTGTCGGGAATGGATGAGTTTTGATTCCCAGAAAAAAATGACTTTTAGTCAACAGAATGGAAATCATTAACCCTTGTAGCCCCAAGGTCCCATTATTTTCTCAAATTTTGGAGGTGCTGCCTAACGACTATGTACCAGTTGTAGGAGATGGCTTGACCATGATAATTCAAGGGTAGTGCCAGATTAGCTTGGCGCCTGAAGGCGCCAAACTAATCTGGCACTACCCTTGAATTATCATGGTCCTACTGTAGGGCCGGATCCGGGGCTAAAAGGGTTAAAGAAGTAGAGTTAAAAGGGGAATATAAAGCTTTCCGATGAAACGTGAGCATGTGTGCACGTGCGGGCGCGTGCGTGCGTGAGCGCTCTGGTGTATGGATGCATGCATAGACCCTATATTTAACCCTTTGGCTGTCTTTAGCTTTTTGTCGCAATGATTACTTCACATTCAGGAATCATCGAGACAGAAAGCGCTACCGACAGCCAAAATCAGTTTACTGCAATTTCCCAGCAGGTCACGGATAATTTATGACTGAATGGTTTATTGGTTGAAATGCGGGTCACTGGACAATGTCGACATTCATGTACCGCGGCTGCCGTACCATGCTTTTAACAAAGAAGCATGTCTTTGTTCTTTTTGCCCCCCAAATTAACCCGTTCTGTTTATCAGACCCTGCATTCGTTGGCCCTGAGGCTAAAGACTAATTTCACTGTATACTATAATCATTTGCTTCAATAATCACCGAGCCCATTCAGTGCCAGCGACAGGAAGTATGCCCATGATACCTTCGCATATTGACCCTTTAACTGTCATTCAACGCGTTTTGTCCAGGTGAACTGCAGGAATCACCTCGACAAAAAGCGCTGTCCTCAGCCAAATCTTTAACGTCCCAAACGTCTGTCAATAACAGATATATCAAAGTTGCAGCAGTGGCCGTTGAAATCTCCCTTATTTTGACACCTAAAGAGTCCGAGACGCCGTCCAAGAAACACAGATACTCCGAGTCCGAGACGCCGTCCAAGAAACACAGATACAGAGTGGCGTGAGCAAGAGGCATAGCTCCTCATGAGCCCCCGCGACTGCGGGGGCTAATGAGGATCTATGTCTCTTATTTGATGTTTGCTTTGTTCTGGCAGTGAAGGGATTAATGGCCGTCATTTGTCCATTTTATTTTGAGAAGGCGAGATTTTAAAAAAAAAATGTACAATGAAAATCTCGCCAGATCGGACTTGCTGTCTTTTTGCAAATAACGGCATTTGATTAAATTAGTGATTAAATTAGTGTCCGCTGTAGTGTCAAGTGCGCGCTGTTCAAAGTTTATTGACGCACTGATGGAATTTTCTGCGGAGTTTGTGACGCGTCTTTTGACTCGCTATCAAACGGCTCTACCTCTCTGTCTTCTTGCAGGCGAAATCCAAGAATGAAGTGCGTCGCAGCTGCACGATGGCCTCAGAGAAGTCGCTGTTTGCCTGTTTGAGAAAGCAAGATGGTAAGCTTCCTTCTGGCACCACCCATGAACCGTCATGGTCGCTCTGTAGACGTATGTGTAATATGGTCCTCAGAGAGAAACACTCACATTTGGGAGTTATGTCCCTAATGTGTTAAGCCTTTGGTTGTCGGTAGCGCTTTTTGAAGCGATGATTCCTGCAGGAATCATCGGGTCAAAAAGCGCAACCGACAGCTAAAGAGTTGACCTCAATGCTTTTTCATTCTTTTGCTGTCTACCTTGTTCTTTCCCCTCCTTTCAACACCCCTCCCCACCCCCCCACCCCCACCCCCCACCCCTTCTACAGTCGTCCAATGCTCCTACCCCCGTCCCCCAGCCCGCCCTGATCATGTATATATCTGACCTTTTGCTGAGAAAGCCGAAAGGCCCGTGTCAGACCGGCAGGAGGTTTTTGTTTGTCTGTCATTGTGAGTCGGGCAAACACTGGAACAGACAGAGCAGAAAGGGCGCATTGATGACTCCTGCCCCCCCCCCCCCCCCCCCCCCCCTTTTATATATTAGCCAACAGTCTTGTCACTGCTCATGTAATGTGTCAAGTACTAGCTGGTATTTTGACATCAGCCCCCACCTCACACACCCCCCCCCCCCCTCCCCCCCCCCCTCTCCTATTTCACCTCATGTTCCGACCTCTAGTATACCCGCGACTCCCACCACTCGTCCCCCCTATTCCCCACGTTCTCAGTAATGCTGTGTATTGATTCGCTGATCGCAGAACTCGGGGTTCTCATACATTTTCAGAAAAAGTCATCATACCAACTTTTATCTGAGTTATCTGAGTTTTATCTTATTTGTCTCCCCTTAAATACATTGCCTGCTACTTACGATATTGTTCAGCAGTAAAGACATGAAGCTACCTGTCCTGCTGAATTGTATTGTCTGTATCAGTCAAGGGGTTATTCCATTTACCCTTACTTACCACAGCAGGAGATGCATCGACCATGATAATTCAAGGATAGTGCCAGATTAGCTGGACGCCTAAAGATGCCAAGTTAATCTGGCACTACCCTTGAATTATCATGGTTGATTCATCTCCTGCAACAGGTACATAGGCTTTAGCTGACAACTCCAACATTTGAGAAATTGTGTCAAATGAGTTAATACAGTTTTAACCCCATGACTGCTGCTGACAATACTGTGGCGGTTTCCACCGAACAGTATCATCAATAGTAGTCCAGAGGTTAATGTATAAATAAATAGAAAAAAATGGGTATGGGATGTACTAGTAACATCTTGACTGGTGGTGCCGATGTTGCAGAGGGCGAGACGTGCTGTGAGAAGTCCCCTTCCCTCAGCTGCAGCATGGTGTGTCGCAGTCTCTACCTGACCAGTGTGCCCCGGGGATCCCGTCCACCCATGGGCGTGGTGGAGGAACACTGTGGGGGCACCACTGGTGAAGTGACGCAGTGCATCAACAGCCAGGCTCCACCCCCGCGCACCTCTAATCCCGCTGACAGTAATTTGAGATCTTGTTCACTGCATCCATAAAGTGCAAAATATTATAAAATGATGTAATGCTCAGTAAGGGGTTATTTTGCTGAGCTAGTGCATAGGTATTACAAAATGATATAATGTTCAGTAAGGGGTTATTTTGCTGAGCTAGTGGTATAAGTATTACAAAATGATATAATGTTCAGTGAAAGGTTATTTTGCTGAGCTAGTGGTATACGTATACTACAAAATGATATAATGTTCAGTAAGGGGTTATTTTGCTGAGCTAATGGCATAGGTGTGTGGGAATGAGAGGGTCTGGGTTTAGGCATGAAAGAGTATCCAGGTACCAGCTGGACACAGGGGCTGGAATGTCAACATTGTACACTGCAGTATGTGCACTGTACCTATCTGACCTCATGGTCTGATGCAACAGTGACAGATCATTGACAGTCCGACTGGAGTTTTGATGTCTCTCATGATCTTTTGGGGTCTGTTTAGTTAGTATAAAGTTAGAGGATTTTTATGCTAGCTGCCTAATTTCTGTGCTTAATCCTTTTCATTCTAATACACTACTGCTTGAAATTAATTTGACTATGATAGTTCAAGGGTGGTGCCAGAATAGCTTGATGTCTCGCGCTATTCTGGCACCACGCTTGAACTAAAATCTCCATATCTGTAATGTAGCCGTTAGGACAATAAGCAATTTTTTTTTAAAAAATCAGCCTCAGGATGTAATGGGTTAATTTCTGGCTTTGTCACTTGTTCAACTATTATCACCTGTGCCTCACTTTCAGGGAGGAAACATGTCTACACTACAACCGCATAAATATATGTAAAGCAGTCACAGCCTTCTTTGTCACATACGGCTGTATAACAAAAAAAATCAAACAAACCCATGCTGGATATGACACAATTTGATTTGTGTTTCATGTTCTCACTAGTTAGTTAAGCATTTTGTCTTTCTTCTTCAAAATTTAGCAAGGAACATACCTTACAAAGTCTGTCCTAAGCTTTTCATGAGCTTTAATTTTAAACCCCATCCCCTACTCCACCGCAGGTTTTACTGTCACAAAACCTTGCGATTGTACAGATAGACTCAACAAGAATGTAGCAGCCATAACAGTAATAATAATAATAATGAGTATTTATATAGCACTTAATCTTAATCCAAAACTCTAAGCGCTTTACAATCTGTACACAAAAATAAAAATACAATGACTTATGCACATAACAAGCAGAACACAATACATGACCACGCTACTTTTACAACGAACTAAACAACAATGCATACATAATATGTTCTAATTAACATTCAGTCTAAACAAGCCATTCATACTACTAAACAAGTGAAAAAATTGGTCTGGTGGCCAGAACAATCAGTGTGTGTTTATGCACACTGAAATTTACATTTGCCATGTGGGCTCCTAGAAACATAATTTTTACAGCAGCTGACAGTAAATCTCCTCGTATTTGGCGATGGGCTAGTGGATTTTGATCCCTGACCCTGCGGTGAAGGGTTGGGTGCACTGTTTTTTGTGGTTCGTGTTGGTCATAGTGGGCTTGTTACATTTGTCTTCATCTGCTTTCATCATCAATTTCAGATCTGCCTTGCTGTGATAAAGCCAAGACGCAGTCATGCCAAGAGACGTGCAGAAGAGTCCTGCAGTCTACTATGTCTGAGGACCAGATTATTGAAGAACTCATCGTAGCTTGTGGTGGCCCCGATGTTAGAGTGAGTGCACTTTCATTGTCTTAGTCTACTGTGCCAGTCTTGTCTTCTGAGATCAAGATGTGTAGATTCACATGAGACCCTGTGGGGGCTCATGAAAATATCGGTGCATCCTGTCAAAAGTCAGTCTTCTGACAATTCTTAACCCCCTTGTACTGTTTACAGTACTGGTGGCTGCATGAACAAGAGGGTTAATCTATAACGCCCTGACATGTGGATTCGGATCGACCATGATAATTCAAGGGTGGTGTCAAAATAGTTTGTCGCCTATAGGCGCCAAACTATTCTGACACCACTCTGGGACTATCATGGTGGATCTGTCTCCAGAACTGTGACGTAGACCTCAAAGGATATAGATAAAAAATTGATAATTTCATCCTCAGGCTGTAATGAGTTAAAGATTTTCAGACATTGATCAAATGCTCAGAACTGGTGTCTAAATAGTTGAGAAACTGTACATTTGAAGCGAGTAGTGGTGTGTGATCAGTGCTTGATATGTTTCACAGGAGCCGTTGTGGCAGTGCTTCTTACAGACGCAAACTCCCCCGAACGGTAGTCATGACACTTCCCCTGCTGTCAGCCGTTTGGACAACGCTCGCCTGCAGTGCTGTAGCAAGGCTGTCACATCGCGGTGTCGTGAACTGTGCACAAAGGTAGGAATGGACATCAGGACTTGTTACTTTGGGTATATAGTTAACTTGAGATGTACAAGAAACTGGAAATGTATCAGACACATGGCTTAACCCTCATCATTCGGAATACACCAGTGTGTGAAATAAGTTTGACTAAAATAGTTCAAGGGTAGTGCCAGAATAGCTTGGCGCCTCTAGGCGCCAAGCTATTCTGGCACTACCCTTGAACTAAAGCCATTGGTTTATATCTTTATCTGTAAGTACTATAATGTAGCTTGCATATGGCAGTGTACAAATTTGAAGCTTTTAGGCTCAGTATGATATGGGTTAATGCTGTTAATCAGTGCAGAAGTAGGCAGTTGCCGTAAATTAGAAAAAGTTAAAAAAAAACAACATTGCAAGCGTTTGATGCAAACTGTGGATTAAAAGCCTGGACAAACATATGATAACACATTTGTCCATGCCTTCATCCACTGCTTCAAACATGTGCACTTTTTGTCATACTTCTGATATTTCCGAATGTCTGTTTCCACTGTTGTGTTTTTTTTTTTTGGCAAAACCCTGTTGTGAATATTTTGTAAAAGATCATGAACAGTGTGCTGTTATCTGCAGGCTCAAATGTTCATTTCAAGGTAAATTTTGTGCGCCTTCTCAATGCCCTGCCTCAAACTAGTCAAAGGACACAACATTACAAAAACAAAAGCCAAAGCTCAGTAGTGTACACACCGCAGAACATGCGGTAAAATGAAGTCTAAGGGAGGCAACTGCCTTTAGTTTAGCTCATTGAGCACCAACACATTACATCAGGAGATGGATTGACCATGTTAATTTAAAGGTAGTGCCAGATTATCTTGGTGACCATGTTAATTCAAGGGTGGTGCCAGATTAGCTTGGTGACCATGTTAATTCAAGGGTAGTGCCAGATTAACCATCAGGCACCAAGCTAATCTGGCGCTACTCTTGAATTATCATAGTCATTCCATATTCAGCAGGCGATATGTAGTTGTTAGGTGACACCTCTAAAATTTGGGAAGTGCGGCCTTGGGGGTTAAATAGGTTTAAATGTGTCGGGACTGTTTTGTAATAGTATTGCCTTTTGTGTACATTGTATCTGACTGGACCTTGCCTGTGTTGATTTCAGACGTTCAAGATGGGGTGGTCGTTTCACAGTGAGTTCTACCAGAGCTGTTCCTACATCCAGCCAGTCTCCACCATCGAGGCCACCATGCACAAGTGTCTTCTAGATGGTACAGTATAATTTTATGCTGGTCTGCCATTTGTGACCAATCACAAAGTTAACCCTTTGCGTGTCGATAGCGGTTTTAGTCGCGATGATTCCTGTAGGAATCATCACAACCAAAACGCTAACAACACGCGAAGTGTTAGCATTCTATAGTCTGTGATTTCATTCTGTGGTGTTGATAGCACAGTCAACAGCATCTACATTTTAGAGGCATAGATTCTCATGAGCCCTGGCAGATGCAGAGGCTCATGAGAATCAATGTGTCTCCCTGGCATCATACATATCAGTCTGAATCGCGTACTGTGTGATATGCTATGGTTTCCTGTAGGAATCATTGCGACAGACACCACTACAGACGTCCAAACTGTTAATAGCATGCGTAGAAAATAGGTGGTATTATATGTGTTTGTTTATTTCTCTCTGCAAAGCATCAGATGTTATCTGTTTATTTCCATGCTGAATGTTGCGTATTTATTTTGTTTTGCAGTGGATGAGGCCTGTCAGCTAGGCTGTAGTGGTCTGTCATACTGCACCAACTTCAACAACCGACCCACTGAACTGTTCCGCATCTGTTCTCATGATGGAGACCGCGCAGCTGAGACGGCCTTCAGGCTGTGGGAGAACGGGATGATTCGATTGCCGCAGATGGCCATTCCAGTGAAAGGTGAAAGTCTATAATTTTCTTCTTTTTGAGTGAGTGAGTGGTTTTGTTTTGGTTTGGTTTTTAATTTATTCTTGTTAACCTATTTAGTCGCAGGACACTGCAGCGGGAGATGGATTGATTATGGTAATTCAAGGGTAGTGCCAGATGAGCTTGGTGCCTTCAGGCGCCAAGCTCATCTGGCACTACCCTTGAATTATCATTATCAATCCATCTCCTACAACTGGTAAATAGTTGTTAGACAACGCCTCCAAAAGTTTGGAATGCGGCTGTGGGGTTCAGAGGTTTAAGGACCCAACCTTTCCATTTGTGTAGCTCTTTGCCTACAGATGGCGATTCAGCTGATGCAAGATTAATTCCTGTAGAACATTACTGGTAGTGAGATACGCCCAGCGGTTCGTTTGCAGTGCGTAGGCTTGGCTATTTTTAGCACTGTGTTGTTACAAGCCATTATCTCGCATCCACACCGGATCCAGAAATGAACTCTTAACAGAATCACTTAGTAGCAGAGGACATGATACAGAAAAGTTACTTAGAAGGCAAAGAGTTCATACAAGTGCTATGCAAATGGACATCCATCATTGTTGCCATTGTGTGCAGACGTGAGAACTTGTGAACCAGAGAAGTGGAAAGCAATTGCCTGTGCTCTGCAGATCAAGCCGTGCGTTGGACAGCCAGCACCTCTGTCTCTCTGCAAGTGAGTACTGCCTCCATTTCCTATTTCAGACACCAAGTCTGTGCCCAGCGGCAGGGAAGGGGTTATAAGCTGGTACCGTGAACTTCAGAAATAACACTATGCCAGGAACCAAAGCGTTGTCCATATATCCAACGTTTGCTAGGGTGAACATGTTAACCCATTTAGCTCTGGGATCCTGCAGAAGTTGATGGATTGATCATGATAAATCAAGGGTAGTGCCAGATGAGCTTGGTGCTTGAAGGCGCCAAGCTCATCTGGCACTACCCTTGATTTATCATGATCAATCTCCTGCTGCTGGTAAATAGTTTGCAGGAAATGCGGCCGTGGGTTTATATGGGTTTATGTAGCATTCTGAGAAAAGCCTATGATCATGTCAGATCATAATAGGGGTAATATTATTGTTTCGATTTTTTTTAAAAGAAAAGTATGATTATTATTATTATTGTTGAATAGCAACATTTGTATCGCAGTGGGTTGTTCATGTTTCACTTTCATTACCTCCATCTAGAGAGGACTGTATGGACATTCTGACGCAATGTGTCGACCGAGAGAGACTGGGGACGGAGCAGTCTGTACCACAGCTGTGTAATGCTTTACCATCCATGCACTCTGCTGGCGAGTGTGTGTCTTTCTCCACATATCTCAGTAAGTTGTCTTCAGTGTTTATGTGTGGTGGTGCATGTCTTTTGTTTCTAGGGTTGACAGTGGGGAATAAATTGATAGCTCATAAAGCGATGACTGATTAAAATCTGAGATCACCTGAACTTATGACGAATTGGGTTCAGGTAATCTCAGATGTTGTTTAACCCATTTAACCCCAAGACCTCATTTCACCTTGCAACTTAACAGTTGCAAGAGATAGATCGAACATGATAATTTAAGGGTATTGCCAGATTAGCTTGGCACCTCATGGCACCAAGCTAATCTGGCACAACCCTTGAGTTATTATGGTTGACCAATCTCCTGCTGTAGTGTGTCAGGGCTAAATGGCTAACTGTCAGCTGAGGCACAGTGTGTTGCTGAAATGGTTGCCTGTTCAATGTCAAAGAGTCACATTTGTCCACGGAACATGATTGGAATTGGTGTCAGCAAGAGGTAAAGATCTTCATGAGCCCCCACAACTACACCTCATGCATTTGGATCATGTTCACTTTGTTCACTTCTTCCCTCGTCAGTGAAGAGGTTACTTGGGTTTTTGGTGTTGTTTTTTTTTTTAAAATCTTGGTCATTGTTTTCGTTTTTTAACAGGACCAAGTCCATACAGCAGCTTGGAAGGGGAGGTCAGCAATCCCTGCAAACCTAACCCATGTCACGCTGACGAGGTTTGTGAAATCCGTCGTCGCAAGTGCAAGCATGCTGCTAACTGTAAACAGTTCATCTGCAAATCAGGTACATTTCACAGAATTTATCATGTTATCTTATTTACCTTGACTGGCGCACCAGCTGTAATCTGCAATACTCTATTGCGGTCAAACTACTGCTCTGGTTTTGACCAAAAGAATTGTTAGCTTTTTCTGTTTTGTCAGACTACAAAATAAGTTCTTGTGTTACATGAAACAAAAACAGAAAATTTGGTCCCCTGTTGCTTTCTTATATCCAAATTTTACTGTGCTTATGCTCATGTCTTTGCCGCATATTAATTGGGACAAGTCTCTTTTTACCTTGTAATACAGCAACCACCCTTTATGATTGAGCACCCACTCTTTCAGAGATCTTTATGAACCATCATCTGTCATTAAAGACCATCATGTAGGTGGCTACAGCCACTTAAATGATGGTCTTTAACCCTTTTAGCCCCAGATCCCTACAGCAGAAGATGGCTTGACCATGACAATTCAAGGGTAGTGCCAGAATAGCTTTGGCACCTAAAGGCGACAAGCTAATCTGGCACTACCCTTAAATTTTCATGGTCAAGCCATTTCCTGCAACTTGTACATAGTCATTAGGCAATACCTCCAAAATTTTAGAAATGGGACCTTGGGGTTAAAAGGATTAATGACAGGTGACACTATGTGCCCATCAAGACTTAAAAGGAGAACACTTTGTTTCCTCAAAATACATTACCGATGGCATTACTGTATGGAAGACACACTTAGCTTAACGATTTCAGCCTAAAAATCATTGAGTATAGTCACACAACCAGGGAGGCAACTCGTGGGCTATTACCAAGGCCCGAGTAGCCTCCCTTCCTCCTCATTCCGGCAGAAGCGCTGGTATTACCCCAGTTGAACGCTTAGCTTAGTTGGGATAGGTCGTGTCTAACTCGTGCTCAGCCTGCCTTTAACCTTCCTTTGGATTCCTGGATTCTTCTAGAATTCTTCATTCTTCTCCTCCAGTGCCTTGTGCTCGCGTGTTTTTCCTGGGAATTTAGTGGTGCCCTGTGCTTCCCTTCGACTTGTGTGTTTTGTGTGGCGGCGTGCTTCGTTTTTTGCGGGAACAAGTGGCGCCATTTTCCTCTTTTGGGACCACGTGGCGCCATTGCTTACTGCGTGGACTACTTACGGTGTGTTGTTTCCTAGTCTTCTTCCTTACCTTCTGTCGCTTGGGATATGGCCAGGTAAAGTCTCGGGGCATGTTTCGACCGTCAGGTTTCTGACTGGCCGGCGCACTCCTCGATTTCGGTTCGTTCTTTCACTAATTCTACCCGGTACGGCACTGGTCGTAAACTTCGCTCACTTGGCCCTTTCCTCGATCGGGCCACGTGCCTTTTTTCTCATGCCCTTTTTTTTTGTTCCAGCTCACAGCTTGTGGGCGATGTAAAGGATTTCAATGGCCCTCAGATACGCACGCTTTGTGCCTTCCATGCTCGGGCTGCTCCTCTGCACGGCCGTGTGAGAGATGCGCTTCGTGGAAGGAGCAACGGTGGTCCCAGTTGTGGGAATTTTACCGCCATGAATACCCGTCTACCCCCCGGGAGCCCATTCTCCCGCCGGCTTCCCCGCCCCCTCGGCGGGTGATTTCGGACTTCGTGGGACTCGCTTCCCCCTCTGCGCGGCCCGCAGCGTCTGTTCTAGCCCCCTCAATCTTGCCTCCTTGAAACGCTGGGCTATGTAGACTTTACCCAACGGTCATTCGGACCTACGGTCGTCGGTTCGTTCTACAGTTCGCTCGATTCGACGCTCTAGCTCTCCATCGGTCTAAGTGTCTCGTTCCCCGGTCCGTTTGGACAAATTTCAGCACCGGGCGGCGGTCCGAGACCCTTCGCACCCGGCCCGCCTTCCAGATCCCCTGCGTTACGCAATGGATACCGGAGCTAAACGGGACCCACTCTGGCTTCAGCACAGGTCGGTGCCCTGTGACAGAGAACGTCCTGCCGGTCTTCAGACCAGGTCAGTGGTTGACGAGCGACGGGACTTGGCTGTGCTTCAGCACAGACTTTCGTCCCATGATTTGCGGCGCTCCGCCGTGCTTCAGCACGGCATTGCCGCCAGCGACCAGCGACAGGATCAGCCTGTGCTTCAGCACAGTCTTTCCCGTGGTGTACGGCGCTCCTCCATGCTTCAGCTTGGTGCCGCCGCCAGTAATCAGCGGGAGCCCCAGCCCCTCAGCCTTCGGGACAGTTGCATGTCCCCCTTTCAGCACCCTTCAGGGCTTCGCCATGTTGTCCCCACCTCTTCTACCTTCGTCCGTCCCCGCCGGGATCGGATGCCCCTTTCCCGGCCCCCCTCTGCCCGAGGATGCAATTGACACCCTCAGCCTCCATCTGGAGGATTCGGTTTCTGTTCTTCTCTCTCCCTCCCATTCAGACCGTTCCGCATCTCAGGATTCCCGTGCCAGCGTCCGGTCCCGTACATCTTCTCGTGATCTTTCCCCTGCACCCCCCCCCCCCCTCCCCGGCGGGATTGGATACGCCATGTGACTTTGATGTGGCGTCTAGACTCATCGCCCGTGTTTTACCTCCGGACCTCTGCCTCCCGTCACCGCCGATGAAGAGGATGGCTTCCACCCTGGTGGATGCGCCGCAGTTAACCAAAAAGTTCAAGTCTCTTCCTCAACCCTGGGGTTTTCAGGATTTGACGGATGCGTTTAACGCCCAGCTTCAGCAGGGTTGGCACTCGGACAAGGGCTCCTTCTCTGATGCTCGCTGGCCGACGGGCGTAAATATCCGCTTCCGACAGCATTGGTATGCGGGTCACTCCCAGTCATTTGTCTGCCCCCTCCCGCCGGTGGACCCGGCCGCAGAGACACTTCTTGCTTCCCGGAAGGCCCTTCAGCGCCGCATCCCCAGCGGACTCAATAATACGGTGACCTTGGTCCGAAATTCCCTCGCCTGCTCGGGGGTTCTAGAGTTAGCTACACAGGCCATGCTCAACTGCGTCCTGGAGTCTCTGGAGCACCCGGATGTAGATCCTCAACAGAACATCCAGGCCTTGGCGGTAGCGGCTAACCGGGCGGCCTACCACACTGCTACCAACGCCCTCGCCGCGGCCACAAACTGTGACCTCATGCGCCGCGATGCCTTGCTGGATCTGTGCCCCCTTCTTCCTGCGGCCGCACGTGTCCAGCTCTGTCGTGCTCCTATCGGGGGCCCTCTCCTCTTCGGCCCGACTTTGCAGTCTGTGCAAGAGACCTTTAAGGATTCATGGCCCTCCGCCCCCCGGGCTGCTGCGGCTCGCTTTCCGACCTCCCGTAGGGCGGTGGGTCGCACCCTGCGGTCCTTTAGACTCTACCCCTGGCCTGCCCTCAAGAATTCAGCCGGCTTCTCCGGTCGTCCTTCCTCCTCCCTCCCTTGAGTTCCCTCCACTGCTTGGTCCTGTCCCACCCGCAGAGCTGGACAGGGCAGGGCCCACTGACTCTCTCGCACCCCCACCCCCGCCGACGTCCCAGGAGCCCCCTGTCGACAGCGACGAGTGGCGGTTGCTGCTGCCGGACGACCCTTGGGTGCTCACTACCGTGACGGAGGGTCTACGGATTTCCTTCCAGCGTCCCCCTCCCCTCAGCAGGACCCCTGTTTGGACGCGCATCCCGGGAGACCAGACCAAGGCTTGCGCCTTGCGAGACGAGATCACGACCTTGCTTCTCAAATCTGCGACGGAGGTCGTCTCGCAGCACGATTCCCCAGCCTTTTACAGCCGCCTCTTCGTGGTTCTGAAGCCGGGCGGCTGCTGGCGCCCTATCATCGACCTGTCGGCCCTCAACAGCTTTGTTTCCGCTCCCTCCTTTTGGATGGAGACGGCACAGGCCCTAAAAGCCACCATGTGCCCCATGGACTTTGCAGTCAGGCTCGATCTGGCTGACGCCTATCTTCACGTCCTTGTGCACCCCGCCTCCAGGCGGTTCCTATGCTTCGCCTATTGCGGGACGGTCTACCAGTTCCGGTCTCTCCCCTTCAGCCTCAACATCAGCCCTTGGGTGTTCACCCAGATCGTCGATGCGGTGGTCACCAAGGCTCGCCAGACCTCCTCCAGCCCCACCTCCAACTATTTGGACGATCTTCTTCTCCGGAACCAGGACTCCGCCTCCCTCGCCAAAGATCAGGACGAGTTTCTCACTCTTCTTCGCAGCCTCGGCTTCCTAGTCAACAGCGGAAAGTCCGATCTCTGTCCGTCCCGCCAGTTTGTGCATCTTGGCATGGAGTTCTGCACCGATTGCAATCTCGTGTAACTGCCGGAAGCTCGTGTCGCGAAGTTGGTGGAGTTTGCCCACCAGGTCTCCAGCGCGGATGTAGTCCCAGCGCGGGTTTGGTCACAGCTGCTAGGCCTCTTGAACGCGGCCGCGGACCTGCTTCCCCTGGGTCATCTATACTCGCGCCCTCTTCAACTCCATCTCTTTGCCCATTGGCGCCCTTCGTTTCGCGACCTCCCGGCCCTGATTCCTGTCCTCCAGTTTGTCCAAGTTCACCTCCAGCGGTGGACAGATCCCTGCTGGCTTCGTTCTGGGTTTCCTCTCTCCTCCCCCTGCCTCGACTTTCCCTCAGCGCCGACGCCAGCCGCTCCGGCTGGGGCGCACAGCTCCTACCGGATTTTTCCGCCGCCTCGGGCCTGTGGCCACCGGAGTTCTCGGACGGACACATCAATTGGTTGGAGTTGAAAGCTGTTTGGTTAGCCCTCGACCATTGGCAGTCTCGGCTTCACCGTCAAGAAGTCCTCATCATGTCTGACAACACCACAGTCCTCGCATACATCCAGAAGCAAGGGGGCACCCGCTCCCCGACCCTATGCATGCTCCTTTACCAGTTGCTCCTGTGGTGCAGGGACCGCGACATCTCCCTCCGGGCTCGTCACATTCCGGGCCGCCTGAACGTCCTCGCTGACTCACTCTCGACAGACCTGCCTACCCTACGATTTTTGGGCGTATTTTTACGATTTTTTTTTTCAAAATACGAAAATACGATTAATGCCTAAAATTTACGATTTTATTAAAAAAATTTTTTTTTTTTTTTTTTTTTTTGGGTGGGGGTGGGTGGGGGGGGGGGGGGTGTTGTGTCAGTCAATAAAGTCTCAAAATACAAAATGTCAGAGCAAAGTAGGGAGGAGAGTGGATTTTTCTAGCTCAAAGAAAGCTAAGCACCAGTATTTTTTGCCACAGTATGCTAAATAGTGGACATTTTGGCGACTGTCAAAGAAAGGACCAACCTATGCATTGTGACTTCTCATGTGCCCATGGTGGCCGAAATGACATTGAAAAGCATTTATCAACTAATATCCATAAGAGACTGGCAGATGCCCAGAAACGAGTTGTAATTACAGGCTGTGTTTTCTAAGCAGTCTCATGAAGCAGTCGAAATTTTGCGTCAACAAGCAACTAGTGTGGAAATCTGCATGGTTCGTTTTATAGTTGATTCAAATCTTCCTTTGTCTTGTGTGGATTCCATGTCCGGGATGTTTAAGCAAATGTTTCCTGTTGTACGGAATGGTATAGTTTATCAGTATAAATTGATTTTTCTATTGTTTGTACGTTTTGATAATAGTCTGCTACAATTTTATGAAAATACTATTTTTTCCCCAAGAATACTATTTTTGGCGATTATAAATACTATATAAAAAAGTTGGTGGTAGGCAGGTCTGTCTCGAGGAAGGACCAGCTCCTACATACCGAGTGGTCATTGAGTCCAGAGATCTTTCGCATGATTTGCGAGCGTTGGGATACCCCGATGGTCGATCTGTTCGCGACTCGTTGGAACAGGCAGCTCCCCATCTTCGTCTCCCCCTTCCCGGACCCTCTAGCATGGGCGGTCAACACCCTATCCTTGGATTGGGAGGGACTGGTCGCCTACGCGTATCCTCCGTCTGTGATGGTGCCCAGAGTTCTTCAGAAACTCTGGGGGTGCAACATGATCCTTCTCCTGATCTCCTCAGCCTAGCCACAGATCCCCCGTTCCCCTTGCCCACCTCCCGCACGATGCTGAAGCAACCCCGGCAGCGACTCTTTCACCCGTGCCCGGAGTGGCTCCTCTTACACGCCTGGTGGTTGTGTGGCAAGCCCTCTCCTCTAGAGGTTTCTCGCGTGCGGCAGTAAAAGCTATCGCTGCAGCCCGTAGATCTTCCACCCTCCGAGCGTACGAAACAAAGTGGGGGGTCTTCTGGAATTGGTGCAAGACGGAGCGACTTCCCCCCACAGCGCTGACGTCGCCCCAGCTTGCAGATTTCTTCCTTTGGCTTTTTCAAGAGAAGAATCTGGCCCCTATTACCATTAGAGGTTACCTCTCCATGATCGCGGACACCTACCGTCATTTGGGACTCCCAGATCCTGGGGCCTGCTCGGATCTTTCAGACCTCATGCGAAATTTTGAGTTACAGCGACCAGTTCCACATTCTCTTATTCCTCGCAGGGACCTCGCCTGGGTCCTTACCTGGCTAAATTCTAGCAAATTCGAGCCACTGCACTTGGCTAGCATGGCGAATCTCACCCGGAAGACCTGCTTCCTACTTGCGCTTGCCACGGCGTCCAGAGTCAGTGAAATACACGCACTATCTATGAACCCGACCTGTCCTCAGCTCAGGGCCGTCAAAGAATCGGCTCCCTTCGGCCAGGGCGCCAGTCCTCACTCTGCGACCCCTAAGGGAACCAGACTCAGACTCTCGCCGTCCAGACCCTGTCCGGGCGCTAAGACTCTACCTGCGCAGGACAAAACTTATCCGGTGTGGCCAGACCCACCTTTTTCTGCCGCTTTCCCCTGGCAGGCATGACATTTCTGCGCAGACGATCTCCTCATGGCTGCGTTGGGTCATCCGTTCTGCCTATGAGGAACTCTCTCCAGCGGGTGCTAAGACGCTGCGTATTCATGCACATGAGGTCCGTGCAGTCTCCACCAGTGTTGCGTTTGACCGAAACTGCACGGTGAGAGACATTGTGGCGGCTGTTGGGTGGCGGGCCAATTGCACCTTTGCCCGCTTTACCTCCGTGACCTTACTAGCCAGCGGGAAAATCTGGCCATGGCTGGAGACATCGCTGCGGCGCAACACTCCCTCCCGGCGCCTCCAGCACCGTAAGGTACGCTTAACCGAAATCGTCAGGAGGTTGCTCCTGTTCGCGACTATTAAGCATGAGTTATGACGGGACCTAGCAGGCGGCACCCTCCTCCTTTTCGCTATTCTTCCGTACAGTAATGCCATCGGTAATGTATTTTAAGGAAACAAATTTATTTTTTTCTAAAATGTATTTTTTCGAAAAATACTTACTGATGGCATTACTCAAATGGCCCTCCCTCCTGCACCACTTGCCGCCAGAGCACTTTTGCGTTCAACTGGGGTAACACCGGCATTTCTGCCGGGATGAGGAGGAAGGGAGGCTACTCGGGCCCTGGTAACGGCCCACAATTTGCCTCCCTGGTTGTGTAACTATATACAATGATTTTTAGGCTGAAATAGTTAATCTAAGTGTGTCTTCCATACAGTAATGCCATCGGTAAATATTTGTCAAAAAAATACATTTTAGAGAAGAATACATTTTTCCCCCTACAAATTATGCTTTTCGTGCTTGCAGCATGTTCAATGGGGCAAGTCTCGTCAATGCGGGTGCCCACAGGGACCCACGTTCGAATCCCCGACACCTCACGTAGCAGCCCAGATCAGGACTGTTTCCTGGGCTGTCGCTGTGACAGCAAGGGGGAGCTGGAGCACTGCACAGCTCTACCCTGCCTCCAGCGCAAACCCTGCATGCTGGGCCAAGGCAACAAGCAAGGTACGCGCCCTACATTGGCCTACTTCATAATCAAGCAAATTATAAGTGCACTTCATTGCAAATCAGTTCAAAGCGCTTAAATGAGCTGAAGAGACGAACATAACGGAGAAAGAAACACGCTTAGAAAAGACAGTTACAACACAATTTTTTAATATTTCGTGTAAAAACCTTTTTCAAAATAGACAAACAAATCTAGAGATCAGTCGCTACTTACCTTCATTATCACAGAAGGAATGTGGCAACTGAAGGATCTGACATAAATAAAAGAAGAAGAACAAAAGTGGGTGAAAAAAAGGAAGAAAAAAGAAGAAGTAAAACAAAAATGATGTCAACTATAAAAACTCATAAGAGAGAGATAGAGAGAAAGTGATCACGAGCTACAAGGAGAGTGACGCAAGGAAATATGTTCCTGTGACATGTATTTTTATTCACACAGACCGAATACAAACACAGTTCATTTATTCGGTGCTAAGAGCAAGCACTCACAGCTATTTAAGCGTTTGGGCTCGTTGAACGGGTGTATTTACTTTGTCAATAAAGTGGTTTTAAATTGTTGAACCCCAATGTCATTTTCCTGATTTTGGAGGTGTCGCCTAATGACTGTACCAGATGCGTTGACCATGATAATTCAAGGGTAGTGCCACATTAGCTTGGTGCCTGATGGCGCCAAGCTGATGTGTCTTATTTACTTACTTACGCCTGTCACCCCTACCCGGGTATAGGCCGTCGACGAGAGACCTCCAGCAACTCCTGTCCTGTGCTTCTCCTTCGATTCTACTCCAGGTGGGTTCCCAGTCTCTTGATGTCTGCTTGGAGGTCTCGACGCCAGGAGTTTCTCGGCCTACCTCTTTTCCTCTTTCCCTGGGGGTTCCATGACAATACCTGCCTAGTGATACTGGAAGCTGGCTTTCTCAGACTGTGACCGATCCATCCCCAAGCTGATGTGTCACTACCCTTGAATTATCATGGTTGATCCTCCTTCTGCTGGAGTGTGTCAGGGCTAAATGGGTTAAATCGTTAACAAAGTAAAGGGATGAATGATGCTGATGTTTCTCATGTTTCACCTTGTGGCGTACGAGGTACAGGAATTCAGGGTGGTGAACGGGAAGTTCAAACTCGTAGTATCAAGGACAAATAAAAAATTTCTGTGACAGTACAGTGGAACCTGTTTTGCAAGAAAATAGTTGTAAACCCTTTTAGCCCCAAGGTGTTGCCTAATGGCTGTGTACCAGTTGCAGGAGGTGGATTGAGCATGATGATTCAAGGGTAGTGCCAGATTAGCTTGGTGCCTTCAGGCACCAAGCTAAAATGGCACTACCCTTGAATTATGCTCAGTCCATCTCCTGCTGTAGGGATCTGGGGCTAAATGGGTTAAGCAACTTATGCTCTCACAAGATAAATCCTGAAGGTCAAAATGTGTCACTTTTGGTTAAAAACTACATCTATCTGAATAGTCTTTAGTGACGGGTG
Source organism: Semisulcospira habei (assembly GCA_036245525.1). Taxonomy (NCBI): domain Eukaryota; kingdom Metazoa; phylum Mollusca; class Gastropoda; family Semisulcospiridae; genus Semisulcospira; species Semisulcospira habei. The sequence goes on along the minus strand of BTPG01000002.1, from coordinate 252,578,999 downwards.
GTCTCTCATTCAGGGGGTCGCTCACAACAGGCTATGGTGTGCATGTACATGTGTCAGTGTTTCACTTGTTGACTTGTTCCTGCAGAGCACGGTTCTCATTTCATGCTGGACAACAGCCAGTGCATCTGTTATGACGGCAGCCTCCTCTGCTCACGCCAGTCGTGCTTGGCCGACAGTCCTTCACAACTCTCAGGTACCTTTTGTTTGTTTTGAAATGTATGTCTCACAATGGGAGATTTGGCTGCCTTCCCTAGGGAAGGCGTCTCACCACAGTAGAGCCCCACTGACGTACCTGGATTATTTACTTATTTATATTTCATTGCGAACTTTTAAAAAAATTAGTCAGCAGCTGCAAAAAATATCTATTGCTCATAACAGAAATGCTCGAATCTTAATTATGTAGGTCAGTGAAAATTGTGCAATTTCTGTTAACACACAAATGATGGTGCACAGTATTGTTAAGACCTGTGACCAGTTGCATGAATGAGCAAAGTCCTGTGCAAACCACTAAGCAAAGTGCTCTGCTATAGTGGCTGACGCTAGACTAAGCTCAATCACACAACTGACCCAAGTAGAAAAAGCTTTTACATTTTTTTTCCAGTGCATTTTTGTGTATGACTGGCTCCATTTTTACAACTTTCTTTGGCGGTGATCACATGATTAATACATTTTCATTTTTCTGGATCTGATATGAATCCTGTCACTGCTGAAAAAAATTGAACGCAGTTGCAGGGGCTCACGAGGATCTATGCCTCTTGCTGAAACCAGTTTGCATTCATGTTCCTTTGATGGCTGGGGGATCTTTGTCTATGAAAGGGTGAACAAGCCATACTGATTATGATTTGTTCCTTCAACAGGCACATCCTGTCCGACCCAGTACAAACCTGTGTGCGGCGCGAACGGCAAGACGTACCCCAACAGTTGCTTGGCAAGGTGTACAGGTGTGACCAACTTCATTTCTGCCACCAGCTGCAGTGACTTCGATCCTTGTAAAATCGGGCCGTGTGGGGCAGGGGAACGGTGAGTGAGGATGTGACTGAATTTCCCTCTTTATTTTTTGTAGCTTGTAATGTTCAAAATTCTGTCCAAAAACCATTGCAAAACTGTTCAGAACATTGCATGTGCAAGGCTATTGTATACTATTTTGGAACTGCTTAACCCAGTTGACGTACTAGAGCAGGTGATGGATGGACAATGATAATTCAAGAGTGTCAGATTGGCTTGGCCAAGCTAATTTGGCACTACCCTTGAATTATCATGGTCAATCCATCTCATGTGAGTAGTCGCTTTTACGGCCCTGCTATCTCTGGTGGTGGTGTCGTATCGGAGAATTATAAAACAGGGAGCAGTAATGGACTCCTGCCAGTGTTAGCAGTTTAACCCTCTCACTGCCATTTGATACAGATTGTATTTTTGAAATCATTGTGACTTCAACATGAAAGATCCCCAGGCGTTGAAGAAACATGCATACCAATTAGTTTCAGCAAAAGACATAGATCCTAATGAACCCCTTTAACTGGAGGCGCTTAAGAGGATCTATAACTCTTGCAACTGGGAGGTGTTCAGTTATTCTTGACAGGGCAGATGTTAAAACCTCTTCTTAAGTGAATATCATATTGTGTGCTTGCAGGTGTGTGGCTCATCACCAGGTGTGTCTGGGTCAGCAATCCCAACAAAACTGTCCGCAGTATGAGTGTGGTAAGTCAGACTTTGTGCTGGTCTGTAATTTTGTACCTTGTTACTGCAAATGGTGAAGTCCAGATTCACAGACCCACGCGCTAATGGTTTTATCATTTATTTCCTCAAAAACATTACCGATGACATGACTGATAGGGAAGTGTCTACTTACTCTCAATTTTAGCCTAGGAACCCGTTGTGCCCCTGCACCAACCGGGAGGCACTCGGGGAACCCACAGAGGGGCCGAGAGTGATCTCCCGTGACTGCCCATCCGGTTCCGAGTCATGTGATGCTTACTCAGTTTAGTCTACTTAGCTCGTCTAGTGCAGACGTGTTTTGCTAGCCTCCGACCTCGCTCTGGTGGGGGACATCACGGCAGCGCAACACTCCCTCCCGGCGCCACAGGCGCCGTAGGTACGCTACTTAGCTAAAATTGTCGGGAGTTTGCGACTGGGAGGATGGCTCTGCAGGCCCCCTGGGTTATTTTGCGGACAGCGGCACCCTCCTCCTGCTCGTAATTCTCCCTATCAGTCATGTCATCGGTAATGTTTTTGAGGAAACAAATGCATTTTTCTCTAAAAGGTATTTTTTCGAAAAATACTTACCGATGACATGACTCGGAGGACCCTCCCTCCTGCCCCGCTTGCCGCTGGGAAGCTAAGTAGCCTAAACTGAGTAAGCATCACATGACTCGGAACCGGATGGGCAGTCACGGGAGATCACTCTCGGCCCCTCTGTGGGTTCCCCGAGTGCCTCCCGGTTGGTGCAGGGGCACAACGGGTTCCTAGGCTAAAATTGAGAGTAAGTAGACACTTCCCTATCAGTCATGTCATCGGTAAGTATTTTTCGAAAAAATACCTTTTAGAGAAAAATGCATTTTGCTGGTGGCTGTGTTTGCCAGAGTGGGAAAGTACAGTGGAACCTGTTTTAAGCAAGCCCTCTTTTTGTGGAAAACAATGGTTAAAAGACAGCTGCTGACAAGATAAGTCCCTAAAGGGCAGACTGTGTTACCTGTCAATAAAGACCATCATTTAGATGGAAACAGCCACCTAAATGATGGTCTTTAACCCTTATGATCCTGATATTGAAATTCAGCACACATTTACCAATACTTTTGTGAACTGCACATGAATGACAGATTTCTTTTTTTTAACAGTGTCTGATGCAGGCATTTGTAACCACCACAACCACGACGTAGTGTGTGACACGTCTGGAGAGGAATTCTCCAACGCTTGCTTACTGCTGTCTCACCAACGTACGCTCGCCTACCGTGGACATTGCCAGGTTAGTGCGTAGGTCATGAACCCCAGTGGTTGCGCATAGTGTTCCTGAAATCTTACTTAACTATGCAGCTCTGATGCGCTACAGCAGGAGATGGGTCAGCAATAATAATTCTAGGATAGTGCTAGATTAGCTTGGCACCATCAGGCGCCAAGCTAATCTAGCTCTACCCTTGAATTATCATGGTTGAACTATCTCCTGCAACTGGTACATAGTCACTGCCATAACCTCCCAAATTTGCGTGGAGATCTTGCCATGGGGTTAAATGGGTTAATTCTGTGCCAAAGAGGCACAGCCAGTCAAGGAACATTTATGCAAGGTAGTTTCAGCAAGAGGCATAGAGCCTTGTGAGCCCCTGCAACTGCAAGGCCTCATGAGGATCTACCTCTTGCAGTTGGATCATATTAATTTTTTTCTCTGCATTAAATGCTGTTGCTATTATCCCATCTATACAGGGTCTGTACGGTCTGTGAACATTTGTGAAAGTTGTTAAAAAATGACAAGGCTTTTTCAGGGCCCTGGAAAGTCTGTCAATTTCAGTCCTTTTTCTTAAAGTCCGTGAAAGTTTGTAAAAAATGATGAAGTGCTGGCAAACTTTTGTCTACTTCTTTTTTTTTCTCCCCCAATTTGTGACTATTTCATTGCGAACAATCATGCTGATGCTTGTTGCAAGTGATTTTTATTTAGCTCTGATCGTAAAGTGACTGCATGGCCTTTCTGCCGAACATTCTGATTGGTTGTTTACGCTTCTACCGAGCTCCACCATTCGCTAAGCGTTCTTTTATTTTGGTATCTCTTCATGCATTAGGCACGAAAGCTTCAATTGCGTTGCTGATACAGAGTGATCTAATTAAAGTGTTTGAACCTTCAGGCTTCAGTTTTGGTTTGTGAAACGTTTATGAAAAGTTTGTGAACTTTGTCCTTGCTTTTCTGTATGGACCCAATCTATAGCACATGTACAAATGCACACACATTTCTATGTAATTTCTATGTGATTTACTTTGTTGTCATGGGGCATTTTTATTGCCAGACACGTACATGTATCAGAGGCAGTCAAAACAAGTGTGGTAATTTCGTACTCAAACCTCGCCACAGGTCTCAGCTATCAGCGTGTGTGCAAGGGGGACCGAAATAAGATCTAGCCAGTCATGCAGTCATCCGTAACACACGCACTAATGCACAAACATGTGTTTGCTTGCTTTTGTGTAAGTGGTTTGCATTTGATGTCATTCACAGAGCAGCTGCTCAGAGTCAGGCATGGTTTGTGGTCATGATGGGGAGACGTACAGCAGTGAGTGTGCTGCATGGGCTGCACGCAATTTGGTTGACTACACTGGACCTTGCCGTGCTACAGGCAATATCACAGGTGGGTGTTTGTAGAAATAAATTGTTAAGCCGTAGGCTGTTGATAGTGGTTTTTATGTTGACATGAGTTGGTTGTTTTTTTTAAATCCTTAACACTTTTTGCTGATGGTAGTGCTTTTTATTGAAGTGATTCCTGCAGGAATCACCTTGACAAAAAGTGCTACCAACAGCAAAACAAAGGGTTAACCCATTTAGCTCTTGACATCTTACAGCCGGGGATGGATCGACCATGATGATTCAAGGGTAGTGCCAGAATAGCTTGGCGCCTTATGGCGCCAAGCTAATCTAGCCCTATCCTTGAATTATCATCTGTCTCTTTCAACTGTTACATAGCCATTAGGTGACAGACATGGTGTTAAATTGGTTGACAAAAACCATTATGAAAATGTATATGGTGTATAACTGCTCCTGTCATCTTAGTGTTCAGTTTGTAAGTGTCTGTCATTTTATTTTGACAGGTTCCAGTCAGCAGATGCGTTGCGCAGGTGTGGAGTGTCCGATACTGCGGCCATCGTACTGCAAGGGAGTGATTCCCCCTAGTTCATGCTGTCCTGTTTGTGGTGAGCCTCATCATGTCTTTCATAGATGAGTGCTTAGTCCTTGAAAGTAATTGCAAAACTACTGGGTTTTACTTATGATCAGTAAAAAAAAAAAAGTTGTACAGAAAAAGTGAGATGGAGAACTGTGTATCATAGTATCATAGCCCAAAAAATGGAAGGTGGCCTATCACAAAGATATACATATATATTCTTTACTTTTAAACAAAGGCGTCTCCCAAAAATGCACTCGATCAGATTAGCTTCAAGGGTCGTGATTTTTCATTTCAATTTTGAGAATGCTCTTGCTGTGCTAATGCCATGGAATTCCATTCTGGTAAGCTTGCATTGTGTCATCAGGACATCAGCTACCCTTTTTGTGACTGGATCGCTCACTAGATCTAGAAAGAGGGTAGTGGGAGAGAAGGAATGACAGACCTATCTTTTGGAGCCTTCCACTGAACACCTACTGCATATGTACCCACTCCATAAAGTTTTCCCTTCTTTGACACATGTACTGATATATTGTATAACAAGCAAATTAATATTCATGAACTTGCTCGATATACTTTTCTTCCCAAAATCCCTTGCGTGCCAAGAAGACTTGATCTTGATGATACTTCCATTTTCAAAAACAGAAACACGAAATATGCTCATACAGCAACATTAACAAGCTCCTTATGTGTAGCAGTAAAGAAATACTTCTTAGTGTGTATGAATGCTTGAAATTTATATCCTATACACATAGCAATATGCAGTCGTCTGCCTTTCATGTGTTTTGTCTGAACACCACAATCAGCAGCAAAATGAATGATGCCAGTCATAGTTTTGTTTTGGATTGGGTACATACATTATATTGAGCAACATTTTGCTTGATGTAGTGCCAATAACGGACAGATGTGATTACTTGACCCAAATCAAATGTCCTAGACTTGCGACTCGGACATTTTGATTCGGGTCTCATGTCGGCTCTGGCGCAGCAGCCCTCTGATGAGACATATATATATATATATATATATATAGAGAGAGAGAGAGAGAGGAGGGGTGGAGAGGCAAGGGTTTTGTTTGGTACTTTGTGGCAGGAGAGAGGGGGTATTAACACAAAGTGGATTTTCATCCCCTTGATGCATGGAAATTTGGACTTAGGTCCCCTTATTGTTGTAACATGCATCCATTTTTAATGGAGCATGCTGATGGGAAGAAGAGGAGACAGTTTTGTATGAGGATGAATGCTACCAGATTAGATCATAGCTCATTCAAGGCGCCCACATCAATAGCTGAGGAAGTGTCGTATAGCGTTGCCAGAGGCAGCTATTGATGCGGGGCACCGTGAATGAGTTGAAGCAGTTTCGTCACTGTCTTACTTTTTATTTTTTGGTGATAGCCGCCCAGATGCGCACGCTGTTTGACTCACGCCTAGTGGACATAGCAGCCGAGCGGATGAACCAGGGACCTGTGACAGTACAGCAGGTGGTGGGGGCATTGTCGCGGTTGCTGATGGTGGCCCAGTGTGACGTTTTTGGCTTCCTCAGCCTGGAGGGTGACCTGGTGTTGCTGGTGTCGGCTCTGGCGCAGCAGCCCTCTGATGTTCAGGTGAGCTAGTTTGATTTTCATAGTTGAAACTGACAATTAACCCATTAAATCCTGAAGATGATTTTTTTTCTTCAGATTTTTTAGTTGTCCTATGAAAGCTGTATTACAGTTCAGGAGATAGATTGACCATGATAGTTCAAGGGTGGTGCCAGGACAGCTACAGGCGCCAAGCTGTCCTGGCACCACCCTTGAACTATCATGGTCAAATTTATTTTATGTCAGGGTGTATCAGGATTAAAGAGTTAACCCCTCCACTGCCAGAAAAAATGGGAAGACCAGACAACTGCATGGCCTCATGGAAAATACACCTTGCATGTGGAGCTGGATGAATCCACATAATGTTTAACCCATTCAGCCCCGATGCACTACAGCAGGAGATGGGTCAACCATGATAATTCAAGGGTAGTGCCAGATTAGCTTGGCGCCTGTTGGCGCCAAGCTAATCTGGTACTACCCTTGAATTATCATGGTCGATCCATCTCCTGCAACAGGTGCATAGTCGTTAGATGATGGCTCCTAGATTTGGGAAATACGAGCGTCTGGCTGAATGAGTTTTTGCAATAGTTCACCTCTATGTAATCATTACATTTCTTTGTACATAGAAATGCTGTTCTTGAACTGTGTGGCATTTATGATTCTCACTGGGTCTGAATTGCATCTGTTACGCAGGTGGAAGCTTGCAACAGTGAGGCTGAGCGTCTGGCCACACATATTGGAAACGGCATCCCCACTCTCACGCTGTACCTGGAGTTATCCTCCCTGCTTCTGGCGCCGACACAGGGGGCACGACTCCATTACAGAGATCCCATGTATAACGTGAGCGCTGGGGCATCAGCCACTGTGCTATCAGGGACTCTGTTGACATTTGCAGCTCTACTGGTCATTTTCACCCAAATTCACAGACTTCACGTTTGGCTTCAGCATCGGATCTCCAGCTAAAGACATGACCGATGCTTAGAGGCCATTACAGTTGTGATCTTTGTTGTCGTAAGGTCAAGATAGTGCGAGTGACCTTAACCCCTTACTGCCAGCTAGAAATTTGGTCTCAAGTAGCATTGCCAGTCCACAGCTTGTTAACCCTTAGGCTGTCGGTAGTGCTTTTTGTGACGGTAAGCCCCGCAGGAATCTTTGCGGCAACAAGTGCAACCAACAGCCAACCGGCCAACGTACAAATATGAGGCCAGCAAGAGACATAGATCCTCATGAGCCCCCGCAACTGCGCGGGCTCACGAGGATCCATGTCTCTAGCATTTGTGTGTTGTTCGCTGAGCTCTGGCAGTGAAGGGGTTAAGTTCCTCGGTTGTGATGTGGGACTGTTTGTCCTCAACATGAAGTCAGAAACGTCACCAGTCTACGGTCATCCTTTGGTGCGGATGATAGCCTACTTAACCAAACTAGAAGTTTCCAAAGAACCAGTAATCCAGAAGACCACCATTATTTTTGGAGAGCTCAGAATAGCTTGAAATGGACAAGTTGCAGAGTTACTGATGATTCACACAGTGAACAGATCAGCTCAGAAGGGGCTATTAATTTTAGTTCGGATAATCCACACAGCGACCAGCAGTGAACTGCGTCGCGCAAAAAGCCTGGGGCCAGTGTGTCAGGGTCTTGTGAAAGAGAATACTCATCAAAAGCCATAAGAATCGCTGTGCTGAAGAGAAAATGGCAACGGTAGAAAGCAAACTGTTCCAGATCAGTCGTCGGAATGTGTTGCATTTCTACCCCTTATCAACCCCTTATCAACCCCAATCACAGTATAGCTGCAACAGAGTATGGGGATGTGCAGTGTCTAGGCACATGGCATTACCAGCAAGATGTATAGATCCTCATGAGTCCCCGCATCTGCAGGGACTCATGAGGATCTATGCCTCTTGCATTAGGGTCATGTTGGCTCTGTTCTGAAAATGAAGGGGTTTTACTACCAAGCTTCAGTGTTTTGTTTTCATATCCCCAATGTTTATCAGAGTTCCGCTTTACCTTGGTGTCTGTTCTTGTTTTGCCAAAGGAAGCATAAGCCAAAGATACAAGGAAGCTGGCGACGGTCACTTTTACCTCAGTGGTGCAATCGTAGCTCTTTACTCTTCCGTAGGGACGGGAATGTCGTGCAGATTTTAATGCACGTCTGTTGTGAAGATAGGCTTGTACCTTCGTGTGTTTTTATTTTATGCTCTTTAGTTTTGTCCCCCAGTTTAGCGTGGATGACTTTGCAGCAGAGATCGTGAAGGGACTGTGCCGGCACAAACAACAATGCTTCAGGGTTTTGCATGTTTGAGTTGCTGTTTTCTGCCCTTGTGAAATTTACCTTGTATTTTTTTTTTGCAATTTTTTTCCCCTGCTAAGCAATAAGCTACCCATGTTAGATTTTAAACGCATGGTGTAGGTGCAAATCATTTTATCGTTTGGACACTGAAGACAATGTACATGTGTTTTATAAGACTAGTTTCTGCTTTTGCAATCCCACCCTCTTCCCAATTATGATTAAAAAAAAAATATTTGATACATATTCAAATATATTCAGCAGAACCTGTTTTGGGTAACCACCTTGTGAGAGGTCACCTGTCATTAAAGACCTTTAATGACAGGAGATGCTTTTCCTTTGCAGAAAAGGACTTATTTCTTTTGCAGAAAAGGCGGTTGCTCAAAACACGTTGTACAATATTGGTGATTGTCTAGCTTTAATGTGGTCTTATTTATGGCCCCAAGTGCAGTCCTTCATGTGACGTTAGAGCATGAGGGGACTCTGACCTTGCACATTTCCGGTTTCCAGTTCAAACCTGCTGTCGTAACATCGGAAATTTGTTTCTAACCTCGGACAATCGGTTGGCAGACTGCGAAGATCAACAACTTGGTCAGCTGATTCTGTTCAGGGCAGGACAATCACAGAACAAGTGCTGTGAAGAAGATTTCATTAACGTTTGGTTTATTTGCAGTGAGACTGTCATGCAAATGACATGTTTGCCATGAGTTTGTCTTCTTTTCTTTTTTTTCACATCGGGACAATCGTCCAGCAGAAGTGATTGTGGGTCAGTCTGTTTTCTTGAAGACATGCAGTCACACAGCAGATGATTTTGACCTCTTTCACTTCCAGTGCTAATTGTGAGGAAGGTCATCTGTGAAAGCTCAAGGATAGTGACTGATAAGCTTGGTGCCTGAAGGCACCAAGCTTATTAGTCGGTACCCTTGAATTTTCACAGTTGATCTCCTCTGTTGCTTTAATTAGAAAATTCTAATATGAGCAGTTTGGCACTGAAAGTGCAAGTGGATACAAAATGTAGGTCAAGGTTGTTTTGTGAAGGACAATCAAGGACACTTGCACATGTGGTGCATTTCTGCGGAGGGAAGCAGAATTCAAATGATTATGTGCGTTTTCAACGAGAATTTCGGTCTACATACTCGGGACTAAGCTCGAGCTACCTGGGTAGCTGATGATGTGATATTGTTACTTTGTGTACATACCACAATTATGATATGTATGTCCAACTTTCTGTGTGCGCGAGGCAAATGGCATTTCATTTACATGTATATTACAGGGTTAGGCATCGACTCCCTTGTGTGTGCAGCTGCCGATACGGTCAACAGAACTGGTGGCTGTATGCAAAAGGGGTTAACGCCTTGAAAGCTAATGACAATATCGCACACCAAACAATATTGTTAGTAGCAGTCATGGGGTTAAGGACATGCGTTACGACAGAAGCAGAGTGATTAGTATTAGTGTACAAAAAGTATATAATACTGTATTTACTTTCAAAACAATGAATGGCATTTAGATTTTTTTAAAGTCGAGTGATAGAGGTTGTTTCTATGAGGGGGGCTGGTGAGGTGAGGATTTACACCCCTTGCAGATTTATTGTAACCCTTTGGCTGTCGGTAGCGGTTTTTGTCGCGATGATTCCGACAGGAATCATCGTGACAAAAACTGCTACCGACAGCCAAACGGTTGAAAATCAGGTTGTGTATTTGCACCCTCTGTGTTGGTCTGTGATCGTGGACTGTAACCTCAGCTGTAAGGTTCAAAACCACAGACCGGCAAACGCTATTCAGGTGTTCTTTGGTGAGTTGTTAGGCGTGTGTACATGCAACGTTACAATTCTCTTTAGTTTATGCGAGGTTTTTGTGTCAACAAACCAGAGTATGGATGAAAAGTACATTGATGTATTTTGTAAGCAATACATTTCGTCGTGAAATCAATTTGACGGTGAACCATTTTTGCAGCTTTATACAGTCATTGCCGTTTTCTGCGTACAATTTGTAGTACCCGCAGAAGTGTGTGTGTATGAATATTTATTATTATTATTACCGTTTTGTGGTGGTACTCTCGTGAGATTTTCTTTTAACTCCATTGTTCATGCAGCCACTGGTAGTACAGCAGAACCTCTTTTGAGTGACCACCCTAAGGAGAGGTCACCTGTCATTAAAGACCACCATTTAGGTGGCTGTCACCAACTAAATGGTGGTCTTTGATGACAGGGGACACATTTTGCCCTTCAAGACTTCTCTTAACTCTTTTAGCCCCAAGGTCCCATTTCTCAAATTTTGGAGGTGTTGCATAATGACTATGTACCAGTTGCAGGAGATGGATTGATCATGATAATTTAAGTGTAGTGCCAGATGAGCTTGGCGCCTGAAGGCGCCAAGCTCTTCTGGCACTACCTTTGAATTATCATGATCAATCCATCTCCTGCTGCAGGGTCCCAGAGCTAAAAGGGTTAAGAGAGCACCTGTCCACCATTTTTTTTTTCTGGCAAGAAAGGTGGTTCCTCAAGAAATGTTTTACAGTATAAATTAACCCTTTGACTCCGAGGGCTAAATGACTTTCATTCTGTGGAAGCCGTTTAGTTCCAGGAGTTCAAGGGGTAAACAGTATTGGTGGCTGTGTGCGTGCGCAGGGGTTAATCACTTCAACACTGTGTGATGCGGGTCTTGCATAATGAGTGATGACAGTTTGCTTGGTTGTCCTTTGGTTTGTGAGAGTGTGTGTGGGCCCATATTAGGAAACCTCACCGAGCCAGTAACTGCCAGACAACTGTTCCTCTGCATTGCAGCGAGACTTTTGCATGGGGCTGCAAACAGCTCAAACAAAATCGCTAAGACTCTTGACAGGTCATTTCAGGCTATTGGAAATTACGTGCACTTTGACCACGGTCAGGTGTGTGTTTGGTTGGCCCCAGTTAGTAGAGAAAGAGGTTTTGTGTGTGTGGTTTTGTGTGTGTGTGTGTGCATGTGTGTTGTATGTATGTGTATTTTGACAATGTGCACGTTAAGAACGATTTTTCATGTTTGCAAATGTGTGTATGTGGGAATATGTAACCTTTTGGTTTTGCATGAGCGTGTGTTATCAACAAACCGCCCATTTGCAAGAGCACAGATTCTCATGCGCCCCTGCAGTTGCGGGGGCACATGAGAATCTATGCCTCTTGCTGGAATGGTTGCCATTTTCTGGAGAATGTAGCATAATGTTTTTGCTGAGATTGTTGGAGTTTTCTTTGTTTTAACCCTCAACCTGTATTAGATTTTATGGTCTTTATTGCAATGGATTGAAGCTTTAACGAGTTGGGCACATCAGTGGGAGTGCAGTCATTTTTTTTAATAGAAACTTACACATCTCAGTCCTTGTGTATTGAATACATTTGTTTTTCCCCCCAATCAGCCTTACCAAAAGATCTTGTTTTTCATGTTTAGCTATGTGTACCATCTTTTTTCTTTGTCTTTAAGGAAGAGAGAGAGAGAGTTTGCAATAATTATTTCTGAGAGTGAGAAGTTTCACTTGAATTGTGGTGTATAGCTGCCTACCATTTTGAGATCATGTGTACATTTTCATGCCACAATATGTACATTGTATGTTACACTTTTGTATTGACTGAACACCAGTGGTGTTTATAGCCAGTAACTGCTAACCATAGACCTAATTGTGTTGTTTTCAGCCCCTGTGTGGGGCTCAAAACAACACAATTAGGTCTATGGTTGGCTGTCGCTGGCTGTTGGACATTATTTTCAACCAGCCCTAGTAATCATGTGAGATATTATTTGTATTATGTGTACTTGTAGTATGAACACTGACATGGTGGTATGTGTGCGAGTTGTAGAAACAGAATGACAGTTTTTGTGAGTTTGATGTTAGATCTGTGAAGTCATGATGAAACTCTTGAGATACTTTTTTTTATGGAAATCTTTGGTTGTTATTTGATATTTATTGAAACTGATTTCAGCAGTGAGCTGATGAGATAATTTATTATTTATTGATTTTCTTCTACTGCAAACCCCCACCCCCCCCCCCCCCTTCTCCCCCCCTTTGAAAAAAAAAGCAGCAGGGTTGTAAGATTATCAGAGGGAGAGGGGTACACCATTACATCCAATGTTTGGCCACTTCAACTCTTTGCACAGGGTTTATATTTCGAATTTTACTACTAGCAATAATGCCGTTTTACTGGTAAGAGAGGGTTATCTTTTATCTTGAGCGATAGCAACTTTTGACCGTTTTGATCAAAATGCATTGCTCAATCATCTGTCACCAGACTGTCCATAGTTACTCTCCGTTAGTGTTTTTTGTGTGCTGTGTCTGTGATTTTGGACCTTATGGCTGATGCCACAAGGTCCAAAATCACAGACCAGCACATAAGCTGTGAGATTGTGTGTTGTATCGTTTTGGCCATACTAAAGTTAACATACATTGTTTTGGTTTGGCAAAAATGCTCGTTGTATGCGAAGTGTTTCCGAGAGTAAGCATCTCATTGGTGATTGATACACAAGTGCACCAGTATTCTGCATCCTAGATTTTCCTGTGTTGATGTTACGTACGTGTATGAACATTGTAAATGTAATCGTTTACTCAGCAGTCACTCAGGGTTTGCTCCCCTTGTAGATAAGTTCAGCGTCATACTGTGTGTTTTGTCCAGTAGTGATGGTGTGGAGGTCAAGGTTGAAAGAGGGTCAAATGTGCAGAACCAGTTTTTAAACATGAAAATGAAAGTGAAGTGTAATTATAATGTGGGGACAGAAACACTGTCTTTTACTCTAAGAAGTACTTTTGCTGATAGATTTAAATTATATTTGGTGAAAGGTTATACAGGTTTACATACTTACTTACTTACGCCTGTCACCCCTACCCGGGTATAGGCCGTCGACGAGAGACCTCCAGCAACTCCTGTCCTGTGCTTCTATACAGGTTTACATGCAGCCTGCTAAATAAAAGTGACCTTCCTGACAAAATTCATATATGCTTTTATTTGAATGGTTTTCCATGAAATAGACTATCATCTTTGTGGCACTGAACAAACCACAGTTGTTAACTCCTCTACTAATACTGCTCAGCAGAAAAGACACAACTATGCGTCTTTTCCATGAGCAGTACCGTCAGCATTAATCTCTTCACTGCCGCTGCATGTACAATTTTGTTTCTGAAATTTTGGTTCATTTAACGACCAAAAGCCAACAGCGTCCATGGAACATGGATACAAATTGGTCTCAGCAAGAGGCATAGATCCTCATGAGCCCCCGCTGTCGCAGGGGCTCATGAGGATCTCCATCTCTTGCAGTTGGATTGTGTCCACTTTTTCTCAGCAGTAAAGGGGTTAAAGAAGTTAAAACTTGTCATTGTCAGAAGACACAACAAATCCAGTATTTTCGACCTCGCTCCGATACCTTGATGCCACCACACTCTCCCTTTTTTTTGTGAGCCAAATTTCTCGGTGTTGGCGTCACTCGAGAGACTGGTCTGGCACAGTGTACCCAAGTATTATGACTTGTTTCTGTTACCACATGTAACGTGTCTGTCTTGCGTGGTGTATTCTCTAGTCATGTTGTGTTTCGACACTTTCAGTTTAGGGCAGTGTCCTGTAAGGATTGCATAGCAGGGGTGTGAGATGGACCACCCGTGACAGTTTAGGAGTAGAGCTTGATTAGCTTGGCACCATTGTACAGGTTGTGGGAGATGGAATGACTTAGTTCAAGGGTATGTCTGTTCAGATTGGCGTCAATCTGAACAGACATACCCTTGAACTAATTTCATTGTTTGAAGATACCAAGGCGATCAGGCTCAAACCGTAACTACCGTAGTTGTATTAAAGGTGCCAAGTAATCATGCACTACCCTTGAACTGTCAAGGTTGTTCCATTTCCTGCTGTAGTTTTTCAGGGTTGAATGCGAGTGAATGGGGTGGACTGGCTATGCAAGCCTGTTACTGTTGTTGTGCTTTAAGTTACTTCCCCATTGGATATCGCCATAGCTACATACGCCCACGTTTCGTGCTGTACGTCTCTCGTCAAGTATGGTACAGTTGCCAGCAGAATAAAATCTATGTGAGATGTGAAAATCACAGTTGATACATAGTGTTTTTTGTGCGGCAGATGTGTACGTCGGTGAATGAGAGAAAGGGAGGGAAATAGCAGTCTGAACAGCGCCATCATTCTTAGTCAAAGGAAAGATGGACCTGTTGTCATTCGGAATACACCAGTGTGTCAAATAAGTTTGACTAAAATAGTTCAAGGGCAGTGCCAGAATAGCTTGGCACCTCTAGGCTCCAAGCTATTCTGGCACCACCCATGAACTAAATCCATTGGTCTATATGCTTATCTGTAAGTAATATAATGTAGCTTGCATATGGCAGTGTACAAATTTAAAGTTTTTAGCCTCGGTATATGGGTTAACAGGATGGGGAATACCCGGTAGTTACTGTCCTGTGAGTTGGAGAAAGTATTAGTTGGTGCGTGCAGGAGATGGACCATTCTGTGCGTGTGTCCACTTGGAACCAGTGAAAGGTTGTTGGAAAGGAAATGTACAGCATTACAAGCAAAGAACCATAGGGGCCCCCGACGGGTTCAGCATGCTGATAGGCAAGACTATCTCCATGCACACCAGTGCACACAGCCGACACTCGCTCCATGCCCTGGTATCTCTGTGCATCATTGTCTTGCACACCGAGCCTGTTGGGGCCCCCACGCAAAGAACCAAGACCACACGCACCAGGATGACTAGTAGTAGTACCACACACTTCGTGTGCTGGTCTCCGATTTAGACTTACGGCTCTAGGTCTTAACCCATTACATCCTGAGGCCGATTTGTTTAAATTTGCTTATTTGTCCTGTGAAGGCTACTTTACAGTTTAGGACATACATCAACCATTTCAGTTCAAGGATGGTGCCCTATTCTGGCACCACCCTTGAACTATCATAGTGTAATTAATTTCAAGCAGTAGTGTATCAGGATGAAAAGTGTTAAAGGGTTAAGAGAATGAGCGATTTACACACCCATACACGGAGATAAGAGGCCTGGTGTATTGTACTGGCGCTGCCCACGTGTTCTGATCATGCAAATGTAAGCTTGTTTTGTGCCCATGCTAAAGTGTTAAGCCTGTAAAGCCCCGATATTATATGACAGGACCTCGATAGTTCCAGGGCTGTGCCAGAATAGCTTGGCGCCTGTAGGCGACAGGTATTCCGACACCACCCATGAACTATCATGGATGATCTGTCTCTAAGACTGTAGCGTAGACTTCAAAGGATTTAATTATGTCTCTGTGTGAATATTATCCAACGAACAATGGCCCTTGGGCTGATGTCAATGCATTAGCCCATGCACAGCTGTTTGCAGGCCAACTGCAGCCTAATGACACTATGCACACTGGGTACCTCCTTACTGTTCAGGCAATGTAATGATCAAACCTTGACAAGGCAGATTCAGAAAAGGCCACGACAAGAGTCGGTACGCAAACATAAATGTAGCTTTATTTGTATTTCTTTTCTTCAGATGGACATCTACAACATAAAACGCACATGTACAAATCTGATCTTTATACACATCTAAAGCACAATCACATAAAAGTCATACACATTAGCAGACATCGAGATACACGCCCACTGCCCAAGAGATGGCAATAATCAAGACACTATACACAAACATTTACAGCGCACAGACTTTGTGCTCGAAGACACCAAGTAGACAGGACTTTTGAGGTCTTCTTGTCTGTCATGTTTAACCCTTTTGCTGCAGGGAATCACAACCCAACTGCAAGAGGCATAGAACTTCATGAGCCCCCACATCTGCGGGGGCTCATGAGGTTCTATGCCTCCTGCTGGACATGAATTCACAAACAATTCATGGCCATCAGCTGTGAAATGGTTAATTCGTGGCCACTGGCAGTGAAGCGGGTAATGCATGACACACAAGCAGTCGGTGGACTGTGATAAGACAAAGATCAACACCTATATCAACTGTACAAAGCAAACCCACAACAAAAATGATTTTATTTTTCAGTTCAAAAGAAATTGAAATACTGATCAGAAAGCAATCCAGCAATGTAGATCATCACCAGAGAAAAAAATAAAAATAGGCTACAGTATTTTACCAACCCACATTGAACAGGGAATTATTAAATGTGTCTGCATTTCATGACTGAAGATAATATGGTGAAGATATGCGATAACTTTGAGTGCAACAGTTTCTGAGATAGCAGTGGAATCAGATGTACATAATACATAACTGATCAAGTGTTAACCAAAAAAAAAAAAAAGAGCTAAAATTTGAGTTACTACAATACTAATAATGAATGCTTAAAGCGTACCAAACATTATATGAATTCGACTCAGGAATGAATTGACTTTCAATGAACGCAACCCTGATTTTTCAAAAGAAGGCAAAACTCATTTCTGCCAATGTTCAAATTATTTAGTTGCCGTCTGGTTCCTGTTTGAATACAGCAGAACAGCGAGGGTTGGGTTCATTTTGAGTTTAGTTTTCCCACATTTTCCCAGTCTGTTCAGCATGCTTTAACCTTTCCGTGCCTGAAGCCATCAGTAGTGTAAACAGTAAAAGTGGCTGCATGCACATGGGGGTCAATTCCTTCACTGCCACTGGTTGTGTATTGTGTCTCGCAACTCTGAGACAATTCAGCAGGAAAGTACCCCGGCCATATCAAGGAACATGGGCACAAAGTGGTGTCCGCAAGAGGCAGAGATCCTCATGAGCCCCCACAATTGCGGGGGCTCATGAGAAACTATGTCTCTTGCAGCTGGATCGTGTTCACTTTTTCTTGGTAGTGAAGGGGTTAACACAAATCAGGAACAAAAGTGCAAGTGCACTCAGGCAAGTGTGCCATGAAATGTGTAAGCCCTTCCATTCACAACGTACACGGGGTCAGGCTAATCCTTCAAACTCCAGTGGCGGAGAGAAATAAATTAGAACTTAAAGCCAAGCCATGAGAGTTTTCTCGTGCAAAGTTGAAGGATGAGTCGGATGATCCAGCAAACTAACAATACCTACAGCGACTGATATACAATATATATTATTTATCATGGATATAAAATGAGAGTAAAATAATATTAATACTTGAAAGTTAAAACCATCAGAGCATGGCCTGTGTTATTTTGCTGTGATGGAAATAACTACTGCTGTATTGCCGACCGACACCAAGCCCAATCCAGCTGCACATACCGCAATGCTTACTTCTGCCTGCTAAATTAGTTTCTTCTGATAAAGCTCTCCTGTGTCTGCTTTAACCTAATATGCCCTACAGTCAAATCCCCAAGTTCTGGGGCTGTCCTCTGACTGCATCAAAATTCAGGAGACACATCAACCATAGTTTAAGGTTGGTGCCAGAATAACTTGGCGCCCGAGGGCGCCAAGCTATTCTGACCCCACCTTGAACTATCGTTGACAATCCAAATCTTGCTGTGGTGTGTTGTGGCTAAATGACTAAAATGAAATTTAATGAAATTCAAAACTTGGTATGGGATCCGAGGTGTACATACTACAGCGCACTAGCATTCACTGCAGAGAAATTCATTCATGCATTTTCGCAGCAAAGCCCGACTAAAATGGTGACTTAGAATGTGCATTCTCTGAGGAGAGGCTTTACAGCAGAACCTGTTTTGAGCAACAACCTTTATGAGAGATCACCTGTCATTAAAGACCATTACTTAGGTGGCTACAGCCACCTAAATGATGGTCTTTAATGACAGGCGACACTTTGTGCCCTATAAGTGAGAGCGCCTGGTTATTCAGACCACTTTTTCTCATATAAAGAGGTGCTTGCTCTTTAATACAGGTTCTCTTGTAATACACAACACAGAAGAGTATTTCTGCCCGTCGCAAGACAACATGTGAGTCTACGCCTCCCGCTGAAATTCTGCTTCTTCAACTTGAAAGTGTTACTCAATATTAAGCATAAGAGTGAACGAGAAAAAAAAAGTTTACTTATCACTCATATCTGGTGGATATTTCATATTTATTTGCATTACGCCTTCACGGTTCGTTGCTTCTAAAATGAGTGCTATGCTGCTTTCCTACTGCGGTCTGCACAGTTTCACTAATGACAAAAAGTTATTAAGTACCAATCAGCTGTGTAGATGCATTTCCCCTGTCATACCAGCTGCCTACCTCAATCTACCTGCAAAAGGCATAGATTCCCATGAGCCCCTGCAGGGGCTCATGAAAATCTATGCCTTTTGCTGGCTAGAGTCATCTTCATTCACCTCCTCAGACTGACATAAAACATTTGAGCTACATCTGCAACTGTGCCATAGTTTATCAGCACCATCTCCACATAGCTTACAACTTACACATTTTAAAAATAATGTTTTCTCCAAATGGTGAGAAATTACAAATAGCAATTACTTTGCTACATGTATTGATAACAGTAAAATATGGAAAGTAGCGCAAGCAGCGTTACAACATAAGTTTAGATGAAAAAGTAGTTTCCCCTTTACAACCTTAGAGTAGTTCCCCCAGCACATTCTTATCAGAACCTCCTACACAGCACATCAAGGTCTCACATTCACTGCACAAAAACAAAGTCCGCAGGTCATAAAAACCTGGGTAGAAGTATCAGATACTGCTGTCAAATTTACTAAGTAAAACATCTCTCAAGAGAAAACAAACATTTGATTTCATTCGCAACTACACCACAAGGTTGGCATAGGCACTGTATTCTTGTTGCATGCATCTGTTGAGTCATGATATGCACAGGTATGTACGTGTGTGTGGGGTGTATGTGTGTGTATCAATGTGTATGTGAGCGTGTATAGTTAGTAATGTATCAAGAATGTCACCTATTCGCAAGAGGCGCAGATCCTCATGAGCCCCCGATCTGGGGGCTCATGAAGATCTACGCCTCTTGCAGAAGAGTTTGAAAGAACACTTCAGCGCTCGCGTGCCAATTACAGAAATGTCCGAAACAGCAATGGCAGGGCCTATGAAGACCTACGCCTCCTGCAGAAATGGTCGAAACAGTTTTGCGTTTGTGAGTGCAGTGAGTGTTGTCTAAGCCCGGATGCTAGGCTTGGTTCCTCCGTCAAGAGCTTGCTGGACGCCGTTGACACTGCGAGACTTGAGTACACCGTCCTCCTCCACCACCACCGTCTCCACACCATTCTCCACAATCCTGGACACACGACAGGCAGTGTTACACACAGGACACAGACTTATAAATACAGTAGAACATATTTGGAGCAAAACCTTTGGAGGAAAAGTGGCCTTAAAATACAGATGCTCTTTTAACAGGCCTTGAACAGTTGAAGCGTCACCTGTCATAAAAGGCCATCATTTAGGTGGCTACAGCCACAGTCACAGCTACAGCCACCTAAACGATGGCCTTTAACCCATTCAGTGCCAGTTGACACAAACTGTGTTTCTGCAGTCTTCATTAATTCAACACACAAAAAACAATAGACATCCATGGAATATGGAATCAGTGACATCAGCAACAAGCATAGATCCTCATGAGCCCCCACAAATGTGGGGGCTCATGAGGATCTATACCTCTTGCAATTGGGTGGTGTTCAAGTTTCTTGGCACTCAACGGGTTAACAGCAGGTGACCCTTCATGAGGGCCGTCGCTCAAAACAGGTTCTGCTGTGTACAAAATGTAGAAACTGAAACCAGTTGCAGAATTGTGACATCACAAGCACCTCTTACACTATCAGTCTTTACCCTCTTCGCCACAACCCTGCACACAAGCAATACCCGGTAGACACTCAAAATTGTCTAAACACAAACCTGGCTACAGGCGTACACATAACTTGGACAGGCTAAAATCAGAAGTAGGTCAAACATCGCACAGACTTCCTATATTCTGTGAATTCATACAGCCTGCTCCATCTGCAAGAGGCATATATATATATATCCATCTTCATGATCTCCTGCATGTGCCGAGCTATTCTGACGCCGCCCTTGAACTATTGACCATGATAGTTCAAGGATGGTGTCAGAATAGCTTGGACTATCATGATGGATCTGTGTCCAGAACTGTGACGTTGATCTTAAAGGATATCTAAAAAGGTGTTCTGTTAACATGGGTGACAGCGCCAAAAACTGAAATCGATCCATGGACTAACGATGCCCCATAATCCATAGCTGATGAGAATGTATGCCTTTTGCAGATGAAACAGGCTGGCCAAAAGACTGCTCTATGTGAACCATCAAGCTGAAATATCAGCTTTCTGGGATTTGAAATAGCTGAATCAGTCACATGGACTGACGGCTGTCATCTACGTGATAATTTCATCCATAGGATGTTATGACTTAAATACCAAAAAGCTGTACTCACTTTTTCGTGACGACTTTCTTGCCGTTGACATACTTGGTGGAGGTGGAGGTAGAGCGGAAGTTACCTCCCCCAGTGGGTCCGCCAAAACTTGTGCTGGAGAACTGGGCGAAGCTGAAACACAGGAAAATGTAGCACCATCAATACGTACTGTCGGTACAACACTGGTGAAAGCACACACAATTCAGACATTTGGCACAACCTTGTAGCAGACCTCAGGCGGTAATAAAAATGTGCAACATATGATCGGCCACCGTCAGTGTTCCGAGAAATGAAGTTGCTTCTGGAACTGTTGAGTGTGCATTAACTCTTTTTAGCCCTGGGACCCTGCAGCAGGAGATGGATGTATTATGATAAATCCAGGGTAGTGCCAGATGAGATTGGCGCCTGAAGGCGCCAAGCTCATCTGGCACTACCCTTGAATTATCATGATACATACATCCATCTCCTAGTTGTTAGGTAACCCCTTCAAAATTCGAGAAATGGGACCTTGGGGCTAAAAGAGTTAATAATACTGGGTAAGTCCCCCACCTTGCACTTGATATGAGACTACAACAGGACCTGTTTTGAGTGACCACACTTATGAGAGATCACCCGTCATTAAAGACCATCATTCAGGTGGCTGTAGCTGTGACTGTGGTTGTAGCCACCTGAATGATGGTCGTTAATGACAGGTGGCACTTTTAGCCTTTCAAGACATCCCTTGAAATAGCAGCTGTGGTTGATAACACAGGTTCTATTGTTATAAGTTCAGAAACCTATACCTGTACAGCACATATCCAATAACCCATGTGCTTGAAGAAGTTTTATAATTACAAACTTGCATGGGAAGCAAAGCGTAAACGTTTTACACAAATTGAGGAAGCTGCAATGTACTGATGTGCAACAGTCACAAACCAGATAGGTGAGGCTAGCGCTGGTAGAACAGTACACATACCAAGGGTAATTACTCAGCGCTAGTCAAACAAACAGTTAGATCCCCTGCCCCCTCCTATCAGGCACACAATTCCAAGCCCACAGGAAAATATGCAGGTAAATAACAAGATGATTGGGATGTATATGATCGTCTTGTTCTTTAACTGTGTATTTTTCTGTGGGCTGGCGATTGGGTGCCTGATAGGAAGGGGCAGGCGATCTAACTGTTTGTATGTCCAGCACTGAGTAATTTCCCCTGGTATGTACATTTTTGTTTAATCTTCGGAAACACTTTTAGTGTTTTCAATTATTTAAAAAATATCACATTTCTTTTGCTCATCAGTATACATGTATGTAGTATCCTGGTCTGTTAATTTGGACCTTACATCCTATTACGGCCACAAGGTCCAAAATCATAGACCACACTACCACAAAAGAGGGAACAGAGTGTCCTACGGTGGTCGCATTTGAGGTCTACACTAAATACATATAACACAATCTGTAAAACAATTTACGACACCAGCCCCAGAAGAAATTTGTGTACAACAAAAAGCTGACAATAAAGTTGAAACTCAATCAAAACAAAGCAGCATGCTCTGTGCACAAACAGCTCTACGTGGCAAGCAGTGAGTTTGCACATAAAACACAAAATGCACACTCTGTTCTACCAGTCCTAAAGCATAACTCTTCCAAATCTGCAAACAACTTTCTCATATTTCTGGCATCCTGTGACAA
This sequence comes from Semisulcospira habei, assembly GCA_036245525.1. Classification (NCBI taxonomy): domain Eukaryota; kingdom Metazoa; phylum Mollusca; class Gastropoda; family Semisulcospiridae; genus Semisulcospira; species Semisulcospira habei. The sequence goes on along the minus strand of BTPG01000002.1, from coordinate 252,556,363 downwards.
ACAAGCACTTACTGGGTGACTCAGGGGTAGCACCAGTGCAGCTTGACGCCTTTCAGGCACCAAGCCAATCTGGTGGTATCCTGGCACTATCATGATCCATCAGTCTCCCACAATTGATTTTAAGGTCTGAAGTCACTCTGAATTAACACCTTCAAATTGAGAACAGCTGCGGTCCAGCAAAGTCCAAATCCACCACAACCAAATGCAAAGTGAATTTACCGCAACAGATTGCACAAACCTACTCTCCCTCTCAGCAGTTTTATCACTACATACTGTGATTGCAGTTATTTTCTACATACCATTTCCAAGGACTAATTTCTAATTTCTCAACATGTGTGATTTGACCCCTAAGTCTCAAGATCTAAGAGACTTCAAAGCCACCCCCCCCCCCCCCCCCCACACCAACACCATTTCCAAAGACTAATTTCTTAAAACGTGTGATTTGATCCCCAAGCCTTAAGATCCAAGAGACATCAAAGCATAATGAGCCGCCCCCCCCCCCCCCCCCCCCACATAACCAGGAAAAATAAAGTAAAGATCAAACAACAACAAAAGACAAAAACTACAATGCAAATGATACTTTGATCCTGCAGGAACACGGAATGACTTCACAAAACAATTTCAAAATGTCAACTAAACCAGCCAGGAAGTTGCTAAACCATTCATGCCTGGATGCCCAGTAGCAAAATGGCTCCGGGCCCATGATGGCCGCAGTGGGCCTGTGCACAGCCGCATGGCTGTGCATGGGCCTACTATGGCCATCATGAGCCCAAGAATCTTGCTTACTAGGACACGACACATTCCCCACCCCTGGACGCATATTTTGAAATCTTTGTTCATTCAATGACCGAAAGTCACAACAGTCCAAAGAACATGGATACAAATTGACTTCAGAAAGAGGCACAGATCCTCAGCCCCTGCTATCGTGAGGGACCATGAAGATCTATGTCTCTTATACTCTATAGATGGATCATGTTCATTTTTTTTCAGCTGTGAAGGGGCTAACCCCCTAGTGCATTTAACCACCGTGAATGTAAACAGTACCAGTGGCTGCATGGACAAGGGGGTTAAAAAGAAACAAGAAAGGAAAAGCCCTTATGGCTCACATGTATGACCAATCCACACATATGACAATAAGTAAAAGGATGGCTTCTGCACCAACAAAATCCATGTTTTCTCAAAATTTTATCAATTTTCACACATCTGTTACCCCCTGTGACCCATGACCTTTGTGATGAGTTGACTAAATTAGCATACATAGAAAGGTCTTATCATCAGCTACCTTTATGCCAAAATTTGATTGAAAAGTTGCAAAAATGTTGATAATTACATTTCTATCCAAAAAATGGCATTTTATACATATTTGTCGACCTCTTGTGACCCGTGACCGTTTCCGAGGGGTCATCCAAATTAGTATGCATAGATAGTTCTTACCAGCAGGTATCTATGTACCAAGTTTGGGTTTGAAGCTGTGAATAGTAATAGAGAAAAAGCATTTCTTGTCAACATATGGCCATTGTTTACCTATTTCCTGAGCTCTTGTGACCCTTGACCTTTTCAAGGGGTCATCCAAATTAGTATGCATACACAGGTCTTACCTTCAGGCATCTCTGTAGCAAGTTTGGGTTTGAAGTTTGAAATTGTGAATAGTATTTGAGAAAAAAACATCTTTTGTCAAAATGTGGCTATTTTGGACCTTTTTCCTAAGCTCTTGTGACCCTTGACTTTTCCAAGGGATCTACCAAATTAGTATGCATAGAAAGGTCTTACCATCCGGTATCTTTGTACCAAGTTTGGGTTTGAAGTTGTGAATAGTATTTGAGAAAAAATAAATTATGTCAAAATATAGCTATTTTTGATATATTTCCTGATCCCTTGACCTTTGTGAGAGGTCAATGAAATTGGTATGTTTAGAAAGGTCTTGCCACAAAGTATCCTTGGGGCAAGTTTGAAGACTGTAGCTTGAATAGTCTCCGAAAAAATGCCAACGTTAAAGTTTACCAGGGATGATGGTGGACAGATGACCACTCGCCCAGAACATACTCACTTTTGCTTCGCACGTGAGCCAATAAAAATCCAGTTTATCCACCCCCATTCCCAAAATCTAACCCAACACACACATTTCCACCCCTTCCTTTGTTTTGTCTGGAAAGCCAGCATCAACAAAACAACCACATTACTGAAAGCCATACCACAGAACTGTTCAGAAACATGACCAACAGTTCATATATTTTCCTCCTCTCAGTGTACGGTGAAAATGTTGACAATCAAAACCTTTCTGTGTTCATCTGAAGTCCTCTAGCAGAGACTGCATACTGCACTTTGAACAATAAATATCAGTCAGGCTTTGAACAAGAAATATCAATCAGGCAAACTATTCAAAATGATAGCTGTCAGTAAAACTTAAGGAGATAAAGCACCAAATAGTGCAGCATAGTCCTGCACATAAAACAATGAAGCATCAAACTCACAGTCAGTGGTGAGTAAAAGAAGCTGTTTTCACTTTCACAAAGCCAGGTAACAATAAAATGCTACTTAGTACAACAGAGAAAGCATGCAGGGTCAGTAGACGGCAAGGTACAACAGGAAAAGTAGAAATGGAAAGAGGGTGGGTGGAGAAAAAGTGTAGTGAGGCACACTGGTTGCCGGTAAGCAATGGCTCCAGGGGCCCCGTCGTTGGCCGCAGTCGGCCCGCGCACGTCCGTGCTCGTTCTGACTGCTGCCAACGTTGGCCCGTAGACCCTTGCTTACTGGATTGCCTCCCTCGTGACACTACGCCGAGTCAGCGCAGCCAATCGAGGAAGCAAGCAGAATGGGAGGGATGGTGTGGTGGCATTACCCTGAGGTTGCCGCCGGCAGAGAGGAAGAGAAGAGGAAACTGTCCAAAAAGGGGTTGAAGCCCAAGCCGGCCGCCATGTGGGTCGCCATGTGCCCGGAGTGCATCCTCCCTGCCATCAGCGGGTGGTGATGCTGGTGCAGTTGATGATGCAGGCTGCTCGCCATGTGGTCCCCCGCCCCGCGGCGACGTCTGTGTTGATGGTGGTGGCGCCAGGAGCTGAAAGTATCTGTCGCTGTCAGCCCTACGTCCGCTGCGGCTTCCGCGATCCCAACCGATGCACCTCTCGGACTAACCCGGCTCTGAACAACTATGTGTTAGCCTACCAGCGCATGCATTATCGGGCACTGTGCACATGCATCAGCTAACGGACCTCTCCCTGCGCTATCTACTACCTTTCACACCACCTGTTATAGCCATGGCCTTTGCAATCCTGCTGTAAAAACAACCATATGCAAGAGGTATTGATCCACATGAGCCACCGCATCCGCTGTGCCTCAGGAAGATCTATGACCCTTGCTGACCAAATCAAATCAACACCTTTCATCCTCAGATTGACATGTCATCAGGTGCGCAACGACTCAGGACAGACACTGTCTCTGTGAGACAGCAACATGTAAGCCAGTAACAGTGAGCACAAATTGTGTCGATGTGCATGGCCGAATGAGATTGATGACAAATGAGTGCTATCCCTGACAACCACTGCGCCATTCACAGTACCCACCAGGTCTTTGAGCCACCACACCCAGTGGATGAAAGAGTCCTGAGTTCAGGAGATGAAGTTCAGTCAAAGGTTCACCAAGCCACCAAAGGTGTGATACAGTGGAAAGTTTAGCTGATGCAATGTTAGTGTGAGCGTGAGGGCAACAGCGGTATGATGCAGGAATGCTCCAATGCCTGGTTATGTCAGATAAGCCACCCTTCTTTTCCCAGACATTACCACTGACCAACAATGGACGAGTTAGTACAGCTGCATAACTCTTAACACGCTGGAATGTATCGATCACTACCCTCCTGCATGCAGCCACCATTACCGTTAACCCTTTAGCTGTCAGTAGCACTTTTTTCTGACAGGAATCATTGCAACAAAAGTGCTACCGACAGCTAAGGGTTAAAGTAATGATGGCTGCATACGTTAAGGGGTTACATTAACTGGATGGATCTCTTCCATCCAGTAGTCTCAATCACGGCTGTACATTTCTCTGACCCTTCATGAGTAATAAACATGTAGTGAAAAGGACACATGAAATGAGTCAAGCTGTCAGCAAAAGACATACAAACTGTGCACATTCTAAACTAAGCACCAAACCCCACACATTCTACAACATTCCATCATTCAAGACTCAGTATGTGTTGAGAAGAATTTCAGCAAAGTGCTGGCATAAAGTAAGCAATAACCTCTGTGTGCATACAACCACCAGTACTGTAAAAACTGTATCAGTGATGTATGCAAAAGTAGGCTAAGTGGTATCTTTTCACAGCCACTCCTGCGGGAGAATATACTCCCTCAGGCGTAAAATGTGTTTTACAATGTCTATGTACTTACACAGTGTAGACCTGTATGTCTTCTCATGCAGAACGGCCACTGTATACTTACAGTAATACAATCAAGTCTTCTACTTCCTCATGCTATAACCAGGTCAACGCAGAAAATGCCAGAACAGTGTACACAAAACAACTGGTCTTGCGCTGGTATGTGCAAAGAAAGAGCTGTACTAGATCGACTTTTGCTATGTACAGAATAAGGATTTCTAACTGTCCTGAAATTCTTCACTTCATAAAGGCATGTTCATCATGTACTTACAGAATCACTCAGCTTGTAGAACTGGGATGCCAACACTGTTCAGACTTGATCTTCCATTCAAATTTAGTTCCTACATTGCTTCTCTTCTATGGGTACCATTACCAGTATTTCACAACTGTAATGGTTTTCGCAAAAGGCATAGATCCTCATGGGTCCCCGAAGCCTGAGGGGGGGGGGGGGGGGGTAGGAGCTCATGAGGATCTATGCCTTTTCTGGAAAAGCATCAAGCCGTGTTGCTCTGACAAAGTACAATTTCTAGGTCCTAGCAGAATTTCCCCCAAATAATAACAAATATACTTACACAGTGCAGGTTCCTCATCAGTAACACCAGCCTCTAGCAAATTGCAATTCCCACACTAACACAAACACCACAATGCAATCAATGTACACAGTAAAGCATGATCAACGTGCACTTGTCAACTTTGTAATAGGTTCATTGTGGCAGACAGGCCCAAATGACTGAAATCAACGGAAAGATTTTATGATATTGTGATGAGAAACATCTACATGTTCTGACATGACTTTGAGACACAGACACACATCTGTTGTAAATTCTTGCTGAATTTCAGTTGTTACTATTGTAAAAGCAAATCTGCATAGTGTACAAAAATATAAAAGGATTTTATTGATGCCCATCAACACCTCCATGTCGTTTCAAAATCCATCCCTACTCTTTGAAATGAAGCAACCACATTTTGTTCACGAAGTTCAATAACAGTCTTTTGAATCTGACCAAATATTAATATTGTACTTACAAACATAAATCAAAACTAAACATCAGCTGTCAGCATAGATCTAGTTGACACAATTCCATAAGGAATGGTGTCGACAGGAATTAAACGGACAACCAAAATAAATAGCCAGATTGCCACAGTGAACCAACGCACACAGAAACATAACTGTTCATGCCACTCACCCCTGGCTAGCGAACGGATCACCGGAGAAGAATGAAGAGGAGAAGAATCCGTCAGAAGTGGGTCCAGGGAAGCCTGTAAAAGATTGTTCGAACATGTTCCCTGACTGGAAGCCACCTGAGAAGAAATCACAGCCAGAGTCAGGACCAGGACAAGATGTCACACTTACCACTAACAGGACATTTTCCAATCTGTTTTCAGCGGTTCAAAGAAGTGACTGATTCATCATGAAAACACACTCTTTTACAATACATGGGTGACTGAGAAAAATGTTAATGACTGAAAAACGGTCCCCATGATTCATGGTCAGCAAGAGACATAAATTCTCACGAGACCCTGCGGACGCAGGAGCTCATGAGAATTTACGTCTCTCGCAGATGGTACATGGTGGCTGAAAGGCTGTTCTGTCCCCATGATTCATAGACTACAAGAGAAATTCCCATGAGCCTCTGCGGATGCAGGGGCCCATGATAATTTACCTCTCTTGCAGATGGAACATGCTGGCTGAAAGGCTGTTCTGTCTGAACAAAAAAAAAAGCTGAAATTCAGCTTTCTAAGATTTTGAAAAGCGGAATCAGTCTCCAGGAGTTAAGAATGTCCCCAATGACAATATGTGTATCACGTGGCATTTTTCAGTTTTACCATCATCTGAATATTACTAATTTAAACTGGCAGAAAACGGTATGTGTAGAAGTAAACTAATGTTTACAAAAGCTATGCACAGTAAAAGTGTAAATCTATTTACACATTACTGGTAGCACGAAAATATTTACGCGGCCCAACAAAAAAAAAAAGAGGATGACGGCCACCTCATACAACCGGTTTCCCACGAGTGAAGACTGCTGGTGCTTTGAGATACAAAACATGGATTAAATACTGAAACTGAAGCAAAAAACAGTTGAAAGACACAAAGGATTATTAGCAACAAAGGACAACAATGCAGCCTGTTGTAATATCAATATCCCCTGTTTTTCCTGTTAACAGTTAACAATGCAGACTGTTGTAATATCAATATCTCCTGGTTGTTTTGTTAACAATTCTCCAGGAAGGTCACTTCTATTGATGCACTACACATTGGCGGAACCCACTCCCCCAATTCAGAAGTGCTGTCGACATAAGAGCCCTTTATAAAATCTAGGCAGTATGCACTGTCAATAAGACATAGATCAGCTTACAATACATAAAAGCAAAAATATGTGTGCAGCCCTATCATTACACTTTAGCTTGAAACCCTGTGTGCATGCAGCCACCGATACTGATTGTGGCACACAAGGGCAGGACATGATAATATTAACCCATTTAGCCCCGAGTCCCTACAGCAGGAGATTGATTGACCGTCATAATTCAAGGGTAGTGCCAGATTTGCTTGGTGCTTTCAGGCACCAGCTAATCTGGCACTACCCTTGAATTATCATGGTCAACCCATCCCCTGCAACTGGTACATAGTCATTAAGCAACACCTCCAAAATTTGCGAAATAGGACACTTTTGGCTAAAAGGGTTAATTAACCAATAAAATGATCTTTATCATCCTGACCCCCAAATATTCTGGAGAAGGGGTCATCTGTGCCAAAGAAATCTCTGAAAATCTCCTCGGGGCTGCGGAAATGGAAGTGGAAGTTTCCGTGATGGCCGCCTCCTGCAAAGTCGTCGTCTGACATGGATGCACCGTGCACTCCATCCTTGCCGTACATGTCATATACCTCCCGTTTCTTCTCTGAGAAAAAAATTAACACAGTGGAAATAATAATATAAGGAAATGTAATAAAATATTAAAAATAAAATAAATAATAATACAAGTTGCTGGATACGTATTGCCAAATGCTTGCCTATCTACAGAGCCAGCAGCGGCTCGTGGATCTATGCTGATAAATGAATTTGACCCAAATTCTCTTATTTTCCCCCCGAGGGGACAAAACTCATCATTGTGAATATCCAAAAGGCATATTTAGTTGCTGCGGAGGCTCTAGATATATGCTGCAGGCACGGGAAAATTGGGTTCATTTAAAGTTCAGATTCCGAAACGAAGTTTGCAGTATATATTGGGTGCATTTTAAGCCTATTGTCACTACAAATAGTGTTAAAATTTAACGTGAAAAGTGTGACAGCTCTGACATGTCTGTTTTTGCAATATGATGCATTCACCTATGCCACGGTACATGTGCACAAATTTTACTTGAGTCACTAACATTTACACCAAACCTAACCTTGTGGCTGTCGGTAGCTGTTTTTGTCACGATGTTTCCTGCAGGAATCATTGCAACAAAAAATGCTCCAGCCAGCCGTAGGGTTAAGCGTTAATAAAGCCATATCATACAATGTAAATCCTACAGATGAAACATTCAATTGCGCTTACTGTCAGATAGCACATCGTATGCTTCTGAGATTTCTTTGAATTTCTTCTCAGCATCCTCTTTGTTGTTGGGATTCTTGTCTGGATGCCATTTTAGCGCCAATCGCCGGTACCTAGTGATGAGTACAAAGCAGAACTTATCTCCTTTGTGCATTCACCCACCAGTACTATTTGCAGAGCTGGGGTCAGCTGCATGAGTGAGCTTAGTCCTGCGCCAGCCACTAAGCAAGGTTCTCTGCTACAGTGGAGCACCTTGCCTAGTGGCTGGCACAGGACTAAGCTCACTCATGCAGCTAGCACCTGGTGGCTGCATGAACAAGAGGATTAGGACAATGTTGGTACATGGTAGATTTTTTAAAGGGGGAGAGAGAGGGGTGGGGGTGGGGGGGGGGAGGGGTGGGAAGGAGAGAGGGAGGAATAGGATGGTCCCAAAAACTACTCTTCCTTCTTCTTGAACACCGTCACACTTGGAGTTTGGCTCTCAAAATGAAATCCATGGTCTTCTGTAGCGAAGGTGGAGAGAGGGGTGGGGGGTAGGTGGTGGGGGGAGGGAGAGAAGGATGAATAAGATGGTCCCAAAAACTACTCTTCCTACATGAACCATATGGCTATCATGACGATACAATCCGGACCCACTGACAAGCTGCAACAACAAGATATATATATCAACCATGATAGCTCAAGGGTGAACTATCATGGCCGGCCTGTATCCCCAACTGTAAACAGTCTTCAGAGCACAGTACCTCTGGAAATTTCCTCAGAGCTCACAGATTTCTTCCAGTGGAAAAATGGCAAGGCAATTTAAGTATGTATGAAGGTGACCGACAGTAGAGGGGAGGTGGACAACTTACGCTTTCTTGACTTCCCGCTCTGTGGCGCTGCGCTCCACCCCCAGGACTTCATAATAACTCATGTCGCGCTTGCTAGCGGGCATGGCGCTCACTCATACACTCCAAACACAACCACTCTCCAGTGGCTCTTCTCACGCACAGGTCTGTCAACACACACAAACACATCAATCAATGGCATAAGTAGCTGTCATGTTATTAACCCTTTCAGCCCCGATAAGCTATAACATGAGATAAATTTGACTATTCAATGATGGTGCTAGAACAGACTGGCGCCCACAGGCACCAGGCTGTTATGGCACCACCCTTGAACTGTCATGTCTATTTCCTGAACAATAACATTCACAGGACAACTCACAAATTTGAAATTGTCAACCTTGGGATTTAATGTGTTAATACACAGACATGTTGCACAGGATCCCACCAATGAAACATTGACACATATGTACATGGTGCTTGTCTTTCATTTTGGACTTCACAGCTGAAAGCTTGATTGATTGATTGATTGTACATTGCTTAACGTCCCGACAGCAACAAGGCTTCTCAGGACGTGCTGCACTGCTTGTGAAAAAAACTAACAGAAATTGAATGTATGTCGCAGCGTCAATACATTAATAACCTACAACATGGGCATAAATAAGCTAAGACCATTAGCAACACACATCCACATCAGAGCTACAGGCAGTGCAGACAGAGGGAGTTTAAAAGGCAAATACAGGTGAATGGACAAGGTAGACAGAAACACATGCCCAGAATAGAGAGAAAACCCACCTGTGGGCTGACCAGGTGACCTGGAACTAAAAATACCTAACCCCACCCAAGTCCCCAAGGGCAGACCCGGGTGGGGGACAGCTGAAAGCAGTCAGGTCTAAAATCATGCACTAGCGCATCATTTATAATCCTCTTCTTTGCATATATGAATATGATAAAAATTACTGTGCATACACGATCAAATTAATCAGTCAGCAATGGTGACAGATGTATCGAATGACACTGTCGCATCAGATGCACAAAAACAATGAGGAAAAGCAGAGGTAAATAGACTGTTATTCTGGACCCTGTGGCTCAAAGCCATAAGGTCCAAAATCACACACAGCACACAAATCATAATACCAGGTATGCTGGCAGTCTGCTAGGTCATAACCTTTTTAGCCCCAAGGTCATATTTCTCAAATTTTGGAGGTGTTGCCTAATGACTATGTACCAGTTGCAGGAGATGCCGGTGCCAAGCTAATCTGGCACTACCCTTGAATTATCATGGTCAATCCATCTCCCGCTGTAGGGACTTGGGCCTAAATGGGTTAAACCCTCAAGAAAAGTCAACACAATTCAACTGCAAGATACAAAGAATTCCATGAGCCCCCCCGAAGTTGTGGGGGCTCATGAAGATTTATAAATGCCTCATCCTGACACCACTTTTAACACGTTTGTTCCTGCGACGGCTTAGGCTCTTTGGAGGTTAATTAACACTGATTTCAGAAATAGTCTGTACTGAGTCAGCTGGCAGTGAAAGCAATGCGTAGCTTCAGAGACCCCAAGAAATGGGGTACCACCACTATAACAGAGGCTTGAGTGCGGACGCACTGCAGATAACATCTGAACACACCTGTCCAAAGAAGTCACCTATTGCACGCCTACAGTTTTACACGGGTACTTCATTTTTGTGTCTAGCATTTACAGCATCAATTTCCACTACACACCATGTTAGTTTTCTCTCCAACCAGTTCCAATACAGAAGAAGAAGAAGAAAAAAAAGACAACACCGCCACTCACTACACTCATACCAAAGGCATCCACCACTCCCCCACACGGAGTCACTTTTCCAAAGTTCAGCCAATTTAAACGCCCTCTTTCTGAGGAGCGCTACCTTGCAGTTACATCAACTTTCTGTGCGAGGCTCAAGTGCTCATACTACAAGTCCATACCTCAACCACTTTAGCTGCAGATACGCATTTGTCCAGCTGGACCCAGTTTCGGACATCCAGATGAAGTCAAATTTATAAACGGTGGGTTTCCCTTAGGAAAGCACCCGGTGTACTACTACCTGGGATGAAGGACTATCACCTTTATTCTAAAATATTTCATGATTCGACGACTGAGAAACACGGACGTAAATAGGGTCTCCGCAAGAGGCGTTGATCCTCATGCGGATCAATGCCTCTTGCAGATGAAATGTTGGCAGCATGGCAAGGGAATAGTGGATCATTTTTGTCTGCCGCACGTGGAATTTGTGGGGAACACGTCATGAATCTTAGGAAGCCCATGAAGGCTGCGGATGTACATCAAGATCTGTGCCTTTTGAAGATGACCGTTTCGCAATACGATGAACCAAAACTACGGCACGGATCGCAGTGCGGAAAACAGGGAGGATTTCACGGCATGCACCTGTCCACACGCCACACTCGCACAGTGTAGACCGACCGTGGTGCCAGAGCGGATATTCTTTACCGGTAAACACCGCCCACCGAATTTTCTACCCTTCACTTTGCGAATCTGAACAATTTTGATACTTCGATTCCGGTGGCAAGGATTTGGGCTAAACAGCCAGCTTTATTTCTGAGCAGAGATGTAGGTCTCTGTTCTGAGACAGCAATGACCAGCGATTGGGCCATTCGCACTTAATCGCATCTCTCTCTCTCTCTCTCTCTCTCGAGATTATCTTTTTCCTACAGCAACTTCACGATGATGACAGAGGCAGTAGCTCAGTGGATATTGCGGTCTCTTTCACTAGGCATTCCGCACTCCCGGCCCCTCCGCTATCTCCTTCCATCTGCAAGATGCATTCATTCTCAGGGCTGCTTCTGCTGCGGGCGCTCATGAGAGTCTATTCCTATTGTTAGCATATGCCGTGTTTACATCCTCAGTGGTGGAAGACAACAGGGTCTGTGCCTAAAACTGCTCCGCTCGTGCCGCTGCCCGAGAATGCAGAAGATGGTGCTAGGCCAAATTTAGCGCAACCCCCCCTGCCTATGAGTCACGGGGCCCCAAGACCTGTGTAAACTATCCTGTTGTAGCAGTATTTCCTGCCCGCGTGATTCTGTTAACAGTCGCGATTATATATGACATACTACAGTAGTCCGACTGCATACTTCAGTCGCAGAATGTAAACTTAGCTCTCAGTTCACTCAACTATTTTCATTCATCACTGGCAACCAACAAGTTGAAACAGCTTCTTTTGCCGTCTCCGTAACTGATGCCTGGCTAATGGAGCGACCTGATCCCTCTGTGGAACACTGATGCAAATAAGGCCGACACAAAACACTGACACTTATGGGATCCCTCTAGTTGAAGGGATAATGACGATTTATGCAGCCTGCAGATAAAACAGTATTTGTTCCTGCAACTCTGTGACGCCCTGTCAAACAGGTGCTGATTCAATTTTGCACGTGTTCAAAACAAGATCAGGGATGACGCAAAACCCTACCTGATTGGCATCATGTTGACTTTCAAAACAAATCAGTAAAAGAAAATTGTCAGAACGAACCTGTCAAGGAATGTATTATGCTGTATGATTGGTGCCTTCAGAAATAAATTTTATACACTTCCCCCTAAAAACACAAGCCTTTCAAATGAATCACAAAGTTGAAACACATAGCATTTCAAAATGTAGTTTTGTTGCAAGAGATCTAGGCTACACACAATTCACTCAGTTTCAAGATACCATCTCTGACTGTGACAACAACCTGTAGCTTTGATCTTTTAACCCATTCCCCCACAGCCGCATTTCCCTAATTGTGGAGGTGTTACCTAACAACTATGTAACAGCTGCAGGAAATGGATCGACCATGACAATTCAAGGGTAGTGCCAGATTAGCTTGGTTCCATGCTAATCTGACACTACCCCTGAATTAGCTGTATCATGGCTGACCCATCTCCTATGGTAGTGCTTTTTGACAAGGTTGTTCCTGTAGAACTCAGCCTGACAAAAAGCCCTACCAACAGCCGAGATACATGAAGCACTTATACATTTCCACGCCAAATTTCTTCCCAAAAGTCTAGCCACAGAGCAACTGCCCCTTGCTAAGTAATTTAGACTTGCCTACCTATCTAACAGAACGAATATAAACTTAAAATGGGCAGATCTACATTACTACCCACTGCCACTTATACCATAAGCTATAACTGTTCAACTAACATTTGGTAGGAGAAATGTATGTAGCTGGCTACCGTAAATCAAAAATGGATCATCATACCACTACAAGTTTGCACTTTACAGCCACCAGCAAGAGCATACGAGAATTGGCAATATCAATATGTAGGGCGTCATCATAATTGATATTGTAATGAAACTGAAAAGGGTTCAATGTGCTGTGCAACAATGAATAAGACATGTTTTCCATATCCATCGTGCCTGCTAAAAGCTGGCAAAATCAATATGGAAACAAAAGTGGAGAAGTTACAAATTAACCCATATCATACTGAGGCTAAAAGTTTCAAATTTGTACACTGCCATAAGCAAGCTACATTATAGTACTTGCACTTGCAGATAAGGATATAGACCAGTGGCTTTAGTTCAAGGGTGGTGCCAGAATAGCTTGGCGCCTCTAGGCGCCAAGCTATTCTGGCACCACCCTTGAACTATTTTTTTTTAGTCAAACTTATTTGACACACTGGTGTATTGCAAATGATAAGGGTTAATACATTGTAATGGCATACTAACTTTTGTTGACAATATTTTGTGGGGCTGCGATTATTGCATTTTTTGGGTGTAAATAGTTCATTTTTGAGAGGGCTTGCATGTTGGTGAGGGTTCTGCGGATACACGCTTCCTTGATTGATTGTACATTGCTTAACGTCCCGACAGCAACAAGGCTTTCTCAGGACGTGCCTGCACTGCTTGTGGAAAAAAAAAAAAAAAACGAAACAGAACATTGAATGTATGTCGCCAGCCAGTCCAATACGTTAAATAATCTACGATATGGGGCCTAAATAAAGCTAGGACCATTTAGCAACACACATCCAATATCAAGAGCTACAGGCAGCAGACAGTAGGGAGAGTTTAAAATATGAAAATACAGGTGAATGGACCACGGGTAGACAGAAACACATGCCCCAGAATAGAGAGGAAAACCCACCCTTTGGGGCTGACCAGGGTGACCCTGGGAACTAAAAAGTAGTTAACCCCCCCCCCCAAGTCCCCCAGGGCAGACCCGGGTGGGGGACACGCTTCCTTGAGATGAGCCCCATTTTGCATAGCCCTGGGGTCAGTGCACATTGATCAGTCATTGTAGTGCCTCCGACAGGTGGTGGGTGGTTGGGGTTGTGGGGTTATTATCTTTTCCTTTTTAAAGTCCCTTCTATTTATAGAAGGGACTTTTTAGGATGGGTCGTGGTGGGGCGAATTTAATAAGCATGTCCATGACGTTAAAGGCGGGCAGGCCTAAACCTCCAACAACTGAAGCAACAAGATAAAAATTATGCCATGTCTAGTTACACTAATCTTGCTGCTGAACGTACATTTGGCGCGAAACGCCATATGTGCGTATGTATGTAGTCACGAGAATATCAGATACTGCTGTACATACAAGCTTGAAACTTGGGCAGGCGCAGATAATACTTATTAACTCACAATGCTGTCAGAACCCCAACCAAGATGAAAGTTATATTTAAGTTAACCTTTTGTGTGTTTAGTGATTTTTTTGATGCCATGATTCCTATAGGAATTCCTATAGTAATCATTCACATTGCAACAACAAAAAACCAAAAAAAAACACTACCAGTACCAACAAGCAAAGGGTTAAAAATAGCTGACAGTAGACAAGCTACAATGTAATTACTCTCTTCTTGGGCTTGTCCGTGATCACATGTACTGATATTATTACAACCTATTCCAGACAGTATGACTAGTGTGTGTGAAAAAAATTATATTTAACTTCCAACTAAAATAAAGATCAGATTGCCCAAACAAAGGCAATCAGTTCCCACAGGTTTGTTCAGAATAATTGGCCATATTTTCACCTATGTGTCAATTGCAATGCATCAACATACTGTGCGTAACTTGCACCAGAAGGCAGAACTACCAGTACCAGCTGCTTTACTGTTTCATCACACAATAATGTATATGATGTATTATGATATATTGATAATGTGTCTCACTCTTATGGTCATAACATAATATGGTCATGGACAAACATAACAAATACCATCAGACTGTCAAAAGTGTCAGTGTAACAGCTTACAGTTACAGTGTAATAAAAAGAAACATGGCCAATGTATTACAACGTGGGAAACTGTCACTAGTGTAACTATGTGTGATTATCAACAAGCACACCATTCTAAAATCTAAATTACCCAAAAAAATGTTCATGATTTGTACTTTGTATTTTTCACATGACTGTCATTCTGATTCCAGCAATTTAAGCAAAACTCAAATTACTCTTTAAACTTTGGTGGTGAAAATCTGATATTTAGATACTAGTACTGTACTACTACAAATACACTGAGTGTAATTTAAAGGTTTCCTGGCAACAACAATACTTATTGACAAACTTACTACGATAGAGCTGACAATGAAAGTATGATCAGCCAGACATGACTATGAAGTAAACCAAGCACTAAATTTTACAAAATCACAGAGACATCACCATGGTCATGATTCAGATTCAAACACCTGCAAAAACTATACTGCCTAGATTTAAAATTCATCAATGGCTCTTTTTGTCTATCCATACTCATTAGAAAATCATTGTCACAATGATTATGCAACACTGACCGAGACAGCTGGTCTTACCATTACACTGCACTACTGTGCCTTAATCTTGACTACAGATCTAACGCGGTACTGTGGCAGTTGCAGTTGAAGACTTCGCGGTCCACTCCTCGGTCGTGATGGAAAACGGATTTATTTTGTGGCTGTTCCTCAAAAGTGAATATTTCTGTATCTCACTCTCAAATTAGTATAATAGTAGATCGTTTCCGTCGAACAGGAAACGAAAAGTGTGAGCTCCTTCACACAACTATAACAAAGCAGCAAAATGTAACCAGTACTACCTTGCGAAACAATAACACACAAAATGCAGAATAAATACGTACGCCTTAATCAAACGTGTAAACAAATGGGTGACATATCACAGAAAGCCTACTGGTACGCCACAGTAGTGAAAATCCAGTGAGGCAAAAACCGCGTCGACATTGACTAGATTGTTAGACTTGAACACCACTCTTATAAAACCTTTAAAACACTAACTGTTTTACGGGGGTTGGCCAGCTACCTTCGGGCAAATACTCCCTGCAAGAAATACAAATAAACATTATGCAAAAGGACAACAGTAAACCGTTACTTACAGTTGCAACCTTGTGTGAAGTGTGTTCGTGGTTCTTGTGTTTTTCCCTGTGGTATTTACATACGAAAGTCTCGGCACGATTACGTGTTCTAATTTTTAACCTCTAAAATTGACAAAGTATATATATTAATTGAACATTTTTTAAGCTTAATAAAACAATGTATGAATATAAATAATAAACTCAAATAAGAAAATCACAGTTCCACGAGACTAGGCTGTTTGTCAAGATGGCTGCGCCCATGTTTGAAATCGGCGTCGAGCTTTCCCTGAACAATTTACGTCGTGAAGCTCATCATTAAATTCTTGACTGTTTACATACCCCAGCAGTTTTTACCAGGATGGCAGAAGAAAGTGTAATGGTTACTGTCATTTTCACGGTCACGCATGAGCACCAAGCTGAGCCTTCAACCTTTAACAACGAACTTGGCTATTTGGAAGAAGAAGAAGAGCATGCATGTTTACTTGAAAATAAATTCAGCAGCATTTGTAACAGTAGTGATACATGTAGGCGTAGTACTTTCATCATAATATTAATGTGATAGTCCCAAAGTTGAGAAATATTCCACAGTGGGGGGTAAGATTTTAAAATAAGAAAATAGTAAAATAGTTTTTCACTAGTACTTTTCGATGTGTTTATATATATATATATATATATATATATATATATATATATATATATATATATATATATATATATATATATATATATATATATGTTATGTATATTGATTTATTTGACACATTCTAGGAGAGTGGAGAAGAATACAAGCTTGAGCGAAACTCCGAGCTGCGTTTTGAAGTGGATGCAAAAGACAATGTTCAGCTTGAGGTGAGACGCTTGGAGTTCTAAATTATTTATGTCACTTGTCAGGCTTCACAGAATGTCATTGACCCCCTCTCCACACCCCATTATCACCATCTGCCCCAAAAATTATATCAAACTCAAGCACACGATTATGAGTACACCAGTACTTATTACAACACTGAGCATTTAATATATTTTTCAACATTTCACAATCTTCCTGTGAAGGCTTGGATAGTAATTAGTATATATGATCATGAATGGTTGATACAGTATGGATTGTACATTATTTACAACTTACTTTACTTACGCCTGTCACCCCTACCCGGGTATAGGCAGTCGACGAGAGACCTACAGCGACTCCTGTCCTGTGCTTCTCCTTCGATTTTACTCCAGGTGGTTCCCATTCTCTTGATGTCTGCTTGGAGGTCTCGACGCCAGGAGTTTCTCGGCCTACCTCTTTTCCTCTTTCCCTGGGGATTCCATGACAATGCCTACCTAGTGATACTGGAAGCTGGCTTTCTCAGACTGTGACCGATCCATCCCCATCTTCTTCGCCCAATTTCATTCTCTGCTGTTATCTGCTCTGTTCTCTCCCAGAGTCTGATGTTGCTGATCTTCTCTGGCCAGTGGATTTTCAAAATTCTTCTAAGGCAACTGTTTATGAAGATCTGTACTCTGTTGACAGTGGTTTTTGTCAATCTCCAAGTCTCTGCTCCATTATAGGAGAACTGCTTTTACGTTGGAGTTGAAAATCCGGACTTTGGTGTTTTGTGACAGCTCTCTGGAACTCCACACTTTTTTCAACTGGAGAAAGGCTGCTCTGGCTTTACCGATTCGTGCTCTGACATCTGCATCAGTGCTGAAAATCGAGGTCGTCAAGCTGTGTCCACAGTGTCCACTGTATTCCGCTTCTTCTCTGCTCTGTGGTCCTCTTCATGACCCAGTCTATGGCCAGTAGGAAGAGGAACGGAGACAGCAGATCACCCCTGGATCGTGGATCACACGACATGTCATGCCATCTTAGCTGCTCTTGATCAGGCGGACGAGCTTTGTGGGTACACCATAGTGTCGTAGGAGTTTCCACAGAGTCTCTCGGTCCACGCTGTCAAATGCTTTCTCGTAATCCACAAAGTTGACGTACAGCGGGGAGCTCCACTCCAGAGACTGTTCCACGATGATGCGGAGAGTGGCGATCTGGTCTGTACATGATCGGTTTTTCCTGAATCCTGCTTGCTGGTCTCTCAGCTGGGGGTCAGCGGAGCTCTTCATTCTCTCCAGGATGATCCTGTTAAAGACCTTTCCTGGTACTGACAGCAAGGTGATTCCTCTATAGTTGGAGCACTTGCTGAGGTCACCTTTCTTGGGAAGCTTGATTAGGTACCCCTCCTTCCAGTCAGCCGGCATCACCTCCTCTTCCCAGATCTTTCCAAACAGTGGGTACAGCATCTCTACTGTTGTCTCTAGGTCTGCTTTCAGAGACTCCGCTGGGATGCCATCTGGCCCTGCTGCTTTGCCGTTCTTCAAAAATGCCACTGCTCTTCTGATCTCTTCCCGGCTGGGTCTGTCACAGCTGATGGGTAGGTCGGTCTCTGCTGGCTGGATGTCTGGGGGGTCGGGTGGGCTGGGTCTGTTCAGTAACTCTTCAAAATACTCGGCCCATCTGTCGAGTTGGTCTGCTCTGTCTGCAATAGGCTTATCTTTTACTGGTCTTTCTGTATGGCCATACTTGCCCGACAATCTTCTGGTAATGTCGTAGAGCTGTTTCATGTTGCCGCTGCCTGCTGCCTTTTCTGCCTCTGCTGCCAGGCTGTCTGTGTAGGCCCTCTTGTCTGCCCTGATACTCCTCTTCACCTCGTGGTTGGCTTCCGAGTATTCCTCCTGTGCCCTTGCTTTGGCTGCTCTCGTGCGACTGTTGTTGACAACTGCTTTCTTCTGCTTCCTCACTTCTATCTTCTTCAAGGTCTGTGCCGACAGCCAGTCCTTGTGATGGTGTTTCCTGAACCCTACAGTGTCTTTGCAGGTTGAGTTCAGCGCCTCTCTAACTGCCTTCCACTGCTGCTCTGTGGTGATCGCCTCCTCTTCATTTACTAGCTCCTGTAGCGCTTGAAACCGGTTGGACAGCACCAGTTTGAACTCTTCTCTCACTCCAGTCTCTCTCAGGAGGCCTACATTATAGCGCTGTCTTCTTGTTGTCTCTGTGCGGCTTTTTTTAACTTGAGCTTTATTCTTAAGGTGAGCAGATGGTGGTCTGAGGCGATATCTGCTCCCCTCCTCACTCGAACATCTTGAAGGGATCTTCTAAATTTCTTGCTAATGCAGATATGGTCTATCTGGTTCTCTGTAGTATGGTCAGGTGAGACCCAAGTTGCTTTGTGTATTCTTCTGTGTGGGAAGATGCTGCCTCCAATGACAAGTCTGTTTAGAGCACAAAAGTCTACAAACCTCTCCCCGTTCTCACTCATCTCCCCTAGTCCCTGTCTCCCCATCACCTCTTCGTATCCGGTGTTGTCCTCCCCTATTTTGGCATTAAAATCGCCCATGACAATGGTGATGTCTCACTCCGCACATTTGTCCACGGCACTCTGGAGTCGGTCGTAGAACTCTTGTTTCTCTTCCTCGTCACTGTCATTAGTGGGCGCATAACACTAGATGACGTTCAGTTTGAGCTTTTTCTTGGTTCTAAAGGCTGCTGTGATAATTCTTGGCCCAAGAGGTTCCCAGCCCATCAGCGCTCTCTGTGCCACCGGTGACAGCATGAATGCTACTCCTTCTGTATGGGGGGCATTCTCCTCTTCATGACCTGAATACAGAATCATCTCCCCACTTAACAGCCTTTTCTGGCCAGACTGCGTCCATCTGGCTTCACTGATACCTAGCAGGGAAAGGTTGTACTTTTGCATTTCCGCTGCTATCTGGGCGGCCTTGCCGCTCTGGTACATGGTCTTGACGTTCCATGTGCCCATGGTTGTGTCCCTGGATAGAGAGAGGCAGCTCGGTCCTGTGGCTTCCGAAGACTTCCGGCTTTCACCACAGGACGTCATAAATCTTCTGGTAGAAGAACCTTCCTCCTTCAGGAAAGGAATTACTGTTTGTCTTTTCGTCGGCGTTTTTGTAGCTATTTCCTTTTTTGTAGGGTGGGGAAGCTATCCCCACGCCCAACCCCCTTACTAGGAGGACCAGGGGTTTTCTCTCGGGGTCACCTTCCCTTAGACCATGTTAGTTCACGGCACCTTATTTCATTCGGTGCACCCCTCTCGCGAGGGACCCCCTATCCACCACCCAGGGGACGCGCCTCAACGCCATATGGTCCCAGCGCGAGGACATTATTTACAAGCTGAGATAATTTGTTATACTTTTGGTGTCATTAAGAGCCTCCTCCATCCCGCCCCCTTACCGCATACATGTGTCTAAGTTATAAGTCATGGACGCAAGCCCAGGTGGCTTTCTCAATTTGACATATGTAAATTATGTCACCAAATGACCAATGATATTTCAGCAAGAGGCTTGGCTTACACTGGCTCATGAGGCAGCAGGTGTCATGAAAATTTGTGCCTGTTGTAATAAACCGATCTACTTTTTATTTGGCTCCACCCTTTTAGTCGGGGTCTGGCAAGTGTGCTACACATGATTCAAGAAAAAGAGCGCAATGTTAGTCTGTTAGAATAGTAAAGCGCACCATTTGACGTTGGTGTTTTTAAACCATTTTTAGGATGGCATGTCTTCTAAAGTATTTTATTAGAGCTGTAAAATAATTAGTGCGGACTAGGTATTGGGTTTAAACAGTACAGCAAGTGGGGATATTGTCAGTCTAGAGATTATGTAGTTATGCGACCCTAAACTTAGCATTTTATAAATTGCCCAATTCGTCTCATTTTTGCCAAATCAAGTTGTGATTTTTCATAAACTACTGAGTCTCTAAAAGAAACTCGCATGCAGGCAATCACCAGAACACTTTTCTGAAGTGTCTAAAAAACGTCTCTTCCCCCTGAGAACCTCTGATGGTGCTAGGAAGATTACAAAGTAAAGTAGGTAAAAGCACTGTCAGGGGAGAGAAGTGTGCATGATCGACCAGTGATCATTTATTCATAGATCTACTTTGGTCAAAGCAAACCCAAAAAAAGATAGGAAAGAGGGGGTGCGCTATGAAAGTGACTGGAAGCAATGCATAAGCCCCCCCCCCCCCCCCCTGAAGGGAGGCTTATCACATATCCCAATGTTCCAGCCCCTTGGTGCATGGAAATTTAAATCTAGGTCCTCCAAAGGGGGTCCAGATATTTAGCTGGTGTGGACTAAATTTCCATGCACCAAGGGGCTGGAATAGTAAGTGGGACTGGGATATGTGATACGCCCCCCTTCGGGGGGGCTTCCATATGCATTGCTTCCAGTCACTTTCTTAGCGCGCACCCTCTCTTGCCTTTTTTTTTTTTTGTGCTTTGACCAAAGTAGATCTATGATCACTGGTCGATCATGCACACTTCTCTCCCCTGACAGTGCTTTTACCTACTTTACTTTGTAATATTCCTAAAATATTAGCACTGGCAGCCTTCCCTAATTCCATTTATTCTCTGCTAGTGCTAGTCTACATCAATGAGGCATCTCTTACTCACTCTCACAGCCTTGTGATTCTCTCAGGGTTCAGTTGACCATGTGGCCGACCGCAGGCTTTCGTCCATTCTTTCATGTCTGCCAGTCATGATAAAGGCTTCGGGAACAGAAAAATATTCTACATCTGGATATCAGTTGGGGTATCACGAATCTTATTTACACTCCCCATATCAATGTCACTTTCCAGGCATCTCCGATACCGCCTAAATAATGGAAACATCTATGCTGTTCCATGCACCGCAAGCATAAACTCAATTGTTTTGTCATACCTTCCACTTGGCAGTCAGAAGCACGTGGTCTACTACAGCGTTTTGATTGGTCAAGAGGCGAACGTGCACTAAGTTTAATTGACATGTCATGCTAGGAATGGGTCAGTGTATTGACGGTGTGGCTAAAGTACTGAATTAACTCAAACTCCCAGAACTAAATGACTTCCACTCTATAGAATGGAAGTCATTTAGTTCTGGGAGTTTAAGAGTTAACCCACTGGTGTGCAAACAGTACTGGTAACTGCATGCACAAGGAGGTTAACCTATGGCTGCAATTTTGGAGGTGTCACATAACGACCATGTACCAGTTGCAGGAGATGGATCAACCATAATATTTTTAGGTTAGTGCCAGAGTGGCTTGGCGCCATCAGGTACCAAGCTAATCTGGCTCTACCCTTGAATTATCATTGCCAATCAGTCTCCTGCTGTACGGCGTCAGGGCTAAATTATATGTTAAGAGAAGAATGATAATAATAATAATAATGAGTATTTGTATAGCACTTAACCTCAAACTAGAGCTTAGGCACTTCACAGGAAAACTAATTTTACTAAGTTATTAATTAGAAAAATGGAAACCAAAAGTATGGCACATTACCTAAAATATTAATCTACACACAATCATGTGCTCATATAAGTCATGTCATTCAAGAGAAGTGTTGCAGTTACACACACACATATGAACACTGCGACAGCTAAGTGCTGGGTCTGTGGCATCAGTCCGTTTTAAAAGACAGAAAATAAATGAGTTTTTAAAGCTTGCTTAACCCTTATCATTCGGAATACACCAGTCTGTGAAATAAATTTGACTAAAATAGTTCAAGGGTAGTGCTAGAATAGCTTGCAAGCTATTTTGGCTCCACCCTTGAACTAAAGCCACTGGTCTATATCCTTATCTGGTCTATATCCTTATCTACAAGTGCTATAATGTAGCTTGCATATGGCAGTGTACAAATTTGAAGCTTTTAACCTCGGTATGATATGGATTAAAGGTTTCTCTTGAGTCCACATATCTAATGTATGCTTGATTTGGCTCCCAACATGGGGTAATGGGAGGGAGGGTGATACTGCGGCTGACCAGTATGTTTGTGTTTATACAATTTAGCCCCACTCTGTGAAAATGCAGACACCATTCAACTGCACTTGTAAGAGACAAGGAATCTCATGAACCGCCACAGGTGCAGGGGCTCACTATGTTCTTTGTCTCTTGCTTGTCTCTATTCATGAGCTGTGTTCTTTTTAAGAGTGGTAAACAGACTTCCATTTTGTGACGGTAACAAATTAGAATTCATGTCCACTGGTAGTGAACTCTTTGCTGTCGGTAGCAGTTTTTGTCTCAATAACTCCTGTGCGAATTATTGTGACCAAACCTGCTACGGACAGCCAAGGGATTAACTCCCTTGATTCCTGCAGAAATTATGGTAACAAGACTGCTACAGATATCTCGAATGAGTTAACCCTTTGGCTGTCATCTCGAATGAGTTAACTCACTCTAGTTTTGAAGAGTCCCAGTGGCTGCATACACAAGAGGGTGAAGACTTAAGTGTAAACATTTTCTTTTTTAAAAAATTGTTTATTATTTTGCTAGATGATTGATGGCTTGGGTGAGGTGTTTGGCACGGAACTGGCCAAGAACAAAATCTACAACTTCCTGCCAGGGTCAAAGGTCGCCGTCTTCACATACCATGGGTGTACTATCAAAATATCCTTTACAGAGAAAGTTGCAATTACAATACTGAAATTTACTCGATTTCAGACTGGATTTAGCACAAACAGATCTATAATTGTCTGAAGAGTTGTGGCACTTCTGTTTTCGGGCACTAGGAACTACTGGTAGTGTGACAACAGATATGTGTCATCTTCAGTACAAGTGCACAGCTAGATGATAGCCCATTTAGCCCTGACACACTATGACAAAATGTTGATTACCCATGATAGTTGAAGGGTGGTGCCAGAATAGTTTGGTGCACAGGCACTATGCTGTTATGGCACCATCGATGAACTATCATGGTTCATCTGTCTCCTCTGATCTGGCTTGTAATCTTTGAGGAAAACTTCCAAATTTGGTTGCTCACATGAAAATAAATGAACCCATAACGCCCTG
The DNA here is from genome assembly GCA_036245525.1 of Semisulcospira habei. Classification (NCBI taxonomy): domain Eukaryota; kingdom Metazoa; phylum Mollusca; class Gastropoda; family Semisulcospiridae; genus Semisulcospira; species Semisulcospira habei. Next base: position 252,532,546 of record BTPG01000002.1, on the reverse strand, counting down.
AAAGGCTAAGACAGGATGTGGATCGACCATGATATTTGACGGTTGGGGTCAGAATAACTTGGCGCCTCCAGTCACCAAGCTATTCTGACACCAATCTTGAAATATCATGGTCGACTGAACTGTGATATAGACCTCAGAGGATCTCTACAACAATTTTATAATTTCATTCTCAGGGCGTAAGGAGTTAAATCATGTACATCTGTAATTGGGGTACATTCAGTGGTTTGTTGTGTCATGTGTGCATGGCTTCCCTTAACTTTGTGTACTTGCGAGGGAGGACAGAAGTGGCATACATTTCCAAGGAAACCCCAATGACCATGTATCTCAACACACACGCAGCCATGGAACAGATGCGACAAAAAGCTGATTTGGATGAAACCCGAGGTCCAAGGGTACAGTCATTATTATATAATGTTTAATAATACCCTCAATTTGAAGAACAGGTAAATCAGTCTTGGTCAGCAAGAGGCTTACATTCTCAAGAACCCCTGTGGCTGTAGAGGCTCATGAGAATCTGTGCCTCTTGATCTAAAGAGCGTCATGAGGGTTTAGCCAAGTGTTGAAGGAGTCTATTTCTAATGTAATTACAGAGTTTTTAAGACACATCAGCCAAACAATGCTTACTTCAGTAATCATGTAAATACAGTGATCATTGGCATGCATGTTGAAAAAGTTTCTGAAAGCTTTGAAATGAGTGAGCCTGTTTGGATTGTGAAGTTGAAAGTGGAGCAAAAGCTGTGGCATGATGGACAAAATATAGTAAGCTATACTGATGCAGTCCTTCGTCATTAAAACTGTCTGTCTGCTGTTATTTGAAACAACATGGATCAAGGAACACTTAGCTCAAGGGAACTTGATGTAGAAGATGAGTGATCTGACCAGGCATTGGATGATTGTGAGCGTGTAATGCAATTTGCTAAGTACTGTTTTATTTTGCAGATTCTTGTGGTGGGTCCAACAGATGTTGGGAAGAGCACACTGTGTCGTCTACTTGTCAACTACGCAGTCAGAGTTGGTCGCTCACCTCTCTTAGCTGACCTGGACGTCGGACAGGTTTGTTAACATTGCTTTTATCTGGCCAGATGTGAAAGTTCACTGAAATTTGTACATTTGGCACAGCGAAGTGTTCTGTTAATTTATATATCAAGTGTGTTATTCACATGCAATTTTTGGCTCATGTGCGATAGCAAAAGCAAGTCTATTGTAATAGGTCATCCGCTGATCCAGCACCTATTGTCCGTGGTAAACTTTAACTTTGGCATTTTCTCGGAGACTATTCAAGCCTCAAACTTCAAACTTGGCCCACGGGTACTTTGTGGTAAAGCCTTTCTAAACATACCTATTTCAGTGACCTTTCTCACAGGTCAAAGTCACAAGGGGTCCATAATAGCTATATTTTGACACAAATTGTTTCTCCTCAAATACATGTACTGTTTTCAACTTCAAATCCAAACTTCAAACCTAGAGATACCTGATGGTAAGGTCTTTCTATGGATACTAATTTGGATGACCCCTTGGAAAGTTCAAGGGTCACAGAATGTAGGCAAATGTGTGAATAATGCCAGTGTTTGATAAAATTGTATTTTTTTATGTTTTGGTCAACTTTTCAGTCAGATTTGGCACAAAGGTAGCTCATGATAAGACCTTTCCATGCATACTAGGGTCAAGGGTCACGGGGTCCAGAAATAGGTAAAAGAAAAATAGCCATATTTTGACAAGAACTGTTTTTTCTCAAATACGATTTTAAACTTCAAGCCCAAACTTGGTATAGAGGTAACCAATGACAACACCTTTCTAACATTTAGACACACGAACACACAAAGGTCACACTTATAAGATAAGATAAATTTTATTGCCATATGCATCAACATTAGGAATTTTTTGTGGCATAACTGATGAGCATCTGTGTTAAGATCAACACATAAAACATACATACATCACAATCAAGCAGACTCTAAAATACCAACCCACATATATGAATAACAGTCATTCTACTAAGTATGCACACACATCTAAGTAAATAAAATAAGATAAATCTATCACATTATAAGCATATTCTGACACCAAAAATCTCCAAGTGAGCCGCTTCAAAATCAGATTAACTAAATTGATATGTATGTAATTATAAAATTGTATATCCTGTCTAAGAAATGGTTAAGAGAACCTGTAAAGAACTATAAACAACTATGCAGGGGTTTATACTCATATTTGGTGTTTTTTCCAGGGTCACATTGGTATTCCAGGTACTTTTGGTGAGTCCCTTTTTTAGCACATTATTTGGTAAGCTTGGTGCCATGGTGGCACATACAGGGGTAGTGCCTGATAAGCTTGGTGTTATGCATGGGACATACAAGGGTACCCTTGATAGTGCTAGGCTTTGTGCCGTGCATGTCACATACAAGATTTGTGCCTGATATGCTTGGTGCTATGCATGGATCATACAAGGGTGGTGCCTGACAGAGATAAGCTTGGTGCTACGCATAGCACATACAAGGGTAGAGCCTGATTGTGATAAGCTTGATGCCATGCATCTGCACATACAGTTTTGGTGCCTGATAGTGATAGCTTGGTGCCACACATGGCACATACACTGTATGAGGGTAGTGCCTGATATATACCAGGGTAGTCCCTGATAAGCTTGGTGCCATGCTTGGCACATACAAGGATAGTGCCTGATAAGCTTGGTAACATGTGTGGCGCATACAAGGATAGTGCCTGATAAACTTGGTACCATGCATGGCGCATACAAGGATAGTGCCTGATAAGCGTGGTTCCATGCGTGGCGCATATAAGGATAGTGCCTGATAAGCTTAGTACCATGCGTGGCACATACAAGGATAGTGCCTGATACAGACATGGGACTTTTCTGAATTTTTTCAAAAATCGCAATTTTTTTCATGCATTTTAGTTGTTTTTTAGATCAATGTAAATGTCACGTCCCCGCTTCCGGGGTGCAAACTATGAGCGCTAACACTCAAGGTACACCCAACCCACACTAACACAAACCTAACACAAACACCAGAGGAACAATGACGACGACATTTATTAAATATAACCCTAACAATCACCAACTATACCCTCATTCAATCCTAACCACACGCTCACATGTCACATTCACACACACATACGTCCAAACTCCCCAACCGATTAACCACTATTACTTACTTACTTATGCCTGTCACCCCTACCCAGGTATAGGCCGTCGACGAGAGACCTCCAGCAACTCCTGTCCTGTGCTTCTCCTTCGATTCTACTCCAGGTGGTTCCCAGTCTCTTGATGTCTGCCTGGAGGTCTCGACGCCAGGAGTTTCTCGGCCTACCTCTTTTCCTCTTTCCCTGGGGGTTCCATGACAATGCCTGCCTAGTGATACTGGAAGCTGGCTTTCTCAGACTGTGACCGATCCATCCCCATCTTCTTCGCCCAATTTCATTCTCTGCTGTTATCTGCTCTGTTCTCTCCCAGAATCTGACGTTGCTGATCTTCTCTGGCCAGTGGATTTTCAAAATTCTTCTAAGGCAACTGTTCATGAAGGTCTGTACTCTGTTGACTGTGGTTTTTGTCAATCTCCAAGTCTCTTCTCCATATAGGAGAACTGCTTTTACATTGGAGCTGAAAATCCGGACTTTGGTGTGTTGTGACAGCTTTCTGGAACTCCACACTTTTTTCAACTGGAGAAAGGCTGCTCTGACTTCGATTCGTGCTCTGACATCTGCATCAGTGCCGCCTTTTTTGTCTATGATGCTCCCGAGATAGGTGAAGGACTCCACCTCCTCCAACTGGGTGCCAGCAAGCAAGACTGGTTCTTCCCTGGTTGCGTTCAGCCTCATTGTCTTTGTTTTCTGTTTGTGAATGGTGAGGCCCACTTGGGACGAGATGTCAGCAAGCCTCGTGGTCTTGTCCTACATTTGTTGATGAGTGTGGGACAGTAATGCCAAGTCGTCTGCAAAATCGAGGTTGTCAAGCTGTGTCCACAGTGTCCACTGTATTCCACTTCGTCTGTGCTCTGTGGTCATCTTCATGACCCAGTCTATGGCCAGTAGGAAGAGGAACGGAGACAGCAGACACCCCTGCCTGACACCAGTTCTGACCTGGAGCTCCCTGGTGAACTGCCCTTCGTGATCACGCGACATGTCATGCCATTGTAGCTGCTCTTGATCAGGCGGACGAGCTTTGTGGGTACACCGTAGTGTCGTAGGAGTTTCCACAGAGTCTCTCGGTCCACACTGTCAAATGCTTTATTAACCACTATACTCAATACTAAATAACAAAATATATAATAAACTAAATATCCCGAATAAAATACAAACAAGCAATATATAAATAAAACTACTATCCTTAATACAACAATCCAGACCAAAAAGGTGACTGCCAAGCGTGTAATATGCAAAGAAGTACCCAACGGAGAAAGAAATACGCTTAGAAAAGATGGGTACAACACAATTTATTAATATTTCGGGTAAATACCCTTTGTCAAAATAGACAAACAAACAAACATAGAGATTAGCCGCTACTTATCTTCATTTGGCAGAAGGAATGTGGCAACTGAAGGAGGTGACGTAAAATAAAAGAAAAGGAAGAACAAAAGTGCGGAAAAAGTAAAAATGACGTCAACGAAAAATCGTAAGAGAGAGACTCGGAAAGAACCTGAACACGAGAGACAAGAGTATGTGCAAGCACGTGCAGGAGCGAGCGAAAGAAAAGGCGTGTAGATGAGGCCAGAGAAAGAGAGAAGAGAGAGAGAGAGAGAGAGAGAGACTGAGAAAGAAAGAGAAAGAGACTGAGAAAGAAAGAGAACGAGAACGAACGGGGATTACCCTTGGGCACGAAGTAGGCTGAGTGTCTAATACACAAAGCCTGCTAAACACCAACCCGAAGGCAAACTTTATATCACCTTCAAGTTAAGGACTACCTCGGGGAAAAACGGGAGGACCCCGGGAAAAAAAACCCAGCATTTAGCACGGTACACAACAAGTAATAAGTCATGAAAACAAAGCAAATAATCAAATTCAGTAAGAGAATATAGGTATAAGTGGAGAGTAGGTAGTTGTGAAACCGTCTTCAAGGGTAACTCAAAAAAGAAGGGGGGGGGGGGGAGAGAGAGAGAGAGAGAGATGGGGAGAGAGGGGGGGGGGGGGGGGGGGGGGGAGGAAAGGAGGAAGGGGAAGAAGGGAAAAGAAAAAAGCGTAAAGAGAGAAAGTGGGCTAGAGAGAAGTGTTAAAAGGGGTAGGGGGGAAAAGAAAGAGGGAGCGAGAGAGAGAGGAAAAAAAAAAAAAAAAAAAGGGGGTGGGGTGGGGCGGAAGACAACCAGCCAGAGCCACCAGCCCACCCAACAGGCACGCACCAGCCCACAGAAAGACACACAGGCAGGCAACAAGACGACCACATACATCCTCAGGGATGCACACGATCGCCTCGCCCCAAACCGCGTATCAAACCGTGAGCCGGAGACCCGGCGCCCGACAGGGAAGGGCAGGGATCCAACTAAACGTTCGGCCAACGCTGAGAAAGTCCCAAGGGAATGTACAAATCAACCAGCGCCAACCTCACCTATCTGGTTAGTGAGTAGTAAAACAGTGAGATAAAAGTACAGTTAGCAGACACAAGCAAGGTAAAAAAAATGTTAATCTTTCATATTCATCCCGAGTGGCGCCACTGAATATGAAAGATTAACATTTTTTTTACCTTGCTTGTGTCTGCTAACTGTACTTTTATCTCACTGTTTTACTACTCACTAACCAGATAGGTGAGGTTGGCGCTGGTTGATTTGTACATTTCCCTTGGGGACTTTCTCAGCGTTGGCCGAACGTTTAGTTGGATCCCTTGCCCTTCCCTGTCGGGCGCCGGGTCTCCGGCTCACGGTTTGATACGCGGTTTTGGGGCGAGGCGATCGTGTGCATCCCTTGAGGATGTATGTGGTCGTCTTGTTGCCTGCCTGTGTGTCTTTCTGTGGGCTGGTGGGTGCCTGTTGGGTGGGGCTGGTGGCTCTGGCTGGTTGTCTTCCGCCCCCACCCCACCCCCTTTTTTTTTTTTTTTTTCCTCTCTCTCTCTCTCTCTCTCTCCCTCTTTCTTTTCCCCCTACCCATTTTAACACTTCTCTCTAGCCCTCTTTCTCTCTTTACGCTTTTTTCTTTTCCCTTCTTCCCCTTCCTCCTTCCTCCTTTCCCCCCCCTTCCCCCCCCCCCCTCCCCCTCTCTCTCTCTCTCTCTCTCTCTCTCTCTCTCTCTCCCCCCCTTCTTTTTTGAGTTACCCTTGAAGACGGTTTCACAACTACCTACTCTCCACTTATACCTATATTCTCTTACTGAATTTGATTATTTGCTTTGTTTTCATGACTTATTACTTGTTGTCTACCGTGCTAAATGCTGGGTTTTTTTTTCCCGGGGTCCTCCCGTTTTTCCCCGAGGTAGTCCTTAACTTGAAGGTGATATAAAGTTTGCCTTCGGGTTGGTGTTTAGCAGGCTTTGTGTATTAGACACTCAGCCTACTTCGTGCCCAAGGGTAATCCCCGTTCGTTCTCGTTCTCTTTCTTTCTCAGTCTCTTTCTCTTTCTTTCTCAGTCTCTCTCTCTCTCTCTCTCTTCTCTCTTTCTCTGGCCTCATCTACACGCCTTTTCTTTCGCTCGCTCCTGCACGTGCTTGCACATACTCTTGTCTCTCGTGTTCAGGTTCTTTCCGAGTCTCTCTCTTACGATTTTTCGTTGACGTCATTTTTACTTTTTCCGCACTTTTGTTCTTCCTTTTCTTTTATTTTACGTCACCTCCTTCAGTTGCCACATTCCTTCTGCCAAATGAAGATAAGTAGCGGCTAATCTCTATGTTTGTTTGTTTGTCTATTTTGACAAAGGGTATTTACCCGAAATATTAATAAATTGTGTTGTACCCGTCTTTTCTAAGCGTGTTTCTTTCTCCGTTGGGTACTTCTTTTCTTAATACAACAAAACTGAAAAGCTTAAACCCAAAAGCCACCGGACCCCGACGGAAGCACAAGCGTCGGGCGCTAATGCCAGTAGACCAACGCCTTTGCTTCTGCGAAGAGTCCCTCACAGCACGTGGCTCCTTAAGTAATATAGTATGGCAAATAGCACAATATCAAATATATGCGATCAACCAAATATGTTTACTAACACACAAATGAAGATCGAGAAAAAGGAATATTGTTCATAAGCTACTACATCTCCTCAGCGGGAGCACGAACGACAAGTTCAACTCAAATAAAGCTTTCACAAACTAGACATTCACAGCGCAAGGCTTTAACTAGCAATGTTTCAGAATAAACAAGGCTCCTTTAATTAACAATGTTTCGACCAACACTGACAAAGTCGACTATATAGTGGAACTAGCATCCTCAGTATAATACAGCCGAAAGTTAAGCAAACTTAATAAGTCAAAAGTCACTAGACCTTCTCGCCGGAAGCACAACCGTTAAGCTCAGCTCAGCTCGACGCTCTTGCTTCCGCGATAAGGCCTCCCGTAACACAGGCTGCTTTAAATACAATATCTCAAAATGTTACTGTGACAAAGCTCCTCTCACAATATTGACACTACGAGGAGATGACATAGATCAACGTTCGTTACAACATTATAAATATACAAAACTTCACTTAAACGGGTTAGACATAACTACATGAGATGACCCGACCTGACTAAACGAGGCGCGCCGCAACACTCGCAAAGGCACCCAGGTTCGGCGTCGTAGCCCACATGGCGGAGTGACACAGTCAGCCTCCACTCAGTACCACCGCACAGTGAAGACTTAGCCCGTTAGCTCTTTGGATTTAAGGATGCACTAAAACACAGGTGCAAAAATACACATAAATAACTAACAAAAGAAACACAATAATCACATCACCCTTCCCGTAACTTTAATTGCAGTCATTTATATTCCCATCACTTCTCTCCCACAACGGTAGATTCAACCTTAACACATTCCCTTCACCTTCTTTCCCACAACGACAAATTCAATCTCACATTCCCTTCACTTCTCCCCCTCACGACAAATTTAACCTCAACAAAATACATATTTACACATCACCACCTGACTCACTTCCGATATTTACACTCCGACGCTAGATAGTGATACGGCCCTAATCGCCTGTTCGGCGTTAAACCACAACTAATTCGCCGCTACATACTATCAAACACAACAGATGGCATTCCCTTCTACATTCTATTCTCCTCTATTCTACACCTGCCCCCCAATACACTAGCCAAAATAATAATAATAACGGAACAAGCAAACACAAACAAACCCCCCGAGCAAATGGCCACTAAAGAATTGTTGCGTGTACTCACTGTCATCCATGAAGACGCCCCGGCTAGGATGAAGACAAACAAAGACAAGACAAGCCAGGGGTAAAGTCGTCGCAGCTCTCTCTTCTCTCCCTCTCCTTCCTCGGACAACGGCTCCAGGACGACCAGAACCGTATCGCAGGGGCGATACACAGGACCGACACAGCTGCTTGTGGCCTCCAGCAAATGGCGAACCACGCCTAAAAAAAACACCCTAGGAGACTGTTGGTGAAAGTGACCGACTCGTTCGCAGTTGGTAAGGCGACTGTCGAAAATTTGGATATCGATAGGTTGGCAAAAAACGCTCACTACATCATGTGATGTGAAAACACGTGAAACAATAACCACCCAATCGCGGAGACCCGGGCGATGACCTGCGTTACGCCAACCCTCCAAATCCCCGCACGGCAGCAAATACTCGTGTACAGGCCAAACACTAGACACCTATGCTATCGCTACCCGGTGACTAACTAGATCCTGTCACCCCTCTAAACTTACTCCCCTACAAAAATAGGCGAAAAAAAACTGTGTCGTGACAGCAAATTCGTTGAGAACATTTTTTTAATTATGTTGCATGTTTACATGTTGAATTCACACCGCCACGATCGTTTTACTTGAAGTTGAACCATGATAAACTGTAACTTTTAATTGTAGGCTATATGGCATTTAAGCAAAAACACTTTTTATTTTTCTTGAACTCGTTGCTTACGCTATTAGATGAATGTAGACGTTTTCTGAAGTTCCCCCACATGAAAATATACTGGTTGCGAGTCCTGGACTCTTTGCTTTCTTGAGATTTGATCTCAACCTGGTCTCATGTCTGCTGATAAGCTTGGTGCCATGCATGGCACATACAAAGGTAGTGCTTCACAAGTTTGGTGCCATGCTTGGCACATACAAAGATAGTGCCTGATAAACTTGGTGCCATGTGTGGCGCATACAAGGATAGTGCCTGATAAGCTTGGTGCCATGCATGGTGCATACAAGGGTAGTGCTTGGTAAGTATGGTACCAAACATGGCACATAACAGGGTAGTGCAGGATAAGGTGCCATGCCTCACACCAAACTTATCAGCTACTACCATTGTACTAACATGGTCAGTCTGTTTCCAGCTGTAGTCTATCAACTTTTGTATCAAGGCTGAATAAGCCAGGACATTATTTTGACCCTGCAGATCCATATTAACCCCCTTGAGCATGTGGCCACCAGCACCGTTTACCCCTTGACTGCTGGGGAAAACTGAACACCATCAACTGCAAGAGGTATAGATCCTTGTGAGCCCCTGCAGTTGTATTTAGGCTCCTTTGACAACTGGGGCTCTTCAGGTTTTGAATTAATAAAGATTTTAGGAACACAATCTGTGTCCAATGGCAGCAAAGGGGTTGACAGTACTGGTGGATGAATGTAGAAAGGGGTTAAATTGTTTAGGTGCCTTGGTGGTGGAGCGAATGGCAGATATAGAGGAAGGATTTGTCCAGACTGCACCCCTGGTGTTTCACTTCGGTCACAAGAGTCCAGCAGACAACATCACACTCTTCAACCTCCTGGTTTCACGCATGGCCGAGGTCATCAATATACGCAGTGAACAGAGTCATAAAGGTATTGGCAGGGCAGGTTTTCTTTTTGTATGTTTGTATGTATGCAAACTCACAATTTGTAAGTCATGGATTGGGCAAGGGGAACATTTCATCTAACTAAGAGTAATATCATTCTAATCTCTGCTTCTGTCTTACCTGCTCGCCATTTTTGACAGTGTCTTCTCAGACTTTTAGGGATGATAGTTTGGTACAGGCATTTGAAATCATTTCCATTCTCTTGTCTGCTTCTCTTCTGTTAGTTTACAGACCTCTTAACTCATTAGAAGAGAATAGCAACCCCAAGAGCTGATCATATGCACAGATGGCTCATTCACAGACAGCTACTCAGGCTGGGGTTTCACAGTCACATAAACAGTTATTGCCATAGATTAAAAAAAACAACAACACTGCAGCCTGCACATCCAACACCTCAAGTACAGCAATGGAGGAGGTGACGCGTGCACTGAAATGGATTGCTACGCTAGATGGCAGCCAGATCAGTCACGCCGTCATTCTCACTGACTGAAAATGTCTGCTTCACAAAAGTTATGCAGGAAAAGGAATGGGAATCCCAGACGGCACCTTGCTGCTTCTGTAGTGATTTTTTTGGCACGTGCGAAGCAAATGTGAGTCTTATGTTCTGGGCCAGTGGTTGTCCACCGTCATCTGTCGCCTGTGGTAAACTTTAACATTGGCATTTATTTCCTCAAAAACATTACCGATGACATGACCAATAGGAAGTGTCTACTTACTCACGCAATTTTAGCCTAAGAACCCATTGTGCCCCTGCACAACCCGGGAGGCACTCGGGGAACCCCCAGAGGGGCCGAGAGTTGTCTCCCGTGCCTGCCCATCCGGTTCCGAGTCATACGATGATTCCCCAGTCAGTCAACTTAACTCGCATCGTTCAGACGTGTTCGCTTAGCCTCCGGACTTGCCTTCACGCGACCAGTTTGGAACCCGTGCTGGACTGTTGTTGGGCCTGCTTCCCCTGCGGTGCCCTCCTTGCCTTGTGCTTCGCTTCCTAGGGAGCTTCTGTGGCTCTGCTGCCCGGTTCTTGCTTCTCGACACTTCTTCCCGCCTTCCCACGCTGACGGTGGTATGGAGGTGCCTTCTCCCGTTCCTACTGCTGCAGAGATGTAAGGTAGCGGTTCTAGCCTTCGGCCGGCCTCCGGGCGGGCCACCGGTTCATTGGGGCCCTCGGCTTCACGTGTTATATCTGACTACCTTTTGTGCTGGAATTCGTCTTAGCTTGGCCAGCGCCCGTGCTCTTTGCTGGCGGTTCGAGTGTAGTGTGGCTGGGCGCATACTACGTTGTGCTTTGTTCTTTTGGTGTCGTAGGCTACGCTTAGCTTGGCAGGACCCCTCACTCCCACACCTTCGCACGTTAGGGTGGCCGTGGTAGGGCCTAACCCCATGTACGTTGTTTTGCTATTGTAACCTTGGCCTTGAATGTTTGCCTTAGCTGGGCAGAGCCACGTGCTCTCGCTCATACGCTTGCATGTGTATTATGTGTTGCAGTTGCCAGGTGTGGACCTGCACACTGCGGCGATTTCCAGTGGCCAACAGACAACCACAAGGTCTGACTTCCCTGCTCTGGCTGCGCCTCAGACCATGCCAGTGACATCTGCTCTGCCTGGCCTGAACTGAGGTGGTCTCAGTTATGGAGCTTCTTCAGGCGGGACCGGCCATCCCCTGTGGGTGACGTGCGTCGCGCTGCCCCTTGTCCGCTATCATTTCTTGCTCGTCTCTCATGCTCACGGACTCTTCCGGAGAGTCCATTTGCCGGCAGGGAGCCCGCTTCACTGAGCCCGGCTCTCAGAGACGAAGTGCCACGCGCCCGAGGACCTCGGACCCGTTGGAGCCCTCTCGAGTTTTCTCCTACTCCTGGTGATCCCGCTCTCCTGTGGGTGCTCGTCCGAAGGACTGCCGCACACACCGGGCGACCGGCAGCCCCCCCCCCCTACCCCCCCGCTCCCCCCCTCCCCCCCCGCTCGGCTTCTTTACGCTCGGACCAGTCTGCGGCGTGACCTCTTCGCGCACGCTTCGTGTCTCGCCACTGTGCTCTTCACATCGCCCTTCTGCCTCCCCTCGGTGCTGCTCAGGCAGGAGCCCTCGTCGTTGGGATCATGGACGTCGCTCCCGCCTTCACAGCTGCTCCCCCTCGCGCCATCCGGCGCGGCTCCCTCCGTTACCAGCCCTGGTCTCGCTGCAGCCCCCGTTCGGCCACTCGCGTCCCTCTTCCCCGCTGCTCCCCCCCCCCCACCCCCCCCCACCCCCCCCAGGATGATGAGGCCCTGAGTCTTCTCGCTGAGGACTCTGTCTCCATGCTGCTTGGCGCTCCTAGCTGTTCTGCCGCCGCTTCTCGCTCGACCCTTTTGGACGTCTCGGACCCTTCGCCGCTGGCTGCAACCTCTCGTTCGGACACCGTATTCGCCCTAGATGAGGCGGCCTGCCTCATCTCAGCCGCCCTCTCCGTGGACACTTGCCCCCCGTCCCCCTCACTCTAGCGGAAGGTCTCCGCCTTCGTCGACGCTGGCAGGCAGACCAAGAAGTTTGTCGCTCCCTCAGCCTCCCGGATTTCGCGACATGCGGGACGCCTTCTCCGCTCATCTGCTCGCTGCCCCTCAGGAGACCGATTTCTTCTCAGACCGTAGGTGGCTCCCCCGGCCTCGACATCGCCTTTCATCAGGGATGGTATTCCGGACACTCCCAGGCCTTCGTCTGCCCCCTTCCCACAGTGGACCCGGCGGCCATCCTTCAGGCGGGCGGCCTCACCCTCCTAAAGCGTGCGATCCCCCGTAGCTTGGATAGTACTGCTACGCTCGTTCGCAACACCCTCGCCTGCTTGGGCTTCCTTGAGCTGCTCACCCAAGCCTTCGTTCGCCGGATCGAGGACGCCTGGCATTCCTCCTTGACTCCCCTCCTAGGAGATCTCCTCGCTCTCGCAGAAGTGTCCAACCGGGCAGCTTACCACTCGTCCGTCAATGCCATGGCGGCCTCCTCCAATTGTGACCTCATGCGTCGGAATGCCATTCTGCTGGACTTTCGGGGTATGCCTCCGGACCTGCGTAATCATCTTTGCCGTGCCCCCCTGGGTGGACCCCTCCTCTTTGGCGACACCTGGAACTCGAAGTCAGCAAATGCGGATCGGTGGCCTGGCAAGACTGCTCCTCCTCGCTTTCGTCCGGCCCCCTGCGTCCTCTGGCTCCATGCTCCCAGGCACCCCCCGCCGCCGTCCCCCCCTTCGGCCGGCCCGGCCAAGTTAGCTCCTTTGCCCCCAACCGGCCCTGTCCTGCCCGTCGCCCGGGGCGCGGGCGGGCTGCCTGACGCTTGCACTCCTTCGCCCCCGCTGGCCGTCTTGGGGTCTTCAGTCGGCGGGAGGCTTGCCCAGTTCAGCGAAGTGTGGCACTCGCTGTTCCCAGACGACTTCTGGATTCGGATCACCGTCTCTGACGGCCTTCGGATATCCTTCCGCTCTCCTCCTCCGTTTAAGCGCTCCCCTGGGTGAACCTCCGTGCCCTCCGATGCGCTGAAGGCCAGCGCTCTACACGGAGAAGTCACCGCTCTCCAGCAGAAGGCCGCCACAGAGGTCGTTGTGTGCCATGACTCTCCAGCCTTCTACAGCCGCCTTTTTCTAGTGCCCAAACCGGGCGGCAAGTGGCGCCCAGTCATCGACCTCTCGGCGCTGAACACCTTTATTGCGGCATCTTCATTCCGGATGGAGACTGCCAGAGCCCTCAGAGCCTCTGTCCAGCCTTGGGACTTCACAGTGAGCCTGGATTTATCCGACGCGTACCTGCACGTCCCTATTCACCCCACCTCGATGAGGTACCTCCGCTTCGCCTGCGATGGGGTAGTCTACCAGTTCTGGGCCCTGCCGTTCGGTATCAACCTCAGCCCCTTGGTTTTTACCTGCCTCATGGACGCAGTCCAACGTCCAACTACCTCAACAACCTCCTCTTACGCAACCAGTCGATGGCCATCCTAGCAGCGGACAGGGATGCGCTGATGCGGCTTTTGGCTCAGTTGGGGTTTCTGATCAATGTGGGCAAGTCGGACCTCACGCCCTCTCGCCGGTTCGTCCACCTCGGTATGGAGTTCGCCACCGACCTCAACAGAGTACGTTTGCCAGAGCAGCAGATTCAGCGGTTAGCCGCCTTGGCCTGCGAGTTAGACCGACAAGACGCAGCCCCTGCCAGAGTCTGGCTTTAGCTCCTTGGCGTGATGAATGCAGCCGCGGATCTCCTCCCACTCGGTCGTCTCTACTCCAGGCCGATACAGCTGCGTCTCCTGCTTCACTGGTGCCCGTCCTCCGCCGACTTGACAGCCCTGGTAACTCCGATGCTTCGCCTCCACCTGCAGCGTTGGATGAATCGTGCGTGGCTGGCTACCGGAGTTCTCCTGATGTCCCCCCCCCCCGCTCCCGGTTATCCCTGTGTGTCGATGCCAGTCTCTCCGGGTGGGGTGCCCATCTGCTACCAGACTTCAGCATGAGGTCTGGTTCCTGGCCTCCAGAGCTGGCCGTCAGGCATATCAACTGGTGTGAGCTGCAAGCGGTTTGGCAAGCCCTCATCGCTTGGGAGGCGAGGCTCAGTCACCAGGAACTGCTGGTTCTCTCCAACAACGCGACAGTGGTGGCATACATCCAGAAGCAAGGCGGTACTCGCTCCCCCGACCTGTGCATGCTCCTCTACCCTCTGATGCTCTGGTGCCAGGACCGCGGCATTTCCCTCCGGGGCGTGACACATTCCTGGTCACCTGAACATCTTGGCCGACTCTCTCTCTCGTCGCGGCCAACTGCTCCACACAGAGTGGACTCTTCAACAGGACATCTTCCAGATGATCTGTGCGCAATGGGAGACCCCCTTGGTCGACTTGTTCGCCACGAGGTGGAACCACCATCTTCCCCTCTTCGTCTCCCAGATCCCGGACCCCCTGGCCTAGGCTGTCGATGCACTCTCCATCCCCTGGGACGGACTTATAGCTTATGCTTACCCCCGACAGTCCTCGTCCCTAAAGTCCTCCTCAAGCTTCAAGGGTGCAATTCAGTCGTCTTGCTGGTCGCCCCGTTCTCCTGGAACCGGTCTTGGACCACCGACCTCCTCAGCCTTGCCACGGTTCCTCCCCTGCGGCTACCCATGCCAGGGACGATGCTCAAGCAGCCTCGCCAATCGCTGTTCCACCCATGCCCGGAAAACATCTCCTCCTTCACGCCTGGAGATTGTGCGGCACGCCCTCACCGCTCGAGGCTTCTCGAGTGCAGCAGTGGAAGCGATCGCTTCAGCCCACAGACCCTCGACACGGTGCGTCTACGAGGGAAAATGGCAAGTGCTGGGCTCCTGGTGCGAGGACCAACACCTCTCCCCCACCGAACTGACGAATCCCCAGCTCGCGGACTTCTTCCTCTGCCTCTTCACCATCAAGGGCTACCTGTCCATGATTGCCGGCACCTCGGCCGCCCGGATCCCGGCGCCTGTAAAGACATCGGCGATCTTATGTCTCACTTCGGCCTGCAACGTCCAGTGCCCCGCTCACTCGTTCCTCGCAGGGACCTCCCCTGGGTGCTGACGTGGCTGAACTCCGCCAGATTTGAACTGCTGCCATTGGCCCGCTTTGTGGATTTGACGCGTAAGACATGCTTCCTGTTGGCCCTTGCCATCGCGGCCCAAGTCAGCGAGCTACACGCGCTTTCGGCGCGCCCTGCCTGCCTACAGTTTCGTGCGGATGGCTCCGTGCAGCTTCTCACGGACCCTGCTTTCCTTGCCAAGACCAGGTCTCCATTGACCGCGCCACAGGTGATCACCCTACGGCTGCTGCATGGGATGAACTTTCCCCAGGAGACCAGGCAACAAGATCCCGTGCACGCCCTACGCGTTTACCTACGCCGAACCAAAGCCGTCCATAGAGGACGCTCACGCCTCTTCATGCCTCTAAAACCTGGCAGAACTGACATTACAGCCTAGACGATATCTGCCTGGCTACGCTGGGTCATTAGGTCCGCCTACCAGGACCTCTCCCCACAGGGAGCAAAGAGGCTCAAGATACGCGCACACGAGGTTTGAGCCATGGCCACGAGTCTCACATTCCACCGGAACTGCGCTGTCAAGGACATCGTGGCCGCCGTGGGCTGGCGAGCTGAATCAACCTTTGCTCGCTTCTACCTATGGGATCTGGCAGGCCAGCGAGACAACCTCGCTCTGGTGGGGGACATCACTGCAGCGCAACACTCCCTCCCGGCGCCTGAGGCGCCATAGGTATCATCATCATCATCATCAGTCCCTTGCCCGAACTGGGCGTTGGGGGGACTGAAAGGCAGCAGCAACAGACAGTGCTCTCCACTGAGTTCTATTTTGGGCGGTGGCAAGCAAGTCTGACATCTCGAGTTCGGTCCATTCTTTTATGTTTGCGACCCAACTCTTTCTCTGACGACCTCGCCGACGACTTCCTTCGAGAGTGCCTTGGAGGATAGTCTTGGACAAGGTGTTGTGTCGGGTCACGTGGCCAAACCAAGCAAGCTTGCGCCGTTTCACGGTTGCCAGAAGGGGTTCATGTGGGCCCACCAGGGAAGTGACGATGCTCCGTACATATTCGTTGGTCTTGTGCTCGCGGTACGAGATGCGGAGCAACTTCCTCAGGCACTTGTTCTCAAAGGCCTGGATTTTCTTTTCTGAGTCTGCAAGCAGTGTCCAAGTCTCACAGCCGTAGAGTAGAATAGACACTATGAGGGACTTGTAAAGCCTGTACTTGATGGTGAAGCTGATGGAGTTACTTCGCCATATCCTGTCCAGCCTGGCCATTGCGGATGTTGCTGTACCTATCCTGATACGGATCTCTGCTATGCAACTACCGTCTTTGGACAGGGTGGCTCCCAAGTACTTGAAGCTATTGACCTCTTCTAGCTTTTGGCCATTCATGTGAATGTTGCTGCTGCTGTCGCTTGTGGTGTTGATCATCACTTTGCTTTTATCCGTACTGATCTCCATGCCATAAGACCCTGCGCTACTTGAAAGTTTGTCTGTCAGGTTTTGGAGCTCACTATTGCTGCCTGCCATGAGGTCAATGTCGTCTGCGAATCGAAGATTGCACAGGGATCTGCCACCAATAGAGATTGAAGTATGGTGGTCGTGGAGGGTTTCCTGCATGATCTTCTCCAGGAATATGTTGAAAAGGACAGGAGAGAGCAGGCATCCTTGATGGACACCGATCGTCGTCCTGAAGAACTCGCCTGACTGATTGTTAAGTAGAACCGCGCTGCAGGCGTTCTTGTAAAGCGCTTCTATCATTTGGATCAGTCCCTCCTCTATGTTGAACGATCTCATGACTTGCCAGAGTCCGTCGTGCCAGACGCGATCAAATGCTTTCCTGAAATCAATGAAGTTGTGGTAGAGTTCGCGCTGATGCTGCAGATGTTTCTCGATCAGGACGCGGCAGTTGAAAATCTGCTCTACAGTGCTTCTTCCAACTCTGAAGCCAGCCTGTTCTTCTGCCAGCAGTTCCTCGGCGAAAGTTTGTATGCACTTAGCTAAAATTGTCGGGATTGTGCGACAGGGAGGATGGCTCTGCATTGACCCCATGGGGATGTTTGGGGTAGCGGCAGGCTCCTCCTTCTCGCTATTCTTCCTATTAGTCATGTCATCGGTAATGTTTTTGAGGAAATAAATTCATTTTTCTCTAAAAGGTATTTTTTTGAAAAATACTTACCCATGACATGACTCGGAGGACCCTCCCACCTGCCCCGCTAGCCGCTGGTGAGCTAAGTATCCTGACTGAGGAATCATCGTATGACTCGGAACCGGATGGGCAGGCATGGGAGACAACTCTCGGCCCCTCTGGGGGTTCCCCGAGTGCCTCCCGGGTTGTGCAGGGGCACAACGGGTTCTTAGGCTAAAATTGCGTAAGTAGACACTTCCTATTAGTCATGTCATCGGTAAGTATTTTTCAAAAAAATACCTTTTAGAGAAAAATGAATTTTCTCAGACACAATTCCAAGCTACAGTCTTCAAACTTGGCCCAAGGATACTTTGTGGCAAGACCTTTCTAAACATACCAATTTGAGTGACCTCTCACAAAAGGTCATAGTCACATGGGATCAGAAAATATATAAAAAATAGCTATATTTTGACATAATTTATTTTTTCCCAAATACTATTTAACTTCAAACCCAAACTTAGTACATAGATACCTGATGGTAAGACCTTTCTATGCATACTGATTTGGTTGATCCCTCGGAAAGGTCAAAGGTCACAAGAGCTCAGGAAATGTCCAAAGTAGCCAAATTTGACAAAAGCTGTTTATTCTCAAATACTATTCACAACTTCAAACCCAAATGTGGTACAGAGATACCTGATGATAAGACTTATCTATGCATACTAATTTGGATGACCCCCTCGGAAAGGTCAAGGGTCACAAGAGCTCAGGAAATAGGTAAAAATAGCCATATTTTGACAAGAATTGTTTTTTCTCAATTACTATTCACAATGTCAAACCCAAACTTGGTACAGAGATACCTGATGGTAAGACCTATCTATGCATACTAATTTGGATGACCCCTCGGAAAAGGTCAAGGGTCACAAGAGGTCAACAAATGTGTATAAAATGCCAATTTTTGATAGAATTGTAGTTATTATCAACATTTTTTCAAACTTTTCAATCAAATATAGCACAAAGGTACCAGATGATAAGACCTTCCTATGTATACTAATTGAGTCTAGTCACGGTCATGCGGGTTTCACAGATGTGTGAAAACTGATTAAATTTTGAGAAAACATGGAATTTTTGGGTGCAGAAGCCATCCCTTTAATTATTGTCACACATTTATGGATCGGTCATGTGAGCCATAAGTGCTTTGCCTTTCTTGTTTTTCATTTATCATGTCAGGTTTATCTCTCAGTCTTTTTCTCTGGTACTGAGACCAAATAACTGCCTAAAATTTTGATATATAAAAGAAAAAATTGTCATCTGGTTAAATGAGATTGACTGTACCGCTCTCTAACTTAATGTTTTCAGTAAATTCAAGTGGTGTCATTATCAACACGGGAGGCTGGGTCCGAGGAGGGGGATATGATGCACTCAAGCATGCTGCAGGCTCATTTGAAGGTAATTAACCCATATAGCCTCCCAATCGCATTTCCCACATTTTGGAGATGTTACCTAATGCCTGTGTACCAGCTGCAGGAGATAATTCAAGGTTAGTGTCAGATGACAGACCTTCATGAACAGTTGCCTTAGAAGAATTTTGAAAATCCACTGGCCAGAGAAGATCAGCAACGTCAGACTCTGGGAGAGAACAGAGCAGATAACAGCAGAGAATGAAATTGGGCGAAGAAGATGGGGATGGATCGGTCACAGTCTGAGAAAGCCAGCTTCCAGTATCACTAGGCAGGCATTGTCATGGAACCCCCAGGGAAAGAGGAAAAGAGGTAGGCTGAGAAACTCCTGGCGTCGAGACCTCCAAGCAGACATCAAGAGACTGGGAACCACCTGGAGTAGAATCGAAGGAGAAGCACAGGACAGGAGTTGCTGGAGGTCTCTCGTCGACGGCCTATACCCGGGTAGGGGTGACAGGCGTAAGTAAGTAAGTAAGTGTCAGATGAGCTTGACTCCTTCATGCACCAAGTACATCTGGCACTACCCTTGAATTATCTTAGTCGATCCCTCTCATGCTGCAGGGCGTTGGGCTTAAATGGGTTAAGCTGACAAAACATTATTTTTTTAACAGTAGATATTGCACTTTGTATGTTACCTGTTGTGAGTTACTGTGAGTTAGATATTGACTTATTTTGGAGATGTTACCTAACAACTATGTACCAGCTGCAGGAAATGGATTGACCACGATAATTCAAGGGTAGTGCTAGATGAGCTTCATGCCTTAAGGCAGCAAGCTCATCTGGCACTACCCTTGAATTATTATGGTCAAACCATCTCCTGCTGCAGGGCGTTAGGGCTAAGTGGGTATACCTGTCGAAACATGAATTTTTTTTTCTTAAACTGTAGATATTGCACTTTGTATGGTACTTTACATGAGTTACTGTGAGTTAGACATTGACTTATTTTGGAGATGTTACCTAACGACTGTGTACCAGCTGCTGGAGATGGATCAACCATGATAATTCAAGGGTAGTGCCAGATGAGCTTGGTGCCTGCAGGCACCAAGCTCATCTGGCACTACCCTTGAATTATCATGGTCAATCCATCTCCTGCTGCATGGTGTTGGGGCTAAATTGGTTAAGCTGATAAAACGTGAATAGTTTTTTTTTTTAAAGAGAAGAACCGAAAGGAGAAAGAAACACACTTAGAAAAGACAGTTATAACACAATTTATAAAGTTTATATTCCCCAGGATCAAGCACCTCAACACAGTCAGAAAACTGTCTGCAACAGATGCTGCTGACAGTATGTGTATGGGTCCTTTGTGTACTATCTTAGAGCTTTATGGTGTAAATACAATGCCAAATGTCGAAATTCATCGTTTGGAGGGTGTATTGTTTTTGTACCCGAGTCGTGGATTTATTGTCTGCATCGGTCTTATTTTGAATTGATATGCATATTTATGAGCCTGCGTCACAAGGCAGAACCCGGCCGACTATCAGTGTTTCACAATACTGCAGGTCACGAGGTCATCGGTGTGGTGTACACACATGTGTACACGTGTGCTGATGTTCTCCGGCATCCCTTTGACATAATTTTTCACGAGAAAGTAGAATAAAACTTCCATACTCGCTATGCTGTCAAAATCACAATGCGAGTTCCGCTCAACCTGCTAGTATTTACTAGTAACGATCATGCTGCGTCGTGCACCGTGGGCATGGCTTGTTTGACTTGCAAAGTATGCGTGCGTCCACGTTGCCTAGTTTGACCTTTGATCCTTTACCCCTTGGAAACACTCACAGTCTTCCATCATTGAAACAGAACATTGGTATTAATACCCACTTTCTGCACTGCAGTCAATTTCACATCTCACACATCGAAGTCTACGTAACTGAAAACATCATTGGAAACAACAAATGCACCATCGCAGCAGAAAGTACTTGAGTGTCTTTTTTCTTACCATTTTTACTAGTGCATTAGAGTTTTGCTCTGTTAATTCTTTTTCTTTTTTTTTAAATTTTGGACAATGATATATAATTTCTTTTCACTTTGTTTTCAGTGGATGTGATTCTGGTACTTGATCAGGAGCGTCTGTACAATCAGTTGAAAGGGGACCTACCAGATTTTGTCAAAATTGTTTTGCTTCCCAAGTCAGGAGGTGTAAGTCTGTTTTGTTGTTTTGAATAATGTATACAGTCATAAGTCACTTGATTTAAACAGTTAATACATCTTTTGACTCTGAGGGACTTAAACAAGATAATGAATCCTTTTCATGTTTTGATAAAGTGGATCATACCCTGTACACTGAAATTGTGGTGAAATCAACAGGCATGGAAGATTCATCGTTCAACCACACCTGTGCTAATCCGACTCTGACCTTATACTGTCATTGTCAGATTATTTGATCCCATGGCTTGTGGTGAATGTCCAAGAGTCATGGTGGTCATGTTTAGCTGCTGTAATGTTACTTCAAGCTCTTCACAGCTAGTGGATGCAGATTATGTTTCTAAAATCTGCCGTATTAATTCAACGCCAAAGAGGCCCAGCCATTAAACAAGATGGGATGAACCTTAACCCACAAAGTCCCTTCTATATGAGAGCTGTCTTCGCTCTCAAGGGTCTCTACCTTTTGTCTTTGACTTGATTCTGATGTTGAAATATCTCCTTTTGAAAAAGCCTCGCAGATGTGCCAATGTGTGATAGTGAACTCTATAAGGGGCGCACGCAGTGTATATGCGTCATTGCTTTGTCAAACATCATTTCTCATGACGTATTTTTTGGGTTTTTACATAATTTTATATTTAATGTGAATTTCGCTTTCACTTCAAGACTTGGGAAAATAATGACAAAACTAGAATTTCATGATACAATTTCAGTCTTGCTATAATTTGTGTAAAATCAGGTTGACTTTACCTAGCTACATGCTATACTAAGTACACCTGCATGCTCTTCTGAAAGCGCGTCGATGTGTGTGTATGTGTGTGCGTGCACGCATGCGCACGCGCCAAACATCCTCAAGAGGCATAGATGTTCCTGCGGCCTCCGGGCACATGAGAATCTATGCCTCTTGGAGATGCATGCATATGTCAGAAAGAGCGAGCGAGAGAGAGAATTACGTCATATTTAGAGTATGTCTGCGTGGTTTCGGAGTTGCTTCTTTTACATCATCGACACTGTCTGACTTTCTCCAGTTGTGAAGTTTTTTTACTGTTTTATTTTTTTTTCTGAAAAGAATTAATTTTTACTGCGGAAGTTGAAAAGGTACAGAGCTGGCTAATGAACACATCCAATGTCTTCACCTGAATGCTCTTCTGAAAGCACGACGATGTGTGTGTGTGTGTGTGCATGTTAGTGCATGCATGCGCGCGCTCCAAACATCTCCAAGACACCTAGATCTTCATGCACTCTCCGGGCACATGAGGATCTATGCCTCTTAGAGATGCGCACATGTCTGTGAGAGAGAGAGCATGGCGCGCACTAGAGAGAATTACGTCATATTTAGAGTATTATGTCAATGTGTGCATGGTTACGGGGTTGCCTCTTTTACGTCACTGCCACTGCAAGAAGTCAAGGTTTTTTACCGTTTTAATTCTTTTTTGAAAATAATTATTTTTTACTAAAGAAGTTGAAAAGGTATAAAGCTGGCTAACGAACTCATCCAATGTCTTTATCCAAACTAGTTATATCCAAAAGTTCAAGTAAATATGACAAAAATTACGGACTCTAATCTGGGTCAACCGACTTCCTATAAACGATTGTTTATGTCTTAAATGAGACATTAAATTACAATATGCTCGGAGGCTCTCTTAGCCACCCCTCTTTAAGAAAGTATTTTGCCAAGTTTCAAGCTCGTGTATTCAGAAATGTTGGAGATTCTCTTGTTTACATACATACGCACACACATACATACATACGCACATAGGCGCTTTGCGCCAAATGTACTTTCAGCAGCGAGGTTAGCGTAACTAGACATGAAGGAATGTTTATCTTGTTACTTCAATTGTGAGAGGTTTAGGCCTGCCCGCCTTTGACATCATGGACATGCTATTAAATTCGCCCCACCGTGACCCATCCTAAAAAACATGGATACCAAGTGCAAAGATCCTCATGAGCCCTCGCATTTGCGGGGGCTCATGAGGATCTGCGTCTTTTGCAGTTGGATCATGTAAATTTTTTCCACAGTGAAGGGGTACTGTGTTTGCGGTGACCAGTTCTGTTTACAGTACCAGAGGCTACATGCACAAGTGGGGTTAACTTTCTTTACAGTACACTGTATCATGTGTGTGCTGTGCAGGTTGTTGAACGATCTCAGCATGCCAGAGCAGAAGCCAGAGATTCCAAAGTCCATGAATATTTCTACGGTGTCGGAAACAACCTGTGTCCACGCACATTTGATGTCAAGTTCAGCGAAGTCAAGCTCTTCAAAATCGGAGGTACATCTGCCCATGCAGTTTTTTGTAGAAAGTGTAACTGCTAAGTTGTAATGTAAATTACCGATGTACTTCTCAGTTGCATAGTAAATATTTTTGCAGATTTGTTATGTGACTAAGAAGTGTTTTACCCACACATTTCTTCCCATCCAGGCACCAGTAGCACGTTGTTTTCTTTTGAGGAAATGTATGTGTGTGTTCTTCTTACAGAAGTCTGTGAGATTCATAACATTTATATTGTTTTGTTATATTTTGCAGCCCCCTCTTTACCTGAGTCATGCCTCCCACTTGGAATGAAAGCACAGGATAGCAAGACTAAAGTTATTGCTGTTCTGCCCAGTAAGTCTCTATGTATAAATTTATGTATTCATGTTTGTGTGTGCATGTATTTGTGTGTGTGCATGAGCATATTGTGTGTTCAAAAGTGAAGGCGGTAAGGAACTCGGTTAATGTTCTGACAACATGACATTGGAAAGTTATCAGTCTGTGAAGCTTAATCAGGTACTTCTCTTGAGCTGTCTTGGTCTTTCTGTCTCTGACTCTTGGAACTGTTTATCAATAATCAAAATATTGCTCATGATGTAGTTCCATGAATTGGCTCACAGCATCATGAACTGAACCCAGCACGCGTGCTCACGTGAAGTAAATGCATTCACAGTATAAACCCAGGACATTTATGGTGTAATAGGACAGCTCAACTGTTCAAGTTTCGGAAAGTTTGATTGCTTGTGTTTGAAATGTATAAACCATTAAATCCCTAGGGTGATTTTGTAAAATTTGCTTATTGTCCTATACAGGCTACATTGCTGATTAGGAGATAGATTAACTGTTTTAGTTCAAGGGTGGTGCCATAATAGCTTGGCCCCTCAGGCGCCAAGCTATTCTGGCACCACCCTTGAGAACTATCAATCAAATTTATTTCAAGCAATGGGTGTATTAGGATGAAAAGGGTTAAAGTGGCCTTAAATCAGTGCTGAGGTAGTCGGGAATGAAGAGCCAGAGAAAGAATCTCTGATGGTACACCTGAAACAGCAGTGACGCAGGAGAAGAAAAGTCTGACACTGGAACATGGGATTGGTCCTCGCACCATTTACATTGGTGTCAGGCATTTCACCACTGCACCTGCCCCGGTTGTAACTCGTGGCTTCATTCTTCACATCTGTTATAACTATCAACTTTTAACCATGTCACTCCTGGAACATGGGCAGAACCCATATGCCAGTGGCATAGATTCTCTGCAACTGAATGGGCAGATGTGGATCTATGTGCCTTGCTGACCCCTCTTCACATCCATGCTCTTAGAGGGTCTTTGGCATTGAATTATATTTCAGAAGCATAATCTCAGTCCAGTGGCAGGTTTGCGTTTAACCCATTTAGCCCTGACATTCCACAGCAGGAGGCAGATTGACCATGATAATTCAAGGGTAGTGCCAGATGAGCTTGGCACCTACAGGCGCCAAGCTCATCTGGCACTACCCTTGAATTATCATGGTCGATCCAGCTGGTACGAAGTTGTTAGGCAACACTTCCAAAACATAGGAAACGTGGACTTGGGGTTAAATGGGTTAACTCTGATTGACTATGTCCTTTTACATCCACAGCTATGACCCTGCAACACCATGTGCTAAGTGTGAGTGCGGCCGACAGTGTGGATGATAACATAGTGGAGGCTAATGTGCTGGGATTCATCATTGTGTAAGCATGTTTGTTTTTTTTCATCTCTGCACCTACAATATCGATAAAGTGTGAAACAAAACACGTGGGCTCTCAGCATTTAACGCAGAATTCAACTCAAGAGTTTCCAGCTTGCTTTTTCTTACTCGCAAGATATGCAGCGATTGATTTGTATTGTTTGTTTGTCTGTTTTGAAAAGAATTTGTATCCAAAATAATAATAAATTGTGTTGTAACTGTCATTTCTAAGCGCATTTCTTTCTCTGTTGGATTCTTCTCAGAATTTCTGTGGCTTAAAGCAGGTTTGAAATAGATTTGTTGTGCTTTACGTATCACTAGAATTGTACCGGTATGCTATTGAACATATTTTTGCAGAAGTGTGAAAGAGTTTGATTTCTGTGTTGCAGAACGGCAGTTGACATGGAGAAATCTGTGATGACCGTCTTGTCCCCCTCCACTCCGCCTCTGCCCAAGCCTATACTCCTGGTCATGGACATTCAGTTTATGGACATTAAGTGAACACAAAACATAGCGATTTTGAATGTCTGGATATTTTATATGACAGAAAATGATCCGCTATTTGCATGCACTTGGTAACAATCAAATGGCTGGTTCACCCTTGTGCTGGCACGTTTTGTTGTGATGACTCCTGCAGGACTCGCGACAAAATGCGCTACTAACAGCCAAAGGTTTAACCCATTCGAGATGAACGGCATCTGCATATGCGGCTTCAGCTACTTATCCGGATGCCATTATCTCGAATGAGTTAAAGCCCGCTGTATATCATGTTTTGGTGATTATAGGAAAATGCTACATCACCTATTGTATGACATGGCATGTCAGGGGCGGATCTGGGGGGGGGGGAGGGTGGGGGGGGTTTAGAACTCCTTTCCCCCCCCCCCCCCCCCCCCCCACCCCCGATCCAAATTTTTTAAAAAATGTGATAACGAAGTCCCTTATTGGGGTGTTGGGAACACACACACACACCCCTCCCCCCCCCACCCCCACCCCCCTGTTAAAAATTTTGGCGAATTTCACACCCACCCACACCCCCCCCCCCTCCCCCCCACACCCCTTCCCTCGTTTGATATTTTGGCGAACAGTGAGAGCCTTAACACACACGCGCTTTCTCTTGACCCCCCTCCTCTGCTTTTCAAATTTTCGAACTCTGGAAGCAAGGTCTAGCGTCGGGGAGGCCTTTTGTATCGGGTTGAAGATCCCAAACAAAAAGTTGGAAACGCCTCCCCCCTCCCCCCCCCCCCCCCCCCTCATCCTCCCCTGCATGTTGTATACAGCAGGCTCAAACTCTCAAAAGTTTATGAACAACAGCTGAAGTCAAGATTTTGCTATATTTTCAGCTTTTTCACTGTTGTTACCTTCAGTTGGGGTTTGCATATAATAGATCAGATATAGTGCCTGATTAGTTTGTCACCTGAAAATGTGCCAATCTAAAGTAGCACCGACAAAATCTGTATATGATCTGTGAACTTGAATGACCTTATGATAATATCAGTAAAACAAATACTTATATAATGATATATAGCTGACTGATCATAAGTCTTTTTTAAACCTTTGGTTCTTAATTTCGTTACCTGAAAAAGTGTCAGTATCACTGCTGATAGTGAGTTTGTTGGTTTCACATATAAATGTACCCAGTTTATTAGCACTCGGAGTATCAGTACCAGAAAATTACTTCAAGTGTTTTTTGGTGACAGGGTTTGCACCCATCTTCTTTTGCAAGTAGTCATGTGCTTCTTAGAACAAGTTAATCTTAACCCATTTAGCCCTGTGTCCCTACAGCTGGAGATTGATTTACCATGATAATTCAAGGATAGTGCCAGATTAGCTTGGCGCCTTCAGACGCAGAGTTCATCTGGCACTACCCTTGAAGTATCATGGTCAGTCCACTTTCTGCAACTGGTACATAGTCGTTCAGTAACACGTCTAAAATTTGGGAAAAGCACCCGTGGGGCTAAAAGGGTTACTTGTGTAAACAGTCATGAGTGTTTCCTTTAATAAACTGCGGGTATCTTGTCATGAGATCTAAATTCTTTGAACAGGAAAAAACGCATGACTGCATGTCTGGGTGCTGGTGCCAATGCTCTGGTACATTCATGAGTGAAACTGCCGAACTCTGGCCCATCAGCATTAGCATTGATGTGTGTGGTATTGTTAAAACGCTCCTACAGAGTGATTGAGATAGATATTATATGAACAGGAACATTTCTGAACATTTTTTTTATGTATTTGTATGTGCGCATGTGCTTGGAGAGTGAGCGAGTGGAGTAATAAAATGACATCTCTGTCCTACACAGTACACTAATCATATTTGAAATGTGTGTGCATTAATGTGGATGTCATTGGAGGTGAAATCATCAACTTCTCTATAAAGTGGCGTAAATATACCAAACGTGTAAATCCACCCAGGACATATTTTCGCAAAGGCGATTCCACTTGGATCTCATTCTTGCGCTGCGTCACATTATGCACTATTCAGGGACATCAGCACAGAACAAAGATAGTTCGTTCAATTGGTTTGTGGCAGCAGCAAGAAATCATGTTAGCCAATGAGACTTGAAAATAAAAGTAATTTTGCATCCATGAAAATCTACTGATTCTAGGTGGATTTACATCTGGCTTGGTTCACTATGGTTAGATTTTTGTGGGTAGATTCACGCTTAGTATTTGTTTCCTCAAAACACATTACCGATGACATGACTAACTGGAAATAGTCTACTTGCTTACCAATTTTAGCCTAAGACCCAAAGGGTCCCCCCCAGGAGGCTCTCGGGGATCCCTGATAGGGACGAGAGAGCTTTCGGGGATCCCTAACAGGGACGAGAGTAGCCTCCCCTGCCCATCCGGTCAGGCGCCAGGTGGTGTCTCCTTTAGCCAGTTGTCTACTTCGCTGTTAGCGTTCGGACGCTTTTACCTGAGCCTCTGACCCTTGGAAAGACTGTGTACGGTTCGACCGTCCCTTGCCGGCCTGCCTTCGCCTTGCCTCTCGTCTACTGCTTCTGGCGTGGCCTCCGTCTTCTCTGCTAGCCCTCGTCTGTGCCTCGTGCTCTTGGCTGGCCCTGGAACCTTCTAGGCTCCCGTCGTCGTCTCCCTGCCATTCCGCCATGGACAGGTAATGTCTCGGCCGTTTCCGACGTCTCGCCTGGCTGGGTCGGACGTCGGGCTTCGCTCGAGCTACTGTTGGTTTCTCTCCGCATTTCACGGTGAGTTTCGAGTGTTTCTTGATTTCAAAGCTTTATATGGCGGGGTTCGTTACCCGCCCCCGGTCGCCTTTCATGTTTGGGTATGGGCTGCAGTTACCTAGTGCGCCTCTCCCCAGTACGTCGACCTCCAGTGACCTACTGTCTGGTACTTTGTGCTTCGTCACTCTGCCGTTCCGCCATGGGAAGGTGGAGTATCGGCCACTTCCTACGTCTCGCCTGGCTGGGCCGGACGTCGGGCTTCGCTCGAGCTACTGTTGTTTGTCTTTGCATTCACTGTCAGTTTCGCGTGTCTCTTAATTTTCGAAGCTTTAAATGGCGGGGTTTGTTACCCGCCGCCGGTCGCCTTTCATGTTTGGGTTTGGGTTGCAGTTGCCAAGTGCGCCTCTTCCCAGTTCGGCGACTTCCAGTGACCTAGTGTCTGGTGCTTCGTGCTTCGTCACTCTGCAGTTCCGCCATGTAAAGGTAAAGTCTTGACCGCTACCTACGTCTCCCCCGGCGGGGCCGGACGTCGTGCTTGGCTCGGACTTCTGTTTGTTTTCTCTCCGCTTTTCACGGTGAGTTTTGCTCGTTACTTCGGAGCTTTATCTGGCGGCGTTAGTTGCCCGCCGCCCGTCTCCTTTCATGTATGGGTATGTGTTGCAGTACCAAGTGCGTTGCTGCCCAGGACGGCGGCTTCCAGTGGCCTGGTGTCCGCCATACTGTAGACCGGGTGCCACCTGCTCCTCTGTCATCGGCTGCGCTGGCTGCCCTGCTTGACTGGAGGTTCTTGGTCTCTACTCCGGTGTTCCACCGCCGAGCGACCCGCGACTTCCGCCTCCTTGGGACCTTCCGCGGCACGGCGGAATTGTTCCAGCTGCCCTCGGACATGGGATAGCCACTCCTCTCGTCCCTGGTAAGTTTGTAGCTTATTCGTAGACGCGTTAAGCCCGCTGACTCCTCCGGCGAGTCGCCAAGCTGGCTACGTGCCCCCCTCCCGTAAAAAGGAGCCCCGGGCACCGCGACCATGTCGCCTTAGTTCACGCGTCGGCCCCTCGGCCAAACCTCAAGCCCGCTGACTCCTCCGGCGAGTTGCCAAGCCGGCTACGTGCCCCCCTCCTTGAGCCCCGGGCACCGCGACCTTGGTCGCTAATTAGTTAAGCGTCGGCCTTTGGCCCTTCTTCTAGGCCCGCTGACTCCTCCGGCGAGTCGCCTAGCTGGCTACGTGCCCCCCTCCTTGAGCCCCGGGCACCGCGACCTTGTCGCCTGTTACATACAAAAACAAAAAAAAAAAAAACAGAAGAAGTTGACGCTTGGCCTCGCGGCCCCTCTTGAGCCCGCTGACTCCTCCGGCGAGTCGCCAAGCCGGCTACGTGCCCCCCTCCATGAGCCCCGGGCACCGCGACCTTGTCGCTAATTAGCTTAAGCACCGGCCTTCGGCCCATCTAAGCCCGCTGACACCTCCGGCGAGTCGCCTAGCTGGCTACGTGCCCCCCTCCTTGAGCCCCGGGCACCGCGACTTTGTCGCTAACTAGTCTACGCGTCGGCCTTCAGACCTGCTCAGCCCGCTGACTCCTCCGGCGAGTCACCAAGCCGGCTACGTGCCCCCCTCCTTGAGCTTCGGGCACTGCGACCTTGTCGCCTATTGTAGACGCGTTGGCCTCACGGCCCCTCCTAAGCCTGCGGACTCCTCCGGCGAATCGCCGAGCCGCTTTGTGCCCCCTCCTTGAGCCCTGGGCACCGCGACCTGGTCGCCAATTAGTTCACGCGTCGGCCTTCGGCCTCAGCTTAAGTCCGTGTGCCCCCCTCCTTGAGCCGGGCACCGCGACCTTGTCTCCTTCGTTCTCACTTCGGCACTTCGACCTCAGTCTCTGGGCCCGCTGACTCCTACGGCGAGTCGCCTAGCCGCTTGTGCCCCCTCCTTGAGCCCCGGGCACCGCGACCCTTATCGCCTGTTGGTACCCTACGCGGCTTATGGCCCCTCCTTCCAACCCGCTGACTCCGCCGTCGAGTCCCCAGCCAGCTACGTGCCCCCTACTTGAGCTTCGCGCACTGCATCTGGATCGGCCTTCTTGTACCTCGGGACTTCGGGCCGTTTCCCCTGGCGCCTACGGCCTTCCACGTTTCACCGGTTCTCGTCTGTTCACCGAAGTGAAGCTACGTCGCGCTGTTAGCGCTCGGTTGGGTGCCCCTAGGGGTACACCCAGTGCTGTGGGGATCGACTTCCTCGCCCTCGTCGCCTGGATAGTTGCGGCGCCCGACGGTCGTCGCCCGCCCCTCGACTCCCTAAGGGGTCCCTGTCGACCTTTGCCTGGTGCGGCGCTGTCGTTCTCCTCAGGACATCCTCTTCCCCGCTCCCTGCACCCTTCGCCTCCGGCGTCTCCCCGACCCTCTCCGGGGGATGACTCGGCGTCCTGCGTTCGTCTCTGGCCTGCTGGCGTCTTAGCCTTCGGCTCCCCGGTTCGCTGGCCTCTCACTCCCTTCGTGCTCGCGGCCTCCGGTGGTTCCGCCGGCGCCCGTGCTTGCGGCAACCCTTCCCAGCTCTAGCGGATCTTCCGCGTGGCTTCGAACCCTCCGCCCCTTGCCTTCCTTCGTTCGTGGCGGCCTGGCTCCTTCTTGACCATCTCCCCTGATGCGACGTCGCAGCTCTACCGTGCTCCTGTGGGTACCCGCGCCCGTCGGCCCTGCCTGGCAGTCTCTGAAGGAACCCTTCTAGGCCTGTGGGCCCAACGCCACCCTTGTGGATTGGGTTCCCGCCCTTTCGGACCAAGGCCCTCGCCCTTTGCGCGCAGGTCTCCGCTCTTCTTTGGGAAGTTGCGATGCTGCTCATCGCTCGGCACGGCTCCCCCGCCTCGGACCCTTTGCGTCACCTTCAGCCCTTGGTCGTCGCCGCCAGCCTGGACCTACCCGTTGCTTCTACGCGTCCCCATGCCTCCCGCCCCCGCCTTTGTCTTCGCTTGCCGTCGATGGGACCGTTTCCAGCTCGGCCTCCTTGGTGTGGTCTCCCCTCAGCCCTGGGTCCTTGCGTGGATCGTGGATGCCTTGGTTGCCCGGGACCTTCGATCTTCCGCCAGCCATTCTCCTCCTTGGTCGACCTGCTTCTGCGGTATCAGTCAGTGGTTCCTCCTCGTAGGGCAGGGATGCTCTCCTCCTCCGGTTGCTCGCCTGGTCGCCCTGGTCAGCGCCTACGGTCCGACCTCTCGCCCTCGCCGTCTGTTCACCTGGGAATGGTTTTGGTGACCGACCGCAACTTGGTGCGTCTTCACGAGCCTCGGATCCAGTCCTTGCCGTTCTAGCCCGTGGGTAGCTGCGGGCGCGGCGGTCCCCACCTGACTGCGGCTCCAGCTCCTCCTCCTGACGAGTGCGGCGGCTGATCTCCTTCCCTCGGTCTTCTGTACTCTGCCTCTGGAGGCTGTCCTCCGGCGATCTCTCTACCCTGGTGCCGATCTCCCCTGTGCTGCGCCACATCGGCTTCGCTGGACGGACATTCTTAGCTCGGCTCCCGGATTCCCCCTGACCTCGCCACTGCCCCTCTCTCTCGGCGTCGTTGCTGGTCTCGGCGGTTAAGGCGCTCTCCTTCTCCCGAATTCCACTCGTCGGCCGTCCGCTGGCCCGCGAACCTGACTTCGCGGCACGTCACCCGCTGGGACTGGTTGCAGTTGGCAGGCCCTCTGCGCTTGGCGATACGATCTTTGGACACAGGACCTCCTCGTCCTTCCGACAACCCCTCTTCGTGGCTTGCCTTCAGACGCAGGAGGAACCCGCTCTCCCGACTTCTGCTTCCTCCTCTATCGCCCCTTCGCTGGTGCGCGGACAGCGACTTCTCCCTCCCAGACCGCCGCAGTCCAGGTCACCTGTTCGTACTGGCAGACTACCTCTTGCGACGGAGGCATCCTTCGCAGGTTCTGCGCTCGTTGGGAGACTCCCCCCTTGTTCTCCTCGCCTCGAAGTGGAGCCTCCGGCTTCCCTCTTCATCTCCCCGTTCCCGACCTCTGGCCTGGGCAGTCGATGCGCTTGATCCCTTGGGACGGACTGGTCCTTACACCTACCCTCCGGCGGTCCTGGTCCTCAAGTCCTGCTCAGCCTCCGGGGATGCAACGCAGTCCTTCTCCTGGTAGCCGTTCTCCCGGACCGGATCATGGACTAACGACCTTCTCAGTCTCGCCACGGGCTCTCCCTCCCTCTTCCCACCCCCCGCACGATGCTCGAGCAGCGCCGACAGCCGCTCTTCCACCCCTGCCCCGAGCGACTTCTCCTACACGCCTGGCGATTGTGCGGCAAGCTCTCTCTGCTGGAGGCTTCTCGAGTGCGACAGCGGACGCTATCGCTTCAGCCCGCAGTCCTACCAGACGTGTCTACGAGGGAAAGTGGCGTGCTTCGTGCCTGGTGCTCTGACCCCGCCGCCTCTCCACCGTCGGCCTGACGTCTCCTCAGCTCGCGGACTTCTTCTCTGGCTCATCCAAGACCAAGGTTGGCTCCCCTCTGGGGCAGCTGCTACCCCTCTTGATCGCCGACGCCTACCGTCACCTCGGCCGTCCCGACCCAGCGCCTGCAAGGACCTGCCCGACCTTATGGCGCGTTTCGGCGTGCAGCGTCCGGTCTTCCTCTCCCTTGGCCCGCGCTGGGACCTCCCTGGTCCTCCCCTGACTGACTTCGGACCGTTAAAACCGCTCCATCTGGCCCGCTTCGCTGACGTGACTCGGAGGCCTGCTTCCTGATGGCCCTCGCCACGGCGCCCCACGTCAGCGAGCTCCACACGCTCTCGTCTCGCCCCACCGGCCTGCAGTTCCGAGTGGATGGCTCCGTGCAGCTACTCCCGGATCCTTCCTTCTCGCTCAGCCTAGGTCTCCCTTGACAGCGCCTCCGGCCCTCGCCGCTCGGCCGCTTACACGACCCGGTTCCTCGGGGCACTCCGCAGCAAGATCCGGGACAGGCACTTCGTATCTACCTGCTCCAAGTCCGTGCGGAGGGGACGGTCTCGTCGCTTGCCGCCGACCGCTGGCAGAACCGGCTTCTCAGCCCAAACGTTCTCCTCCTCGCTCCGCTGGGTATTCCGGTCCGCCTATCGCGACCTCTCCCCACAGGGAGCCGAGGCACTGAAGATCCGCGCCCATGGGACGCGCGCTAGGGCCGCACTTCTCGCCTTCGCCGCGCCGGTGTGGTTAAGGACACTGTGGCGGCGGTGGGATGGCGGGACGGATCTACCATTGCCGCTTCTACTCCCGCGCCCTGACAGTCCAGCGCGACAACCTTACGCTGGTGGGCAACTTCTGCGGCGCAACACTCCCTCCAGGCGCCCTCGGCGCTTAGGCGGCACTTCGCTAAAATTGTCGGGAGTGGGTGATCAGGAGTGACGGGCCGTCTTCGTCCCTGAAGAGGTTTCTAAAAGGGATTGTGCGGCACCCTCCTCCTCTTTGCCATTCTTCCAGTTAGTCATGTCATCGGTAATGTGTTTTGAGGAAACAAATTAATTTTTCTCTAAAATGTATTTTTTCGAAAAATACTTACCGATGACATGACTCGGAGGTCCCTCCCTCCTCCCCGCTTGCCGCTGGTAACTCCGTAGACAACTGGCTAAAGGAGACACCACCTGGCGCCTGACCGGATGGGCAGGGGAGTCTACTCTCGTCCCTGTTAGGGATCCCCGAAAGCTCTCTCGTCCCTATCAGGGATCCCCGAGAGCCTCCTGGGGGGGACCCTTTGGGTCTTAGGCTAAAATTGGTAAGCAAGTAGACTATTTCCAGTTAGTCATGTCATCGGTAAGTATTTTTCGAAAAAATACATTTTAGAGAAAAATTAATTTTTCATATCAAAATCAAGAAATTAACCCCTTGAGCGTTGGTGTATGTGTGTGCTTGAGGCAAAGTAAAATGTACAGTCTGGAAACTGTTCGCACTAAGACAGTGAAAGTCATAGAAGATTTCATAAGATAAGGAAATAGTGCAGCTCTGGTCATTGCGAAGTTGCCCATTAAAGGTCCTGGTTCAGCAATTAGTCAGTAGAAGACATCGAAAAAAAATTTTCAAAGTCCCTACCTGACACAGAAAGACTGAAAGTGCAACCCCGACAGGGCCCCGTGTGATGGGATCCCCGAGCACGCACGTTACTATAGCTGCTGTAGAGTGTCAGACGTCCTTGACGGCTGTCACAGTTCACGAAAACAGGTATACACCATCCAGCTGCCTAAGGTCACTTCCAGTTGCATCTGTCCGTGCGCGGTAACATCCAATTCCCGTGCAACTACGACTGAAAAATATCCAACTTTCATTTTGCCGCACTGGTGAAGCCTGCACCGAGCCGCGACGTCCGCAGAGCGTCCCAAATAGGTCCAGCGAATGGTGGCGGTAAGTCCAACATGATATGGTGTGGTCTTTTCACTTTTGTGGTACAAATATTACTTTTGTTGGTAAGTATATTTCCAACAACAACAAACACCTATGCGCGTGTAGCTGACGTCGTGTTTGCAAAGGGAAGGTACTCGTAAATATGTATTATCAGGGGACAACACTCTAATGACCACTTCCTTGTCAACAACAAGAAGCCCTAGCGATCGTAATGTTATGTGTGTTCTGGTGTACAGGACACTAATTTCGGGGGAAATGATGACTGAGGAAATAACAGCAGACGACAGTGGTGAGAAGTAGGCAGAATACATCGATGAACAAGACGAAGAATAGATTGGAAATCTTAGCCTCACTGTTCGTCTCTTCTGTAGTTACTATAGGTCACTATAGTAACAGCCTGCAACTTTGTTTTTAAATTTTCTCTCCTGTATAAATAAGTGTAATAGTTTCTGGGCAATTTTCTATTACACATATTTGTGTTATATACATAATGAAATATGCGATATATTCTGAGCTCTGGTCTGATGTACATTTAGAAGTTTCCACTTTTAGTTGTGATTTGTTTTGGGGGTTTGTGTACGTGGTTGTTTTTGTGTAAATATCTTCAGAACGCCACGGCGTTTTCTAGTACAAGACCCGTGTGTGCATTACATAACTATACAAATACCAGTCATTTGATTCTTTTTCAGTGCCACATCAAATGAGCTCACAGAGCAGCAAGCAGCTAATGTGTTATTTCTGTGGATACATTTGTGAAGCTAGTACAAAGTGAAAGTGAAGGTGCATCAGTAATGGAACAACGCCCAATCTCATCACAATACATAACAGATAATCGCAGTGGCAAGGTAAGTTGTGAACCTAAAATGTGTGTGTGTGTGTGTGTGTGTGTGTGCGTGTGTGTGTGTATGCTTGGGACAAAATGTACAGCTGGCTTATATTTAGAACAAAATATACAGCTGTCTGAATATAATTAAATATACAGCTGTCTGAATATAATTAAATATACAGCTGTCTGAATAAAAAAACAAAATATACCTGCAGTTGTCTGAACACAGACAAAATGTTCAGCTGTCTGAATGAAAACAAATGTACAGCTGCTCGCTGAATGAAAACAACATCAGCAATTGTCTGGATGAGAATATAATCAACAGGTCTAGGTAAGGATAAAATATACCACTATAATCAACCTAAAATATATTTGTTCACAAAATAGCAGCACATTTCAGTGTGATGAAATAGAGCAATACATGTATGTGCATAATTAATTATGAAACTCACAATCAGGTATATAAGTGGTCTATTGTAAGTTGGCTTGCCACTGATACATGTATTTCTCATATTTTCCTGAAACCACAAGCTTATGTACAGGAGAAATATGAGTGACAAAAACTTATAATATCATTCTTGTATACCAAAATATTTTATTGCGAGTTTTTCTGTGAATCATGTAAATACATGTATGTATATATTGCTCCATATCATAACACTCAAATGTGCTGCTATTTTGTGACTAAGCCATTTTTAGAAAGCCACATGCACATGCGTATGTGCACACATGCCTATTTTCTGTATTTATTTCTTGTTCAACAGGTTTTGTCCATCCATGACTGTGTTTATGGTTTGTTTCTAGACAGCAGGGCTGCCACAAGGTCAGGTGACTTGAAACTGGTGAATACACAGACTGGCATCGATTTTCTGAAGACAGCAAGACCTGTCCGATAAGTTGTCACCGACAGAGTTCTACTGTAATCTCCTGCTACTTTCAGGTAATTATCAGTTTGGTGGCATTTGATTTTGAAGTATGGTACACCTGTGCGCTTGCACAAAATCATTTTTGTTTGTAAAAGTGTTATCACATCACACATAAAGTAGCTTATAGTGTCCTGGAAATATTGCTGTCACAACACTATAAGTTATGATTTACATATGACTGCTACCTCCACACTGTAAGTATATTTACAAGTTGACAGTAAACATTATTATCATGGTGCCATGGTGGTTTTTCTCCCAAGTCTTCATAACAGCTAGTGCTAGCTACTGGTCAGTTTGCCACTCTGTAATGCATGTATCTTTTTTCCAGTATGAAATAGATTTGTATATTATTACTGACTTGATCGCAGCCACTGAAACATCTGGATCATTACCTTGATGAGTGGCACAAAGGCAAGCAAATTGCATAAAAGGTTTGAGTTGAGCTGTGTGTTTACATGGAGGATTATATCCTTGAGTGTATGCAGAACAAAAACACACGAAACTGTCCTGTCATCGAAATAACCTACTCAGTATAAACTGCTGCTGGTACATTTTCACTTTTGTGCTTTTTTTACTTTCAGGTTTTGCTTTATCTATTATATTGGCCATCTGTTTTCAGTTTCTTTGCTGCTGCCAAAGGCTAAACACCACTTGAAACAAGGGATAAAGCCTGTTATCAACCATCACCACACATTACAAGTGTCCTTGCCAGGCATGATCAAGGTATCATGTCTTATTTATGCACTTATTTTGACTTAGAGTTTAGATATGTTTCAGTCTCATCATTGAGTGTTTTGAGTGTTAGTCAAGGGGATGTATCTATGTGGCTGAAAATGAAATGGCCCAAAAAAAAAACTTTCATTGGCTACAAAGGCTACACAATGCGCAACAGGCTTACCATCCTTGACTTCAACCACCAAGTATGCAAGCAGTATACCAAGATTAGCAACAGGCACTCTGTGGCATACCAGGTAGCACAGCAGAAATATGCATAGTACATGTATGTTACACACTTGTGCAATTTCTGGTACAAGTGCAGTATTGTACATGTCATTTTCAGTATCATTACAGTACATGTATTTGTATAAATATACTATTTAGGATTGTGACACTGACCATGAAAACTAATTCTTTCTTATGGCAAGTCAGGTGCAGAATTCCTGTTCATGTGCACTGTTTACAGTATGTAGTTATAACAAGGATGAAAAATGAAAGCAGACTATGCAATTTATGAAGAAGAATGTCCAAATGTATTGAAAACAAAAAATGTCCAACATTTTGCTTTTACATTCAACTTTAATACTTTCTTCTATAGAGAGTACAAAGTGCACAATATGGAGTATATATTACATGCATGTGTCCATTTATTCATGTCCCAACTCCTTGTACAAACAGATGTAAACAATCTCCATGACAGAAAGTAAATTTTAAAAGTTAATGAAAATGTTCTTTTCATTCTGTTTTTTCTCATCAAGGAATGTGCTCCGTGGCCTTGTATCCCCAATGCCTCACTGATGAGAAGCTCTCCAGTTTGTTACATTACCTACGCAGTACAGATGACAAGATTGAGCGATGAGTGGATGTGGTTTTTCAGCAGAAGTAAAGACTTGGAGGTTGGTTTCACACACATACGCAACCAGATAGTGCCCTCAGGTAGTTTAGATTGGGGCTTAGAAACTGCCATCTGATTATGGCCACCTGATAAGAGCAACAGTGTTTGCTGTTGCCAAGCCCCATATGGCTCTCATGACACAACTGAAAAAAATCTGTATGCAGAGTGTTGGTGATGTTTGATTGCTATTATAATGTGTGAATTTTATTTGCAAATGTGATGCTATAATTTTTGACGCTGCAAAATTTGACTTCGGTCTGCTTCTTACAAATATCTAGAAAAGTTGGTTCTTCTGTTAACTCGATCAGCTGGATCAAATTCAGTAGTTCTTGTTGTCCATTATTATTAGATGATTCCCACACAAACAGTAGGCCGGATTGTCTTCACTGGTCACGCGCTGATAAGGTGTCGCCTCTACTCCCACATTCATATGTCACCAGGGGCTGCTCATCGGTTGAGTGCATCTTTAGTCTCCCCCAGGGAAAAGTTGGTTATGTTGGCCTGAAAACATATTCATATAATATCATGTTACCAAGCAGCATTGCAAAGCTACAATGTCTTTTATTATTAGAACAAAACTGTATAAATCGTTTGACCATCACCGAGACAAAGAAATTGTTTGTAAAAGTTATTTTGCAAATCTGTCTTGTATGGAGTTTATTGATTACACTGGCTATGATTCATTACGGTTGGTTTCATGTTGAGTAGATTATACTGGCTGATACCCGGTAGCCAAGTAAACTCCTCTAGAACAGTGTTTGCAGTACATCTTCACATGTACTAACTGACCTTTGTTCTTGTCTTGCAGCTGCCTGCTGAGAGCAAGTTGGGGCACACTGCACTGCATCAGGCTGTTTGCTGTTCCAAAGTTTCTGTGTGACATTGCTGCTAACGCCCCTGCAGTTTGGTGACATGTTTGACACTGGCCAGTCTGTTGTCTCTTCACTGGTTGGACCTGTCCATGAAGGCTGTCTGTCTGCTGTGGAATCATGGCAATATTAGCATTTTGGTGGATAGCAAAATGTAGCATATGATGATAGAACTATATTGCCATATGTAACAATACATTAGGAAATCGTTGCGGTATATATATATATATATATATATATATATATATATATATATATATATATATATATATATATATATATATATATATATATGCCTGCATGTGTACCCGCCCCCTCCAGCCCCCCCCCCCCCCCCCCCTCTCCCTCACTTACCAAAACACAGTGACCAAGTTTGAATGACAGCATCATAAGCAAAATATACCATGCATACAATTCAATGACATCACTGAAATTGTTTCTTTATAATTAAAATGGTTGTCTCTGTTCTGTTTGTGTTTTTGCCTCATGTATTATTACAGTTATATATGGTGCAGGAAGTAAAAGTGCACATGTATGTTGTTCTGTAGAGAAGAACCCTATGAGGAAAGAACGTCGCTTAGAAATGACAGTTACAACACAATTTATTACTAGATAATATGAATAAAATTGTGTTGTAGCTGTCTTTTCTAAGCGTCTTTCTTTTTTTCGTTGAGTTCGTCTCTGCATTACACACGCTTCGCAGTCACCATTTTGATCTGGACTATGTGGTTCTGTAGGGTACATAGACTACTTGGTCTTGTTGAGGATAGACATACTCATTTCATAAAAAAAAATCAGCTGTATTTTTAGGAATTATGACAATCATGGTCATTGTGTTTTATTTATGTATACACTTATTGATGTAAACCTGCCTGTCCCGGATTGGCCTCCGCAGCCACAAAATGCCTGCAGACGACGTGGGCAAGCCCTATAGAATCTTCGTTCGTGAAGTCAAGCCAAGAGACACTTATTGATGTACTTGACGATTTTGGTAAACTCATAAGAGAAGCCTCACAATGAAAGGCATTTTTAACAGTTTCACTCAGTACAGATATAAACAAATAAACCATACGTTGAAGTGTATTTGAAAACAATGTTTTTGTCACAAAATGAAGATCAAGTGAGATATACCTCTTGCTGTTGTGAACTGATATATTTCCTTGATATTTATTTTTGCGGGTTGAGTCATTTCAGTTTTCTGATAGAGAACATTGCTATATGGAGTGATCAGAAATAAATCCCACATGGTTTGCTGTCAGTGCAAACATAGATAAACTATGAATGACATATATTGTGGTTAGAATACCAATTACATAATATATATATATCTGTTTCCTAACATTTATTTCATATCTCATAACCATAGCACGAGGTGAAAGAAACCTAATGCTCCAGCCGAAGGGGTGCATGCCTGCATGATGCCAGCTTGCTTTCATCTGCTTCCTAAAGTCAATCGGGCGGGGGGGGGGGGGGGGGGGGGGAAGAATTCGCACAACCCCCCAAAATGGAAAAATTAGTAACATTTAAATTAATTTGGGTCGAGGGCATAAACAGACATAATTATATGGTCTTGTCAAAAAAATGTATACATTATTGGTATGGCGAAGGCCGGAACCATCTGCTGCGGCCCTGTATCTAATTATTTTGAAACTTGCCTCTCGTTTGCTCGTGCACCCTTTAGCTTGTAGTTGGTGTATCGGTGTTTGCTGTCAGGCACCTGCATGAGGTATGCATTGGGCAGGGTGCATTGCGTGTGCATAGACAGCAGTTGGTCTGGGGAGAAAATATTATCACTGAACTCATCAAGTTTGCAGACGGTAATTATCTTTTGTGATACAAAAAAAAAAAAAAAACAAGATGAGAAGTAAACGACAAAGCAAAATATTACCTAGTGCTTAGATTCTTATAATGGAATCAAATTTTATGTCCGTGTAACACACACGAACAGGCACAATCACATCAATGGGTGACCGTCTTCACTCCTAGAAGCTGATTCAGCTTTTCAAAATCCCGAAAAGCTGAATTTCAGCTGTTTGGTTCAGACAGAACAGGCCTTCAGCCAGCCTGTTCCAAATGCAAAAGTCATACATTCTCATGAGCCCCTGCATCCGCAGGAGCTCATGGGAATGTATATCGCTTGCTGGCCATGGATTTATGGGGCATATTTATGTCCCGTTTACATTCATTTCATATTCTCGCACTGTCACCCATGCACATCACATTGTTGCATGATGACCTGTAAATTATCTCCCAGGCTTTTGTGAAAAATAAAATCGTTTTGAGGTGGGCGTTTGCGCGTTGCTTAGCACGGGAGTGCTGTCCCTTACACACACATTATCTAGTAGCTTCCCTTCGTAAAAATGGCGACTACCATAAAGACTTGTTGTTTGCAAACGCTTTCGAGGAAACCTTGTTTTGGATAAATGCGAGGACATAAGAAATGAGAAGACCACGATATAGCATGTTCGACGTACCGTCGCCATTCCCTGGGCCATTTTTGGACGCTGTGGACGTCGCTCAGTGCTTCCCAGTACCGGCCCAGAAGTGAAAGTTGGATAGTCATCTTTCGTTGTTGTTGCACGAGAATTGTGGGTGTTACCGTGTACGGACAGATGCAACTGGAAGTGACCTTTGGCAGCTGAGTGGCGTATACCTGTTTGCATGAACTGTGACAGCCGTCAAGGACGTCTGACACTCTACAGCAGCTATAGTAACGTGAATGTTCGGGGATCCCATCTGACGAGGCCCTGTCAGGGTTGCACTTTTAAAGTCAGGTAGGGACTTCGAAATTTTTTTTCGCTGGCCTCAACTGACTAATTGCTGAACCAGGACCTTTAAAGGTCCTGGTTCAGCAATTAGTCAGTTGAGGCCAGCGAAAAAAAATTTCGAAGTCCCTACCTGACTTTAAAAGTGCAACCCTGACAGGGCCTCGTCAGATGGGATCCCCGAAC
Organism: Semisulcospira habei; assembly: GCA_036245525.1. NCBI lineage: Eukaryota > Metazoa > Mollusca > Gastropoda > Semisulcospiridae > Semisulcospira > Semisulcospira habei. Next base: position 252,490,763 of record BTPG01000002.1, on the reverse strand, counting down.
ATTCACGTTACTATAGCTGCTGTAGAGTGTCAGACGTCCTTGACGGCTGTCACAGTTCATGCAAACAGGTATACGCCACTCAGCTGCCAAAGGTCACTTCCAGTTGCATCTGTCCGTACACGGTAACACCCACAATTCTCGTGCAACAACAACGAAAGATGACTATCCAACTTTCACTTCTGGGCCGGTACTGGGAAGCACTGAGCGACGTCCACAGCGTCCAAAAATGGCCCAGGGAATGGCGACGGTACGTCGAACATGCTATATCGTGGTCTTCTCATTTCTTATGTCCTCGCATTTATCCAAAACAAGGTTTCCTCGAAAGCGTTTGCAAACAACAAGTCTTTATGGTAGTCGCCATTTTTACGAAGGGAAGCTACTAGATAATGTGTGTGTAAGGGACAGCACTCCCGTGCTAAGCAACGCGCAAACGCCCACCTCAAAACGATTTTATTTTTCACAAAAGCCTGGGAGATAATTTACAGGTCATCATGCAACAATGTGATGTGCATGGGTGACAGTGCGAGAATATGAAATGAATGTAAACGGGACATAAATATGCCCCATAAATCCATGGCCAGCAAGCGATATACATTCCCATGAGCTCCTGCGGATGCAGGGGCTCATGAGAATGTATGACTTTTGCATTTGGAACAGGCTGGCTGAAGGCCTGTTCTGTCTGAACCAAACAGCTGAAATTCAGCTTTTCGGGATTTTGAAAAGCTGAATCAGCTTCTAGGAGTGAAGACGGTCACCCATTGATGTGATTGTGCCTGTTCGTGTGTGTTACACGGACATAAAATTTGATTCCATTATAAGAATCTAAGCACTAGGTAATATTTTGCTTTGTCGTTTACTTCTCATCTTGTTTTTTTTTTTTTTTTGTATCACAAAAGATAATTACCGTCTGCAAACTTGATGAGTTCAGTGATAATATTTTCTCCCCAGACCAACTGCTGTCTATGCACACGCAATGCACCCTGCCCAATGCATACCTCATGCAGGTGCCTGACAGCAAACACCGATACACCAACTACAAGCTAAAGGGTGCACGAGCAAACGAGAGGCAAGTTTCAAAATAATTAGATACAGGGCCGCAGCAGATGGTTCCGGCCTTCGCCATACCAATAATGTATACATTTTTTTGACAAGACCATATAATTATGTCTGTTTATGCCCTCGACCCAAATTAATTTAAATGTTACTAATTTTTCCATTTTTGGGGGGTTGTGCGAATTCTTCCCCCCCCCCCCCCCCCCCCTGCCCGATTGACTTTAGGAAGCAGATGAAAGCAAGCTGGCATCATGCAGGCATGCACCCCTTCGGCTGGAGCATTAGGTTTCTTTCACCTCGTGCTATGGTTATGAGATATGAAATAAATGTTAGGAAACAGATATATATATATATTATGTAATTGGTATTCTAACCACAATATATTTCATTCATAGTTTATCTATGTTTGCACTGACAGCAAACCATGTGGGATTTATTTCTGATTACTCCATATAGCAATGTTCTCTATCAGAAAACTGAAATGACTCAACCCGCAAAAATAAATATCAAGGAAATATATCAGTTCACAACAGCAAGAGGTATATCTCACTTGATCTTCATTTTGTGACAAAAACATTGTTTTCAAATACACTTCAACGTATGGTTTATTTGTTTATATCTGTACTGAGTGAAACTGTTAAAAATGCCTTTCATTGTGAGGCTTCTCTTATGAGTTTACCAAAATCGTCAAGTACATCAATAAGTGTCTCTTGGCTTGACTTCACGAACGAAGATTCTATAGGGCTTGCCCACGTCGTCTGCAGGCATTTTCGTGGCTGCGGAGGCCAATCCGGGACAGGCAGGTTTACATCAATAAGTGTATACATAAATAAAACACAATTACCATGATTGTCATAATTCCTAAAAATACAGCTGATTTTTTTTATGAAATGAGTATGTCTATCCTCAACAAGACCAAGTAGTCTATGTACCCTACAGAACCACATAGTCCAGATCAAAATGGTGACTGCGAAGCGTGTGTAATGCAGAGACGAACTCAACGAAAAAAAGAAAGACGCTTAGAAAAGACAGCTACAACACAATTTTATTCATATTATCTAGTAATAAATTGTGTTGTAACTGTCATTTCTAAGCGACGTTCTTTCCTCATAGGGTTCTTCTCTACAGAACAACATACATGTGCACTTTTACTTCCTGCACCATATATAACTGTAATAATACATGAGGCAAAAACACAAACAGAACAGAGACAACCATTTTAATTATAAAGAAACAATTTCAGTGATGTCATTGAATTATATGCATGGTATATTTTGCTTATGATGCTGTCATTCAAACTTGGTCACTGTGTTTTGGTAAGTGAGGGAGAGGGGGGGGGGGGGGGCTGGAGGGGGCGGGTACACATGCAGGCATATATATATATATATATATATATATATATATATATATATATATATATATATATATATATATATATATATATATATATATATATATATATATATATATATATACCGCAACGATTTCCTAATGTAATGTTACATATGGCAATATAGTTCTATCATCATATGCTAAATTTTGCTATCCACCAAAATGCTAATATTGCCATGATTCCACAGCAGACAGACAGCCTTCATGGACAGGTCCAACCAGTGAAGAGACAACAGACTGGCCAGTGTCAAACATGTCACCAAACTGCAGGGGCGTTAGCAGCAATGTCACACAGAAACTTTGGAACAGCAAACAGCCTGATGCAGTGCAGTGTGCCCCAACTTGCTCTCAGCAGGCAGCTGCAAGACAAGAACAAAGGTCAGTTAGTACATGTGAAGATGTACTGCAAACACTGTTCTAGATGAGTTTACTTGGCTACCGGGTATCAGCCAGTATAATCTACTCAACATGAAACCAACCGTAATGAATCAATCACAGCCAGTGTAATCAATAAACTCCATACAAGACAGATTTGCAAAATAACTTTTACAAACAATTTCTTTGTCTCGGTGATGGTCAAACGATTTATACAGTTTTGTTCTAATAATAAAAGACATTGTAGCTTTGCAATGCTGCTTGGTAACATGATATTATATGAATATGTTTTCAGGCCAACATAACCAACTTTTCCCTGGGGGAGACTAAAGATGCACTCAACCGATGAGCAGCCCCTGGTGACCATATCGAATGTGGGAGTAGAGGCGACACCTTATCAGCGCGTGACCAGTGAAGACAATCCGGCCTACTGTTTGTGTGGGAATCATCTAATAATAATGGACAACAAGAACTACTGAATTTGATCCAGCTGATCGAGTTAACAGAAGAACCAACTTTTCTAGATATTTGTAAGAAGCAGACCGAAGTCAAATTTTGCAGCGTCAAAAATTATAGCATCACATTTGCAAATAAAATTCCCACATTATAATAGCAATCAAACATCACCAACACTCTACATACAGATTTTTTTCAGTTGTGGCATGAGAGCCATATGGGGCTTGGCAACAGCAAACACTGTTGCTCTTGTCAGGTGGCCATAATCAGATGGCAGTTTCTAAGCCCCAATCTAAACTACCTGAGGGCACTATCTGGTTGTGTATGTGTGTGAAACCAACCTCCAAGTCTTTACTTCTGCTGAAAAACCACATCCACTCGTCGCTCAATCTTGTCATCTGTACTGCGTAGGTAATGTAACAAACTGGAGAGCTTCTCATCAGTGAGGCATTGGGGATACAAGGCCACGGAGCACATTCCTTGATGAGAAAAAACAGAATGAAGAGAACATTTTCATTAACTTTTAAAATTTACTTTCTGTCATGGAGATTGTTTACATCTGTTTGTACAAGTAGTTGGGACATGAATAAATGGACACATGCATGTAATATATACTCCATATTGTGCACTTTGTACTCTCTATACAAGAAAGTATTAAAGTTGAATGTAAAAGCAAAATGTTGGACATTTTTTGTTTTCAATACATTTGGACATTCTTCTTCATAAATTGCATACATGTCTGCTTTCATTTTTCATCCTTGTTATAACTACATACTGTAAACAGTGCACATGAACAGGAATTCTGCACCTGACTTGCCATAAGAAAGAATTAGTTTTCATGGTCAGTGTCACAATCCTAAATAGTATATTTCTACAAATACATGTACTGTAATGATACTGAAAATGACATGTACAATACTGCACTTGTACCAGAAATTGCACAAGTGTGTAACATACATGTACTATGCATATTTCTGCTGTGCTACCTGGTATGCCACAGAGTGCCTGTTGCTAATCTTGGTATACTGCTTGCATACTTGGTGGTTGAAGTCAAGGATGGTAAGCCTGTTGCGCATTGTGTAGCCTTTGTAGCCAATGAAAGTTTTTTGGGGGGCCATTTCATTTTCAGCCACATAGATACATCCCCTTGACTAACACTCAAAACACTCAATGATGAGACTGAAACATATCTAAACTCTAAGTCAAAATAAGTGCATAAATAAGACATGATACCTTGATCATGCCTGGCAAGGACACTCGTAATGTGTGGTGATGGTTGATAACAGGCTTTATCCCTTGTTTCAAGTGGTGTTTAGCCTTTGGCAGCAGCAAAGAAACTGAAAACAGATGGCCAATATAATAGATAAAGCAAAACCTGAAAGTAAAAAAAGCACAAAAGTGAAAATGTACCAGCAGCAGTTTATACTGAGTAGGTTATTTCGATGACAGGACAGTTTCGTGTGTTTTTGTTCTGCATACACTCAAGGATATAATCCTCCATGTAAACACACAGCTCAACTCAAACCTTTTATGCAATTCGCTTGCCTTTGTGCCACACATCAAAGTAATGATCCAGATGTTTCAGTGGCTGCGATCAAGTCAGTAATAATATACAAATCTATTTCATACTGGAAAAAAGATACATGCATTACAGAGTGGCAAACTGACCGGTAGCTAGCACTAGCTGTTATGAAGACTTGGGAGAAAAACCACCATGGCACCATGATAATAATGTTTACTGTCAACTTGTAAATATACTTACAGTGTGGAGGTAGCAGTCATATGTAAATCATAACTTAGTGTTGTGACAGCAATATTTCCAGGACACTATAAGCTACTTTATGTGTGATGTGATAACACTTTTACAAACAAAAATGATTTTGTGCAAGCGCACGGGTGTACCATACTTCAAAATCAAATGCCACCAAACTGATAATTACCTGAAAGTAGCAGGAGATTACAGTAGAACTCTGTCGGTGACAACTTATCGGACAGGTCTTGCTGTCTTCAGAAACTCGATGCCATGCTGTGCATTCACCAGTTTCAAGTCACCTGACCTTGTGACAGCCCTGCTGTCTAGAAACAAACCATAAACACAGTCATGGATGGACAAAACCTGTTGAAAAAGAAATAAATACAGAAAATAGGCATGTGTGCACATACGCATGTACGTGTGGCTTTCTAAAAATGGCTTAGTCACAAAATAGCAGCACATTTGAGTGTTATGATATGGAGCAATATATACATACATGTATTTACATGATTCACAGAAAAACTAGCAATAAAATATTTTGGTATACAAGAATGATAGTATAAGTTTTTGTCACTCATATTTCTCCTGTTCATAAGCTTGTGGTTTCAGGAAAATATGAGAAATACATTGTATCAGTGGCAAGCCAACTTACAATAGACCACTTATATACCTGATTGTGAGTTTCATAATGAATTATGCACATACATGTATTGCTCTATTTGATCACACTGAAATGTGCTGTTATTTTGTGAACAAATATATTTTAGGTTGATTATAGTGGTATAATTATTTTATCCTTACCTAGACCTGTTGATTATATTCTCATCCAGACAATTGCTGATGTTGTTTTCATACAGCGAGCAGCTGTACATTTGTTTTCATTCAGACAGCTGAACATTTTGTCTGTGTTCAGACAACTGCAGGTATATTTTGTTTTTTATTCAGACAGCTGTATATTTAATTCTATTCAGACAGCTGTATATTTTGTTCTAAATATAAGCCAGCTGTACATTTTGTCCCAAGCATACACACACACACACACACACACACACACACACACACACACACACACACACACACACACACACACACATTTTAGGTTCACAACTTACCTTGCCACTGCAATTATCTGTTATGTATTGTGATGAGATTGGGCGTTGTTCCATTACTGATGCACCTTCACTTTGCACTAGCTTCACAAATGTATCCACAGAAATAACACATTAGCTGCTTGCTGCTCTGTGAGCTCATTTGGTGTGGCACTGAAAAAGAATCAAATGACTGGTATTTGTATAGTTATGTAATGCACACACGGGTCTTGTACTAGAAAATGGCGTGGCGTTCTGAAGATATTTACACAAAAACTTGACAACTACCACGAACCCCCAAAACAAATCGCAACTAAAAGTGGAAACTTCTAAATGTACATCAGACCAGAGCTCAGAATATATCGCATATTTCATTATGTATATAACACAAATATGTGTAATAGAAAATTGCCCAGAAACTATTACACTTATTTATAAAGGAGAGAAAATTTAAAAACAAAGTTTCAGGCTGTTACTATAGTGACGTATTTATAGTAACTACAGAAGAGACGAACAGTGAGGCTAAGATTTCCAATCTATTCTTCGTCTTGTTCATCGATGTATTCTGCCTACTTCTCACCACTGTCGTCTGCTGTTATTTCCTCAGTCATCATTTCCCCCGAAATTAGTGTCCTGTACACCAGAACACACATAACATTACGATCGCTAGGGCTTCTTGTTGTTGACAAGGAAGTGGTCATTAGAGTGGTGTCCCCTGATAATACATATTTACGAGTACCTTCCCTTTGTAAACACGACGTCAGCTACACGCGCATAGGTGTTTGTTGTTGTTGGAAATATACTTACCAACAAAAGTAATATTTGTACCACAAAAAGTGAAAAGACCACACCATATCATGTTGGACTTACCGCCACCATTCGCTGGACCTTTTTTGGACGCTCTGGACGTCGCGGCTCGGTGCAGGCTTCACCAGTGCGGCAAAATGAAAGTTGGATATTTTTCAGTCGTAGTTGCACGGGAATTGGATGTTACCGCGCACGGACAGATGCAACTGGAAGTGACCTTAGGCAGCTGGATGGTGTATACCTGTTTTCGTGAACTGTGACAGCCGTCAAGGACGTCTGACACTCTACAGCAGCTATAGTAACGTGCGTGCTCGGGGATCCTATCACACGGGGCCCTATCAGGGTTGCACTTTCTGTGTCAGGTAGGGACTTTGAAATTTTTTTTTCGATGTCCTCTACTGACTAATTGCTGAACCCGGACCTTTTAAAGGTATGCCCCACTGTGTACAAATGACGTTTACTGAAAACGAATATTCCTGCTCGGCACACACCCATACACTATCACACGCAACTGAAGTCAAATGAGGTCATTTGCTGTAGAGAAGCACCCAACCGGAGAAGGAAACACGCTTAGAAAAGACGGTTACAACACAATTTATTAATATTTCGGGTAAATACCCTTTGTCAAAATAGACGAACAAACAAATCAGCCGCTACTTCTTTCGCAGAAGGAGCCATCGTGGCTACTCTTTTCCGGTGACGTCATGTCGGCCATATTTAGATTTTCAGGCTTGGTCTTCTCCATCCGTGAGTTGTGAGTTGAGTCATTTTTATTTGGGGTCTTTGAGCGTGCGGAAAGGCAGAAACTGCTCCAGGTAAGTTTAAGACGGCTTTTGATATCGTATGTGCGCAAGTGTGTTGTTTTTTAATTTGTTAACTTTCGGATACAGACTGATGAAAGTTGGGATGCCGTCCCGAGTTAGTCTGCAGCCTCAGAAGCCGATGGCCGCTCCATCATTGGCACTATGAGAAATACCATTCCAGATGAGTTAGAGATTAATCGGTCACTCGTTCAGACGATTTAATAAGATAATGGTACACACGTTGAGAATTTGGTCTGATCGAATTTGTGAATGGGCAAAATAGACATAAAAATTGCCTACAGGCCCAAGCAAAGAACTCGCTTTACAAGTTCCCTGAAGTCTAGGTAGTTAATCTATGGGCTGCCAAGATTCAGCTTGTTCAGTTTCTGGGCCTTGCCTGAACCGGTTGAGCGATGTGTTGCAGGCTGCAGTACTTAAATGCATTTTGTATTTGGTACACTTACATTGTTTTTGTTTCTTGGAGAAGCAGACGACGAATAAAGACGCCAAGGGGGGTAAGTCGTAGGCGACAGGCATTGGGGCATGACCACAGAGCAAATAAACATGCAAGGGCTTAGTTACTCCCATGACTATCCCTGTATTGAAAGAAGCTTTTGTTCAGTTTCCCATTTATGACAGTCAGGATATGACACACCAAGAGCTTGAATTTACTATTCAACATTGCCACAGAGAGTTGGCTTGCAGTTGCAGTGTAGAATAATTGGATTTGGACATTCTTAATACAGCAATAAACTTCGAGTAACAAATAAGCCAATAGTAGACTCGGTGTACATTGTACTGTGCATCACTTTCAAAGAAACAAGTGTTTTTTTCTTTAACTTGAACAGTATCGCAGTAGAGCAGAAGGGACAAATGGTTGACCAGTCATAAGTTTGCATAGGTCACATTCCAGTTTTGAATACCTGTCTGTTTCAACTTTAATTGAATCTGACACTTCAGTGGCATGGGCTGTCATTCCTACCCTGACCTTAACCCATTACATCCTGAGGCTGATTTTGTAAAATTTGCTTATTGTCCTATGAAGGCTACATTACAGATTAGGAGATAGATCAACTGTTTTAGTTCAAGGGTGGTGCCAGAATAGCTTGGCGCTGGAGACGCCAAGCTATTCTGGCACCACCCTTGAACTATCAGTCAGATTAATTTCAAGCAATGGGTGTATCAGGATGATAACGGTTCATTGAGAAATGTGCTGTTTGTGTACTTATCTACTATTGAAAGTGTCGGTCTCCTGCCTCATTTAGTTTGTCAGAAGTGTTTGTCTCTCTTTATGTTTTAGAAATCTTATAATTTTATCAGCTGTTAAGTTATTTTAGGTCATCTACATTTGCTAACTATCCTCTAATTATTATATAGGCGTAGACCTATATAATTATAAATGGTGTTGGGGATGTTCATGGATTACACAGTGTGCCAGATGCAATTAATCCATAATTTCAACCAGCAGCCATAATGGCCCATTAGCTACTGATTTATTCCATAGTCTGATGATAGTGTAGGCCTGCTTTTCATAATGTACTATGTAGTCATGAGAAATGCTGCATTTGCTATTGAGATTAATGAGAACTCTGTTTACACAATGTTGGTCTGATTTTGTCAGCCATAAAATTAAAATCCAGACAAAAATATGATTGCCAAGCATGCAAGATACACAGAAACATGCTTAGAAAGGACACGTGCAATATAATTTATTAAATTTTCAGGTTAAGACACTTTTTTTCAAAATACTTAAGTTAAATATATTATGCAGAGGGAAATGGACTAAATATACCTTTTCACAATTTCAGACTAGTAGTAGTAGTAGTAACTTGACTTCTTGCCCCACTACAAAATATAAGTTTACTTTTTTTAACTATAATTTTTCTGTTTGGACATCATTTTGAAAAAAAATAATGTTACCAAATTGAAAATTTAGTACATTGTATGGGGTAATTTATATTTTACTTGTCCTTTGTCAGCACATTTCTTTCTTTACTGTAAATATTTCTGCCGGTATAATTTATTGCGAAGTAGGTCTAGATGTCGGTGGTGTCAGTACATATTCACTAGATACACAGAAAAAATGCAGTTCTCAGTAAATTCTTCTGATCCCATATAAATTATTTTATTCTTACTGGGGCTGAAAGTATACCTATGTCATCGTATCATTTCAATGATGGCACAGCCAACACAACCAGAGTCTTGCACTTATTCAGTTATTGTCATACATCCTGAATAAGTGAAATTTGGATACACACACTATTATTGTATTTTACATTCTATTAAATCATGCCTTTGCATCAAAGTTCAAATAAGGAAATCAGATTACATGATGCCAGCTTTTTGAGAATGTCGATAAAGATCTTGTTTCATCATCAGGAAAGAGAAAGGGTTAGTTAGTTAGTTATTTGGGATTAACACCAAGCAGGCAACTAAGGCCATCTCACAGCGGGGAAAGAGAAAGGTTAGTTAGTTATTGGGGTTTTGGGTATTTAAAGCAACTCTGATGGTGTCATTGTGCGTAACCGTTTTCATCATGATACTGTCATCACTTGAGATAAATTTGACTATAATAGTTCAAGGGTGGTGCCAGAATAGTTTGGTGCCTCAGTGCCAAGCTATTAATTATGGCACTAACTTGAACTAAAATGGTTAATCTGTCTCCTCATCTGTTATGTGGCCTTCTTAGGACAATAAGCAATTTTGTTAAAATAAAATCAGCTTCAGGATGAAATGGGTTAACCCATATAGTGATATACTGAGGCTAAAAACTTCAAATGTGTACATGTATGCAAGCTACATTATAGTACTTGCAGATAAGGATATAGACCAATGGCTTTAGTTCAAGGGTGGTGCCAGAATAGCTTGGCGCCTACAGGCGCCAAGCTATTCTGGCACTACCCTTGAACTATTTTAGTTAAACTTATTTCACACAAGGGTGTATTTCGAATGATAAGGGTTAATCACATTCACAATGCGGTTCTTGTGAATTTTGAAAGTTAGTGCAACTCTTTGCTTAACCCGTTTAGCTCAAACACACTACAGCAAGAGATGGATTGACCATGGTAATTTAAGAGAGGTGCCAGATTAGCTTGGCACCTAATGGCACCAAGCTAATCTGGCACCACCCTTGAGTTATCATGGTCAATCCATCTCCTGCAGCTAGATATAGGCATCAGATGACGCATCCATAATATTGGAAATGTGACTGAGGTGTTAAATGGGTTAAGTGCGCTGAATATACAAGTACAATGAATTTTACTTGGGAAAATGTGGTGGACCCAACCCTCCCTTTCACGCTGCATATTTAAACATGATCTGCCATGGCAGCTAAATAGTTTGTAATGATGACTTTAGTCACGTAGGGAAAAGGGAGTGTTGTGGTCATTTAACTCATTTTGCCCGCGACACACCACAGCAAAATATGCCTTGACCATGATAGTTCAAGGGTGGTGGCAGAATAGCTTGGCGCCTGTAGGCGCCAATCTATTCTGCCACCACCCTTGAACTACCATGGTCGATCTGTCTCCTGAATTGTAATGCAGTCCTCAGATGATAACTCCAAAATGTGGGTATTTCATACCTCAGGCACACTGAGTTAATAGAGTTCAGCTTTCCCATGTAAAATTCAGGGTATTTTGGACAGGCATGGTGCCAGCAGATGTCAGATAGTTGTAAATGTCATGTTTTTTGTTGCAGGATGTGGATAGCTGTGTGGTTATTTGCTGCACTGGCAGTGCAAGCATCAGTCAACGCCCAAGGTATTTTAAAAAATTGTGTCTTGAATTTCAACTTGTTTATTTGTTTCACTTGGTTTAAAATTGAAACCACTTTTCTACAATAAATACTGAGATAATCACTGATTCCTATCAACATTGTTCAATAGATATGCATTATCATGTATGCAGAGTGTAAAAAAATCCTCTTTTTTTCTTCTTTTCTATTTAAGGTATTTTTTGGTTTGCTGCAGTACATTTTTGGCTCACGTATGATAGCATAACTTAAGTGAGGATGTACTTAGACGTCTGGCATCTGTGGTAAACTTTAACTTTAGTATTTTTTCAGAGACTATTCAAGCCACAGACTTAAACTTGGCCGAAGTATACGTTTTGGCAAAACCTTTTTAAAATATAACCATTTAAGTGACCTCACTGAAATGTCAAGGTCAGTGTGGATCAATAAATATGGGCAGGTAAAATGAGATTTTTGTGTGTGTGCAGTGTTAGTTTTTATTGACACTTTGCAAAATAAAAATCATTCAAAGATTCAGACTTGGCAAAAGGATACTTAATGATAACATCTTCCATGCAAGCTAATTTGGCTGACCAAGAGCAATTGTCAGGAAGGTGAACAATTGCATCGCCATGAAAAATGAACTTACGTTGACAAAACATGAATTAATTTTTACAGGAATTATTGCCATTTGAACGCTTGCGTGAGTGTCCTGTCACATAAATTTTTTGTAGTCATGCATGTGAGCCATGAGTGGTTTGACATTCTTGTCACAAAGTTACTATTTTAGCCATCTTTATAACTGTATCTGAAATTGTGAACTCTTTTTAGCCCCAGAGCCTTACAGCAGGAGATGGCTTGACCATGATAATTCAAAGGTAGTGCCAGATTAGCTTGGCGCCTTCAGGCACCAAGCTAATCTGGCACTACCCATGAATTATCATGGTCAAGCCATCTACTGCAACTGGTACATATTCGTTAGGCAACACCTGCAAAATTTGAGAAATGGGACTTTGGGGCTAAAAGGGCTAACATTATTGTGTGTTTCAGATGGCCAAGCTGACCTGTGCAGTACAGACAGAGCCCAAAAATCATGCAATGCCTGTATTTCCATGAGGCCTCAGTGTGGCTGGTGTATTGCAGAGGTGAACTCTTAGATCTTTGCAGCGATCAGTGCATTTTTTAGTTCACACAGGAAAATCCAAACTGATTTTTTAAAAATTATTCCATTATGTCTGCTATTACTTTAACCCTTTTCATCCTGATACACTCCTGCTTGAAATTAATGTGACTATCAAGTTCAAGGGTGCTGCCAGAATAGCTTGGCGCCTTAGGTGCCAAGCTATTCTGGCACTCCCCTTTAATTAAAATGGTTGATCTATTGCCTAATCTGTAATGTAGCCTTCATGGGACAGTAAGCAAATCTGACAAAATCAGCATCAGGATGTCATAGATTAAATTTACAAAGGGGTTAATTTCATGTGTTATTATTATGCATTTGATGCGTTTGATCAGCCTACCTGTATCCATGATTATGATTCTAATTCAACATTTTCACCCACATACAAACATTTGCCTCCATTCGTCAGCGATATTTTTTTGTACAGTTAGTAAGTGGCAGGGCATCTGACTTTTTCTGTTCACAAATTCAGGCAGAATGTTTGTGGTTTGAGTTATTTAACCCTTTGTGTGTGTATGCAGAAGGAGAAAATGTACTAGATGTAAATAGGTGGTTAAATGTGTGTGCAGACGTATGAGAAGCCTCGCTGTAACACCATGGAGAAGCACGTAGAACAGGGCTGTGACATCACCTCCATACAATCGCCACAGGACAGTCTGTTCCTGGAGAAGGTAGGAAGATGTTTTTGGTGTACGGGTTTTATCTTGTGTTGACCAGGGAGAGTCAGTCACTTTGCTTTATAAATTATATGTTTTGTCCTGTGGATCATTAGGTTTTATAAAGAGCTGATAAGTTGTTTTGGCTCTACTCTTATCTCCTTTGGTAGATATCCTCTGAGGTCTATATGGCAGGTTTTCTGGTATTTGTTTTGGCATGTCCCACTTTACTGGCGATCGGTCCACTTCCGTCAGTCTACATTCGCTGAGCGACAATAACTCGCCTTTTGGTCAATTTTCATAATTTTGAAGTGATATTTCGTCTTCAAACCTTGTCGGCAGTTTTATATACGCTCACGAACGACAAAGAGCTCGCGATCGGGAAGTATCACAGTGAGAAACGTTTATAAACATATCATAATGGGAAGAGGGCGACTACGGTTTTGGAGGAAAACAGAAGCATTCGCTCGATAGAGACTGACACTAAAAAACTCCAAAATACCTAAAAGATTTGCAAACCTTTCGCAAATCACTCGACAACGCTGTTTGCACATGGAACGCGCTCTCTTAAAACATCGGCAATGACGCCATATCCGGAAAACATGACCGAAAAACGTTTGTCAAAAATAGATGTCGCTCGTAGAATTTGTAGTCTGATGCCGAGGTGAGTGAGCAATACTAATCAAAAAGGAAACCAAAACGGGGTTTAAGGCAATAATTCTACTTGAATCTTTTAGTTTTACAATTAAATTACACCTGAAAGCAACAACCGGAAAGCTAGAAACTCTCAGTCCTTTTGTTTACAGGCGATCTCGATCGATCGCTTTGAAGACCGACACACGTTTCGAACACGTGGGTGCTGAAAATAGGTCTAGTAGGTTAACAATCGTGTTATAACAGTGTGCTAAAGCCCGCAAAACCTTTGTCGAGGAGGTTGACGTTGAAATGAATTAAGTGAAACAGAAACATGAGTGTTCAGGAGTATGCCGTGGTAAAATTAATCACACGCTTTAGCTGCGGGAGAGTCTGTCGGTCTACATTCTTTCTGAGCGGGATTGTAAAAACACGATTTAAAATTATAAAATTAACACAATTCTTTCTTTATTGATTTATTTGTTAGTTCAAGTCACAATACATCACATATTCACGACAAACACACACAACTGTTCATGTGATGCATGCATTCTTCGTCAGAAAATTGAAGTGTAGTTTTTGCAAAATACCAGAAAACCTGTCATATCGCAGTTCTGGAGACAGATTGACCATGATATTTCAATGTCGGTGTCAGAATAGCTTGGCGCCTGGAGGCACCAAGCTATTCTGACACCAACCTTGAAATTTGAAATGTCATGGACGATACACTTTCTGTCGTAATCTTTCAGGGCTTTATGGGTTAAAATACAGTGGAGTCCAGTTAACACAAACTCGCTTAACACAAATTTCCGGTTAACACGAACCGTTTTTGCATTCCCGGCCGATGGCCTTCTTATTCTGTATTAAAATTTCACTGATAACACCAAATGCTTAACACGAAATTTCGCTTAACACGAAGCTGTTTTCAGTTCCCAACTAGAGCATTTTCACTATTATTCACCTGTTTAACATGAACACAAATTCCAGTCTCAAACACCGAAAACCAATTCATGAAAGGGGCACTGCACGTGTCATTCTCGTGCTATAGTACACATGACATGGATCAGAACGAACTCTAGCCTGTGATTGGCTGAATAGCCTTCAGTTGTTGTAATCCGTCTTCTCATTGGCTAGAGTTTCCGAACTGTATTCATGCATCATTCGTGTACCAACACAACCCAACACTCCCTTACTTCAGTTAACCACCGATCATGGCTACCCCCTAGGTAAAACAGAAGTCGATTATGATTGAAGTGAAAAAAACAAGATTAATGAGATCCACGATTGTCTCTCTACATGGGATGTCAATAACGCAAGACAGACTTCGATCATGGCGTTTTTTAAATGACTTTGACCGTGTTGCTTTTACCGATGCGAGATTGTACTTCAGCCTGTGTTGCTTTTACTTTACTATGGATTTTACCTGATGGATTTTACATTAAATATGTGAGCTGTACATGTCTCCTTGTGTTTTCCTAGCGAGCTGACGGTAAGGTAAACATATTTAGTACAATAATGTGCACTTTTAACCTCGTACTCATTCATGCACGCATCTCTTACACACTTTTTCCTTGCCGGGAGGGCCGTGATCAATTTTGAGGCCATATTGGTTAACACGAAATACGTTTAACACGAAGTGATTTTCCGTGTCCCCAGAAATTCGTGTTAAGCGGACTCCACTGTATCAAGGTTGATCTGTTTGCTGAATTGGTATGTTGTTTTCAGAGGACAGCTGCTATCTTTGGGAATTTCAGTCTTGGAGTTTAATATGTCCATTTTGTTCCTAAGAGAAAGATTAATTTTTAAATCACATGTACAAGTCTCAAAAGTTTGAACAGCTATGAACTGGCGGGAAAGCTATGCGCATGACCGGATGGGGAGACAGGGGAGGCCACCCGGAGTCCTTGGTAACGACTTTCTCAGTGGCCTTCCAGGTTGCGTAGTGTACACAACGGAAGCTTAGGCTGAAATTGGGTAGGCTAAATATCCCTTGCTATCAGTAATGCCATCGGTAAGTATTTTTCGAAAAAATACATTTTAGAGAAAAATATGTTTGGTAACTACCTTATAGCTATCATGATAATCCATCTCATGCAACATTATAAATGACACTAAAAGTGACAGGTGTTGACACTGTACAGAGTATGCTGTCAGTATACTAACAGTTTTCTGCTGAGGTTCTAATAGAATCATGAAAAAAATTAAAGTTCTGTAGACCATATATTTTGAGAAAAGACATCGGTACATTCCAGAATGTCGTGACATTTTGTGTACATGTCTATAATACACATAACACAGTCTACAGACCTTTGATATTGACTTTTGGGGACAGAACTTCTAATTTAGTATCAGTGATCATTTGAATATTTGTGTGTTTCAGAACGTAAATGTTCAAGATGGAGATCTACCAGAGAATGCTGTACAGATTCAGCCTCAACATGTCAGAATCAAGATCCGTCCAAGTATCTTTCTCTCTTTTTCCTTTATGTAAATTGTGATAAATTGTGCATGTTCCCCCTTATGCTTACCTCTGTTGGTATTGTATGTAAAACAGTACTAGGGGGTTAATCACACCAACATAACTGTGTGGAGTGCTTTGTTGAAGTATGCATAAGGAGACAAATGCTGATGGTACTAAATGGTTTACATAAGATTTTTGGGGGATACATATGACATTTTGGGTACATAATTATGACAATGTGCTGTTGTAACAGTATTTTCAGTTTATCTTTTAAGTAGCAACACAAAATTAAATGTTGCAGTTTTTCAATCTATGTGTTGTGTTGTCTTTTGTAAAGTAGAAATTTTTATGTGGAACGAAAGGAACATAAATAGAGACAGGTTGTTGGACTGCACTCATAAGGGCAGCAATCTAATCACTAGTGTAATACCTTTATGCTTTTGAAATATTATAGTCCATTTATTCCCAACTCTTTGGCTGTCGGAAGCACATTTTGTCGCAATGATTCCTGCAGGAATTATCGCAATGAAAAGCACTGTCAACAGCCAAAAGGGTTAATGGTAAGGTGGGTTAATGTGTGTTTATTTCATCAAAAACATTACCGATGACATGACAAATGGGAGTGTCTACTACGTGCTCAAATTCTAGCCTACGAACCCGTTGTGTGCACACACAACCCGGGAGGCACTCGGGGAACCCTCCAGAGGGGCCAAGAGTTGTCTCCCGGACCTGCCTATCCGGTTCCGAGTCACCTGACTCGCCAGTCAGCTACGTAGGCTCACGACCTTCGGACGTGTTCTAGCCTCGCGCTCCCTTCGACCGGTCGGTCTTGGTGCTCGAGTTCACCGTGACTTTGGCTTCGCCTGTTGCTTCGCTTCTGCTTCGCTTCTTGCTTCGCTGCAGCTTCGCTTGCGCTTCTTCGCTTGGCGTCCTCCTTGGTTGGCTTCGCTTGGCGGACCTGCTGCTTCCCGCCATTTCGCCGGTGGCGACATGGACGTCTCTTCTCCCGCTACGCTTCGGCAGAGAGGTAGGATAGTTAGTTGGGCCCGGAGCCGGTCCCCGGGCGGGGTACCGGCCTGTGCCTTTGGACTCTACCTTGTTCGGGTTGTGTGGGTTTTGTTGAGCGGGGACTCTTAGCTCGGCGGGGCCCTGGTGCCCTCGCCTTTCCCCTTTGGGGTGAAATTACTGGCTTCCCCTGGTAGCCTTCGGGGAGCATTGTTTAAACCAGCTGCGGCGCGTGGCTCATGTTGCATCTCCGGCCTGGCTGGGGTATGCTTGTTTCGAGAGCGCACTCTTAGCTTAGAGCGCTACAGCATTATTGCCGGGGGACACGGCCTTTCGTCCCTATTGTCGTTTGGCCCGCCGTGTGATGGCCTTAGTCCCCTGCGCGACGTTGAACCCAAATAACTAAACTAAACTAAACCTATTGTCGTTTGGCGCACATTCCTCTCCAGCCTGGCTGGGGTAGGCTTTGTTCTAAAGACGCAAGCTTAGCTTCGGGCGCTATAGCAGTATAGCCTGGGGGCACAGCCCGTTTGTCCATATCGTTCGATACGGTTCCCCTTGGTAGGACGAGCCCTGTTGGTCTCGACCACGTACCGGCACGTTGTTTGTTTGGTGTGTTGCAGTGCCCTCCTGATGACCTGCACGCGGTGTGGAGGTTTCCAGTGGCCCTCGGATACGCACAAGGTCTGCCTGCCGTGTGTCGGCTGTACATCTGAGCGTTCTTGTGACGTTTGCGCCGTCTGGCCGGAGCTCCGCTGGGTCCAACTTTGGAGCTTCTACCGACGTGAACGCCCGACACCTGTGCCTGTTGCAAGACCTGCGGAAGTGCCGGCTGTCATCTCAGACACACCGACCGCTCTTGCCCCCGATGGCCCCAGTCTGGAAAGATCTCCACAGCGGACACAGCAAGGTAGTGTGCGGAGTCGGGAGTTCGAGGCGCGGGTTCCCAGGAGGGATCGCGCTTGGACCAAGCCTTACGACAGGCAGAGAACCCATCTCGACACAGAGGTCAGTTCGGAGAGACGTGCCTCGCGCCGTCCATGGTCAACCGGTCCCCACTCGTCTCCTAGGAAGGCCTTGGATCCCCCTCGGCCGCTGCGAGCCCGCCTCGCCACAGAGTCCAGCTCGCGGAGACATTCGCGCACACTCACCACACCTCTACCTGTGTCCAGTTCCTCCTTGCGATCAAAGTCTGACCACCACTCTCGCGCTCCTTCGTGTGAGCGTCGTAAAGTTCGGGATTCTTCTCGTCATCTGGACCATGGACCTTCGCGCTCTACCTCTTCGCGGCGTTCGTCCCACGTTCCCCGCCGTCTGCCTCGTCCCGCCCGTTCCCCTTCCCCTCGCCCAGCCTCTTTCCTTCCTCCTCGTTCCCGAGGATCACGGTCTCCAGCTCGTAGTCGCTCGTCTGGTCGCCGCCGCCGTTCCCGCTCCTCTAGTGCGTCGCGTCGCCGTCGCGGACGTCGCTCTCCCCTGCGTGCTTCGGCGCCTTATGGCTCCCCTCGTCCTCGTCGAGCTGATCGCTCTCGGAGTCACGGTCGCCGTCCCTCTTCGACGGCTCTCGGCGGCGTGGACGACGATTCGTTGAGTCTTCTCCCTGATGATTCCATCTCAGTTCTCCTCGGAGGTCTCAGCCGCTCTCCTTCACCGCTCTCTCCTTCGGATGCGTCGACAGCCCACGGGTTACCGGCCTCCTCCCGCACAGAGGTTCTTCTGGCCCTCGACGAGGTCGCTCGCCTCATCTCCGCCACGCTTCCGGCAGCGGACTGCCCTCCATCCCCCCCCCTGAAGAGGAAGCCTTCTGCCTTCGTCGACGCGGGTAGACAGGTAAAGAAGTTCAAGACTCTCCCTCAGCCCCCCTCCTTTCGTGAGCTTCGGGATGTGTTCTCGGCCCACCTGTTGTCTGACTCAAGGGACAGTAATTTCTTCTCGGACCACAGATGGCCTCCGGACCTCGATATGTACTTCCGCCAGCAGTGGTACGCCGGCCATTCCCAGGCCTTCCTCTGCCCTCTCCCTCCGGTGGATCCAGCCGCCGTGGTTCAGGCGGGTGGGGCCTCTGCACTCAGACGCGCGCTACCCGCGGGTTTGGACAAGACGGCTTCGCTTGTCAGGAATTCCTTGGCCTGCGCCGGCTTCATGGAGCTCCTTACGCAAGCCTTCCTCCGGCGCGTGGAAGACTCGTGGCACCCGTCCCTGACCCCCCTTCTTGGCGACCTCCTCGTCCTCGCTGAAGCGGCCAGCCGCGCCGCGTATCACTCTTCGGTCAACGCTATGGCTGCAGCCGCCAATTGTGATTTACTCCGCCGCGACGCTGTCCTGCAGGCCTGCCGGGGAATGCCTGCCGACCTGAAGACCAAGCTGCGTCGGGCCCCCCTCGGGGGACCCCTTCTCTTTGGTGACACCTGGCAAGCCGTCAAGGATTCCAATGCGGACAGGTGGCCTCCCAAGTCTGTTCCTCGGCGCTTTCAGTCAGCCCGCAAGGCCGTGGGTCGCCCCCTGCGGATCTCCAGACCCGTCGCCCCGACCTCAACAACCCAGCTGCAGTCCCTGCGTCGCCGTCGCCCCGCCTTCGGTCGCCCCGGCCAAGCTAACGCCCCCGCCCCTGCTTGGCCCCGTCCCGCCCGTCGCCCTGGGCGCGGGCGGGCTCAGTGACTCCTCCCCTCCTCCGCCTCCGCCGGCCGTCTCGGGTCCTCCAGTCGGCGGCAGGCTCGCCCTCTTCAGCGACGAGTGGCGATTACTGATTCCAGAAGACCCGTGGATTTTAGACACTGTTTCCGGCGGCCTACGGATCTCCTTTCGTTCCCCTCCTCCTCTGCGTACGACTCCGCTGTGGACCGAGATCCCCGCAGACCCGCTCAAGGAGTGCGCCCTACGGGGGGAAGTCGACTCTCTCTTGAGGAAGGATGCCACAGAGGTTGTGCGCCGCGCAGACTCGCTGGGATTTTACAGCAGACTTTTTGTCGTCCCCAAGCCCGGCGGCAAGTGGCGCCCAGTGATCGACCTCTCAGCCCTAAATCGCTTCATCATGGCTCCTTCCTTCCACATGGAGACGGCCCGAGCCCTGCGTACCGCGGTGCGACCCATGGATTACGCCGTCAGCCTGGATCTCTCCGATGCTTACCTACACGTACCCATACATCCGGCCGCCCAGAGGTATCTGCGCTTCGCGTTCGATGGAACCGTTTACCAGTTTCGAGCCCTACCCTTCGGCCTCAACCTCAGCCCCTGGGTTTTCACCCGCTTGATGGATGCAGTTATGGCCAAGGCACGGCAGTCGTCTCTCAGCCCTATGTCCAACTACCTCGACGATCTCTTCCTGAGAAACCACGTCGAGTCCGTCTTGGAAGAGGACAGGGATACTCTGATGCGTCTGCTGTCGCGACTGGGGTTCCTCCTCAACGTCGGGAAGTCAGATCTCACGCCCTCGCGCCGCTTCATTCATCTCGGAATGGATTTTGCCACCGATCTCAACGTTGTTCGCCTCCCGGATCCCCGGATTCGGAAGTTGGCCACCTTCGCCAACCAGCTAGCTCAGCAGGAAGCAGCTCCCGCCCGAGTTTGGCTTCAACTCCTCGGACTGATCAACGCAGCGGCGGACCTTCTCCCCCTGGGTCGCCTCTACGCCCGCCCCCTTCAGCTGCACCTCCTGCTTCTCTGGAGACCCTCTTCTGGCGACCTTGCCCACCTGGTCCCGGTTTCCCCCCTGGTTCGCCCTCACCTTCTACGCTGGACCGACACGGCTTGGTTGGCTTCGGGAGTCCCTTTGTCCTCCCCTCCCCCGCACCTCTCCCTGTGTGTCGACGCGAGCCTCTCGGGGTGGGGAGCCCACCTGCTTCCTCAATTCTCCTCGGCTTCCGGCCTCTGGCCCCCGGAGTTTGCGGACAAGCACAGCAATTGGTTAGAGCTGCAGGCAGTCTGGCAAGCCCTCTTCGTTTGGGAGAACCAGCTCAGGAACCAACGGCTTCTCGTCCTCTCCGACAACTCGACGGTGGTGGCCTACATCCAGAGACAGGGGGGCACCCGATCTCCCGACCTCTGTATGCTCCTCTTCCGTTTGATGCGCTGGGCCGAGGAACGCGACATTACACTCCTCGCACGACACATTCCGGGCCACTTGAATGTGTTGGCGGACTCGCTCTCTCGCCGCGGCCAGTTGCTCCACACAGAATGGACGTTGCGCCCCGGACATCTTCCAGATGATCTGCGCCCGTTGGGAGACTCCCTTAATCGACCTCTTTGCTACGAGGTGGAATCGCCAGCTTCCCCTCTTCGTCTCCCCGATTCCAGACCCGCTGGCCTGGGCAGTCGATGCCCTCTCGATTCCTTGGGACGGCCTCATCGCTTACGCGTACCCCCCAACAGTCCTCATTCCCAAGGTCCTCCACAAACTTCGAGGGAGCAACGCAGTCCTGCTTCTGGTCGCCCCGCTGGCTTGGACCCGGTCCTGGACCACCGACTTACTCAACCTCGCCACCTCTCCTCCCCTGCGCCTTCCCACGCCCCGTTCCATGCTCAAGCAGCCCAGGCAGGCTCTCTTCCACCCTTGTCCCGAACGCCTGTCTCTTCACGCCTGGAGGTTGTGCAGCGCGCCCTCACCGCTCGAGGCTTCTCTGGTGCAGCAGTGGAGGCAATCGCTGCAGCCCGCAAGCCTTCCACCCGGCGTGTTTACGAAGGGAAGTGGCGCGTCTTGTGTGCCTGGTGCGACGCCCGTCGCCTCCTACCCACCGGCCTGACTAACCCACAGCTAGCGGACTTTCTCCTATGGCTCTTCGAGGTCCAAGGTTTGGCGCCCATCACCATCAGGGGATACTTATCCATGGTCGCCGACACGTACCGTCATCTCGGCCTTCCAGACCCCGGCGCCTGTAAGGACCTTTCCGACCTCATGTCCAGCTTCAGCCTCCAACGTCCGACTCAGCGTTCTCTCATTCCTCGCTGGGACCTACCTTGGGTCCTGACGTGGCTGAATTCTTCCCAGTTCGAGCCACTCGCTCTAGCCCCTCTGGCAAATGTGACACGCAAGACCTGCTTCCTTCTAGCCTTGGCCACCGCGTCCAGAGTTAGTGAGCTACACGCTCTTTCTACCCGCCCAGACTGCCTCCAGTTCAGGGCAGATCGCTCCGTGCAGCTCTTAACGGACCCCAGCTTTATTGCCAAAACAAGGTCGCCCCTAACTGCTCCACAGATCATCACCTTGCGGCCCCTGGGAGGGCCTGCCTGCTCTCCGGAGACTCGGCGACAGGATCCCGTGCGTGCCCTACGCATCTACCTGCGCCGTACCAAAGTTACCCGTAGAGGGCGCTCCCGCCTCTTCCTGCCCATACGCCAGGGCAAGACTGATATTACAGCCCAGACGATCTCCTCCTGGCTGCGCTGGGTAATACGATCGGCATACATGGATCTCTCCCCACGCGTAGCGCAGAGACTGAAGATCCGCGCACACGAAGTACGCGCCATGGCCACGAGCGTCGCATTCGATCGGAACTGCGCTGTCAAGGACATCGTGGCCGCGGTGGGCTGGCGAGCAGAATCTACCTTCGCTCGTTTCTACCTTCGGGATCTGGCGGGACAGCGAGACAACCTCGCCTTGTTGGGGGACCTCACGGTGGCACAGCACTCCCTCCCGGCGCAGCAGGCGCCGTAGGTACGCACCTAGCTCGTTACCTGGGAATTAGCAATGGGAGGACGGTCTTGGTCTCCGGTAGTACCGGGGCGGCACCCTCCTCCTATTCGTGATTCTCCCATTTGTCATGTCATCGGTAATGTTTTTGATGAAATAAATGCATTTTTCTTTAAAAGGTATTTTTTCGAAAAATACTTACCGATGACATGACACGGAGGACCCTCCCACCTGCCCCGCTTGCCGCTGGTGAGCCTAGTATCTGACTGGCGAGTCAGGTGACTCGGAACCGGATAGGCAGGTCCGGGAGACAACTCTTGGCCCCTCTGGAGGGTTCCCCGAGTGCCTCCCGGGTTGTGTGTGCACACAACGGGTTCGTAGGCTAGAATTTGAGCACGTAGTAGACACTCCCATTTGTCATGTCATCGGTAAGTATTTTTCGAAAAAATACCTTTTAAAGAAAAATGCATTTTTCACTTAACTGATCCGTTGATTGATCCGTGAACTGGTTGCTTGTTTTGTGTGCAGACAAACCCGTGCGTGTGCCCATCACGTTCCGTCAGGCAGAGAACTACCCTGTGGACCTTTACTACCTTATGGATCTCTCTAACTCCATGGAGGATGACAAAACCAAATTGGCTGAACTTGGCAACCTTATCGGTACAGAATTTTGTCTGATGATTAGGCAGCAGTCCACAGGCAACTGATCATCGTTTTTTATCAGCAACTAACCGGAAGTGCTTTGTTAAAACAATGCAAATAACATTCAGAATCACAGACTTAGATCAGAAAACGGTCAAACACTGACAGAGATGCTGTTGCAGTGTGCTACAGCTGAAATACATTTTCATGTTTTATCCCCAGTGTTACCAAATGTCAACATAACTGAAACGATTTTAGCCCCAAGGTCCCATTTCTCAAATTTTGGAGGTGTTGCCTAATGACTGTACCAGTTGCAGGAGATGGATTGACCATGATAATTCAAGGGTAGTGCCAGATTAGCTTGGTGCCTGCAGGTGCCAAGCTAATCTGGCACCACCCTTGAATTCTCATGGTCAATCCATCTGCTGCTGTAGGGACTTGGGGCTAAACGGGTTAACAGAAGTAACCTCCATGTGACTGTTACCATTACACATAATTTCGCCCATTGTGAACTTTTTCTCGACCATTCAAGATATTTCATGTGTGCTTGTGTACCATTTTCATTGTCTGTTTTCAGCTGAGAGAATGTCTGCAATCACAAAGAACTTTCGCCTGGGATTTGGTTCCTTTGTGGATAAAGTGGTGATGCCTTACGTCAGCACTGTTCCCAGAAAGTAAGTACCTTGTGTATATCAGTACTGCTGTACAGGTGTTGCTCAGTGATAGTCTTGTTAGCTGTGTGTGATTGTATAGCAGTTACTATGATTTGCAAAAGAAGAATAAGAATAAGAGTACTTTATTATCTCAAAAAGAGAAAATTCGTTTCACCACCTCAGGTGCAAATCACAATCTCACACACTCACACAACAGTTTTCAAACAAATGGACAATGGCTCGGGATGGGTGAAGCCCGTCGCCAAGGCGTCTAATGGCCGGCGCCAACGGCCCCAACCCGACCTGAACCTCCCTAACACGAGCAAACTAAAGACGGCCCTATCTTAGTATCTCTGTAACACATAATATAATGTTTTTAAACTTTCTGCTTGGCTGAGACTAGTTGCACAAATAACAAAAAAAAAGACGAATACTTTCACAGTTGCTACCTGGGGGCGGCCGTCGCCATAAGAACAGCGCTGGCTATTAGACAGTCGCTCCGGCATAAACAGTCACCACCTTAATTATACTGAACTTAACTAGTATATAACTTCATAGTCATTTTTAAAGCAATAGTAGTAGAACTACATCATTAACGTGAAAGCAGTCCAAAATGGTTTTTAAAGAGTACACACGCTGTTGATAGAAACACAGTCACTGCATCTGGGAGGTGTCTGTCATCACATCATTCGGCTGGAATGTGGGGCCTGAAGCTTGCTGGTACTCGCTTCATTGAATGCACTAGCGCAGGCAGTGATGTTGAGCCTGGCGTGGGAAGAGCCACTCCTGAGATGATGAAAGGGGAGGAAAGCACGTTGGTTGTTTGTTTCTTCAAAAACATTACCGATGACATGACTTTATGGAAGTGTCTACTACTTACTCAATTCTACTAAGAACCCGTTGTGTTGTTACACAACCCGGGAGGCACTCGGGGAACCCCGAGGGGGGCCGAGAGTTGTCTCCCGTTACTGCCCATCCGGTTCCGAGTCACGGTGTGACTAATCAGTCAGTCTACTTAGGCTCGCGCTGTTCAGACGTGTTGCTCTAGCCTACGGACTTTGGGAGTTTCGACCGGTTCGCCGGTCTTCCGGACTTGGTTTCTTCACTTGGCTTCTACTTCGTCGGCCCTGCCTGTGCCACGGCGTGGCTCTGTCGTCCCCTCTTCGTTGGCTGCTGCCCTCTTCAGCCTCTGGAGTGCCTGGGCTGCGCGGTGAGCTTCGCCGGGACTTAGCCCGGTCGTGCCATGGGTGTTTGGACCTTCTCCCCTGTTCCCACTCCGGCGGAAAGGATCTGGTAGCTGGGTTGGCCCTCGGCCGGTTCCTGGGCTGGGCACTGGTTGGAGCAGGCACGAAGACAGTCTTCATCTTCGCTGTAGTTTACGCGCCAAATTCGCAACTCTTAGCTTGGCGGGGCCCCTCGCGCCCGCGCCCACTCACCTTCGGTTGTTTGGTGTGGTATTATTGGCGCTTACCTGATGACTTGTACTTGGTATGACTTGGAGAATTGTTATGCGTCCGTGGCTTGATTAGCGTGGCACCCTGTCGCCTTTGCGTTGATGGGTCTGGCGGGGTCGGACGCTTGCTTCTTCCTGCGTGTCATGGAATGCTTGTTTTGTTGTGCATAATGTGTCGTCTGCTCGCCTTCGCTTCGCGGGGCCCTCGTGCCCCCGCCCTGTCGCCATTACGTGGTAATGTTACGGGGCCAGACGCTTGCTTCATGCCTGTACTGGTCGTCACATGCTTGAGTTTTTGTACATTATGCGTCATATGCTCACCGTGGCTTGGCGGGGCCTCACGTGCCCGCGCCCGGTCGCCATTATGTTGACGATGTTACCGTACCTGACGCTTGCTTCATGCTTGTACCTGTTGTGACAATCTGACATGCTTGAGTTTTGTTGTGCATGATGTGTCTATGCTTACCTTAGCTTGGCGGGCACTTTGCTTTCCAGTCCTAGGGTGACTGCCACGCGTGTGAAACGCAGGGAGGTACCCAGCGGAGTGAGGTACATGCTGGGAACACGGGTACGGCGCATTTTTGATCTTTCAGGTGGTTACCCTTGGGCAAGATGGACAAACAGAGACGTTAGCCGTGACTTCTCTTCATTCACAGACGGTAGGTTGCAAAGGCAGCGTGCTTGTCTTAGCTTCGCCGGGCCCCTTGGGCCCGCGCCCGCTAGCTTACGGGGGTGAATTTGCAGGCCCCGACGCTTACTGTCTGGCTTGTACCTTGCTGTTGTGCCTTTTCTGTTGCGAAGGCTAGCCTTCCCAGGGCGGGGTCCCTCCGGCCCTCGCCCGCGGGCCTTCAAGTGTGTTGTGTGTTGCAGTGACCTGTTGCTGTCCTGTACGCTAGGCGGAGGGCTCCAGAGGCCATCAGTTACCAGAGGTCTGTCTCCTGCACCGGATGCGCCTCCGACCACGCTTGCGACACCTACTCCACCTGACCTGAGCTACGCTGTTAGCAGTTATGGAGTGTCCAGACGCGAGCGACCGGCTCCTGTGTGTGATCTGATTCCAGTTGAGGCGACATTCCCGGGCTCTGTGTACTACCGCACGAGAGCGCGCTACCGCTCGAGACAGCGACAACCTTTGAAGAGGACCCCACGCCGGATGCAGAAACCTAGTGTTCGGAGTGGGTTTTGATCGATGCGGCAGCCTCCAGGAGGGAGCGTGCCCGGACAGAGCCTTCTGACAGGCGGAGAACACACCTCGCTAAAAGAGCTCAGTTTGGAGAGACACGCCTCGCGCTGTCCCATGTCCACTGCCGATCCCCGTTCGTCTCCGAGTAGGCCGCTGGCCCCTACGCGGGGTCACTTCGCCAGCAGAGAGCCCACCTCGCTATAGAGCTCGGCGCGGTGAGACATTACGCACGCATCCGAGACCTTCGCGCAGCACGGAACCCTCGCTCTGCTCAAGATGTGCGCGGCAGTCCGCTCAACCGGCCGACGACTTAGCGCAGGAGTCTCGCGCTCAGAGCAGGACTGCTGTCGCCGTGATCGCTTCCTGGGGTCGGCAGGAAGCGTGAGTCCGGCTGCCATTTGCTGCAGGCGCCCTGTTCATGACCTGCAGGCAAGGCGGAGGTGCCACTAGCCGTCCCACAACCACAAGGTCTGTCTCCCCTGCGCCGGATGTGCCGCCAACCACACTTGCGGCGTCTGCTCCACCTGGCCCGCACTGCGCTGGTCACAGCTACGCAGTTTCTTCAGACGCGAGCGGCCGACACCTGTGTGTGCTTCGAGACCGGTCAAGACGCCATACACCGCGCCCGGTGTGCCGACCGCTCGAGACCACGACGTCCTTGTGGAGAGTACGCCACGCCGGACGCAACAGGCTAGTGCACAGAGTGGGTTGATCAAGGCGGCCGCTTCCAGGAGGGAGCGCGCCCGGACAAGCCTTCTGACAGGCAGAGAACCCGCCTCGCCAAAGAGCCCGGTTCAGAGAGACGCACCGCGCGCCGTCCCATGTCCTCTTCCGATCCCCACTCGTCTCCATGGAAGCTCGCTGGCTCCTACGTGGAGTCACCTCGCCCGCAGAGAGCCCACCTCGCCACAGAGCTCGGCTCGGAGAGACATTCGCGCACTCGGCCATCGTCGCAGCGCGGCACGGATTCCACCCGCCGCTCAAGATCTGCCTGTCTCTCTCGCTCCCTGCTGCCAGGGTAGGAAGGACCACTCTTCGCTTCGCCTTTGGACTCCTTGCTTGCCCTGAACGAAGTGCCCTGCGCATCGTCACCACGCTTCCCGCGGTGGACTGCCCGCCGTCTCCCCCTCACTCATGGTGGACGCTGGAGACAGCTGGGAGTTCCTGTCCCGGCCACGGCTTCCGGCCTTCGTGACCTGCGCGACGCTGCTCGGCGCTCCTCCTGTCGGGTTCCCGGGACTCCTTATGCTTCGCCGTCCATAGATGTCCGCCCGGTTCGGCTTGCCTTCGTCAGGACTGGTCCTCGGGACTCTCCCAGGCGTGCCTCTGCCCCCTGCCTGCTGTGGACCCGCCCCTGCTCTGTGGTTGGAATAGGTGACCTCACGTGTCCGTAACACCCTAGACTGCGTGGGATTCTGGAGCTCCTGACCCAAGCCTTCGTCCGTCGCTTCGAGGACTCCTGGCTCCCCTTCTTAACGATCTTCTGCGGATTGCACCCCGGTGATGTTGGACTCTCCCGCGCCTTGCTTCCCTCGGCGACCCTGCTCTTCGGTGCGTTCGAGCAGACTGGAGGATACATCTAGGACCTTGGGCTTCGCAAGACACCTCCTCTTCGCTCCCGCCGCCGCTAGGCCGTGGTTCTCGCCGTGTGGTCTTCGGCTCCGCCTTCGGCTTTGGACTACACGTTCAGCCTGGACTTCCGACCCTTATCTCCAGGTCCCCGTGCGCTCGGCCTCCAGGGAGTTCTCCGGTGCACCTGCGACAGAGTAGTTACCAGTTCAGGCGCTGCCGCTCTTCTCGTCATCTGCCCTTGGGTCCTCGCCGCTTCGTGGACGCAGTGGTACCTAGGCGCAGCCCCCGTCTCCCTGGCGTCCATCTTCCTCGACGACCTCCTCCTGCGCACCTTGGACGCGACCGGACTTCGGACAGTGATGCCCTGATACGGCTGTTCTCGCGGTTGGGGTGACTGGTCACCAGAGGTAAGTTAGTCCTCACCCCCTCTCGTCGCTTCGTCAAACTCGGCTTGGAGTTCGCCTTCGACCTCAACAGTGTGCGTTGCTGGGGCCACGGATCCTAGGTTGGCCGGCTAGCCGGCCATGTAGCCCAGCAGGTGCAGCCTCCGCCAGAGTCTGGCTTCAGCTCCTTGGTTGAACATTGCGGCGGCGGATCTACTCCCCCTCGGTTGTCTATACGCCCGGCCGCTACAGCTGCACCTCCGGCTTCTATGGCATCCCTCCTCAGGTGGTCTGTCCACCATCGTACCCGTGGCACCGTTGATTCGCCCCCACCTCCTGCGCTGGACGGACACGTCGTGGCTTGCTTCGGGAGTCCCCCTGACCGCTCCGCCTCCTCTACTCTCTGTGTGTCGATGCAAGTCTTGCTGGGTGGGGAGCCTACCTGCTACCGCGGTTCCTCACGACGTCTGGCCCCTGGCTGCCGGAGTACGCTGGCAAGCACATCCATGGGTTGGAGCTGCAAGCTGTCTGGCAAGCCCACATCGCGTGGGAGGAACAACTCAGTCACCAGGAACTGCTCGTCCTCTCCGACAACGCAACAGTGGTGGCGTACTTCCAGTAACACGGCGGGATGCTCTCACCCGACCTATGCAGGCTCCTCTACCGTCTGTTGCGCTGGTGCGAGGACCGCAACTTTCCCTCCGTGCTCGATACTTCCCCGGCCGACAGTATGTCTTGGCCGACTCACTCTCCCGGCGCGGCCAGTTGCTACACACGGAGTGGACCTTGCGCCAGGACGCCTTCGGATGATCTGCGCGCGATGGGAGACGCCTTGGTCGACCTGTTCGCCACGAGGTGGAATCACCAGCTTCCCCCTACTGGGCAGTCTTCGCACTATCCATTCCGTGGCACCGACTCATCGCGTACGCGTACCCCCCGACAGTCCTCGCCCCCATTTCCTCCTCAAGCTTCGGGGATGCATTGCGGGCGTCCTCTGGTGGCCCCGTTCGCTTGGAACCGGTTCTGGACCACCGACCTTCTCAGCCTCCCCACAGACCCCCCACTGCTGCTTCCCGCACCCCTCACAGTGCTCAAGCAGCCGCGACAGTCGCTGTTCCACCCATGCCCGGAGCGCCTACTCCTTCATGCTTGGAGATTGTGCGGCGGGCCCCCGCCGCTGGAGGCTTCTCGAGTGCAGCAGTGGAAGCTATCGTACAGCCCGCAAACCCTCGACATGACGCGTCTACGAGGGAAGATAGTGAGTACTGTGCTCCTGGGCGGTGTCCTTCGCCGCATCCCCACCGACCTAACTACCCCCAGCTCGCGGACTTCTTCCTCTGGCTCTTCGGAGACCAAGGATGGCCTGTTGCGGACATGACTCTTCCGACATGCTTACTGGTGGCTCTCGCCTCGGTGGCCTGAGTTAGCGAGCTATACAAGCTTCAGCGCGCCCTGCCTGCCTACAGCTTCGAGCGGACCGTTCCATACAGCTCCTTACGGTTCCTGCCTTCTTTGCCATGACCGCGCCACAGGTGATCACCTTACGGCCGCTGAGAGGGACGTACTTCCCCCAGGAGACCAGGCAACAAGATCCTCTGCAAGCCTACACGTGTACCTATGCCGACACAAGCCGTCCGGAGTGGACGCGCACGCCTCTTCTGCCGTTAACCCGGCAGGACTGACGCTACAACCCAGACAATCTCTTCCTGGCTACGCTCAGTCATGCCTACCAGGATCCCTCCCCGAAGGGAGCGAAGAGGTTAAAGATACGTGCACACAAAGTACGCGCCATGGCCACTACGTCGCATTCGACCGGAACTGTGCTGTCATACACATCGTGGCTGCCGTGGGCTGGCGGGCAGAATCTAACTTCGCCTGCTTCTATCTCAAGGATCTGGCAGGCCAGCGAGACTCCTCGCGCTGGTGGGGGGAAATCACTGCAGCGCAACACTCCCTCCTGGTGCCTCGGCGCCGTAAGTATACACCTACCTAGGATCGTCGGGAGTTTGCGGCAGGGAGGACGGCACATTGGGCCCTAAAGGTGTGCTGGGGCGCGGCACCCTCCTCCTGTTCGCAATTCTTCCATAAAGTCATGTCATCGGTAATGTTTTTGAAGAAACAAATTCATTTTTCTCTAAAAGGTATTTTTTTCGAAAAATACTTACCGATGACATGACTCGGACAACCCTCCCACCTGCCCTGCTCGCCGCTGGTGAGCTAAGTATCCTGACTGATTAGTCACACCGTGACTCGGAACTGGATGGGCAGTAACGGGAGACAACTCTCGGCCCCCCTCGGGGTTCCCCGAGTGCCTCCCGGGTTGTGTAACAACACAACGGGTTCTTAGGCTAGAAGTGAGTAAGTAGTAGACTCTTCCATAAAGTCATGTCATCGGTAAGTATTTTTCGAAAAAATATCTTTTAGAGAAAAATGAATATTGCCACAGCATAACGCGCGCTGTTCTTCTGATATCCGCATGGTACAACAAGAATCAGCGTGTATCAACTCCCAGCATCGCACAGGGTAGAAAAATATAATATCCAATTAACAGTCACAGCACATCAAATCGCCAAAAGTCATCAAAAAGAAATATCGGACGTGATGCAGCATTGCAGGGCCTGCCATCGTATATCAAACAAAGGTACACTGTCTGCTAGAATACTGCCGGTTATGACCATTTCTGGCAGAGCGGGCGGCCAGGAGGTGTTGCATGGCCGCCATCTTGTCTAAAACCAGGCATAGATCTACATGAGCACCACACTGGCTCTGGTGTCTTGTGATGATCAGTGCCTTTGAAATCCGTCCATGGGGTCATTAGATGTTGAACTGCGTGTAATGGCTTTTACAACAAAAATTCATTTTTCTCTAAAAGGTATTTTTTTGAAAAATACTTACCGATGACATGACTTTATGGAAATGTCTACTTCTAGCTCAATTTTAGCCTACTTACCCGTTGTGTGCCCACACAACCCGGGAGGCACTCGGGGAACCCCCCCTAGAGGGGCCGAGAGTTGTCTCCCGTTTCCCGCCTTACCAGCTCCGGTCACGAGACCGGCCAGTTTTTTGTGATACTTCGCTCGAAAGCGGCAAGCGGGGCAGGAGGGAGGGTCCTCCGAGTCATGTCATCGGTAAGTATTTTTCGAAAAAATACCTTTTAGAGAAAAATGAATTTGTTTCCTCAAAAACATTACCGATGACATGACTTTATGGAAGAATTGCGATGAGGAGGAGGGTGCCGCGCAACTCTTAATGGTAACAGCGCCGTCCTCCCAGTCGCAACCTCCCGACAATTTTAGCGAAGTGCATACCTACGGCGCCGGTGGCGCCGGGAGGGAGTGTTGCGCCGCGGCGATGTCCCCCACTAGTGCGAGATTCTCTCTTTGGCCTGCCAGGTCCCTGAGGTAGAAGCGGGCGAATACAGATTCAGTCTGCCAGCCCACGGCTGCCACGATGTCCTTGACAGCGCAGTTTCGGTCAAATGCGAGGCTCGTGGCCATGGCTCGTACCTCATGTGCGCGAATGTGCAGCCTCTTCGCTCCCTGCGGGGAGATATCTTGATACGCGGAGCGTATAACCCAGCGGAGCCAGGACGAGATCGTCTGGGCTGTTATGTCATTCCTGCTGGGTCTCAGAGGTAGGAAGAGGCGCGAACGCCCTCTGCGGAAGGCTTTAGATCGTCGCAGATAAACTCTAAGGGCGCGCACGGGATCCTGTTGCCTGGTCTCCTGAGACAGAGGGTTGGTTCTTAGCGGCCGTAAGGTGATAACCTGAGGTGCCGTCCGAGGAGACCTGTTCTTGGCCAGGAAGGCAGGGTCAGTGAGGAGTTGAACAGACCCGTCCGCTCGGAACTGTAGGCAGGTAGGCCGCGCCGAGAGTGCGTGTAGCTCACTCACCCGAGAGGCGGTAGCAAGGGCCAGCAGGAAGCACGTCTTCGTGTCACATCTGCGAAACGGGCCAAAGCTAAGGGTTCAAATCTGTCAGAATTTAACCACGTTAGCACCCAGGGTAGGTCCCAGCGGGGAAGGAGTGAGCGGTGTGTTGGGCGCTGGATGCCGAAGTGACCCATAAGGTCGGCTAAGTCTTTGCAGGCGCCCGGGTCTGGGTGTCCAAGGTGTCGATAAGTGTCAGCGATCATGGACAGGTAACCCCTCACGGTGATGGGGGCCAGGCCTAAGTCTCGAAAGAGCCAGAGGAAGAAGTCCGCCAGCTGAGGATTAGTCAGTTCCGTGGGTGACAGGCCGTGCTCAGTGGGTGACAGGCCGTGCTCAGAGCACCAGGAACACAGGACTCGCCACTTTCCCTCGTAGACTCGGCTGGTGGAAGGTCTGCGGGCCGAAGCGATCGCCTCCACTGCTGCACCCGAGTAGCCTCTAGCTCCGAGGGCTTGCCGCACAACCTCCAGGCGTGAAGGAGGAGCCGCTCCGGGCAGGGGTGGAACAGCGGCTGACGCGGTTGCTTGAGCATGGTGCGTGGGGCGGGAAGCAGCAGGGGCGGGTCCGTGGCGAGGCTGAGAAGGTCGGTGGTCCAGGAGCGGTTCCAGGCGAACGGCGCAACTAACAGCAGGACCGCCGAGCATCCCCGAAGCTTGAGAAGGACTTTGGGTACGAGAACCGTCGGGGGGGAAGGCGTAAGCCACCAGGCCGTCCCAGGGAATGGAGAGTGCATCGACAGCCCAGGCAAGTGGATCGGGAATCGGGGAGACGAAGAGCGGCAGCTGATGGTTCCACCTTGTGGCGAACAAGTCGACCTGGGGAGTCTCCCACCGGGCACAGATCATCCGAAGGATGTTCCTGCCGAAGGGTCCATTCCGTGTGCAGGAGCTGGCCGCGGCGAGCCAGCGAGTCGGCTAAGACATTCAGGTGTCCGGGGATGTGTCGGGCTCGAATGGTAATACCCCGGTCCTCGCACCAACGCATCATCCGGTAGAGGAGCATACAAAGGTCGGGAGAGCGAGTGCCACCTTGTTTCTGGATGTAAGCCACCACAGTCGTGTTGTCCGAGAGGACGAGTAGCTCCTGGTGTCTGAGGAGATCCTCCCAGAACTGCAGGGCTTGCCACACCGCCTGCATCTCCAGCCAGTTGATGTGAGTGTGCGCTAAGTCCGCGGGCCAGGGCCCCGAAGTCGAGAGGAACCGAGGAAGGAGATGAGCGCCCCACCCAGTGAGGCTGGCGTCGACACAAAGCGAGGTCTGGGGAGGAGGGGCGGCCAGGGGAACTCCCGACGCTAGCCAAGAGTGGTCGGTCCACCGACGAAGATGAGGCAGCAGCATCTGGGGCACCGGAACCAACGTCATTAAGTCGCCTGACGACGGGCGCCAATGGAGTAGGAGATGCAGCTGGATCGGCCGGGAGTAGAGACGACCTAGGGGGATAAGGTCCGCTGCGACGTTCAGCAGGCCCAAAAGCTGGAGCCAGACTCTGGCGGGGGCCACGTCCAGTCGTGCTAACTGACCTGCTAGGTCCGCAATCTTCTGGATCCGAGGGGCTGGGAGGCGCACCGTGTTGAGGTCGGTCGCAAATTCCATGCCCAGGTGCACGAAGCGGCGGGACGGAGAGAGATCCGACTTGCCGTCGTTCACTAGGAAGCCCAAGTGTGCCAGAAGCCGTAGCAGCGCATCCCTGTCCGACGCGAGCGAGGTCTCTGACTGGTTGCGTAGGAGGAGGTCGTCTAGGTAATTCGACGTCGGACTGGAGGAGGACTGTCGGGCCTTGGCGACTACGGCGTCCATCAGCCGGGTGAACACCCAGGGCTGAGGTTGAGACCGAACGGGAGCGCGCGAAACTGGTATACCACACCGTCGATCGCAAAGCGGAGGAACTTCCTGGAGGCCTGGTGCATCGGGACATGCAGGTACGCATCTGAAAGGTCCAGGCTGACTGCGAAGTCCAGAGGCTGGACCGCGGCTCTCAGGGCTCGTGCAGTCTCCATCCGGAAGGAGGGGGCCGTAATGTACTTGTTCAGGGCCGAGAGATCGATCACCGGTCTCCATCTCCCTCCAGGCCCAGGCTTCGGAACGACGAACAAGCGGCTGTAGAAGGCTGGGGAGTAGGGGACGCGTACCACCTCCGTGGCGGCTTTCCTCAGGAGGGAGGAGACCTCTCCCCGAAGAGCGGAGGCCTTCAACGGATCGCTGGGGATCTCGGTCCAAAGGGGGGAGCAACGCAAAGGCGGCGGGCTGCGAAAGGCGATCCGGAGGCCGGCCGAGACGGTGTCGCAAATCCAGGGGTCGTCGGGAAAGAGTGTGAGCCAATTTCCGCTGAAAAAGGCTAGCCGCCCACCGACCGGAGACCCCGAAGTGGTCGGTGGGGGCAAGGCTGGGGGGCAGTCAGGTAGCCCGCCCGCGACCCGGTCGCCGGGCGGGACGGGGCCAGGCGGGGACACGGGCCCTGGAGGGCCTAGGACGGCCAAAGGCGGGGGCCTGCTCAGGGGCCGAAGCAGGGGCTGACGCAGCAGCGGGTCTAACCGACCGCGAGGCGCGACCCCTAGCCTGGCGGGAGGACGGAAAGCGGCGGGGAGGAGGAGCACTCACAGGCCAGCGGTCGGGGTTGGAGGCTCAAACGGATGACCAGGTGTCGCCGAAAAGCAGGGGGCCACCCAGCGGAGCACGACGAAGCTGCGCACGCAGGTCAGGTGGTATCCCTCGGCAGGCAAGCAGAAGGGCGTCTCGACGCATCAGGTCACAGTTGGCGGAGGCAGCCATAGCGTTAACGGACGAGTGGTAGGCGGCTCGGTTGGCGACTTCCGCTAAGACGAGTAACTCCCCAAGGAGAGGCGTGATAGAAGGATGCCAAGCGTCTTCCACACGACGAACCAGGGCTTGAGTGAGCAGCTCCAGGAACCCAGCGCAGGCTAAGGTGTTCCGCACCAGAGACGCAGTCAAATCCAGGCCACGAGGGAAAGAACGGCGAAGGAGGGCGGCGCCGCCAGCTTGCGACACGGCCGGGGGTCGATCGCAGGAAGAGGGATGGAGAAAGCCTGGGAATGACCGGCATACCAATCCCGACGGAAGGTGATGTCCAGGCCAGCCGGCCAGCGACGATCGGAGAAGAACACCGGCTCTCGAGACGCTGGAAGTTGCAGGTGCGCTGAGAAGACATCTCGCAGCTCCTTAAATCCAGGTGGCTGGGGAAGCGACTTGAACCTCTTCACCTGACGCTCGGCATCCACAAAGGCCGAGACCTTCCTCTTCAGGGGGGGAGAGGCTGGGCAGGAGTCCGCTGGCAGAGTGGCCGCGATGATCCTGGCGGCTTCATCCAAGGCTAGGAGGGTCTCCGCCCGGGACGACGACGGAAGGGTCGAGGGGACATCATCACCGACGTCGGAGGGCGAAAGGGAGCGAGCATCCTCCTCCAACAGGGCTGAGACGGAGTCTTCGGGCAGCAAGCTGAGGGCTTCTTCGTCCAGGGGGTGGCGAGAAGGCGGGTGAGGCACCACGGAAGGTCGAAGCTTGGGCGGGGGCGCATCTCGAACCTCGCGGGAAGCCCGGGCAAGAGCCGGCAGCGACGACGGAGGCGGGGATCGCCGAGGCGAACGCGGGAAGGAGCGAGGAGGGGTCCTGTCCGGTGCGCGGGAACGACGTCTGGGTGAAGTACGGCGGACAACCGAAGAGGAGTGCCGATCACGGGAAGAAGGTCGACGATGGCGGTGACGCGGCAAACGCATCGAACGGTGCGAAGGCGAGCGCGACCGAGCGCGCGACGAGGAGAGGCGGGGGGAGTGGCGACGCTCCCGGCGGGGGGAGCGATCCTTCTGGCGGCGCTCGCGGGGCGAGCGCGAGTGTCTAGCACTGACGGTGGAACGGGAAAGGTCGGGGGCGCGACTGTGTCGCGTAGGTTGAGGCTGACGTCTCTCCTGGCCGGACTCAGTGAGAAGGGCTCTATGCCGGTGTACAGATCCTCCGGAAGGATCAGCGGGCTTATAGTGGAGAGAGAGAGGAGCAAGGCCAGTCAACGTGGGACGGCTCGTGGCGAACTGCTGCAGGCCGGGCTCAGTGAGGCGGGCGCTTTGCCGGCAAACAGACCCTCCGGAAGGGTCAGCGGGCGTGGCAGCAGTGGCAGTCCTCTGGTCAGCGAACAACGCAGGGTCCCGACGATCAATCCGTTCCGAGAGGCCGAGGCGAGGAAGAGCGGTCGTTACCACAGGGGCGACGTCAACAGGAGTGGGACGAGAGATAGCAGACGGAGGTCGCTCTCGCCGGTAAAAACTCCAGAGGTCAAACCAACGGATCTCCGGCCAGGTCGCACAGACATCGCAGAGATGATCCGAGGCGCAGCCCGAGCAAGGGAGGCAGACCGCATGGTCGTCCGTCGGCCACTTGAAGTCGCCGCATTGAGCGCAGGTAAGCATTTGGTTCCTGCAACAGACAAAGAGCACAAGGTCGCAAAGGCGGACAAGGGAGCCTAGCCCCACACCAAGGTACTCCAAGCGCCGTAACCACCGGCGCGTAAATAGTGGCTACAGTCTCCCAGAGCTAAAGGGCCTTTAAGGTAGACGCACGGAGTGTGGGTGCCCGAAGGCCGTACGAGAACAGAAACCCTAGTCTACAAGGCAACGTCTTCTCGTAACAGTGAAATACCAAAGGAGAGAAGGCGACTTCCCTCGAGGAGACTCGTAAAAAAAAGGTCGTGCAAGGCGCCGAAGCGTAAGCTCAACAACTGGCGCCCACGTAGTAGCAAAGCTGAAAGGAAAGCCCAACGGTAGCCGGCTCTCGGCCCGAGGGCCGGCTGTGGGAAACTACCACTACCTTACCTCCGAGACGAATCGGGAACAGGGGGAAGGGTAGTCATACACCTCCACAGCCTAGAGGAGAGCAGCAGAACGACGCCAGCAGAGGCAGGGCACAAGAAGGCAGGTCAGCGCTAGGAGGCGCAGAGCACACGAAGAGGCAACGAGCGTAGGCAAGAGAAGGACCGGTCGAAGCGGCGCGAGAGCAAGGCCAGACACGTCTTCTCTGTACGAGCGAAGTAGCAAAACTGGCCGGTCTCGTGACCGGAGCTGGTAAGGCGGGAAACGGGAGACAACTCTCGGCCCCTCTAGGGGGGGTTCCCCGAGTGCCTCCCGGGTTGTGTGGGCACACAACGGGTAAGTAGGCTAAAATTGAGCTAGAAG
Organism: Semisulcospira habei; assembly: GCA_036245525.1. Classification (NCBI taxonomy): domain Eukaryota; kingdom Metazoa; phylum Mollusca; class Gastropoda; family Semisulcospiridae; genus Semisulcospira; species Semisulcospira habei. Next base: position 252,452,751 of record BTPG01000002.1, on the reverse strand, counting down.
TAGACATTTCCATAAAGTCATGTCATCGGTAATGTTTTTGAGGAAACAAACTAGGATGTTTGTGATATTAACCCCATGACTCTTACTGATAAATTTATGGTATTATCAGTCAAGGGAATAACACTGGCCGTCGGTAGCATGTTTGGTTGTGGTGACTCCGGCAGAAAAGACACTAAACGCGCTACTGACAGCCAAACTGTGAACCCATTACATCCTGAGGCTGTTTTTTTAAAAATGTGCTTCATGTCCTATAAAGGCTACTTAAGTTCAAGGATGGTACCAGAATAGCTTGGCGCCTCAGGCGCCAAGCTATTCTGGCACCACCCTTGCACTGTCATAGTCAAATTTATTTCAAGCAACAGTGAATCAGGATGAAAAGGGTGAACAGAAATTTCAGTCAACAGATACAACAAACCTTGTATGTTTGTGAAACTCTTCCTATCCTGTGAATTGTATAAGCTGTGTTAACCCTTTGGCTGTCGGTAGTGTTTTTTTGTCACGATGATTCCTACAGTCGGGCAAAGAGTTGAAATATGTATGCTGGTTTGGGATTTTGGACCCAGAAGGCCCAAAATAACAGATGAACACACATTTTTGGTGCAGTTTTATTTTGTGTAAATTATATGAGTGCCGGTGTTTTGTTTCATAGACTGGAGGTGCCATGCTACACAGCCAAGGGACTTCCTTGTGAGGCTCCGTATGGGTTCAAGAATCACCTCAGTCTTGACCTTGACACGTCACAGTTTGCTGTGAGTATAATCAATTAATTCCCAGCGATGTATCTGGTGCATGAACTCAACACTTTCCAGCCCAGGCCAGTTTTGAAGGCATTCTCTTATAGTTGTGTACCAGTCGCAGAAGATGGGCCAGCATCCGTGCCCGGAAGACACCAAGCCAGTCAGACACCATTCTTGAAATTTGAATTATCATGATTGATCCATTTCCAGCTTGTGTGCTAGGCCTAGAATGAGTCAGTGACTTGATTTACAGATCATATCACTGTCATATCAGTGGCACCTAACGCAGACTGCGTTTCTGCAATCTTCGTTAATTCAAGACCAAAAAACCTTAGGTGTCACAGGAACATGGATTCAAAGTGGTGTCAGCAAGAGGCATAGACGATAGATCCTCATGAGCCCCTGCAACTGCAAGGGCTCATGAGGATCTATGCCTCTTGCAGCTAGGTGGTGTTCAGATTTTATCAGCACTGAATGGGCTAAAGAATAGTGACAAAGCCAACAAGTGTTTTGTTTTCTCAAAAACACATTACCGATGACATTACCGTATGGAATCGTGTCTATGCTAGCCTAATTTTAGCCAAAATTTATTGTGTACGTGTAGGGCAGTGTTGGCAGGTGAGGGCAGCTAGGCAGTAACCCGAGTAGTCTCCCCTTCATCCCCATACGGGTACGCGCCTTACCGTGAGTACTCAGTTTAGTTTCTTCGCTAGCCTAGGAGCAGGACGGTTGTGTACGGGCTGTGCGCTTCTTCATTGGTCTTCTTCGTTGTGCTTGGACTTTGTATGGTGCGACTGGTCTTCTTACCTTCATCGCCGCGGTGTCTTGTCCCAGCCTGGGACGGGTAGTGCCTTGTGGGGCTGCCTTCTTGAGCTGTCCTGGAGTGACCACAGGACTTGGCTTTCGTCGGGGCTCCTTGGGGTTTCAGCGCCGCGCCGGCCTCCATGGACTTCCCCCCACGTGCGTGCGGTCTGCGGTGTGTCCTGCGTCCTTGCGGCCTCGCCCCTTCTCTGCCGAGGGCTCCCTCTCTGCCTCTGTGTGATATCGGGGTTTTTCGTCATGACGAGGTAACACCTCAGTTCTGCCAGTGACCGGCGCTCTGGGGGGGGGGGGGGGATATAGAGCGCCGGGCAACGGCAGTGCCATGGCTTTCAACTTCACGTTCGCTTCGCTCGTACTCAAGTGTTGCGTGGCCTCGTCGCGCCACGTTCGTCTTCCTTCACTGTTCATTTTGTTTTGCAGTTGGCAAGTGCGGACATGTCCAAGATGTGGCAACTTTCAGTGGCCGAGCGACCAGCATACCGTCTGCCTGCCATGTTCCGGCTGTGCCTCCACTCATACCTGCGCAGTCTGCGCCCCCTGGCAAGAAGAGAGGTGGTCGCAACTGTGGAACTTCTATCGCCGTGAACGCCCATCGCCGGCCCGGGAACAGACTCCTTCTACCGCTCCCACGGCCTCCATGCTTGCTTCAATGCGTGTTCCTCCTGTGGCGGCTGGGGGATGATCGACACCTTCTGCTACGGTCGTCTCCGACACTCGTTCAATGCACCGACGACGCGTCAGCGTGGGGAGTGATGTGAGTAAGACTTTGATACCTGTTCCACAAAGCACATGCACGACCTTCCTAACTGACCGTGCTGGCCCAGGGAACGGTGTGGCGTCTGCTATACGTCCGTCACTTATATCGAATCTGACAGAGAGCCGTTTACATGCACGTCGGCCTTCCAGCCCCCAGACCGTCGTGAAGTACCGGGAGTCTGGACTGGACTCAGAACGTTTAGGGTGCCGCCCGTCAGGTGCTGTTGACATGTCTCGCCCTCCTAAAGATAACACGCCCTGCCTACCCCCCATTGCGGGAGGGGTACTCGGGGCTCGTGGTTATGCACGTACAAGCAGACACAGGAACAGCAGGGCAAGGACCGGTTCTCACTCCCGAGATAGATCTTTGCGTCCTCGGACTGACTCTCGTAGCCGTCGCTACCACCGTCACTCGCGTTCTACCGACACATCAGACGCGGCTTCCTCGATCCGCCAGCGCTCTGCGCAGCGCTCTAGGCGTGACTCTCCTCCAAGCGCCTTGCACTGCTACTCGTCTCGTCGCTTGCCTTCGGCCGACCGGCGCCCTTCTCGCCATTCTTCTGCCTTCAGGTGGCCGCGGTCCCCCCGTCGTAGTCGCGCACAGCAGGATCGCCGTTCTCCACGTCGCAGCCCCGGTTCGTCGCGTCGGCTTTCGCGAGATCTCTCCTCCCGACGTCGCTATAGGGTGCGGACCCCCACCACGCGCCTCTGCCTCTCTGTGGGATGCTACCTCCGTCTTCTCCGCCCTCCGTCGTAGTGTGGAGTTGGCCACTCGTCGCTCCCCCGCACCCCCTCCCGATGACGACTTCTACAGCTTGGCCCTGGAGGATTCTGTGTCAGCACTCCTTGGGGATGCCGAGGCGGCGGATCCCAGGTGCTCTTCCTCGCGGGATGACTCTTCATCGCTATCGACCCTCGCGGGACCTAGGTTGGAGACTCTATGGGCCTTGGATGAGGCGGCTCGTCTTATCTCCGCATGCCTTCCCCCGGAAGATTGCCTGCCATCCCCTCCACTCAAGAGGTGAGCGTCGGCCTTTGTGGATGCTGAGCGTCACACGAAACGTTTCAAGTCCCTTCCTCAGCCTCCTGGTTTCCGTGATCTGCGCGACGCCTTTTCGGCGCATTTGCAACAGGGCGCCTTGGGCGATAATGGCTTCTTCTTTGACTCCAAGTGGCCCGCGGACTTGGCCATCTCTTTCTGACAGCGGTGGTACTCCAGTCACGCGCAAGCCTTCTTCTGCCCGCTTCTGCAAGTGGACCCTCCCCCCCCCCCCCCCCCCCCCCCCCCACGCACGCTCGCCCTGGTCGGTGCCTCCCGGCTTCGGCTACCTTCACACGACTTCGACAGGACAGCCTCCCTGATTCGTAATGCGCTTGGATCTTGCCACCCAGGCCTTGGTTCGTCAGGTCGAGGAGGCCTGGCAGCCTTCTCTTACACCGCTCCTTGGGGATCTTTTGGCCCTGGCCGTTTCTGCCAACCGTGCGGCATACCACTCCTCGGTCAACGCTATGGCTGCCGCCATCAACTGCGACCTGATGCATCGGGATGCCCTCCTACGCAACTGTGCCCTCCCGGCCTACATGGCGAAGCAGCTTCGACAGGCTCCACTGGGTGGTTCCCTTCTATTTGGCCTGACTTAGCAGTCAGTCAAGGACGATCATAAGGACGTGTGGCCCGCCCGCCCCACCTCCGCCAGCTTTCTGACAGCCTGCAAGGCCTTTGGTCGAGCCCTGCGGCCCGGTAGACCCTCCCGGTGCCCCTTCACGGTCCATGGTCGCGTGCCCCCCCCGCCTTTGGTTGCGCCCACCCGCCTCCTGGCCCCACCCCCGCCGGTCCCCGCATCGCCCGTTGCCCTGGGCGGGGCCGGGCCCACTGACTTCCTTCTTCCGCCCCTGCCGTCCGTTCCCGGGTCTCCGGTTGGCGGGCGGCTTGCCTCCCGCAGCGATGTGTGGCAGTCGCTGCTGCCAGACGATCCGTGGGTCCTATCCACTGTCTCCAAGGGCCTACAGCTCTCCTTTCGGTCCCCTCCCACGCTGCGCCGTTCGCCCGTGTGGACAGCTATCCCAACGGACCAACTCGGAGCCGACGCCCTGCGCGGCGAGGTCACCGCCTTGCTCCGGAAAGCCGCCACGGAGGTGGTGGCGCGACACGAGTCTCCAGCGTTCTACAGCCGGCTTTTCGTGGTGCCCAAACCAGGCGGCAAGTGGCGTCACGTCATCGACCTCTGCGTTGGAACAGATTCATCGTGGCTCCGCCCTTTCGCATCGAGACCGCCCGAGCCCTGCGTGCCGCGGTTCAGCCCATGGACTTTGCCGTCAGCTTGGATCTCTCAGATGCCTATCTCCACGTCCCCATGCACCCGGCCTCCCAACGTTACCTCTGCTTCGCCTTCAAAGGGGTCGTCTACCAGTTCTGTGCGCTGCCCTTTGGTCTCAACCTCAGCCTTTGGCTCTTCACCCGCATCATGGATGCAGTGGTCGCCGCGGCCAGGCGGACGTCGTTGAGCCCCACGTCGAACTACCTAGACGATCTCCTTCTCCGGAACCAGTCTGAGGACGCCTTGCGGGTCGACCGAGATGCTTTTCTCCTTCTCCTCGACAGGCTTGGCTTCCTGGTCAACGCGGGGAAATCCGACCTCACGCCGTCACGTTGCTTCGTCCATCTGGGAATGGAATTCCGCACCGATCTCAACCACGTCCGGTTGCTGGAGCAGCACGTTCAGAAGTTGGCGACCTTTGCGTGATGGGTGTCTCTGGAGAGGGCGATCCCCGTCAGGCGCTGTCTTCAGCTTCTGGGACTGATGAGTGCGGCAGTGGACCTGCTTACCCTGGGACGTCTCCACTCCCGACCGATACAGCTGCACCTGCTTCTCCACTGGCGGCCCTCGACGGACGACCTCGAGGCTCCGGTTCCAGTGCTGCCTATGCTCCGTCCTCACCTTCTCCGCTGGGCGGATCCCGTCTGGCTTGCCGCAGGCGTTCCCCTCTGCTCTCCGCCTCCCCGACTCTCTCTGTGTGTTGACGCAAGTCTCTCCGGTTGGGGCGCTCACCTGCTACCGGAGTTCGCCATGGCCTCCGGCGTCTGGCCCCCGGATCTGCTGGTGCAACACATCAACTGGTTGGAGTTGAAGGCGGTCTGGCAAGCCCTGCTCGCCTGGGAAACACGGCTGCAACAACAAGAGCTGCTGGTTCTCTCGGACAACACCACAGTTGTCACCTACATCCAGAAGCAGGAGGGGACTCGCTCTCCCTCGCTCTGCATGCTACTCTACCAGGTGCTATGCTGGTGCGAGGATCGGGACATCACTCTCTGCGCGCGTCACATCCCCGGCCATCTGAATGTTCTCGCGGACTCCCTCTCGTGTTGCGGTCAGCTACTTCACACAGAGTGGACGCTTCGCCCGGACATCTTTACGATGATTGGAGCGGCGTGGGAGGCCCCCATTATGGATCTGTTCGCGATGAGATGGAACCACCAGCTGCCGGTTTTCGTCTTGCCAATTCCGGACCCACTCGCTTGGGCAGTCGACGCTCTCTCCATCCCTTGGGACAGCTTAGTCACCTACGCCTACCCCCCAACAGTTCTCATCCCCAAAGTCCTCCTCAAGCTCTGGGGATGCAACGCGATCCTGTTCCTGGTGGCTCCTCTTTGCTGAACCAAGTCGTGGACCACAGACATCCTGAATCTCGCCACGGGCTCCCTGCTGCGGCTTCCCAGACCTCACACGATGCTCAAGCAACCCCGGCAGGCGCTTTTCCACCCGTGCCTCGAGCGTCTCTTCCTCCACGCCTGGAGATTGTGCGGCAGGCCCTCGCCTCTAGAGGCTTCTCAAGTGCGGCAATGGAGGCGATCACTACGGCTTGCAGACCCTCAACCAGACGACGGCAAGTGGCGCGTCCTGTGCGACTGGTGTGGTGACAAGCTCCTCTCCCCCACGGATCTGACAGTTCCCCAGCTGGCGGACTTCTTCCTCTGGCTGTTTACCGACCAGCGCTTGGCGCCGATCACCATTCGGGGTTATCTGGCCATGATCAAAGACACGTATTGGCATTTGGGACGCCCCGACCCGGGTGCCTGCAAGGACCTCTCTGACCTGATGGCGCATTTCGGGCTACACCGGCCCATTCTTCACTCGCTGGTCCCGCGCTGGGACCTTCCGTGGGTGCTTACTTGGCTCAACTCCGCTCGCTTCCAACCGATCCAGTTGGCGCAGCTGCCGGACGTGACTCGGAAAACCTGCTTCCTACTGGCTCTCGCCTTCGCTTCCAGGGTCAGCGAGCTACGTGCCTTTTCAGCACGGCCGGCATGTTTGCAGTTCCGGGCGGACGGCTCGGTTCATCTGCTCCCCGATCCGGCGTTTCTTGCCAAGACCCGATCTCCTTTGACTGCTCCTCAGGTGGTCTCCATTCAACCTTTGCGAGACCCAGACTCCACCTGTGCGTCCCGACAACAGGACCCGGTGAGAGCGCTACACGTTTACCTGCGCCGGACCAAGCCGTTACGCAGGGAACGCACCTGCCTTTTCCTCCCTCTGTCCCCAGGTAGAAAATGACATCTCGGCCCAGACAATATCCTCCTGGCTCCGTTGGGTGATCCGCTCCGCCTACCAAGATCTCGCCCCTGATACAGCCAAACAAATGCACATCAGGGCGTACGAGGTCAGAGCCATGGCTGCTAGCCTCGCATTCGGCCGCAACTGTGCGGTCAAGGACATTGTGGCGGCCCGTGGGCTGGCGAGCAGAGTCTACCTTCACCCGATTCTACCTGAAGGACCTCTCCAGCCAGCACCAGAACCTTTCACTGGTGGGAGACATCACAGCGGCGCAACACCCCCTCCCGGTGCCCTAGGCGCCATAAGTATCTTCGCTAAAATTATTGGGAGGTTGCTTAGGGAGGGTGAGCCTAGTTGCCTGTATTTGCGGGTTAGGGGCGTTATAGCGGCGCCCACCTCCTCTTCGTAATTCTTCCATACGGTAATGTCATCAGTAATGTGTTTTGAAAAAAACAATTGTATTTTTCTTTAAAATGTATTTTTTGGAAAAATACTTACCGATGACATTACTCGGATGTCCCTCCCACCTACCCCACTTGCCGCCGGTCCGCTCAGAAACTAAACTGAGTACTCACGGTAAGGCGTGTACCCGTATGGGGATGAAGGGGAGACTACTCGGGTTACTGCCTAGCTTTGGCGCCCCTCACCTGCGGACACTGCCCTATACGATTACAACAAATTTTGGCTAAAATTAGGCTAGCGTAGACACGATTCCATACGGTAATGTCATTGGTAAGTATTTTTCAAAAAAATACATTTTAAAGAAAAATACATTTTTCCGTCATTTTCATATATATCACATCACTATCGTGGGTTCTAGTCCTTCTACTCATTTTGCAGTCTAGAAAATGAACAAGGAAGAAGAATGAGATGAGTAAGATATTTCCAGTCAAATACAGGTCAACCTCCGTATTAATACTATTATGCACTTCAGAATATCACGAAATCGGATATGACGGGTCTGTGGCTCCCAATGTAGCCTTCATAAGATAATGCGCAAATGTAATGTGTAGCCTTCATAGGATAATACGCATATTAAGAAACTCAGTCACAGGATGTAATGGGTTAACACAAACAACAGTCAGGCAGTCTGACTTTGTAGCTTCCTGATATCACGATACAATGAGGAAGACCTGTATTATTTCTAGCCCATTTAACCCTGAGGCCGCATTTCCAAAACTTAAATGCCACCTCATAACTACTACAGGAGATGGATCAACCATTATATTTCAAGGGTATTGCCAGATTAGCTTTGCGCCTGATGGCGCCAAGCTGATTTGGCACTACCCTTGATTTGTCATGGTCAGTCCTTCTCCTTTGGTAGCGCGTTGGGGCTAAATGAGTAAGTGAGTCTATGTACAGCATACGTTTACATTGTGATGTTTTTCTGACTTCCCCCTCATGATCAGATTGTGAGATGGGCCGGTGATAATGTGTCTATGGTTTGTCTGACGACAGAAACAAGTGATGGAGGCCAGTGTGTCAGGAAACTTGGACGCGCCAGAGGGTGGCTTTGATGCCATCATGCAGGCTGCTGTGTGTGATGTAAGTCATTCTTTTAACAGGTTCTCGCTGCATGGACAACTGATATCATACATTGCTGTACATTTTCTTTTACCCTTTCACCACCACTCAAATGCAAGAGGTATAGATCCTTGTGAGCCCCTGTAGCTGCGGGGCTCATGAGGATTTACGCCTCCTGGGGGTGCAGATGTTCTGAGTTTAAAATGTGTCGGACGCATGTATTTTATTCCTGTGTAGCTATGGTTCATCACTTGAGATTAAAAGACTTGCTGTTTGTCTTGCCAGTCTGGTAATGATTTCTACATTTTGTTTAGTATTGTTTATATTCAGCAGAGAGAATGACTAAACTGTGCTTTCGACAGATTTTCTGTATCATATGTTTAAGTAAAGTTACTATCTCTGACCACATCATATGCTTTTTTGGTTACCATAACTGCCTTGGGTTTGTTGAAACAGTTTGAGATAGGCTGGCGCAATGTGTCACGACGCATGCTGGTGTTTTCCACTGATGCGGGTTTCCACTATGCTGGTGATGGCAAGGTCGGTTTGACATTCATTATTTGGCTTCATATTGTGCAGTTTGTTTAGAGTATCCTTGTGAATCCACACATGAGCATGCATACACAGGCACACACACACACACACACACACACACACACACACACACACACACACACACACACACACACACACACACACAAGACAAAGAAATAAACCGTTTGGCTGTTAGCAGCACTTTCTGTCAAAGTAATTCCGACAGCCTGTGGGAATTATAACGGTGTCTTTGGTAGCCGGAGTGTTAACCAAGTTCTTAGCCCATAAAGCTTTGACATGCTATGTGGATCAACCAAGATAGTTAAAGGGTGGTATCAGAATACCTTGGTGCCTGTAGGCGCCAAGCTATTCAAACACCACCCTTGAACTATCATGTGGGGAGCTGGGTAGCTCAGTTGTTAGAGCGTTCGACTCTGGTCTTGAAGGGTCTTGGGTTCGAACTCAGCTGGGGTAAAAATTTGTACAGACCTCTTTTCGGTGCCCCGTCTTTGAAATCACCTTCGTGGTGGACAAAAGACGTTAAGCCCTAAAAGTTTTGAACTATCATGGTCGATCTGTCTCCTAGACTGTGATTGGACCTCAAAGGACATCTGCAAAAAAAAGTATAATTTCATCCTCAGGATGTAATGAATTATAGTCAGTTCATGCAGCCATTGGCACTTTTAACAGTACCAGTGGCTGCATGCACAATGGAGTCAATTCTGCTTTATTCTGTACAGGATACACTCTCATTATTTGTGTGTGTGTGTGTGTGTGTTCATGTATGTGTATATATATATATATACGATCACGTGTGTATGTGTTGGGGAATGAATTAACCCCTTTAATCCCAAGACACATTTCCCAAACTTTGGAGGTGCTAGTTAAGGACTATGTGCCCATTGCAGGAGATGGATCGACCATGATAATTCAAGGGTAGTGCCAGATCAGCTTGGCGCCTGATGGCGCCGAGCTCATCTGGCACTACCCTTTAATTATCATGGTCCATCGGTCTCCTGCTGTAGGGATTTGGGGCTAAATGGGTTAACTGTGTGAATTTGATGCTAAATGCTTGACTGTACTCTTGACAGCTTGGCGGCATCGTGACTCCCAATGATGGCAGATGCCACATGCGCAACAACATCTACACGGAGAGCTCCAACCAGGACTACCCCAGCGTCTCGCAGGTCACAGCCAAACTGAAGGAAAAGTCCGTCAGTATTATCTTCGCAGTTACCAAGGATCAGTTCCCAGTGTACAAGAAGTTGGCACAGTACATTGAATCATCGTCGACAGGAGAATTGGCTAATGACTCTTCCAACATTGTCAGCCTGATCGAGGAAAACTACAGTGTAAGAAAGTCTTTTACGGTACTTGTGTATTGCTGCAGGCCAGAGACCTGCAGGCTTATCACATTAACCCTTTTTGTGCCAGTGGACGCAGTCTGTGTTTCTGAAATTTATTTCAGCGCCAAAATGCCCCAGCTTTTCAAGAAACATGGGTATAATGTGTTGTCATTAAGAGGTGCAGATCCTCATGAGCTCCGGCATCTGCACCTTTTCTCGGCAGTGAACCGGTTAGGACATTACGAATTGTCACATTTGATTAGTTTCCGTCTGACGAATTACAGCTCAAGAGATGGATCAACCATGATAGTTCAAAGGGTGGTACCAAAGCAACAAGGCACCTGCAGACACCAAGCTATTCTGCCACCACCCGTGACATGGTTGATCGATATCTTCCTGTATTGTGTCAGGGCTGAATGGGTTAACAATGATATAGTTTGAACAGTTTGTGTGTGTTTCAATCCCTCATCAAACCTCTACAGTCACCAAGAGGCACAGATTCTCGTGAGCCCTTTCAGCTGTAGGGGCCCATAAGAATCTGTGGCCAGTTGCTTGAGCGAGCTTAGTCCTGCGCCAGCCACTAAGCAAGGTGCTCCGCTGCAGCAAAGTACCTTGCTTAGTGGCTGGCGCAGGACTAAGCTCACTTACGCAACGGAGTGCAGTGCCTCTGGCTTTTGACAATCTTGCCACTTACTGGCCAAAATTGACTCTTGTAATTTCTTTGTGGCAGGGTTTTACTGCCATTCTTTTGCACAATGGACAAGCTGTGAATTGATATTAATCTATTGTGTCTGTTTCCAGCAAATCACCTCTCGTGTTCAGCTGAAGTCAGAAAATGTGGGAGAGAATATAACCGTCACATTCTATTCTCGCTGTTTTGGGTGAGTTTGGGTTTATTGTCATGTTGCGTTTCTTGTAAGTGGTCAGTACTTTCCGTTTAAACATTAGAGACAGTTTGACATTCATTTCAAATGAAACTGTTTGTTAATTATGTATCTTGAAACCCTTCTAAAATATGTCGGTTTGCAGATCATGGTAACTGTGCTATTTTGTTTTTCAGAACTGATGAGAAGCAGACAGACGAATGCAGAGAACTCAAAATTGGACAGAATGTGAGTAAACCTAGTTTATAGAATGATGATAAAAAATGTTGCTGTTCAACAGATAAAATAGTTATTTCCTCAAAAGACCTACCGATGGCATTACTGTTAGGAAGGTACACTTAGCTTACCGATTTCAGCCTAAGATCCCTTGTGCATCTTCTCACACCAGAAGCCACTAAAACGCTGGGCTGCTCCTTTGTCATGTCCCGACTCGATTATGACAATGCACTCCTGTGTGGCTGTCCTCAGTACCTTCTGGATCGGCTCCAGAACTCAGCAGCACGGCTTGTTGTCAAGGCAAAGAAGTCAGACCACATCACACCCATCCTGCGTTCACTCCATTGGTTGCCTATCACATCTAGAGTACAATACAAAGTTCTGTCCATCTGTCATACCTGTCTGTCTACTTCTACTGGCCCTGTCTATCTTTCTGAGCTTCTTCATGTGTACACACCTTCAAGACAGCTCCGTTCCTCAGCAGACATTAAACTATTACTCTTTCCGACTGTGAGAACTAAGTCTTTTGGCGAGAGGTCTGTCTCATACCAAGGACCATTTCTTTGGAATAAACTCCCACAGTCCCTCAGATATGTTGAATCAGCCAATAGTTTCCGGCAGTCTTTAAGGACACATCTATTCCTTTAAATGTGCATTAAATGTGCATACAGACGGGAGGGTCCGGTTTCGACAGGGCGCAGGCGAAGTTCTGTGTGTGTCCCGCATACCAGGTCTGCTGAAAATACATGTGCAAATCTGAAGGCCACCTGGCGTCCGTGAAGAAACGGTGGGGCCCAAGGAGCCTTGCGCGAGGCGTGCGGAGAACGCGTCCCGTAGGATGCCGGAGCCCGGAGGTTGGGGGAGAGACTTGAACGTTTTGGAGTGTCGCTCAGCTTCAACGTAGGCCACGGCCTTCCTCTTCAGCGGTGGGGAGGGAGGGCAGTCCTCCACCGGAAGGCAAGCCGAGATGATTCGTGCCGCCTCGTCAAGGGCGCGGAGAGTCTCTAAACTGTGTCCCACCGAGGAAGGCTGCTGATCCTGATCAGCATGGTCATGGTTGGTGTGAGAAGGACTAGAACGTGAGGGGCTGTTATCACGCAGCAGGGCCTAAAACGAGTCCTCAGGGGCCAGGCTGATGGTGTCGTCCTCTACGCGCAGTGGGAGGGGGGGGGGGGGCGATTTGGCTCGAGGAAGGAGGGAGAGGTAAGGATCAGTCAATGGTCGTGAAGAAGTCGATGCCTTGGGAGGAGACCTTCCCGCCGGGGTGCGGAGCTGAACAGGGCGAACCGGCGAAAGTTCCTGTGAAGAATACCGGGACCGGCATGAGGTATGTCGTCGTGACCTGCTGTCCCGCGGGGTGTGGCTCCTCCGGCGGGGGTGGCGGGGTGGGGGGGCGGGGTGGGTGGGGGGGGGGGGAGGGGGGGTGGGTGGGAGGGGAGGGGGTGGGGGCGGGGGTGGGGGGGAGGGGGGTGGGGGGGAGGGGGGTGGGGGGGGGGGGGTGGGGGGGGGGGCGGGAACTCCTAGAAAGGGAGCGTCGCCGAGGATGGTGTTCGACCGAGGAAGACGAATGTCTAGAGTGGGGAGGTGAAGACGGGCGCGCTCTATGCGTGGGCAATCCCGAGACCGGGGGCCACGTCCTGGAATGACGAGCATCCGGTGGCTGGTCGTACCTGGAAGTCGTCTGTGAGGGCCAGCTAGCATGAGAAGCACAGGAAGTAGACCGTCGGCGCGGTGACCTGTCCCTCGAGCGCGATCGGTGGCGAGAAGAGTGGCGCCGATCAGTCCGAGACAGGTAAGAGTCGCCTCGATGGAACGCTGCGTCTCGCGTACTGTTGCCTGACGAGCGGGAGCGCGTCTGGCACGCCTGCTCTTCTGGTCGAGGTCCCTAAAAGTCCTGACCGGAGCGCTGACCTCTTGCGTTAGGAGTGCGAGGGGGAGGAGGTCCACCTTCTTGGAAGCAGCAAACGTCAGGGCTGAGACAGCTACCGGTGCTGAAGCCTGTTCCTGTGTCATACCTCGTGCCGATGAAGTCGGCGGAACCGGGCAGAGGCTACTAGTCGGGTCTGTGGGAGCTGCCGGCGTTAGAGTGTGGGCACGCGACCGAAGTCGAGGCATTGATGGTACTGTCACCTGGTAAGAGCCACTAGTCGGGTCTGTGGGGATTACCAGCGCGGCATCGTTGTGCCGAGAAGGGTTTCTGTCTCGAGGCCTAGCTCTCAGAGCTCGAGTATCTGCAACTGGACAGTGGCCACTAGGCGGGACTGTGGGAGCTGCCGGCACAAGAGTTCGGGCTCGCGGCCTGAGCTGCGGCGTTGACGTTTCTGTCACCTGGTAATAGCCACTAGTCGGGTCTGTGGCGCTTACCGGTGTTGGACCCCTTATCCGTGCTGGTGTCGGCCGTTCGCGGCGGTAAAAGCTCCATAGCTGGGTCCACTGCTCTTCCAGCCAGGGGGCGCAGACCAGGCACGGGTGCGAGGAGGTACAGGCGGAACAGGGAAGGCAAATAGCATGTCCGTCACTCGGCCATTGGAACTGTCTACATCGTATACAGGTGCGGACTTGCCAACTGCAAAATATAGCGCACAAATAAAATGAGAGCGAACGTGCCCCCGCAGGCATGCAATTCGAACCGCATAAACGAATGAAGAACAGTTCACGGCGTATGCTCACGCATGGCGCTCTACCCCCTCCCCAGGAGCGCCGGACGGAAGCCGTGACCAAGATTTTACCTTGCCATAATGTGGAAGTAGAGGAACGTAAAGGATGGGACAACCAGCGCACTCAGGCGCAGCCCCACCAAAATGGCGCCGAAGACCGGCTTCCTTCAGTCCAAGGTCTATGAATGTCGTAGCATGCAGAGACCACAGTCACAACCGGTCGCGAAGTTGGAAACACCACCGCGAGTCACAGGAAGCGTGCAAGCCTACACAGGGTCCTCGAGGCTAGCAGAAGGGCGAAGCGCGAGGACACAAGGCAAGTTACACACTGCCGGCCGGACCGGCCACGAGCAAGTGAGAAAAGTTCACAAGTTCACAAAGCGCCGTCACATCAGGACTAAACCCCACGCAAGCGTCCAAGCCAACGGCTCACAGTGAAGGAAAAACGCCCAAGCACACAATGCTTCCACCAAAGAAGACACAGTCCGAATCGTAGAGAGACACTGACGTACACAACCTACTATCGACTAGCAAAGAAACTGACTGAGGTACTAAGCGCTGAGCACATGCGTGATTGGATTGGAAGGGAGGCTACCCAGGTTACCATCTAGGCTATGGCGCCCCTCACCTGCCATCATGACTCGTACACAACAATTTTGGGCTAAAATTAGACTAGCTAAGAAACCATTCCTATTAGTAATACTGTCGGTAATGTGTTTTGAGGAAACAAAATATACATTATTATTATTATTATTATTACCTATACAACAAGGGATGTAGCTCCTAGTAAGGTGTTACCATGATACATGAGTACCCTCCCTTCCTCCGTATAAGCCCATGTGAGCAGTGGTGCCACTCCAGTTAGTTTTGTTCCTACCGGTTCGGCCTGCGGCTAACTGCTCCTCACTTGGATTTCGGGTGCCTGGTGGGACTTAGGCTGTTGCCCCTCCCCCCTCTTGTTTTCTCAGGCTATGGCTACAACAATGTAAGGCCTCGTGTAATGCTTCAGGCTGCTGTCCCAGGCTCGGCAGGACCGTCGCAGTGCACGTGGGTATAACTACAGTTATGATGTTTCACTGAGTTGGACCATGTAGTGTTTGTTCTGCACCTTGGTTGTCACGCTATCTATCTATCAATATCCCGTAGTCTTGCCGACCTTTGGTGCAGCACTGATGACTTGGCAACCAGCTCCCTCCATTCCTCTCTGTTCTCTGCCAATCTTAGCGTATCGCCCAGCTTCAGTCCTGTCCACTCTGAGATATTGTCTTCCCATCTTTTCTTCTGTCTTCCTCTCCTTCGTCCTCCTTCCACCGTGCCTTGCATGATCGTTTTGGCAAGCCCTGCTTAGCATGTGACATTCCATACCACTTCAGTTTGCGTTTTTTCACAATGGTTAATAGGTCTTCATAGGGCCCGATGGATTGCCTGATTCTTCTTCCCACTTCCTCGTTCGTGATGTGATCTCTGTATGAAATGCCAAGCAGCCTTCGAAAACGTCTCATTTCAGTGGCTTGTATCATTGTCACGCTGGCATATGTTAAACCACACCTGGCAGAGGTGCGGGGAGGGAGTTTCAGTGGACCAGTGACAGGGTCGTTTCCATTATGTTTTTAGACCCATGTGCCCAGGTAGTTGGGCCACGTGTAGTGTGTCAGTTTTATTCTGCACTTTTATCTTTGCAGTCTGCAAGCGAAAGTCTGGCCAGGGACTACCTCGTACGGTGCCGGCCATGCCCCGGGTGCTCTTCTTTCTGAACTTGTGACACGGGTGCCTCGTGGAGAGAAAGACGGCGGTCACAGTGGTGGAGGTTTATCAGAGGAAGCAGTCGTCGTGCCACCCATGACTTCCAAGTGGCTGCCCCTCCATGAGCGGTGAGGTGGCGGAGGGCTCCACGTGCTTCGTGGCCCCTCAGAACCTTGCAGAAGGGCAGTGTTCGACATAGTGGGACTGTTGGCGCGCCATCTTCAGCCCACCTTTCCAGGCCCTGTCGTTCCCACACGACCACCCCCCCCCCCCCCCCCCACCCTCCGTACCCGCTCTCTGGAAGAGCGTGGATGGCGGAGGCTGGTGACCTCCCCCCCCCCCCCCCCTACTGTCCGCTCACATTTCAAGCATGATCTACTCCCAGCTCGAGGCGCAGGCACATTCAGATGATGGAGGTCGGCAGCTGCTTGGATCAGCACCCCCCCCCCCCCCCCTCTTCAGGCCGCCTTTCCAGTCCCTGGCATTTCCCACATGACCCCCCGTACCTTCTCTAGCGCGTGGACGGCAGAGGCTGATTTTGTCTCCTCCTCCTCCTCCTCCCCCCCCCCCCCCCCCCCCCCCCCCCCCCCCCGGCTCCGCTCACGGTCTGAGCATGATAGGGGTGTCGGGTCCACTCCCAGCTCGAGGTGGATGACAGGAGTCGGCAGCCACTTGGAGAGGAGCCGGCACCCTTTTCCAGGCTTATCCATGGTTTGCCTCAAGGCCCTCATCTTGCCAGCGCGCTATGCCCTCGGCTACTTCCCTCGCCTCGGTCAGCAGATTCGGCCTTTGCGCTTTCTCGGAGCCCAGTTCTACCATCTCCCCACTGTGGGTAGATTCGTCCAGGTACTTGGACGAGGCGGCTAGGCTGTTGGCTAACATTCTTTCTACGGAGGTGTGCCCCCTTCGCCTCCCCCAGGATGGTCTCGGCTCTGGTCGAGGCAGACAACCAGGCCATGAGGTTCAACTCGCCTTCACAGCCCCCCGCGTGGAGAGACCTTCCTGAGGCCTTCATGCTCATCTTCGGCTGGGAGACGAGCGGTTCTTCTCTGACTCCCAGGGGCCAGAGGAGGTGGACAGCAGGTTCAGACAGCGCTGGCATCCCAAGTGATGGGGCGATGTGCAGAGGAGTCCACTGGCTCCAGTGCATCCCGCTTCCGCAACTTCCGCATGGTGGCAGCTGCAACTGCTCCGGAGGCTTTTCAGGTGCCGGTGAACATCTTGGCAGCCGCGGCAAATTGCGATCCTTGCTTCTGGATGTCATTCTGAGGACTTGCGCATGCGTGCCATCTTCAGTTAAGGGGAGACATGGTAGTCAAATAATGAATTTTTTTGTTTCAGAAACTGTTGGTTGTTTGTTGTCATTTTATGATGTAAAATAACTGCTGGATTATATATAGACTTTGAAAAATGTCAAAAAAAATATTTTTGTGACTTTAATGCATCAAAAACTGGGAAAAACCTTGCAAAATTAGCTAATTTCAAAATGTTCTTGTGTCTGAACTTACTTACTTACTTACGCCTGTCACCCCTACCCGGGTATAGGCCGTCGACGAGAGACCTCCAGCAACTCCTGTCCTGTGCTTCTCCTTCGATTCTACTCCAGGTGGTTCCCAGTCTCTTGATGTCTGCTTGGAGGTCTCGACGCCAGGAGTTTCTCGGCCTACCTCTTTTCCTCTTTCCCTGGGGGTTCCATGACAATGCCTGCCTAGTGATACTGGAAGCTGGCTTTCTCAGACTGTGACCGATCCATCCCCATCTTCTTCGCCCAATTTAATTCTCTGCTGTTATCTGCTCTGTTCTCTCCCAGAGTCTGACATTGCTGATCTTCTCTGGCCAGTGGATTTTCAAAATTCTTCTAAGGCAACTGTTCATGAAGGTCTGTACTCTGTTGACTGTGGTTTTTGTCAATCTCCATGTCTCTGCTCCATATAGGAGAACTGCTTTTACATTGGAGTTGAAAATCCGGACTTTGGTGTGTTGTGACAGCTCTCTGGAACTCCACACTTTTTTCAACTGGAGAAAGGCTGCTCTGGCTTTACCGATTCGTGCTCTGACATCTGCATCAGTGCCGCCTTTTTTGTCTATGATGCTCCCGAGATAGGTGAAGGACTCCACCTCCTCCAACGGGGTGCCAGCAAGCAAGACTGGTTCTTCCCTGGTTGCGTTCAGCCTCATTGTCTTTGTTTTCTGTTTGTGAATGGTGAGGCCCACTTGGGACGAGATGTCAGCAAGCCTCGTGGTCTTGTCCTGCATTTGTTGATGAGTGTGGGACAGTAATGCCAAGTCGTCTGCAAAATCGAGGTCGTCAAGCTGTGTCCACAGTGTCCACTGTATTCCACTTCGTCTGTGCTCTGTGGTCATCTTCATGACCCAGTCTATGGCCAGTAGGAAGAGGAACGGAGACAGCAGACACCCCTGCCTGACACCAGTTCTGACCTGGAGCTCTCTGGTGAACTGCCCTTCGTGGATCACGCGACATGTCATGCCATCATAGCTGCTCTTGATCAGGCGGACGAGCCTTGTGGGTACACCGTAGTGTCGTAGGAGTTTCCACAGAGTCTCTCGGTCCACGCTGTCAAATGCTTTCTCATAATCCACAAAGTTGACGTACAGCGGGGAGCTCCACTCCAGAGACTGTTCCACGATGATGCGGAGAGTGGCGATCTGGTCAGTACATGATCGGTTCTTCCTGAATCCTGCTTGCTGGTCTCTCAGCTGGGGGTCAACGGAGCTCTTCATTCTCTCTAGGATGATCCTGTTGAAGACCTTTCCTGGTACTGACAGCAAGGTGATTCCTCTGTAGTTGGAACACTTGCTGAGGTCGCCTTTCTTGGGAAGCTTGATTAGGTACCCCTCCTTCCAGTCAGCTGGCATCACCTCCTCTTCCCAGATCTTTCCAAACAGTGGGTACAGCATCTCAACTGTTGTCTCTAGGTCTGCTTTCAGAGACTCCGCTGGGATGCCATCTGGCCCTGCTGCTTTGCCATTCTTCAAAAATGCCACTGCTTTTCTGATCTCTTCCCGGCTGGGTCTGTCACAGCTGATGGGTAGGTCGGTCTCTGCCGGCTGGATGTCGGGGGGGTCGGGTGGGCTAGGTCTGTTCAGTAACTCTTCAAAATACTCGGCCCATCTGTCGAGTTGGTCTGCTCTGTCTGCAATAGGCTTGCCTTCTTTGTCTTTTACTGGTCTTTCTGTATGGCCATACTTACCCGACAATCTTCTGGTAATGTCGTAGAGCTGTTTCATGTTGCCGCTGCCTGCTGCCTTTTCTGCCTCTGCTGCCAGGCTGTCTGTGTAGGCCCTCTTGTCTGCCCTGATACTCCTCTTCACCTCGCGGTTGGCTTCCGAGTATTCCCCCTGTGCCCTTACTTTGGCTGCTCTCGTGCGACTGTTGTTGACCGCTGCTTTCTTCTGCTTCCTTGCTTCTATCTTCTTCAAGGTCTGTGCCGACAGCCAGTCCTTGTGGTGGTGTTTCCTGAACCCTACAGTGTCTTTGCAGGTTGAGTTCAGCGCCTCTCTAACTGCCTTCCACTGCTGCTCTGTGGTGACCGCCTCCTCTTCATTTACTAGCTCCTGTAGCGCTTGAAACCGGTTGGACAGCACCAGTTTGAATTCTTCTCTAACTCCAGTTTCTCTCAGGAGGCCTACATTATAGCGCTGTCTTCTTGTTGTCTCTGTGTGGCTTTTCTTTAGCTTGAGCTTCATTCTTAAGGTAAGCAGATGGTGGTCTGAGGCGACATCTGCTCCCCTCCTCACTCGAACATCTTGAAGGGATCTTCTAAATTTCTTGCTAATGCAGATATGGTCTATTTGGTTCTCTGTTGTATGGTCAGGTGAGACCCAAGTTGCTTTGTGTATTCTTCTGTGTGGGAAGATGCTGCCTCCAATGACAAGTCGGTTTAGAGCACAAAAGTCTACAAACCTCTCCCCGTTCTCACTCATCTCCGAGCCTAGTCCCTGTCTCCCCATCACCTCTTCGTATCCGGTGTTGTCCTCCCCTATTTTGGCATTAAAATCGCCCATGATGATGGTGATGTCTCGCTCCGCACATTTGTCCACGGCACTCTGGAGTCGGTCGTAGAACTCTTGTTTCTCTTCCTCGTCACTGTCATTGGTGGGCGCATAACACTGGATGACGTTCAGCTTGAGCTTTTTCTTGGTTCTAAAGGCTGCTGTTATAAGTCTTGGCCCAAGAGGTTCCCAGCCCATCAGCGCTCTCTGTGCCACTGGTGACAGCATGAGTGCTACTCCTTCTGTATGGGGGGCATTCTCCTCTTCATGACCTGAATACAGAACCATCTCCCCACTTAACAGCCTTTTCTGGCCAGACTGCGTCCATCTGGCTTCACTGATGCCTAGCAGGGAAAGGTTGTACTTTTGCATTTCCGCTGCTATCTGGGCGGCCTTGCCGCTCTGGTACATGGTCTTGACGTTCCATGTGCCCATGGTTGTATCCCTGGATAGAGAGAGGCGGCTCGGTCCTGTGGCTTCCGAAGACTTTCGGCTTTCACCACAGGACGTCATAAGTCTTCTAGTAGAAGAACCTTCCTCCTCCAGGAAAGGAATTACTGTTAGTCTTTTCGTCGGCGTTTTTGTAGCTATTTCCTTTTTTGCAGGGTGGGGAAGCTACCCCCACGCCAAACCCCCTTACTAGGAGGACCAGGGGTTTTCTGTCGGGGTCACCTTCCCTTAGACCATGTTGGTTCACGGCACCTTATTTCATTCGGTGCACCCCTCTCACGAGGGACCCCCTATCCACCACCCAGGGGACGCGCCTCAACGCCGTATGGTCCCAGCGCGAGGCTTGTGTCTGAACTAATGCTTATATTCTCTCACTTCTTTTTGTTTTTTAAATCTATTTATGTGCTAAATAGACCTGTGCATGGAAATTGCATTCAGTACATCAGTAATTTTATAATGAGCACTAGAAATAATCATTATAAATTGCAGTCATCAAGAGACCGAAAACAGCAATTCACATGGTCACCAAACACAAACTAATACACTAAACTCATATTCCATGCACAGAAATATTGCAACACATGTTACAAATATCATATCCAAATATGAAATGGATCGGTCAAGCCATTCAAAAGATACAACCTTTTATTTGGTCGAAAAATCACATTTTGAGAAAACGGTCCCCAAAGATTGGACAAGCAAAACGGAGTACTGTGCCATAACAAACACCTATGGGATAAAAAAATAAAACAAAAAAACAACAAAAAAATGGAATAGCCACATATAGAAACATATTTCTCATGAGAAAATGAAAAGCAAAAGGTTTCTCAGTCTTGGATATATGCACACGTTGAAAATGCGCGATCTGAATGAGCGATTCTCGTATTTTGATCGAGTTGTACGCCATGCGTAATGGTGCATTGTGGGACAGTCGGAAAGACCCGAAGCCGTTCGGAGCCTGGTCGGAAAAACCCGAAGTCATCCAGAACACTCGGCGCGCTCTGCTCATTGGTCGGTTTCCGAAAATAGTATTATCTCATTAGCATAACGTTCGTATAAGGAAATCTCCGGTCGTTCGTGACGTCGGTTTTGCGCCAATAGCTATTTATAGAGCCTTTGTAACCTTTAGCTGGTTGGTGAATGGGAAAGTAGAGACGGAACCGGTTCGAATGAACCCAAACATGGCGGCATTCGTCGCTCGCAAAGCGGTGTTGTCAGGGTCCAAACATTGGATGTTTTCGAGCAAAAGACGTCGCAAATGCTTGAAACATTGAGCAGGTGCTTCACTTTATTTATTTTTTTACAGTAAATAAAAGGTATTTTGTGATATTTTATGGTTGTGGCCGGGTTCTAGGGGGTTCAAACAACCCAAAAATCCAGTCAACCCAAAAACACTTCGGACACCAAAATTGACGTTTTTGCGGTACCGTGTCTCCCCTTAATACACAGCGCCGCCAAGCTCCTGTTGGGGGATCCCTTCTTGGTCCTACATGGGAGACAGCGAAGGAGTCAGCCAGGGGTATGTGGCCTAGACCCCCAGGAGCGGTCCACACTCAGTTTCAGGATCCCCACAAGTCCCTGCGCCAAGCCCTGCGGTGGCTCGGACCCTCCTCCCAACCTGCAACTTCCTGGCCATGTTGTATACACCGGTTCTTGTCTGATCACCGAAGTTATGCTACGTCGGGCTCGGTAGTACTGGGATGGGTGACCGCCTGGAAACACCAAGTGCTGTTACCGCCACCAGTCCTTAGGCAGCCCTCCCTGGTTGCTGGCGCCCTTCTCGGCCACTGCCCCGGCTTCCCAGGCCCTCTTGGGGGCCGGGCAGGGGATGGCACAGTGACTCACCCCCTGGTCGGCGCCCATCGTTGGGTCTGGGGCACCAGATGGCGGGAGGTCAACGCCGCACTTCGACGGTTGCAGCGGAGGAACGACCCTGGGATTCTCTCGACTCTCTCTGAGGGGCGGCGTAGCACCTTGGGGCAGACCCGCCGCTGAGACGCTGTCCGATGTGAGCACAGCAGATCCTCTCACAGCAGGTCCACGGCAAGGCGAGGTCGCAGCCTTACTTCAGAAGGCGGCCACGGAGGGGGTCACACAATGCAACCCCTCGGCTTATACAGCCGTGGCTTGGTTGGGGCCATAGCCACTGGACAGGTGGCGCCTGGTAGTGGACCTTTAAGCCTAAACAAGTACTTCGGCCCCACCCTTTCGCATGGGGCAGTGAGGGCGTGGAGAGCCTCCATTCAGCCCAGGGACGTTGCAGAACTACTCAGGAATCAAATGGGTTCCTGCCTAGAGAATGACAGGGACGCACTGCTGGGGCAACGGCGGCTTTTTCAACATGGGGAAGTGGGATCTCTCCCCACCCCGCAGCTTCATTTATCTGAGCATGGCGTTCTGGACCGACCTCAACTTGGTGAGGCTGCCAGAGAACCGCTTCCTGAAGTTCTCAGGCCTAGCCTGCCAGGTGTCCCTTGCGGGGGCAGTCCCAGCCAGGATTTGGCATCAGTTACACCTCCTTGCTCTTGGCGCCCACCCACAGCCGATCTGTCGGCCTGGGTACCAGTTCCCCAAGGGTGCAGTAGCACCGCCAAAGATGGACAGACCCTTCTTGGGTGGGGACAGGAGTGCCTCTCCTCTCGCGTCCGCCTCCTTCGCGGTCTGCGTAGGCGCAAGCCGCTCAGGCGGGCGAGCGAATGTGCAGCCAGACTTCAGCTCAGACTCAGGCCGGTAGCCTCCAGGGCTCCTGGACAAGCACATCAACTGCCTGGAGCTGCAGCAGTCTGGTTGGCCTTGACCAGCTGGGAGACACAGCTCACGAACCAGCAGGTTTTGGTGCGGTCTGACAACTCATCAGTGGTATCTTACCTACGGGCCGGCGGGTACGCGCTCACAAGTCCGCTTCATTCTTCCGTATCGGATGGTGTTGTGGTGCAGGGACCATAGGATCGCTGTGAAGGCTTATCACATTTTCGACCACTTGAATGTGCGCGCAGTCTCGCTATCAAGGCAGGGCCAGCGCCTTCCCACAGAATGGTCACTCAGCCCTGGAATCTTCAGTCTGATCTGGGCTCGTTGGGAGGTACCTAGGATCAAGCTGTTCGCAATTATGTGGAACGGACAATGGCCGGTCTGGTCTCACCAGTCCCGGATCCTCTAGCGGGGGCAGTAGATGCCCTGTCCTTTTCTTGGGAGTGGCTCGTTGCCTACGCCTACCCTCCCACAGTGCTGGTGCCAAGGCCTTGCAGAAGTTAAGGGGCTGCGCCATGTGGCTCTTCTCATCGCCCCCTGCTGGTGGGACAAGTGTGGGCGGCAGACCTGCTGAGTCTAACCACAGAGCCTCCCGTAGAGCTACCAGCTCCCTGTACAAGGTGGGAACAGCCCAGACAGGATCTCTTCCACCCATGCCTGGAAGACTTGCCCTTCATGTCACATCACTGACAATGAAGGAGAAGGACTGGCGCCCGCCACCTTCATGCCTACCGGGCCATGATCTCAAACACGTACCGCCTTTGGGACTTGCAGTCCCGGGCCGGTGCAAGGATCATTCGGACCTCCTAGCTCACTTTGAGTCCCCAGCGACCTGTAGCTCATTCATTGCCTCCATTCTGGGACCTGCCTGGGGTGCTGTCTTGGCTTCGTTCAGACAGGCTCAAGCCTATGCCTTGGCGAGGCTGGAAGTTGTGGCTAGGAAGACGGGCTTTCCCCCTGCCCAGGCGACAGCAGCGGGAGTAGGCGAGCTACACGCTTGTCAGCGGTCCCGTCCAGTCTTCACTTCAGGGCTGATGGTGCGGTACAGCCCTTGACTAACACGTCCTTCACAGCCAAGAGCAGACCCCCCTTTGTGGGCACGCAGTTGTTCTACCTGCTGCCGCTCAAGGGTTTTGACCGGTTGTCTGGGTCCTATCGACAGGACCCTGGAATCGATCTCCGCAGATACAAGCGATGCAGAAGAGGCAGGTCCTGACTCCCTACCTTTGGGCCAAGGGATGGAGGACATTCGGGGCAGACCTTTTCATCTGGGCTGCGTGGGGTCATTAGATCTGCATACGAGGACCTCTCGCCGGCTGTGGTGCAGAGACTGCGGGTCAGGGCTCATGAGATCAGAGCGGTCTCCACTAGCATAGCCTGGAGTGCAATTGTGCAGTGCAGGGCATTACTGCCACAGTGGGGTGACGTCCGGACTCGACTTTACTCGCTGTTCTGGAGGTATCCCTCTGGCCAGGGTGGGATCTGGCTCGGGCGGGAAACCTCGGCACGGCCCATCACTCCCTCCCGATGTCTCTGGCACCTTAACTAATGCTTAGCTGAAATCATTGGAAACTTGCTTTTTTCCCGCTGAACTCGGTTCAGTAGTCAGGGCGTTCAGCGGCTCCCTCCTTTTCATTACTCTTCCTAACAGTAATGCCATCAGTAGGTGTATTGAGAAAAGAAATGTATTTTTCTCTAAAATGTATTTTTTTGAAAAATACCTACTGATGGCATTACTCGAAGGACCCTCCCGCCTGCCCCGCATGCCGCCAGCAAGCTAAGTGTAAGACTGGAGTGGCACCACTGCTCACGTGGGCTTAAACGGAGGAAGGGAGGCTACTCGTGTATCATGGTAACACCTTACTAGGAGTTACTTCCCTTGTTGTATACGTATACACAAGGGATCTTAGGCTGAAATCGGTAAGCTAAGTGTACCTTCCTAAGAGTAATGCCATCGGTAGGTATTTTTCGAAAAAATACTTTTTAGAGAAAAAATCATTTTTCTTGAATAAAATTCATTTTTAAATGAACATTACAAATATGTCTGTCTTTTTAACCTTCTCGTGTAAACAGCCTCACTACATTCACAAGGTGGTGGAATGAAGTTTAGGTCACCAGTCAACTCAGGAAGCTTAAGTTATGAAAGTTTGCCTTGTGATACAGGTGACCTTTGTTGCGGAGGTGAAGGTGACCCAGTGTCCCAAGGAGCGCACCCGCTGGACGCAAGGATTCAGTATTTATCCAACAGGTCTAGCAGAACGCTTACAAGTGGAGCTGGATATCATCTGCGAGTGCGAGTGTGAGACGCCATTGTTTGAGGTGAGTTTTCTCTTCACCTGTCTGGTTGTACTGTGCACTTGTGTTATGGTCATTCTTTGAAATCGTTAAGGATAGTGTTGTACTTGTATCCGATTTTGCTGTTTCCCGCAATGTTACAAGCAAAGTCTATGTTATTTTTCAGGAGTTGAACAGCCCAAAGTGTTTCGATGGCAATGGTACTTACGAGTGTGGCATCTGCTCCTGCAACCCTGGTCGCTATGGTGAGAACTGTGAGTGTGATGCCTCTGAAGTCAGCAGCAAGGAGTCTGATGCCAAGTGTCTGGCGTACGTATATTCTTTGATTTGTCAGTGATACACCATATTACATACTGTTGCCGCCTCCTTCCTCTCACTCTCTCTTGTCCTGCAGATAAAAAACTTTCAATTTTTACTTTGTTTCATTCAATTTTAGCCCCAACTCCACAGTTTTGTGCTCCAACGTTGGGCAGTGTGTGTGTGGCAAGTGTGTGTGCGAGCCCAGGTACAGTGGGCCGCACTGCAACTGTGACGACTCATCGTGTGACCTGGGTGAAAATGGCAAAATCTGTGGAGGTCAGTCGCCAATTGTGCTATTATTTTTTACGTCTTGTAGTTAACATTTATTTATTAAAAATAGCATGTTATTACCAGTACAGTTAACCCCCATCTGCATGGAGTGACTGGTACTGCAAGCAATATCAGTAGCTACTTGCACAAGGGGTCAAACTGTATACTTTGCTGTATAAATGACCCCTTCACTGCTTCACCACCAAAGTGCAAGAGGCAAAGAACCTCATGAGTCCCTGCATCTGCAGGGGCTCATGAGGTTCTTTGCCTTTTGCGGACTATTTATATCTGTGTTCGTTGGTTTGGTGGAATTGTTTGGTGTTGAATTTGCTTTGTCATAATCATGACTATGCATTTATATCAAACCATAGTATCTGCAGTGAGTTAGACCACTTCAGACCCTGTGGTGGAACTTTTGAATTGTTTAGTATTTGTCTGAAACTGCATAACAGTTTAGGAGTGAGATCGACTCTGATAGTTAAGGATGGTGCCAAAATGGTGTTGGTTATTGCCATAGTCAACCTATGTAATTTTTGCTTACCAGCTCATCTGTTTAACTCATTCTGCCAGCGACACCACTGCAAGATACAGCTCAACAATGATAGTTCAAGGGTGGTGGCAGAATAGCTTGGCACCTATAGGCACCAAGCTATTCTGCCACCACCCTTGAACTATCATGGTCAATCGGTCTCCTGAATTATAATGCAGTACTGGAAAGATGACTCCAAAATGTGTGTATTTCGTACCTCGGGCACAATGAGTTCACAGTAAACCAGTGTTGCTGTGTATTTCAGGTCCTGAACGGGGTGTGTGTGACTGTGGGGACTGTAAGTGTTTGCACGGCTTCTCTGGAGAGGCCTGTGACTGTCAGACCAGCAAAGATAGCTGCCGAGGTGCCAATGATGTGAGCAGAATAATTCATTTGTGCTGGAGCCATTTGCTTAACCCTTGTCATCCTGATACACCCACAGCTTTAAAAGGAATTGACTGATAGTTCAAGGGTGGTGCAAGCATAGCTTGGCGCCTGAGGTGCCAAGCTATGCTGGGACCACCCTTGAACTAAAACAGTTGATCTAGATCTCCTATTAGTAATGTAGCCTTCATAGGACAATAAGCAAATTTTACAAAATCAGCCTCAGGGTGTAATGGGTTAAGAGAGCTTAGTCCTGTGCAAGCCACTAAGCAAGATGAAGCTGTGGTGAAGCTTAGTCCGGTGCCAGAGAGAGATTAGCCCTGCACCAGCCACTAGTTAAGCAAGGTGCTCCGCTGTAGCAGAGCACCTTGCTTTGTGGCTGGTGCAGGACTAAGCTCTCTTATGCAGCTGGCTCCTGGTTTTGCGATTTTAGACTTTCCAGGCATAAGGTCTGAATTTGCAGGTAGGCACAAATTTGGTCTTTTGGTTTTTCTGTACTGTTTGTTTTTGTGCTGTAAGGGAAGATATGTTATGATCTGATGGTCATTTCTTGTACTGAGTGA
The DNA here is from genome assembly GCA_036245525.1 of Semisulcospira habei. Taxonomy (NCBI): domain Eukaryota; kingdom Metazoa; phylum Mollusca; class Gastropoda; family Semisulcospiridae; genus Semisulcospira; species Semisulcospira habei. The sequence continues at coordinate 252,425,423 of BTPG01000002.1, read as the reverse complement.
GAAATTCCCAGTGTGGAATACTGTTCGACCATTACAGCTCAGGGGTAGTTAAGAAATAGCTTGGTGCCATAAGCACCAAGCTATTTCAGTACTATCCTTGGAACAGTCATGGTCAATCAGTATCCTCTTGTAATACTAAGTGCTAAAAGTTGGTGTTAACTTATTGTCTGCTGGCAGTGCTTTCTCTGCTATTATTCCTACAGGAATCATCACGACAGAAAGCCCTATCAACAGCCAAAGGGTTAATGGATTGCTAATAGTAGGACTAGTGCTGCTATAACTCATTATATCCTTAGGATGAAATTATCAAATTATTTGTTTTAAATATCCTTTGAAATCTACATCACAGTTCTGGAGCCAGATCGACCATGATAGTTCCATGGTGGTGTCAGAATATCTTGGCGCCTACAGGCACCAAGCTATTCTGACACCACCCTGGAACTGTCATGGCTGATCCACATCCTGTCGCAGCATGTCAGGATTTTGTGGGCTAACTCAGCTTCAGAACATGACTAACAGTTCCTAACATCTGCTACAGGTGGAGTGCAGTGGAAACGGACGCTGTGTGTGCGGCAGTTGTGTTTGCGACAGATTATACATGGGACCCACCTGTGATGACTGTCCGGTTAGTATTTGATAGTACCAGTACATGATTTTCCTTTACTGTGTCTTGTTACCTTTGATCCTTGAACTGGTTTAATTTTTGGCTCGTGCATAGCAGAAGTCACTTGGCCGTCTGTTGTCCATGGTAAACTTTAGCTTTGGCATTTTGTCAGAGACCTGTTTCAAGCCACATGCTTCAAACTGGTCCCAAGGGTACTTTGTGGTGAGACCTACCTTTACATACCAATTTTGTTGTCCTCTCGCAAAGGTCAAGGTCACAGATGGTCAACAGAAAAATTACCATAGTACCGCAAAGTGTTTTCTAAAATATTATTATCCTCAACTTTAAAACCAAAGTTATTGTACAGAATCAATCTTGGAACAAAAGTATTTGACAATAAGACCTTTATGCATGTTAATTTTGCATGTGACACAAAGATCAAGGGCCATGGGAGATCCACATCAGTGAAAAATGCATTTTTCTTTAAAAGGTATTTTTTCGAAAAATACTTACCGATGACATGACAAATGGGAGTGTCTACTACGTGCTCAAATTCTAGCCTACGAACCCGTTGTGTGCACACACAACCCGGGAGGCACTCGGGGAACCCTCCAGAGGGGCCAAGAGTTGTCTCCCGGACCTGCGTATCCGGTTCCGAGTCACCTGACTCGCCAGTCAGATACTAGGCTCACCAGCGGCAAGCGGGGCAGGTGGGAGGGTCCTCCGTGTCATGTCATCGGTAAGTATTTTTCGAAAAAATACCTTTTAAAGAAAAATGCATTTATTTCATCAAAAACATTACCGATGACATGACAAATGGGAGAATCACGAATAGGAGGAGGGTGCCGCCCCGGTACTACCGGAGACCAAGACCGTCCTCCCATTGCTAATTCCCAGGTAACGAGCTAGGTGCGTACCTACGGCGCCTGCTGCGCCGGGAGGGAGTGCTGTGCCACCGTGAGGTCCCCCAACAAGGCGAGGTTGTCTCGCTGTCCCGCCAGATCCCGAAGGTAGAAACGAGCGAAGGTAGATTCTGCTCGCCAGCCCACCGCGGCCACGATGTCCTTGACAGCGCAGTTCCGATCGAATGCGACGCTCGTGGCCATGGCGCGTACTTCGTGTGCGCGGATCTTCAGTCTCTGCGCTACGCGTGGGGAGAGATCCATGTATTACTTACTTTACTTACGCCTGTCACCCCTACCCGGGTATAGGCCGTCGACGAGAGACCTCCAGCAACTCCTGTCCTGTGCTTCTCCTTCGATTCTACTCCAGGTGGTTCCCAGTCTCTTGATGTCTGCTTGGAGGTCTCGACGCCAGGAGTTTCTCGGCCTACCTCTTTTTCTCTTTCCCTGGGGGTTCCATGACAATGCCTGCCTAGTGATACTGGAAGCTGGCTTTCTCAGACTGTGACCGATCCATCCCCATCTTCTTCGCCCAATTTCATTCTCTGCTGTTATCTGCTCTGTTCTCTCCCAGAGTCTGACGTTGCTGATCTTCTCTGGCCAGTGGATTTTCAAAATTCTTCTAAGGCAACTGTTCATGAAGGTCTGTACTCTGTTGACTGTGGTTTTTGTCAATCTCCATGTCTCTGCTCCATATAGGAGAACTGCTTTTACATTGGAGTTGAAAATCCGGACTTTGGTGTGTTGTGACAGCTCTCTGGAACTCCACACTTTTTTCAACTGGAGAAAGGCTGCTCTGGCTTTACCGATTCGTGCTCTGACATCTGCATCAGTGCCGCCTTTTTTGTCTATGATGCTCCCGAGATAGGTGAAGGACTCCACCTCCTCCAAAGGGGTGCCAGCAAGCAAGACTGGTTCTTCCCTGGTTGCGTTCAGCCTCATTGTCTTTGTTAGATCCATGTATGCCGATCGTATTACCCAGCGCAGCCAGGAGGAGATCGTCTGGGCTGTGATATCAGTCTTGCCCTGGCGTATGGGCAGGAAGAGGCGGGAGCGCCCTCTACGGGTAACTTTGGTACGGCGCAGGTAGATGCGTAGGGCACGCACGGGATCCTGTCGCCGAGTCTCCGGAGAGCAGGCAGGCCCTCCCGGGGGCCGCAAGGTGATGATCTGTGGAGCAGTTAGGGGCGACCTTGTTTTGGCAATAAAGCTGGGGTCCGTTAAGAGCTGCACGGAGCGATCTGCCCTGAACTGGAGGCAGTCTGGGCGGGTAGAAAGAGCGTGTAGCTCGCTAACTCTGGACGCGGTGGCCAAGGCTAGAAGGAAGCAGGTCTTGCGTGTCACATTTGCCAGAGGGGCTAGAGCGAGTGGCTCGAACTGGGAAGAATTCAGCCACGTCAGGACCCAAGGTAGGTCCCAGCGAGGAACGAGAGAACGCTGAGTCGGACGTTGGAGGCTGAAGCTGGACATGAGGTCGGAGAGGTCCTTACAGGCGCCGGGGTCTGGAAGGCCGAGATGACGGTACGTGTCGGCGACCATGGATAAGTATCCCCTGATGGTGATGGGCGCCAAACCTTGGACCTCGAAGAGCCATAGGAGAAAGTCCGCTAGCTGTGGGTTAGTCAGTCCGGTGGGTAGGAGGCGACGGGCGTCGCACCAGGCACACAAGACGCGCCACTTCCCTTCGTAAACACGCCGGGTGGAAGGCTTGCGGGCTGCAGCGATTGCCTCCACTGCTGCACCAGAGAAGCCTCGAGCGGTGAGGGCGCGCTGCACAACCTCCAGGCGTGAAGAGACAGGCGTTCGGGACAAGGGTGGAAGAGAGCCTGCCTGGGCTGCTTGAGCATGGAACGGGGCGTGGGAAGGCGCAGGGGAGGAGAGGTGGCGAGGTTGAGTAGGTCGGTGGTCCAGGACCGGGCCCAAGCCAGCGGGGCGACCAGAAGCAGGACTGCGTTGCTCCCTCGAAGTTTGTGGAGGACCTTGGGAATGAGGACTGTTGGGGGGTACGCGTAAGCGATGAGGCCGTCCCAAGGAATCGAGAGGGCATCGACTGCCCAGGCCAGCGGGTCTGGAATCGGGGAGACGAAGAGGGGAAGCTGGCGGTTCCACCTCGTAGCAAAGAGGTCGATTAAGGGAGTCTCCCAACGGGCGCAGATCATCTGGAAGATATCCGGGCGCAACGTCCATTCTGTGTGGAGCAACTGGCCGCGGCGAGAGAGCGAGTCCGCCAACACATTCAAGTGGCCAGGAATGTGTCGTGCGAGGAGTGTAATGTCGCGTTCCTCGGCCCAGCGCATCAAACGGAAGAGGAGCATACAGAGGTCGGGAGATCGGGTGCCCCCCTGTCTCTGGATGTAGGCCACCACCGTCGAGTTGTCGGAGAGGACGAGAAGCCGCTGGTTCCTGAGCTGGTTCTCCCAAACGAAGAGGGCTTGCCAGACTGCCTGCAGCTCTAACCAATTGCTGTGCTTGTCCGCAAACTCCGGGGGCCAGAGGCCGGAAGCCGAGGAGAATTGAGGAAGCAGGTGGGCTCCCCACCCCGAGAGGCTCGCGTCGACACACAGGGAGAGGTGCGGGGGGGGGGGGGGAGGACAAAGGGACTCCCGAAGCCAACCAAGCCGTGTCGGTCCAGCGTAGAAGGTGAGGGCGAACCAGGGGGGGAACCGGGACCAGGTGGGTAAGGTCGCCAGAAGAGGGTCTCCAGAGAAGCAGGAGGTGCAGCTGAAGGGGGCGGGCGTAGAGGCGACCCAGGGGGAGAAGGTCCGCCGCTGCGTTGATCAGTCCGAGGAGTTGAAGCCAAACTCGGGCGGGAGCTGCTTCCTGCTGAGCTAGCTGGTTGGCGAAGGTGGCCAACTTCCGAATCCGGGGATCCGGGAGGCGAACAACGTTGAGATCGGTGGCAAAATCCATTCCGAGATGAATGAAGCGGCGCGAGGGCGTGAGATCTGACTTCCCGACGTTGAGGAGGAACCCCAGTCGCGACAGCAGACGCATCAGAGTATCCCTGTCCTCTTCCAAGACGGACTCGACGTGGTTTCTCAGGAAGAGATCGTTGAGGTAGTTGGACATAGGGCTGAGAGACGACTGCCGTGCCTTGGCCATAACTGCATCCATCAAGCGGGTGAAGACCCAGGGGCTGAGGTTGAGGCCAAAGGGTAGGGCTCGAAACTGGTAAACGGTTCCATCGAACGCGAAGTGCAGATACCTCTGGGCGGCCGGATGTATGGGTACGTGTAGGTAAGCGTCGGAGAGATCCAGGCTGACGGCGTAATCCATGGGTCGCACCGCGGTACGCAGGGCTCGGGCCGTCTCCATGTGGAAGGAAGGAGCCACGATGAAGCGATTTAGGGCTGAGAGGTCGATCACTGGGCGCCACTTGCCGCCAGGCTTGGGGACGACGAAAAGTCTGCTGTAAAATCCCAGCGAGTCTGCGCGGCGCACAACCTCTGTGGCATCCTTCCTCAAGAGAGAGTCGACTTCCCCCCGTAGGGCGCACTCCTTGAGCGGGTCTGCGGGGATCTCGGTCCACAGCGGAGTCGTACGCAGAGGAGGAGGGGAACGAAAGGAGATCCGTAGGCCGCCGGAAACAGTGTCTAAAATCCACGGGTCTTCTGGAATCAGTAATCGCCACTCGTCGCTGAAGAGGGCGAGCCTGCCGCCGACTGGAGGACCCGAGACGGCCGGCGGAGGCGGAGGAGGGGAGGAGTCACTGAGCCCGCCCGCGCCCAGGGCGACGGGCGGGACGGGGCCAAGCGGGGGCGGGGGCGTTAGCTTGGCCGGGGCGACCGAAGGCGGGGCGACGGCGACGCAGGGACTGCAGCTGGGTTGTTGACGTCGGGGCGACGGGTCTGGAGATCCGCAGGGGGCGACCCACGGCCTTGCGGGCTGACTGAAAGCGCCGAGGAACAGACTTGGGAGGCCACCTGTCCGCATTGGAATCCTTGACGGCTTGCCAGGTGTCACCAAAGAGAAGGGGTCCCCCGAGGGGGGCCCGACGCAGCTGGGTCTTCAGGTCGGCAGGCATTCCCCGGCAGGCCTGCAGGACAGCGTCGCGGCGGAGTAAATCACAATTGGCGGCTGCAGCCATAGCGTTGACCGAAGAGTGATACGCGGCGCGGCTGGCCGCTTCAGCGAGGACGAGGAGGTCGCCAAGAAGGGGGGTCAGGGACGGGTGCCACGAATCTTCCACGCGCCGGAGGAAGGCTTGCGTAAGGAGCTCCATGAAGCCGGCGCAGGCCAAGGAATTCCTGACAAGCGAAGCCGTCTTGTCCAAACCCGCGGGGAGCGCGCGTCTGAGTGCAGAGGTCCCACCCGCCTGAACCACGGCGGCTGGATCCACCGGAGGGAGAGGGCAGAGGAAGGCCTGGGAATGGCCGGCGTACCACTGCTGGCGGAAGTACATATCGAGGTCCGGAGGCCATCTGTGGTCCGAGAAGAAATTACTGTCTCTTGAGTCAGACAACAGGTGGGCCGAGAACACATCCCGAAGCTCACGAAAGGAGGGGGGCTGAGGGAGAGTCTTGAACTTCTTTACCTGTCTACCCGCGTCGACGAAGGCAGAAGGCTTCCTCTTCAGGGGGGGGGATGGAGGGCAGTCCGCTGCCGGAAGCGTGGCGGAGATGAGGCGAGCGACCTCGTCGAGGGCCAGAAGAACCTCTGTGCGGGAGGAGGCCGGTAACCCGTGGGCTGTCGACGCATCCGAAGGAGAGAGTGGCGAAGGAGAGCGGCTGAGACCTCCGAGGAGAACTGAGATGGAATCATCAGGGAGAAGACTCAACGAATCGTCGTCCACGCCGCCGAGAGCCGTCGAAGAGGGACGGCGACCGTGACTCCGAGAGTGAGCAGCTCGACGAGGATGAGGGGAGCCATAAGGCGCCGAAGCACGCAGGGGAGAGCGACGTCCGCGACGGCGACGCGACGCACTAGAGGAGCGGGAACGGCGGCGGCGACCAGACGAGCGACTACGAGCTGGAGACCGTGATCCCCGGGAACGAGGAGGAAGGAAAGAGGCTGGGCGAGGGGAAGGAGAACGGGCGGGACGAGGCAGACGGCGGGGAACGTGGGACGAACGCCGCGAAGAGGTAGAGCGCGAAGGTCCATGGTCCAGATGACGAGAAGAATCCCGAACTGTACGACGCTCACACGAAGGAGCGCGAGAGTGGTGGTCAGACTTCGATCGCAAAGAGGAACTGGACACAGGTAGTGGTGTGGTGAGTGTGCGCGAATGTCTCCGCGAGCCGGACTCTGTGGCGAGGCGGGCTCGCAGCGGCCGAGGGGGATCCAAGGCCTTCCTAGGAGACGAGTGGGGACCGGTTGACCATGGACGGCGCGAGGCACGTCTCTCCGAACTGACCTCTGTCTCGAGATGGGTTCTCTGCCTGTCGTAAGGCTTGGTCCAAGCGCGTTCCCTCCTGGGAATCCGCGCCTCGAACTCCCGACTCCGCACACTACCTTGCTGTGTCCGCTGTGGAGATCTTTCCAGACTGGGGCCATCGGGGGCAAGAGCGGTCGGTGTGTCTGAGATGACAGCCGGCACTTCCGCAGGTCTTGCAACAGGCACAAGTGTCGGGCGTTCACGTCGGTAGAAGCTCCAAAGTTGGACCCAGCGGAGCTCCGGCCAGACGGCGCAAACGTCACAAGAACGCTCAGATGTACAGCCGACACACGGCAGGCAGACCTTGTGCGAATCCGAGGGCCACTGGAAACCTCCACACTGCGTGCAGGTCATCAGGAGGGCACTGCAACACACCAAACAAACAACGTGCCGGTACGTGGTCGAGACCAACAGGGCTCGTCCTACCATGGGGAACCGTACCGAACGATATGGACAAACGGGCTGTGCCCCCAGGCTACACTGTTATAGCGCCCGAAGCTAAGCTTGCGTCTTTAGAACAAAGCCTACCCCAGCCAGGCTGGAGAGGAATGTGCGCCAAACGACAATAGGTTTAGTTTAGTTTAGTTATATGGGTTTAACGCCGCGCAGGCGACTAAGGCCATCACACGGCGGGCCAAACGACAATAGGGACGAAAGGCCGTGCCCCCAGGCAATAATGCTGTAGCGCTCTAAGCTAAGAGTGCGCTCTCGAAACCAGCATACCCCAGCCAGGCCGGAGATGCAACATGAGCCACGCGCCGCAGCTGGTTTAAACAATGCTCCCCGAAGGCTACCAGGGGAAGCCAGTAATTTCACCCCAAAAGGGGAAAGGCGAGGGCACCAGGGCCCCGCCGAGCTAAGAGTCCCCGCTCAACGAAACCCACACAACACGAACAAGGTAGAGTCCAAAGGCACAGGCCGGTACCCCGCCCGGGGACCGGCTCCGGGCCCAACTAACTATCCTACCTCTCTGCCGAAGCGGTAGCGGGAGAAGAGACGTCCATGTCGCCACCGGCGAAATGGCGGGAACCAGCAGGTCCGCCAAGCGAAGCCAACCAAGGAGGACGCCAAGCGAAGAAGCGCAAGCGAAGCTGCAGCGAAGCAAGAAGCGAAGCAGAAGCGAAGCAACAGGCGAAGCCAAAGTCACGGCGAACTCGAGCACCAAGACCGACCGGTCGAAGGGAGCGCGAGGCTAGAACACGTCCGAAGGTCGTGAGCCTACGTAGCTGACTGGCGAGTCAGGTGACTCGGAACCGGATAGGCAGGTCCGGGAGACAACTCTTGGCCCCTCTGGAGGGTTCCCCGAGTGCCTCCCGGGTTGTGTGTGCACACAACGGGTTCGTAGGCTAGAATTTGAGCACGTAGTAGACACTCCCATTTGTCATGTCATCGGTAATGTTTTTGATGAAATAAATGCACAAATGTTGTCTAAATGGACTTAACCCATGAAATCCTGAGGCTGATTTTGTCACATTTGCTTTTTGTCCTATAAAGGTGTGACAGATTAGGAGATTGATCAACTGTTTATGTTCAAGGGTGGTGCCAGAATAGCTTGGCGCCTGAGGCGCCAAGCTAATCTGGCACTAGGAAGGTTACAAAGTAAAGTAGATAATAGCACTGTCAGGGGAGAGATGTGTGCATGATCGACCAGTGATCATAGATCTACTGTGGCCAAAGCACACAAAAAAAAAAGAGATAGGAAAGAGAAGGGGTGCTAATAAAGTGGCTGAAAGCAATGCATATGGAAGCCCCCCTGAAGGGGGGGCGTATCACATATCCCACTGTTCCAGCCACTCGGTGCATGGAAATTTAAATCTAGTGTAACGCACGCAGACTTGCCCACAGTCGCACATACAGACTCTCACGCAACAGACGCATATACCGCCACTGACTCAGACGGGCGCATTCATGCGGTAAAACTCAACACACAGGCTCCCTTTCTAAAGTGACTTTTATACAAGATAAATCTACGAAAAAAACGCTCACAGCTATCAAGCTATATACATCACTCCTTTCCCCACACCCAGCATCCACATCACATACACATCACACGCTATCTCGGCCAGGCTAGGCTTTAGTTTCACACTGTCTCCAACCTGTTTGATGTTATTGCCTGGTCACGTTGGTCCTTCTCACATCTAGGCGTGAAAGTCTTTCGTTTTTCGCTTCTTCGTGCCATCCTGTCTCTTTGGCATGGACGTCCTCGTACTCGTACTGTAGCGCAGTTCTCGCTTTGACTCGGGTGTCTCGGTCCCGGTCAGACTCACTCTGAGTGAAGAGCTGGAGGGGTGATGACCTCACTTTAGGTCTGGTGACTCGACGTCTCGGCATCCGTCGCTCCCTCTTTACAATTAGTTAGTTAGTTATTTGGGTTTAACGCCGAGCAGGCAGCACTCTGAATACGACAACAAAAGTCCCAACGTAACACTTGCTAAACACACAACATATTGGATCAATGAGAAATGTCACGTAACCTGGCTGATACAAATAACTCACACGTTCATTCACACACACACACACGTGCTTCATAAACTGTCTACTTCCGTAACACCCCCATATCTCTGTCACTATCTTGAAACAGACTATAGCCTAACACTCTTGCTATACACTACTCTATACACACCTTACATTCCTTTAGTCATCTATCTCAGTAAACAACTGTATACAAAAACACCGGTTACTTCACTGAATTCTAAACCAACATAACTAAACCAAACCGGTCAACACTATACAAGCAAATTACTCTTACCAGCCCATACTGTCTTTAACCTTTAGCACTCTGCTTTCCGCTGTCAGTTCTTTCCCCTGCACCTGCATTCTTTTTTAGTGGGCTAAACCCAACGCTACCCTACTTACTTCAAAAGCCTCCAACTTTTTCATTTTTCTATGTATGATTGTGGAATTTGGCATGTATGTAAATACATGAATCAAGATTATGTCTCAATTCTTAAAACTGTGTTGTCTGTGTTATTATCCTAACAAAAAATAATAATAATCAATGCTTACTACGCACCGTTTCCGCGTTCACTAGCACTTGATTCAGAATCACTCCTCTGCCCATCACCACCATCTCCCACCCCCCCCCCCTCTCGATCTCAAGTCTTCTTGCAAAAACCTAAGAAAGTCTTCATCATCGAAATCTGACTCCATAAAAGTATTCCTTGATGAATGCTTCTAACTCCTCATCGGTCATCTTTTGTCAAAATGAAGCCGTCAGAACAAACTCTCGCTTAGAAAATTTGAATCGCTCAAACACACTCGAAGTTAGCAAGATCGCCGATATAAAACGGAAGCAAGCTTCATTTACAATCACCCACAATCCTTTGCAAAGGCTTCATAGCAACCCATTGTGTTTACCATAGACGATTACGAGCAGACCACGCGGTGGCGACATATGTCGCCATCCGATAATGAAGCAAGATGGCGGCTGGCGACAAATGTCGCCACCAACGTGCTAAAGGTTAACTAAGCAACTATCAATACTACATATATAGAAACATACCTGAAATCTAGGCTTCAGAGTCTTGGAATACGGGCTAGGTATCTCAAACACATCCGTCCAAACTGACGATAAGCCCCGTACTAATATATTCCTGCTCTGACAGACACAGCTTTTGCCTAGAACTCACTAAACAGAACTCACCAAAACTCCGTGCTAACCATGTCTTACAGATTTCACGTGGAGCCTCATGCCACCTGGACTATCGGCACAAACAAACCGTTAACAAAAACCGTACCGTACTAACCCTAATGTATAAGGCACTATGCACGAGCATAGAGCTTCATCGCAATTCCCCCTTCCTCGGGGAAAAAAAGAAACGACCGAGTTTCTTTTTAAGACTACTCGACGTACACTATCACAACCCAAGACTAACTTTGACTATCTAGAATACAAGAAAAAAAAATTACAGCCTGAAGCCTCAACGCACACCCTCGGATCGCACAGCGAAAGCTAAACAGAACTAACGCCTTAAAACCTCCAGAAATGAAAACAATCCAACGGCTGCCCACACACAAAACACACAATCGCGAGACTCCAATCTCCGACCTACCTACATATTGGGTGCTGAGCCGCATTTCTGTCCGCAACAGAAGTATGCCGTCTCCAGCCAACCTAACTATTGGGCCACACCCGCTGACCGATCCCCTGATTCTGGAAAGAAGAGCAAGGAAAAGCCTACTACCTATACAACAGGAAGAAACACGTACTAACTCCTCGTAAGATCCAGAAAACTACGGAAACAACGGATCTTACCCCCTAGAATCGGAGAGGGGAATCTAACACATCAACATGCACATAGCAACAAAATCCTACTCTAAAATATGTACCACTAAAACAGGGTCACCACTGTAACGCACGCAGACTTGCCCACAGACGCACGTACAGACTCACGCAACAGACGCATACACCGCCACTGACTCAGACGGGTGCATTCATGTGGTAAAACTCAACACACGGGCTCCCTTTCTAAAGTGACTTTTATACAAGATAAATATACGAAAAAAACGCTCACAACTATCAAGCTATATACATCACTCCTTTCCCCACACCCAGCATCCACATCACATACACATCACACACCGTCTCGGCCAGGCTAGGCTTTAGTTTCACACTGTCTCCAACCTGTTTGATGTTATTGCCTGGTTACGTTGGTCCTTCTCACGTCTAGGCGTGAAAGTCCTTCATTGTACGCTTCTTCCTGCCGTCCTGTCTCTTTGGCACGGACGTCCTCGTACTCGTACTGTAGCGCAGTTCTCGCTTTGACTCGGGTGTCTCGGTCCCGGTCAGACTCACTCTGAGTGAAGAGCTGGAGGGGTGATGACCTCACGTTAGATCTGGTGACTCGACATCTCGGCGTCCGTCGCTCCCTCTTTACAAGCACTCTGAATACGACAACAAAAGTCCCAACGTAACACTTGCTAAACACACAACATATTGGATCAATGAGAAACGTCACGTAACCTGGCTGATACAAATAACTCACACGTTCATTCACACACACACACGTGCTTCATAAACTGTCTACTTCCGTAACACCCCCATATCTCTGTCACTATCTTGAAACAGACTATAGCCTAACACTCTTGCTATACACTATATACACACCTTACATTCCTTTAGTCATCTATCTCGGTAAACAACTGTATACAAAAACACCGGTTACTTCACTGAATTCTAAACCAACATAACTAAACCAAACCGGTCAACACTATACAAGCAAATTACTCTTACCAGCGCATACTGTCTTTAACTAAGCAACTATCAATACTACATATATAGAAACATACCTGAAATCTAGGCTTCAGAGTCTTGGAATATGGGCTAGGTATCTCAAACACATCCGTCCAAACTGACGATAAGCCCCGTACTAATATATTCCTGCTCTGACAGACACAGCTTTTGCCTAGAACTCACTAAACAGAACTCACCAAAACTCCGTGCTAACCATGTCTTACAGATTTTACGTGGAGCCTCATGCCACCCGGACTATCGGCACAAAAACCGTTAACAAAAACCGTACCATACTAACCCTAATGTATGAGCACTATGCACGAGCATAGAGCTTCATCACATCTAGGTCCCCCCAAGGGGGGTCCAGATATTTAGCCGTTGTGGACAGCTGTTTCGGTCTTGGCGACCTCTTCAGCACACCATCGGCGATACTGGAGGAGGCAGGGATTTCTGCCTACCTGCAATGACAACCACATTTGACTGTGGTGTCTGCAGGGGCATACATTCCATGCCACCACCTAGAGCTAAATTTCCATGCACCCTAAAAGAGAACCTACCTGTCATTACCGCTTTTGTTTCTTCAAAAACATTACCGATGACATGACTGAATGGAAGTGTCTACTACTTACTCATTCTAGCCTAAGAGCCAGTTGTGTAAAAACACAACCCGGGAGGCACTCGGGGAACCCCGAGGGGACCAAGAGTTGTCTCCCTATACCCACCACCCGGAAGCCGGGTACCCATAATCCCTCAGTCTAGTCTACTTAGGCGCACGATTCGGTCGTCTTGCGCTCTGCTCTAGCCTACGGACTTTGGTTTTTCGACCGGTTCTCGGTTTCGGACTTGCTGTTGGAATGAAGAGCGGGAGATAGGATCGTTTCGTCGGCCCTGCCTGTGCTGCTGCGTGGCTTTCTCGTCCCCACTGCGTAGCGCCTACGCTTCGACCGCTGGTGAGCTGTCCGGTGAGCTTCGCCGGTCGTGCCAGGCGGGTTTTTGGACTTCTCCCCCCGTTCCCCTTCGGCAGAGAGGTAAGGTAGCGGGGTTGACCCTCGGCCGGTTCCCGGGCTGGGCACTGGTTTGTGCAGGTACGAACTTTTTCGTCTTCTTCTCACTGTAATCGTGCTCCCACTCACCTTCGGTGAATCGTAGCTAAGTCCCTACGCATTTGTACTTTGGGTGTGGAGAATTCTTTTACTCCATGGCCTGATTAGCTGAGTGGCAGTTTGGGGCACGCCTTGTCATCGCGTAGTTGTTCGGCACCAGCGCCTATTCTGGCCCTTTCTGTTTCCCTTGCGGGATGTTGGTATAGATACGGGTGATGAATTTAAGCCCACGCGCATATGCAGGCATACGCTGTGGACAAGTGCTCACGTACCTTAGAGAGTGGATATACGTTCCGGCGGGCAGCTTGGGGGGTTTACGCTCCTTGGCTGGGCGGGCCCCTCGTGACATGTCCACATAAGTGGTGATTTACTGCCCCGGATGTTTTTCTTGTCTTGGTTGTCATTGCGTATTGATTTGTGCAGCAGGCGGCCGGTGTTGTTTTCCACACACGGTCACCCTTAGCAATGTTGTTGGGGCCTGACTCCTTTTATGACAGGGGTTGGTACATATGTTGTTGCTCACCTTAGCACTTGACGGCGGTGAAGCTACCTCGTTACTGCACTGCTAGATTGCAGACGTGCAGTTTGGTACCTCGCTTCCATCATGACGTATTCGTCTTTTGTGTACATATGTTGTCCCCTCGCCTTAGCGCTTGGCGGCAGTGGGCTTACTTGCTTACTGCACGGCTAGTTGTAGGCATGCAGTTTGGTACCTCGCTTCTGTCATGACATGTTTGACTTTTGCTACATATGTTGGTTGCTCACCTTAGTGCTTGATGGCAGTGAGTCGACCTTCTTACTACACTGCTGGCGGGCAGGCTTGACAGTCTGTTACCCCGCTTTGGTGCTTGTGTGTTTTGTTGTTACGAAGGCTACCTTCGTGGCTTAGTCCCACAGGACTCGCCCGCAGGCCTTCGGGTGTGTTGTCTGTTGCAGGGACAACGGACTGACATGGAGAAGCCACACCGAATGTCATGACTAGTGCGCGAGCGTGGATCGTGGAGGCCGCTGCCAGGGGGAGCGCACATGAACAACCTCTGGCAAGGCCCGCTCGGTATGGCAATTACGCACACGTCCGACTTCTTAGGACGTTGCCGTACACTACCACCTGGAGAGGACAAGCAGCGTCTCGGCTGTAAGCACCAGCCCGGCTGCTCCTGGTAGGTGTGTTCTTCATGTCCAGGCAGCGCCCATTTGGGACTAGGCCTGTCTTCCGACACTGGAGGTGCCTCCTACCACATTGGAATGATTGTGTCACCTGGCCTCAGCAGCGCAGATGGCAGCATTGAAGCGTCTGCAGGCGGGAGCGACCTATGCTGTTGGTGCTTGAAGGATTCCGTTCCGCCCCGATGGGGGCATGCTGACGTCCTTCACGCAAGGCAGATGTGCCGGTGGCCGTCGGACAACCACTAGGTCGGGTCTCCTAGGCACAGGATGTGGATACGCCATCCAACGTCTCCTTGGCACCGGTCGCTTGAGACCAGGACGTCTCTGTGGGAAGCTACACACCGGATTCAGTGGACTAGTGCACGTCGTGGGCCTGGATCGATGAGGCCGCTTCCAGGAGGGAGCACGCCCGGACGAAGCCTTCTATGAAGCCATGTCCACTATCGGTCCCACTTGTCTCCAAGAAAGTCCATGGGATCCCGCTGGGGGTCCCCCTTACCGGCAAGAAAGCCCGCCTCCCTCGGAGCCCGGCTCAGAGACATTCACGTGCACGTCCAGGGACTCTAGTAAGGATGCTCGCCTCCAAGGAAGGGGAGACTACTATCGACACAGTTCCAGGCCACCTCAGGTTTGGTGTGTTGCATGGGCCTACTGGTGACCTGCATACGATGCGGAGGCTTCCAGTGGCCATCGGATATCCAGACAGTCTGTCTCCTGTGCGCTGGGTGTGCTTCCGACCACACTTGTGATGTCTGTGCTACCTGGCCGGAGCTGCGATGGTCTAATCTCTGGAACTTATAGGAGGGAGCCTCCTCCCCTCGCGGGTACTTGAAGTTTGCCGAGGCGCCTTCCGCTGTGCCCCTGACACCGGACGTGCGAGACCAACTGGATCCGACACAGAAAACGCCACTGAGTAATCGAGGGATTAGAGAGCGCGCCCGGACACAGCTGGTGGAAATAACCCGCCTCTCCCAAGAGCCTGGTTTGGTGGGACGCTCGTGGCGTCCCTCCTCCACCGTCGTTCCCCACTCGTCTCTCAGGAAGCCGCCGGGATTCCGCTGGGGGTCCCCTGGCCGGCAAGAAACCTGCCTCTCCCAAGAGCCTGGTTCACAGAGACATACACGCACTCGTCCGGAGCCTCCTGGTTGTGAAGAGCGTAGACACGGGGATTCTACGCGACGTTATCGCTCTCCCTCGCAAGATCATAGGAGGACCTTCCCGCTCGGGGGCTGGGAGATTGTTGGCATCCGGTCTCGGAAGACCATGGGTATGCGCTTGCTGGGTCAGTCACTGGAGTGACCTCTCCAGGGCGCAAGCCTGGGCGAAGGGTATGGAGATCCTGGGGTGCCCAGTCGTCAAGGTTCCCCTCTCGGCCTCGCTGATGTAGCCAAAGGAATGCAAAGCAGTACGTTGGCACCAGTTGGCTGCAGGTGCTGCCGGAACAGTGCGTGAATACAGGCAGCTGTCTGCCTTCGGGGCTCCACTCCTGATTGGAAAGGTTTACTCACCCACATTTGGCCGTTGGATCCAACCAGATCTCCTCCGTTCCTCTAGCCGTTGGCTGTCAGAAACAGCTCATCCGCCTAGTGGTGCAATGTGAACACCACCCCCTCACGTGGTTTAGCCCACCAGCCGAGGTGGTTAGCCAGGGTGTGGCGCTTGGAGCCAGCGCGTGAGAGATTAAGGAGATGGATGAGGACCAGTGATGCCCGTCCGTCCTATGTAGGACGCAGCTGCCGAACAGCAAAGGTGCTACCTCTATCCAGAGCCCCCTACACCCCTGGGAGATTACCGAGACGCCTTTCGCTGTGCCCCCAGCACGGTATGTGCGAGGCCAACATGATCCGACACGGTAGGCGCACTGAGTTTCAACGGTTAGTGCCCAGAAATCCGCCTCTTCCAAGACCCTGGTTCATTTCCCACTCGTCTCTGGCCGCAGGGGTCCCCTTGCCGGCAAGCAACCCGCCTCTCCCAAGAGCCTGGTTCGCAGAGACTGACACGCACTCCTACGGAGCCTCCTGTTGGCGAAGATCGTAGTCGCCGGGATTCTACTCACCGTTACCGCTCTGCTTCGCAAGAGCGAAGGAGGACCTTCTCCTCTCAGCGTTTGACGGATCAGGTCTCCCTCGACTCAGACGGTTTTCGCCTTCTTCGCGTTCCCCATCTCGTTCGGACTCCCTTTCGTCCCGTTCCTCTTCCCATCGACCGGCCACTCCCCCTTCCCTCGTCCTCTCCGTTCCGTTCCTCCTCGTCGCAGCCGTTCTCCTCGTCGGGACCCGCCTTCGGCTCTCAGGAGACCCTCGCCGCGTCGCTCCGTCTTCGTTCTCCCCTTCGGAGGGAGTCTTCGACCTCTGTGGTTCGCCGTCAGTGGGATTCCTTCCCTCGGAGCCCTCCTCGGTCGCCGGTTCCAGTCAGCGGGACTTCGACACCCTCAGGGTGACGGCTGGCGACCCCTCGGACTGGTTGCTCGGACGTTCTCAGCCGTTCTCCTCTCCCTCTTCTTCGGCTTCCAGTGCTGCGGTTCCGGCAGTCCTGTGCTGCGCGGATGGACGCTCGGCCGGCGCTGGACGGGACTTCCAAGCTCATCGCCGCCGCCCTTCTGCGGAAGTTTGCCCGGCATCGCCAGCTGACTCACTGGGGGGTTCTCATCCAGCGTGGACACCGGGGAACCAAGGCGCAGCCCCTGCTCCCTGCCGTCTAGCCGTCTCGACAAGTTTCTTTGGGCACCCGGGGGGTGCCAGACTTCGTACCGCTTGGCTGTGCTCGTGGCGGAGGACCTAGCCACTACACGGAGTCGGATCTATGCACCTTGGTCGTCTCTAAGCCCGGCTGCTCAAGCTACGCTTCCTACTTCCGTGATTCTTCTCGAGGTCCAACCCTCCGACCTTCGGGCTCCGCGGACAAGAGCGTGCTTCGCTTGGATCCGACGCGGACTACTAGGCCTTCTTCTTCTGCTCGTGGGAGAAAGGATAGGTCACAGGAGCTTCTCCTCTCCGGCAACGCGACAGCGGAGGTGTACTTCCAGGGTCAGGGCAGCTGGCGATCCTCTGGCCAGTGCGTAACCCCTACCCTGGTGCTTGGGGAAAGAACTTCAACTACCTCCGTGCGTGTCGCTACCTGGACCGACGGTAGATCTGGGCCAGTCTTCCCCGGTGGGAACAGTGGCTACACACGGAATGCACCAGGACACCTTCGGAGGATCGGCGCATGAGACTAGGATGATCCTGTGGAGGGTCTCCACAACGATTGCAGTGGACTAGGGCACAGGGTGGGGTTTGACCGAGGCCGCTACCCGGACGGAGCGAGCCCGGACACAGCTTGAGAAGCAGAGAACTCGCCTCACAGAGCCCAGTTCAGAGAGTCGCGCTGGGCGACGTCCCACGTCCAATCTCGGTACCCACTCGTCTCCAAGTAAGCCGCCGGGATCCTGCTGGGGGCACTTGCCGGCAGATAACCCGCCTCTCCTCGGAGCCCGGTTCGGAGAGACTTACACACGCTCGTCCGGAGCCTCCTGTCGACTCCCCGGGTGAGGAGTCATCGCATGCTACGTCTTGCCCTTGCCGCCATACGGCTCCTGAGGGATGTTGCCATGGTGGATTGGTTAACGAGCTTCAGGAGCTACGACTCGCCCAGTCTGCCTACAGTTCGAGGGAACACTTACGTACAGCTCCTCTCGGACTATACCTTACCTGGACCGTCGCGCATTTGGTCCACGGGTTCACCTTGCGCCCGTTCACGGGGCGCTATGCCACCAGGAGACCAAGTAGCAATACCTGTACAAGCCTCACGTGTGCCTACGACATAGCCGTTCGCTACGGACGTGCTCACCTCTTGCCGGTTCTGACACCACTGACGCTACATGCCGGACGTTCTTCCTGGCTCAGCTCAGTCATACGTTCGGAATTACAGGACCTCTCCCTCAGGGAGGTTAGAGGCTACAGTTCCGTTATCAAGGCACTTGCATGGCCTCGAACGTCACATTCGTCAGGGACTGTTCGGTCTTACACTTCGTGGCTACTGGAGGCTGGCGGGCGGGATGACTTCGCCCGCCGCAATCGCAGAGTTCTGCCAGGCCAGCGAGACTCCTCGCTCTGCTGGGGGCGTTTTGCGGGGGGCACAACTCCCTCCGGGCGCCTCAGCGCCGTAGGTATTCACCTACCTAGGGTCGTCGGGAGTTTGCGTTAGGGAGGACGGCCATTGGGCCCTAAGGTGTGCTGGAGCGCGGCACCCACCTCCTCTTCGCAATTCTTCCATTCAGTCATGTCATCGGTAATGTTTTTGAAGAAACAAATTCATTTTTCTTTAAAAGGTATTTTTTCGAAAAATACTTACCGATGACATGACTCAAACGACCCTCCCACCTGCCCCGCTTGCCGCTGGTGCGCTAAGTATCCTGACTGAGGGATTATGGGTACCCGGCTTCCGGGTGGTGGGTATAGGGAGACAACTCTTGGTCCCCTCGGGGTTCCCCGAGTGCCTCCCGGGTTGTGTTTTTACACAACTGGCTCTTAGGCTAGAATGAGTAAGTAGTAGACACTTCCATTCAGTCATGTCATCGGTAAGTATTTTTCGAAAAAATACCTTTTAAAGAAAAATGAATTTTTAGCGCCCCCTCTCTTTCCTATCTCTTTTTTTTTTTTGGTGTGCTTTGGCCACAGTAGATCTATGATCACTGGTCGATCATGCACACTTCTCTCCCCTGACAGTGCTATTATCTACTTTACTTTGTAACCTTCCTAAAATATTAGCACTGGCAGTCTCCCCTTTTCTTTTCATTTAATCTGGCACTACCCTTGAACCGTAAAATTTATTTCAAGTAATGGGTGGTGAAAAGGGTTCACACATTTGAAATCTCCACAAGTACAAGTATTTCCTTATTTTCTCTGTACTCTGTGTTCCAGGCATGTCCAGGCAAGTGTGAGGAGAACCGTGACTGCGTGCAGTGCACCGTCTTCAAATCAGGCAATCTGAAGGACGAGGAACAGTGCAAACGCAGCTGTCGCCAGGACCGCATCAAAGTCCGGGACAATCTGGAAGGTACACCATTAGAAAACTTTGCTTGCTATTGTTAGATTTGAAATATTTTGCTGTGTTTAAATAGAAATATATGGTGTGTATATGGAAGAAAACGGAATAGAATACTCGTGGTGCCTAACCCCTTCACTGCCGAGAACATGTGAGCATGATCCAGCTGCAAGAGGCATAGATCCTCATGAGCCCCCGTGACTGCGGGGGCTCATGAAGATCTATGCCTCTTTAGTAAAACTGTTGCCGCTAGGGTTTCATGTGAAAGAAAAACAGAAGATAGTGGTGGAAAACCCTTTAAAATAGCATCAAGGAACGACTATCTTCTGTTTATCTATGCCTCTTGCTGAGACCAATATGTATCCATGTTTCTTGGATGGTTGTGGCTTTTGTTTGTTGAATGAACCAAGATTTCAGAAACAGAAATGTACGTACAGTGACAGGGAAGGGATTGTCATTACCACCCAGTGGACCATTTAGGAGCTACATTTATCATCCTGAATGTACGAGATTGCCAATCTCGGTGGATGGATATAATTTGTTATTGTCGGAGTGAGCCACAAGGCTGCCTTGTGTTGTGTACACCAGAACTTGTGAGAGACCGCCCTTATGAGAGATCACCTGTCATATAGATCATCCTTTTGATGGCTGTTAACACTAACAGAGGTAAGCAAAGGTCCTGAGGCCCACGATGGCTGCTTTGGGCCCACTGCGTATGTCGTGGGCCCAGAAAAGTTCTGCTACTGGGGTAGACCTGCTTCAGGCAGTAAGGGGTTATATAGTGTGTAGTATCTCCTTTTATCTCCACACACATTCCCTGTGATTTTCCTCAGCATGTCTTGATGTGATTTCAGTGCGTCCTGGTGTGAAGAAATGTCAGTTCCGCGATGATGATGACTGCGTCTTCTTCTTCACGTACGAGTATCTGCCGAAAGGGGATGTCCAGATCAACGTCCAGCGCACTAAAAGTATATTTGTTTCCTCAAAACACATTACCGATGACATGACTGTCAGGAAATAGTCTACTTGCTTACCAATTTTAGCCTAAGACCCAAAGGGTCCCCCCAGGAGGCTCTCGGGGATCCCTAACAGGGACGAGAGTAGCCTCCCCTGCCCATCCGGTCACGTGCCCGGTGGTGTCTCCTTTAGCCAGTTGTCTACTTCGCTGTTAGCGTACGCACGCGTTTACCTGAGCCTCTGACCCTTCGTAGACTGTGTACGGTTCGACCGGCCTGTCTTCGCCTAGCCTCTCGTCTCTGCTTCTGGCGTTGCCTCCTTCTCTGCTAGCCCTCGTCTGTGCCTCGTGCTGTTAGCTGGGCCTGGGGCCTTCTTCTGCTTCTCTTCCGTTGCTCGCGGTGGTTTGTGCTTCGGCGCTCCGCCATGGAAAGGTAACGTCTCGGCCGCCGCCTACGTCTCGCCCGGCTGGACCGGACGTCGGTCTCGTCTCGAACTTTTTTGGTTCTCTCCCGCGTTTCGTCGTGAGCTTCACTCGTTTCCCTGGTTCGGAAGTTATGTTGGCGGGTTAGTTCCCGCCACCGGTCGCCTTTCATCTTTGGGTTTGTGTTGCAGTTATCAAGTGCGCACCTGTCCCCTGTGCGGCGACTTTCAGTGGCCTAGTGACCGGCATAAAGTCTGTCTTCCATGTTCTGGCTGCTCCTCGGACCTCGCCTGCGCTGTCTGCTCTTCGTGGCCGGAGGTTCGTTGGTCGGAGCTTTGGAGGTTCTACCGGCGTGAGTGACCTGTCACAGCATGCCGGGACCCAGTCAAGCTCCCCTCCTCGGACGTGGAGAAACGCACGCCTCGTCTGCCTGGTAAGACTATTCCTGCTATGGTGTCCACACCGCCCTTGCCCGCTGACTCCTCCGGCGAGTCGCCAAGCCGGCTTTGTGCCCCCCTCCTTGAGCCCCAGGCACCGCGACTGTTGTCACCTGTTAGTAGACGCGTGGGCCTTGTGGCCCCCCCTAAGCCCGCTGACTCCTCCGGCGAGTCGCCAAGCCGGCTCCGTGCCCCCCTCCTTGAGCCCCAGGCACCGCGACATTTGTCGCCCGTCGAAACGCGTCGGCCTTTCGGCCCCTCCGTCTAGTTGTGCCCCCCTCCTTGAGCCCCAGGCACCGCGACCTTTGTCGCCTGTTACTAGACGTGTTGGCCTTATGGCCCCCCCCCTCCTAAGCCCGCTGACTCCTCCGGCGAGTCGCCTAGCCGGCTACGTGCCCCCCTCCATGAGCCCCGGGCACCGTGACCGTTGTCGCCTTCTACCCTTCACCGTGGCCTTTCGGCCCCAGCTGCTAGCCCGCAACGTGCCCCCCTCCTTGAGCCCCGGGCACCGCGACAGTTGTCACCTTTTCCTCCTCCCGTTCTTCCAGGCGCCACGATGTCGACCGTCGGCATAGCCCTCGTCGCGTGGATAGGAGACGTAGCCCCCGGCATTCGTCATCCTCTCACTCGACTTCCTCCTATGTTTCCCGTCGGCGCAGCCGTTCTCCGCAGCGCTGATCCTCTCGGCGCCCCTCACCGCACTCCTCTCGTAGGAGTCGTAGAGACGACAGGACTCCGCCTCGTTCTCGGCGCAGTAGTTCCCATCGGGATTGACGCTCTCATCGTTCCCGACGCCCTTCGCCTCTTACTTCCCCGCGGCGGCGTCAGCGTAGCCCCTCGGCTCCTCCTCCGCCGCCTGCGCGCGTCAGTTTACCTCCTGTGCTTCGGTCATCTCCGCCGCCACTGCCTGCCATCGATGGAGAGACCTTAAGCCTGCTGCCGGAGGACTCCGTTTCGGCCTTGCTTGAGTCCGGCAGCCGTTCGCCCTCTCAGGTGGATGATCCAGCGTCTCCAGCTACCCTGTCCACTCCTCGTGGCGAGACTCTCCGAGCCTTGGACGACGACGCCTGTCTCATCGCGGCTTGCCTTCCCACGGATTCCTGCCCACCTTCCCCACCGCTGAAGAGGAAAGCGGCCGCCTTTGTGGACGCTGCTCGTCAGGTTAAGAAATTCAAGTCGCTTCCCCAGCCGCCTGCCTTCCGCGACCTAACGGACGCCCTGTCTGCGCACCTCCAGCGAGATTCTGCTTCCGACTCGGACTTCTTCTCCGACCGCCGCTGGCCTTCCGGTGTCGACATCGCCTTTCGGCAGTCCTGGTACGCTGGCCACTCGCAATCCTTCTTGTGCTCGCTGCCTCCGGTGGATCCGCCTGCGCTGGTGCTCGCCGGCGGCTCTTCCCAGCTCAACCATGCCCTCCCTCGCGGCCTGGAGCGTACCGCCTCCCTCGTCTGAAACGCCCTCGCATGTTCGGGATTTTTGGAGCTCCTCACACAAGCCTTCATTAACCGTATCGAGGCGGCCTGCTGTCCCCTGCTGTCGGATCTTCACACCTTGGCAGTTGCAGCCAACCGAGCGGCCTACCATTCGTCCGTCAACGCCATGGCGGCGGCCGCCAACTGTGACCTGATGCGGCGTGATGTGGTGCTCCAGTCCTGCCCGGGTCTTCCTCGTGATGTGAAATCCCAGCTCCGCCGGGCCCCGGTCGGCGCTCCGCTCCTCTTCGGCCCTTCCTGGCCCTTCCTGAAGGAAGCTAACAAGGACCGTTGGCCCAGCGCCCCCTCGTCTCGCTTTCCGCCAACCCGCAAGGCCTCGGGTCGCGCCCTGCGGTTCGTCAGACCCTCCGCGACGGCCCCTGCCTCCGCCTCGGCCTCCCGTCCTCTCTCCTCTTCCCGTGCGCCCGGTCCTGGCCACGCCCGTTCTGCCCGTCCTGCCGTCCCGGCCTGGCCTAAGCCCGCCCGCCGCCCTGGGCATGGGAGGGCCCCCTGACTTCTGCTCGCCTCCGCCTCCGCCGACCGCTTTGGGGTCGCCTGTCAGCGGGAGGCTCGCCCTGCACGGAGACGTCTGGTGCTCCCTGTTTCCGGACGACCCGTGGATCCTCTCCATTGTCTCAGACGGTCTTCTCATCTCCTTTCGTTCCCCGCCCCCGCTTCGGCGCTCCCCCCTGTGGACCAAGATCCCGTCAGATCCGCCCAAGGCCGATGCCCTTCGCGGAGAAGTCGCTGCTCTTCTCCAGAAAGCCGCTACGGAGGTCATCGCCTTCCGCGACTCCCCCGCCTTCTACAGCCGACTCTTCATAGTCCCCAAGCCTGGAGGCAAGTGGAGGCCGATCATCGATCTCTCCGCCCTGAATCGGTTCATCGCCGCCCCGTCCTTCCGGATGGAGACAGCCAGGTCCCTTCGCGCTGCCGTCCAGCCCATGGACTTCGCCGTCAGCCTGGACCTGTCCGATGCCTATCTGCACGTCCCAATCCATCCAGCCTCCCGCCGGTACCTCCGCTTTGCCATCGACGGGACTGTTTTCCAGTTTCGGGCCCTCCCCTTCGGTCTCAACCTCAGCCCATGGGTATTTACGCGGATCATGAACGCCGTGGTAGTCAGAGCCCGTCGTTCTTCTTCCAGCCCTATCTCCAACTACTTGGACGACCTTCTTCTGCGGAACCAGTCGGTGGCCTCTCTTCTTCTGGACAGGGATGCGCTTCTCCTCCTGTTATCTCACCTCGGCTTCCTGGTCAACGCTGGCAAATCCGACCTCACTCCCTCTCGCCACTTCGTGCACCTGTGGATGGAGTTTGTGACCGACCGCAACCTAGTGCGTCTTCCCGAGCCTCGGATCCAGAAACTCGCCAATCTCGCCCGTTTGGTAGCTCAGGAAGCGGCTGTCCCCGCCAGGGTGTGGCTCCAGCTCCTCGGCCTGATGAGTGCTGCGGCAGATCTCCTTCCCCTCTCGTCCTCTTCAATTGCATCTTCTCCTCCACTGGAGACCGTCCTCCAGCGATCTCTCCACCCTGGTGCCGATACCTCCTAGGCTGCGGCCCCATCTGCTTCGCTGGACGGACATTTCTTGGCTCGGCTCCGGGATTCCCCTGACCTCACCACTGCCCCATCTCTCTCTCTGCGTCGATGCCAGTCTCGCCGGGTGGGGCGCTCACCTTCTCCCGAGTTTTCGCTATGCGGCCGGCCGCTGGAACGAGGACCTGGCTTCGCGGCACATCAACTGGCTGGAGCTGAATGCGGTTTGGCAGGCCCTCCGCGCTTGGGAACCCGATCTTCGGACACAGGACCTCCTTGTCCTCTCCGACAACTCCACAGTCATCGCTTACATACAGAAGCAGGGAGGGACCCGCTCGCCCAACCTCTGCATCCTTCTCTACCGACTCCTTCGCTGGTGCGAGGACCGCGACATTTCCCTCCGAGCCCGTCACATTCCGGGTCACCTGAACGTTCTGGCAGACTCCCTCTCACGGCGGGGCCAGCTTCTTCAAACAGAATGGACCCTGCGCCGGGACATCTTTCGCCTGATCTGCGAGCGTTGGGAGACTCCCCTTGTTGACCTCTTCGCCACCAGGTGGAACCACCAGCTTCGTCTCCCCGATTCCCGACCCGCTGGCCTGGGCGGTCGATGCGCTCTTGATCTCTTGGGACGGACTAGTTGGCTACGCCTACCCTCCGACGGTCCTGGTCCCCAAAGTCCTGCTCAAGCTCCGGGGGTGCAATGCAGTCCTTCTCCTGGTGGCCCCATTCTCCTGGGACAGTTCATGGACCACCGACCTGCTCAGTCTCGCCACGGAACCGCCCCTCCCACTTCCCACCCCTCGCACGATGCTCAAGCAGCCCCGCCAGCCGCTCTTCCACCCCTGCCCCGAGCGACTTCTCCTACACGCCTGGCGATTGTGCGGCACGCCCTCTCCGCTAGAGGCTTCTCGAGTGCGGCAGTGGACGCTATCGCTTCAGCCCGCAGACCTTCCACCAGACGTGTCTACGAGGGAAAGTGGCGAGTGCTTCGTGCCTGGTGCTCTGACCGTCGTCTCTCCCCCGTCGACCTGACAACCCCTCAGCTCGCGGACTTCTTCCTCTGGCTCTTCCAAGACCAAGGTTTGGCTCCCATCACGATCCGTGGCTATCTCTCCATGATTGCCAACACCTACCGTCACCTCGGCCGTCCCAACCCTGGCGCCTGCAAGGACCTGGCCGACCTTATGGCGCATTTCGGCTTGCAGCGTCCGGTTTCCCGCTCCCTCGTTCCACGCTGGGACCTCCCCTGGGTCCTCACCTGGCTGAATTCGGACCGTTTCGAACCGCTCCATCTGGCCAGCTTTGCGGACGTGACTCGGAAGACCTGCTTCCTGGTGGCCCTCGCCACGGCAGCCCGCATCAGCGAGCTCCACGCACTCTCGTCTCGCCCTTCCTGCCTGCAGTTCTGAGTGGATGGCTCCGTTCAGCTTCTCCCGGATCCTTCCTTTCTCGCTAAGACTAGATCTCCCTTGACGGCGCCTCAGGTCATCGCTATTCGGCCGCTTAAAGGGCCCGACCTTCCTCGGGAGACTCGGCAGCAAGATCCGGTGCGTGCACTCCGTATTTACCTGCGTCGCTCCAAGTCTGTACGGAGGGGACGGACTCGTCTTTTTTTGCCTCTGACTCCCGGCAGAACTGACATCTCTGCCCAAACGATCTCCTCCTGGCTCCGCTGGGTAATACGGTCCGCCTATCGCGACCTCTCCCCACAGGGAGCCGAGGCCCTCAGGATACGCGCCCATGAAGTTCGCGCTATGGCCGCAAGTCTCGCCTTTGACCGCAACTGCGCGGTTAAGGACATTGTGGCTGCAGTGGGGTGGCGGGCCGAAACCACCTTTGCCCGCTTCTACCTCCGCGACCTGACAGTCCAGCGCAACAACCTCTCACTGGTGGGCGACATCTCTGCGGCACAGCACTCCCTCCAGGCGCCCCCGGCGCCTTAGGTATGCACTTCGCTAAAATTGTCGGGAGTGTGTGATCAGGAGTGACGGGCCGTCTTCGTCCCTAATGAGGTTTCTGAAAGGGATTGTGCGGCACCCTCCTCCTTTTTGGCATTCTTCCTGACAGTCATGTCATCGGTAATGTGTTTTGAGGAAACAAATTAATTTTTCTCTAAAATGTATTTTTTCGAAAAATACTTACCGATGACATGACTCGGAGGTCCCTCCCTCCTCCCCGCTTGCCGCTGGTAACTCCGTAGACAACTGGCTAAAGGAGACACCACCGAGCACGTGACCCTGTTAGGGATCCCCGAGAGCCTCCTGGGGGGACCCTTTGGGTCTTAGGCTAAAATTGGTAAACAAGTAGACTATTTCCTGACAGTCATGTCATCGGTAAGTATTTTTCGAAAAAATACATTTTAGAGAAAAATTAATTTTACCATGCTGTTGTATCGTGCTAGAATCGTGCATGCTGGTTATGTTGGGATTTGCAGCTGGAAGCTGTAGGGTCCAAAATCACAAACCAGCACATACTGATGTTTAAACCTTTCATCCTGATACTCTACTGCTTGAAATTAATTTGACTATGATAGTTCAAGGATGGTGTCTATGGCACCAAGCTATTCTGGCACCACCCTTGAACTAAAATGGTTGATTTATCTCCTAATCTGTAATGTAACTTTCACAGGACAGTTAGCAGATTTTACAAAATGAATTGAAATTCGAATGTTGTGGGTTAAAGAAATTCCATGCTTGGAAAGGACAGGTACAACACAATAAATTATTAAATTTATTAAATACATTGTGTTGTACTTGTCCTTTCTAAACATATTTCTTGTGAATTTTTTTGCATTTTACATTCTTGGCAGTCACCTGTTTGGTCTGGATTGAGTGATATTTAGCTGTATCTTGCTGTTGAGGTGATGGTCAATGTCAATTATGAATATGGCAATAAACTATCTTTTTCTTTTGGTCCTGCATGATTGCTGTGAGGCTGTTATTCTACTCATTGGATGATGTAGTGAGCATTGAAGACAGTGGACTGATTGCAGAGAGTTGCATTGCATATTTACTTAACTGTGGATATATCACCCTGATAGTTTGCTCACTGCATACATCAGGATTTGAGATCAAAACTGTCAAAAGATTTGAAACTGTGTTTGTGTAACCATCGGCCCTGTTGATATGTCAGCAATAACAATGTGTCCTTTATTTCATTGCAGCGTGCCCAGAGTCGGTGAATGTGTTGGCAATCGTGGGTGGAGTGGTGGGTGGTATTGTGGCCGTGGGCCTGGCTCTGCTGCTGATCTGGAAACTTCTTACTTACATCCACGATCGTCGCGAGTTTGCCAAGTTCGACCAAGAGCGCAAGAACGCCAAGTGGGACACTGTGAGTGGGGCTTTGACAGTTCTCATCTGCAAGGGTCATTGACTGTCTGATGATAGGCCTGATTCCTGTGTGCAAGAGACATAGATTCTCATGAACCCCTGCAGTTGCAGGGGCTCATGAGAATCTATGTCTCTTGCAGTTGCTTGGATCTGATGAGACTTTATGTCTCTTGCGGGCATGGACCATGTCTATTTACCTTTGTGTCTCATCCTCAAAATATTGCTCATTGGAGAGAAATGCATGTCCATGATTTGACTAACAGTAATAGCAGTACTGAAAAAGCTTTTATTTTCTCAAAATCTTTACTGATGGCATTACTACTAGGAAGGTTCGCTTAGCATACCAATTTTAGGCCCCCAAAACTCGTTGTGTACACCACAACTGGGGAGGCGACTCTAGGGAGTCGTTACCAAGAGACCCTGAGTAGCCTCCCCTGCCTCCCTATCTGGTGGCACGCTCACCGTTTCCCGCCAGTCTCTTCGCTTAGCTACACCCAACCGGGCGTGTGCTCTGACTGTGTATGGTGCGATTACCTTTGTGAACTTGACTTACGTTGGATTTAAGTTGGATATTCCTTGGACGTGTGTTACTACCTGTGCTTGTCGGCGCAAAAAAGAGACCTGCTGCCCCCACAGGTGCCTCGGACAGAGCTGCTCCACTTTGAGCGGAATAAAGAGCCTTTAACTCTTAAACTCGCAGAAC
Source organism: Semisulcospira habei (assembly GCA_036245525.1). NCBI lineage: Eukaryota > Metazoa > Mollusca > Gastropoda > Semisulcospiridae > Semisulcospira > Semisulcospira habei. The sequence continues at coordinate 252,397,156 of BTPG01000002.1, read as the reverse complement.
TAAATGACTTCCATTCTACAAAATGGAAGTCATTTAGTTCTGGGAGTTTAAGAGTTAAGCAAGCCGACGGGACTTGCCCTCCCGTCAAGCACCAAGAGCTCCACCCCGCCTTTTGGCCTGGGATATGGTGTGACAGGGTTCGTCCCCTAAGGATATGCAGGCATTAGAAGCTCGGTCCCCCCGCAAGGAGAAGTTGGGCCTCTCGCACGCCACCAGGAAAACGGAGAGCCCAGGCAGCAGTAGCAGGGGACCACCCATCTGAGACTTGGGGACAGGGTGCTACAGATACCTCACGCCAGGGAATGTCTCCATTTCTTGCTCCTCCTCGCTGGATTGGCTGACAAGCTCGGGTGGGTCGCAGTGGCGGATGTCTTCGCAACACCGGACCTCGGAGGCACCCTCCAGGAGCAGCCAATCTTCCGGCCGGACCTTCAGGGATCGATCTACCTCGAGGACGCAGCGGCCTCAACGTCGGCGCCAAGACCACTCGGATAGCAGCCACAGGACAGAATCAGCCTCTCTCACCAGCCCAGCCTTCGCCAGCGGTCCACGGTGGTTTATGGGAACAGGACTCGTTGTCGATGTTGGGTGTAGACGACGGGCATCACCTGGCGGACGGTCACCGCTCACCACCACCTCGGTCGACGCAGCCCCAACATCACAGACTCACCGCTCCTTGGACGAGGCGTCCCGGCTCATCGCGTCATTCCTCTCTCCGGAGTACTGCCCTCTGTCTCCGCCCCCGAGAGGAAGGGCATGGCGATGGTCAACACACCACGGCAGCCCAAGCGCTTCAATTCACTCTCTCAACCGGCAGGCTTCCGGGATCTAGCTGGAGGCGTTCTCGGCACACCGGCGACAAGACGGCTTTGGAGACCACGGCTTCTTCTCAGACTCCCAATGGCCAGAGGGGATGGATATCACCTTCCGCCATCAATGGTATGAAGGTCACTCCCAGGTGTTTCCTGGGCCCTTCCGGCGGTAGACAAGGAGGCGTTGATGCAGGCAGAGGCATCCCGCAGCCAACGGACACTGACGCGAGGCTTGGACAGGACAGCTACCTTGGTCCGCTACTCCCTAGCGTGCGCAGGATTCCTCGAGATGGCAACACAGTCCGTGAATAAGTGACTGGAGAACACCTGGGACCTCTCTGCTTCGGCCCCTCTGCGCGGGATACACACAAGGCTAGTGGTGGCGAATAGAGCAGCATACCACTCCTCGGCTAGCCCCATGGCGGCAGCCGCCAATGGCGACCTGATGCGACGGGACGAGCAGCTGGGATGATGCCACTCCCTCCCAGCTTCAGTGAAGACACAGCTGCGCCAGGCTCCGCTCAAGGGCACTCTACTGGTTGGACTGACTTGGCAGCGGTAAAGGAGACAGCGAAGGAACTCTGGCCCGCCACTGCAGGATCCGTCTCCGCCCCCCTTTCAGTCAGCTGCGGAGCCGTGGGTCACGCCCGGCAGTTCAGAACCCCCTCCTCCCGTCCTCCCAGAGGCCGCAGGGGAACCCTCCCCTTTACCCTTGCGCTCGCACGCTTTCCCCGCACCTTCAGCTGCTGGTCCAGAAGCGAGGGCACGGCCGGGCTCGCTGTCATAAACCCCGTCCTCCCACTGGCATTGTCATGGAACCCCCAGGGAAAGAGGAAAAGAGGTAGGCCGAGAAACTCCTGGCGTCGAGACCTCCAAGCAGACATCAAGAGACTGGGAACCACCTGGAGTAGAATCGAAGGAGAAGCACAGGACAGGAGTTGCTGGAGGTCTCTCGTCGACGGCCTATACCCGGGTAGGGGTGACAGGCGTAAGTAAGTAAGTCCCACTGATTCCTGTAGGGTCGCCGGTCAGCAGGAGGCTAGCCCTCCACAGCGTGTAACAGCAGCTAGTTCAGGTCGACCCATGGATTCTTTCGACTGTTACGGAGGGCCTGAGGATCTCCTTCCAGTCGCCCCCTTCCTTGCGACACTACCCCCTGTGGACGCGAGTACCGGGGGATCAGGACAAGGCGACAGTGCTGCACGGCGAAGTGAGAGCCCTACTCCAAAAGGAGGCCATGGAGGTGGTCTCCCGTCACGACCCCCTGGCCTTCTACAGTCGGCTCTTTCTGGTCCCCAAACTTGGCGGCAAGTAAAGCCAGTATCGTCCTTTCGGCTCTAAACAAGTACTTTTTGGCCCCGCGCTTCAGGATGGATATGGCCAGAGCACTGAGGGCGGCGGTGCGGCCCCAGGATTTCGCCGTGAGCCTCGACCTAGCGGATACAAATCTTCACGTACTCATCCTTCCGGCGTCGCGGTGTTACCTGCGCTTCGCCTTCCGCGAGGTGGTGTGTCACCGGGATTATGGATGGAGTTGTCTCAAGGTTCCGACAAAAGACCTCCAGCCCAACTTCCAACTACCTGGATGACCTGCTCCTCCAGAACCAGATGGCGAAAGCGGTGGAGGACACAGATTCCTGGCTGACTCTGCTCCGCCGACTTGGATTCCTGGTCAATGGAGGCAAGTCCGACGGGATACCGGCACGCAGGTTATCCACCTAGGCATGGAGTTCCAGGCTGACATCAACTGGTTACGACTCCCCGAAGGGCGGATACAGAAGATAGCGGAGGCGACACTCCGAGTGTCTCGCGCGGAAGCTCTCCCGGCCAGGGTCTGGCCCCAGCTGTTCAGGCCTACTAAGCGGTGCAGCGGATCTCCTATCCCTAGGCAGATTCTACTCTCGGCCGATACAGCAGCATCCGCTCTTGCACTGGCGCCCCACCTCGGTCAAGTCTCTTCCCAGTGGTGGATGGACAGTGCCTGGCTAGCGTCGGGAGTCCCACTCATCTCCCCGCCGCCACAGCTCTCCATCTGCACGGACGCAAGCCTCTCAGGCTGGGGAGCGCACCTGTGGCTGGAATTGTCACAGCCTCAGACAGCTGGACGGGGGAACACGCGGGCAGACATATCAACTGGCTGGAGATGAAGGCAGTGTGGCTGGCTCGCCAGATGGGAGGAACGACTCGTGCAACAGGAGGTTTTGGTGCTCTCCAACAACTCGATGGTTGTGGCTTACATTCGGGACCAGGGGGGAAGGTGCACCCCCTCCCTTTGCAGCCTCGTGTACCAAGTCCTCCAGTGGAGCAGTGATCGGGGCATCTGCCATCATTCGGCGGGCGTGGCACATCCCAGGCCATCTCAACATACGTGCAGGCTCCCTCTCGCGCCGGGGCCAGCTGCTTCTCACAGAGTGGTCACTGTGCCTAGATATCTTTCAGCTACTCTACGCACGTTGGGAGACGCCGAGGATCGACCTGCTCGCCACTAGGTGGAACAGGAAGCTGCCTCTTTTGTCTCCCCCATACCGGATCCACAAGCCATCCTGTGGGACGGACTCCTTGTGTGCGCGTTCCCTCCCACAGTGCTGGTACCAAAGGTGCTCCAGAAGCTCAGGGGCAGCAATACGATACTGATCCTCATGGCCCGGCCTGTGGCCTCTGGAATCGCTGTCCAAACACATCAACTGGTTAGAACTGAAAGCAGTATGGCAAGCTCTCCTGGCCTGGGAGCACCGCATCCGACATCAGGAACTGTTGGTTCTCTCGGACAACTCCACGGTCGTCTCGTACATCCAGAAGCAAGGCGGGACCCGCTCTCCATCCCTTTGCATACTACTCTACCAGGTGCTCCGCTGGTGCGAGGATCGGGACATCTCTCTTCGCGCACGTCACATTCCGGGTCATCTGAATGTGCTGGCCGACTCCCTCTCCCGACGCGGTCAACTGCTCCATACAGAGTGGGCACTGCGACCCGACATCTTTCGACTGATCGCCGCCACCTGGGAGGCTCCCATGATCGACCTCTTCGCCACGAGGTGGAATCGACAGCTTCCCCTCTTCGTTTCACCCATTCCAGACCCTCTGGCCTGGGCAGTCGACGCTCTATCCATCTCTTGGGACGGCCTGGTCGCCTACGCCTACCCGCCCACCGTACTAGTCCCCAAGGTCCTACTCAAGCTCAGAGGGTGCAACACGATCCTGTTCCTGGTGGCGCCATTTTGCTGGACCAAGTCGTGGACTACCGACCTCCTGAACCTTGCCACGGCTCCCCCGCTACCGCTCCCCACACCGCGGACGATGCTCAAGCAACCACGGCAGCAGCTGTTCCACCCGTGCCCCGAGCGTCTCCTCCTCCACGCCTGGAGGTTGTCCGGCAAGCCCTCGCAGCTAGAGGCTTCTCAGGTGCGGCAGTGGAAGCGATCGCTACAGCTCGTCGAGCCTCGACCAGACGAGTCTACGAAGGCAAGTGGAGAGTCCTCTGCGCCTGGTGTGACGACAGACACCTTCACCCCATCGGCTTGACAACTCCCCAGTTGGCGGATTTCTTCATCTGGCTTTTCAGCGACCAGCAGTTAGCACCGATCACCATCCGGGGCTACCTGGCCATGATTGCCGACACGTACAGACACTTGGGACTGCCCGACCCGGGTTCCTGCAAAGACCTAGCCGACCTGATGGCCCACTTCGGTCTACAACGTCCTGCCCGCCGATCCCTGGTGCCACGATGGGACCTGTCCTGGGTACTCACTTGGCTCAACTCGCCCCGTTTCGAACCGATCCAGTTGGCGCGGTTGCCGGACGTGACTCGGAAGACCTGCTTCCTTTTGGCCCTCGCGTCAGCCTCCAGAGTCAGCGAACTGCACGCACTTTCAGCACGCCCCGCCTGCTTACAGTTTCGGGCTGATGGCTCGGTTCAGCTGCTTCCTGACCCGGCCTTCCTAGCCAAGACCAGATCGCCTTTGACGGCCCCTCAACTGGTCACCATTCAACCATTACGAGACCCAAGCTCCACCCGGGAGTCCAGACAACAGGACCCGGTGCGAGCCTTACGTGTGTACCTGCGCCGGACCAAGCCGATACGCAGGGAACGCACCCGCCTTTTCCTTCCTCTGTCCCCAGGTAGAAACGACATCTCGGCCCAAACGATATCCTCTTGGCTCCGGTGGGTGATACGATCAGCCTACCAGGAGCTTGCCCCGGATACAGCCAAACGCATGAGCATCAGGGCACACGAGATCAGAGCCATGGCCACCAGCCTAGCATTCGACCGGAACTGTGCGGTCAAAGACATTGTGGCGGCCGTGGGCTGGCGAGCGGAGACCACCTTCGCACGCTTCTACCTGAGGGACCTCTCCAGCCAGCGCCAGAACCTATCGCTGGTGGGGGACATCGTGGCGGCGCAACACTCCCTCCCGGCGCCCTAGGCGCCGTAAGTATCTTTGCTAAAATTAGAGGGAGGTTGCGGGAGGGTGGCCGACTCGAGCGGCCAGGATGGCAGGGGATGGGGTCGCTATAGCGGCACCCGCCTCCTCCTCGGGATTCTTCCTTTAAGTAATACCATCGGTAATGTGTTTTGAGAAAACAAATGTATTTTTCATTAAAATGTATTTTTTTGAAAAATACTTACCGATGGTATTACTCGAAGGTCCCTCCCACTATTTCGGCTGGGTCAGGAGCTGGACCACAGACCTCCTGAGCTGCGCTACGGACCCCCCCTGCTGAAGCTCCCCGCACCGCGTACGATGCTCAAGCAGCCCCAGCAGCAACTGTTTCATCCATGCCCGGAACGACTGCGGCTGCACGCTTGGAGATTATCAGGCAGGCGGGTTTCTCGGGTGCAGCAGTGGAAGCGATTGCAGCGGCTCAAAGGGTCTCTACCCGTAACGTATACGAGGGAAAGTGGCGAGTTCTCCAGGCCTGGCGCGCAGCGGAGCGACTCGCCCCCACGAACCTGACTAACCCCCGATTGGCCGAGTTCTTCTGTGGTCATTCCCTAAGCAAAACCGGGCCCCATGACCATACGAGGTTACCTGGCAATAGTGGCAGACACTTATCGACACCTGGCACGGCCGGACCCAGGCACCTGCAAAGACCTTTCGGAGCTGAGGGCACACTTCAATCTGCAAACGGCCGGCTCCCACTCGTTGATTCCTTGCTGGGATTTGTCCGGGGTGCTCACCTGGCTCGACTCGGAACGATTTGAGCCCCTACCACTCGCACGACTTGGAGACCTAACCAGGAAGACCTGCTTCCTGCTCGCACTCACCTCAGCCTCTCGGGTTAGCGAGATACATGCCTTCTCGGGGCGTCCCTCTGGTCTCCAACTCAGGGCCGATGGCTTGGTGCAGCTCCTCACCAACCCTACGTTCTGGCCAAGAACCGCCTCCCAGCATTCGTGCCACAAGTATTGACCGTCCATCCGCTCAGGGCAACGGACCAGTCCCGGGAGTCCCGTCTACAGGACCCTGTCAGGGCGCTTAAAGTATACCTGCGCAGAACTAAGCCACTAAGACAAGGGCGCTCACGCCTATTTCTGCCCTTGGCTCCGGGCAGACGAGACATCTCGGCGCAGACGATCTCTTCCTGGCTGTGCTGGGTCATCCGGTCAGCGTACAAAGAGCTCTCCCCAGAGCAGGCCAGGATGATGCGCTCCCGAGCACACGAAGTCAAAGCAGTGGCTGCGAGCATCGCCTTTGACCGCAACTGCGCAGTGAGGGGCATTGTGGCGGCTGTGGGTTGGTGGGCCGAGTCTACCTTCGCCCGCTTTTACCTGCGAGACCTATCCGGCCAGCGCGACTACCTGGCCCTAGTGGTGCAGCATCTCGGCGGTGCAGCACTCCCTCCTGGCGCCACAGACGCCATGGGGAATGCCTAGCTAAAATTGTCGGGAGTGGGCACATAGGGAGGGCATCGATAGTTAACGCGCGGAAGCGCTCGGGCAGAGGTGTACCGAGGGGTGCAGCACCCACCTCCTTTTTGCCATTCTTTCTAGTAGTAAAGCCATCGGTAAAGATTTTGAGAAAATAAATGGATTTTTCTCTAAAATGGATTTTTTCGGAAAATACTTACCGATGGCATTACTCAGAGGTCCCTCTTCCTACCGCAGTGGAGCTAATGCTCAGAGACTGGCAGGAAACGGCGAGCGCACCACCGGATAGGGAGGCAGGGGAGGCCACTCAGGGTCTCTTGGTAACGACTCCCTAGAGCTGCCTCCCCGGTTGTGGTGTATACAACGAGTTTTTGGGGGCTCAAATTGGTATGCTAAGCGAACCTTCCTAGTGGTAATGCCATCGGTAAGTATTTTCCGAAAAAATACATTTTAGAGAAAAATCCATTTTTGGACTCGAGGATTCTATCAGAACTTGTGCCCCCCCCCCCCCCCCCCCCCCCCCCCCCCTTGACCGTTTTCTGTAAGAAAAGTAGACATATACGGAATGAATTTGGTATAATTTTCTCTCATAGAACTGTTTACCAGTGTGAATTTGGCATAGTCACCACAATTTCCAACCCTTGATTACCCTGCTCAGCTGCTGTAGTCGATTTACAATCGCTTTGTATTCTCATCACAATTTATATCATTGGGAAAAAAATCATGGTTTTGGTTGTACATCAGCTTTACTGGCCTTTATGAGCCAGTAGTGCCTGGGGACTGATGAACCAGTAGTATCCCAAGGTGAACAAAGGGTGTTCTAAATTAGAACCTGTTTTGAGCCACCCCCTAATGAGAGATTATCTGTCGGCAAAGACCATCATTCAGGGGGCTGTAGCTGTGACTGGATGTCGCCACCCTTAATGATGTTCTTTAATGGCGGGTGACACTTGTTGCCTTTCAAGACTTCTCATGAGACAGCATCTGTCTATTAACCCTTTTAGTCCCAAGGTCCCATTTCTCAAATTTTGGAGGTGTTGCCTAATGACTATGTGCCAGTTGTAGGAGATGGATTGACCATGATAATTCAAGGGTAGTGCCAGATTAGCTTGGCGCCAACAAGTTCTACTGTAATGATGATAATTTGCATTGACAACTCTTCTGTGTTTCAGGGCGGCAACCCCATCTACAAGCAGGCAACATCCACCTTCACAAACCCCACATACTCTGGCAAACAAGGCTAACTGGCTCTTGACTCTAACCTGGCTCTCACTGCCCCATCGTATTCCAGCCATTGTCGGCCAACTAATTGCTGTGGATTCCATCTGTGGCTGATCTCTTGCCTTCATCAGACGAGAAGAAATCTTCATGTTAGTTACTCAGAGTTATTTGGTAGGGTTCATATTCCCCTTCTAAGATCATTCAAGTGTTTCCCAGGTGTTGGAAATAGAGGTATGATGACATCCTTTTGTAAAATGAATTTAGTGAATGCAGTAAGATAGCCCCAATCATGCTTGAGATTGAAAGATGTAAAATGTTGGTGTAAATTTGAGGCGCTCAGTTCAATCGCAATATCATTATGATTTGTGTGCATGGATGCTATTGGAAATACTGCAGAGAATAGAAAATATTGTATAAAGATCTGTGAGCATTTGATGCTTAATGTTTAAGAGAATACAGATCTATAATTCAGAGTGCAAGTTAGCAGAGATGGTGGGTACATGTCACACCTGAACCCTTGATGTCCCTTTCAAATTAGGGAACAAGGGGAGCTGATCTCACTGAGCAAGAGGCATAGATTCTCATGAGCCCTTGCAGCCATAGGCTGCAGGGGCTCATGATGATGCCTCTTTTACGTGGAAGGAAATGGGCAGGAAAGCCAAGGGAAACCGGAGGGTAAGTCCCAAGAGGACTGAATGATGATCTGAGTCGGGGGGGGGGGGGGGGGGGGGGGGGGATACGTTAAATGTTGTCTATGCACACCTGATTAGAACCTCGCACCGTGACTCCTGAAACAGTATTGTGCAATACTTGGTTAAATTCACTGGGCAGATTGAAAAGGTGCGTTTGAGTACACAGAGGAACAATCTCTGTTCAAATGTAATAGAGGGAATAGTTTCTCTGTACATGTTCATTCATGTCTATGACTCAAAAGTGTGTGTGTGCGTGTGTGTGTTTGATGAATTCTGCTCTGTGTGATGAGCAACGACTGAATGGAATTGAGGCCAGCCTACACAGCAAGAAGTGTAAATTCTGTTTAGTCCCTGCACATGTGGTGGCTCATGAGAATCTGAGCATCTTGCTAAAGGCTGGCTTAACCCCATTATACATGCAGCTATGAGTACTGTAAACAGTACTGGTAGATGGAGGTGCAAATGGGTGTTGTGTGTAAGCATACATGTGTGTGTGTTGACGTTGTGAAACTGTGTTTTAATGAAAACAAAACAGATCAGCATTTACGGTCAGGTGGGGAAGCAACACCCCCCTGCCCCTGTCTCAGTGTTCATCACAAATTTTACCATGATTTTTTAAAATTCCACTTTGCAGCATCAGGGATTAACCTGTTTGTGCGTGCATCCACTGATGCTGTAAACAGCCATGGGGGTTAATTATAATATACCCACATGTTTGTCAAATGTCTGTGCCTTAGGAAGAGGTACATGCAAGGTCTTGTTCAGGTCCATGTGCCTTTTGTCATCTGCATGTTCTTCAGCTTTCTTTTGTCAGTCCTGAGGCCAGCTTATTATTGATGAAATCCCTGACCTTTGAAGGCAAAGAAAGTTTGGCCGTTTTTGTGAAAGTGAGATTCTCACTATATTACAGTGAAAAATCTTGCTTTTCACAAAAAACGTACTTTCCGTCATTTGTCTGCACAGGCCAGAGTGTTGATGTTCTCTCTTTTGCCGAAAGCAACTTTTATTCAGCAGACTTGCATTTTATGAAGCAGTTTTTGGCTTATGTGATACATTTGCTTTTTTGGTGAAATACGTTTATACAGAAAGTTGTGCTGAATCTCATGCTTGTCAATGTGTTGATGCATCTTTACTTTCAATCAAGATTGATAGCAGCTAGTTGCGGTTGATTTCAGCAGGGCACATGAGAGTACACATGCTTTCGTTTTACAACAGCAATACATTTTGTTTTGCTTCTTATTCTATAGCAGAAATGTTATGCAAATTGTAAGTTTTTTGTAAGTGATAACAAACCAATCTTGATACTGATTTCGTTTTTGATGGCCATTTGTTTTTGCTGACATATATGTATTACTTAAATTTGTGCCAACTGCTGACCTTTTATTCCAATCTGTTCTGTAAGGTAAAGTGTACACGTTTAACGTCTTCCTTCCAACAGTAGCAAGCGCTTTGTCTTTAACCTCCTTGTGCTTGCATCCACTGATACTGAAAACCGTAATGGTGGCAGCATACATAAGGGGGTTAACTCATTGGAGACACGCCGCATACGGATACGCAGCGATTAGCTGCGTATCTGTATGCGGCATATCTTCAATGAGTTAACACCCTTTGACTGTCATTAGCGACTTTTGTCATGATTGCTACCAACAGCAAAAGGTTAATAACCTCTAATTTATGTATTTGATGTATTTGACCCTATGCATGATTTGATTGTACTTTTCACTGGGTGTATTGTTTGAAATCCACATTGTAGGAATGTAGGCAAGATGTGCATTTGTGGAGTGTCGTGGTGGTTAGTGTTGTGGTATGCACAAAAATCAGTGCTGTATATGTAATTAGCGAGGTGTAGCTTTTTCTCAGCGTGTGTGTTCAGAACCATCTCTTCTCACCATCGGCATCTCATTGGGGAGATGGGTCGACCATGATAGCTCAAGGGTACAGTGACTGATCAAACTTGCGTGCCTGTGCATAGTTTAGGCTCTAGTTAACTAACACTTTGGTTGTCAGTAGTGCTTTTATCAAGGTGATTCCTGCAGGAATCACCTCAACAAAAAGTGCTGCTGACAGCCAAAGGGTAGTGAATCGGTGGCTCGACTCTGCCAGAGCTGTTGCTGCAGACTGTGATGCCACCTTTATCGTTCTCATTTGACTAGGACTGGAGTAAGATGGACGGGAAATGTGTCTTCCATCGTACAAATATTACGGGCGTTCAGGGTACTTAACTCATTCAAGCAATCTAAGCAATAAACAATTGAACTTTATATCACTGCATGATGAGTTAACCCTTTTAGCCCCACAGCCACATTTCCCGATTGTCGGGGGTGTTGCCTAACAACTACCTACCAGTAGCAGATGGCTTGACCATAATAATTCAAGGTTAGTGCCAGATTAGCTTGGCGCCTGAAGCAAATCTGGCACTACCCTTGAATTATGGACAAGCCATCTCCTGCTGTAGGGTGTCGGGGCTAAATGGGTTAAGTGGAGATTTTAATTGCTAACATGCGGCATTGAACAGGTGTTTAGCTGGTGTCTACCTGAACTCTTGCAAGGTATGTTTGTTTGTTTGCAAAGAAAGCATTGTGCTGTTTTAGATTTTTGTGATGGGGAAATGGTTTGCTTGAAGTTTTCATACATTTTGCTTACAGGTGTAAGTTTTGTTTATATTTATGCCAAATTTGCTTCATCTTGGCTTGTGAGCATAGACACTGGTACCCACCGATTCATGCCATACAGAAGGCCACACGTTTTTCCAAGTCTTCATGTCACAAGTCAGGGAGATGACATCACACAGATACTTTACAAGTGGACAAAGTGGACAACACAAGACAATAAAATAATATTGAAATGTTTTTTGCTGATTTAAAAAAAAAAACTCATTCGACACTTGCCACGCATAGATACTTGGCAGATAAAGTTTGTGAATGCTAGCTTCATTTACCGTGTATTTGTGTGTGGCACATCTGGAATCGGCGACAATGTTTTATATCCACGTGTCCATATTTACTCCATACTCTGCCAAACTGCTGTAGCATAAAATATGTGTGATTTAAGTGTAGGATTAAAAAAAAAAAAATGTATTCTTTTTTTAATTCTGCTTGAGAAGTATTGCATAGATTTCTGTCTGGGATTCTTTCCTTTGGGTGGGGGGGGGGGGGGGGGTTAGGGTAGGGTACATTTCTGTTTAGGCCTGGTGTGTGCGCAATTATTGATTGCTGTTGTTTGGTATCTAGTCAAAAGTATGTAGCATCTGCGTAACTGAATTTTATTCTGGCACTTATTGTACGGACTATCTTATAGACACTGTTTTTTTTTTTTCTATAATGTATGAATGCTTTTGCTGCCACATGATATTAAATTAACTCTTTGTAAAAGAACTGTTTGTGTTTTTGGCTGATTGATAGGTTTGAGGGTTTGGTGGCATGCACAGGTAACAAATATAAGCAACTAAGCAATCTCATGTGACATATTCCTCTTAAGAAACAAAGCATTGGTTGATGAAAAATGAATTTTTCTCTAAAATGTATTTTTTTTCGAAAAATACTTACCGATGGCATTACTATATGGAAGATACCCTTTAGCCTACTGATTTCAACCTAAGCATAAGTTGTGTCCCCTGCACAACTGGGGAGGAGACACCAGGGATCCATGCCTAGGAGCCCCAGGTGGCCTCCCCTCCTGCTATCCGGTCATGTTTTGGGCGGAAGCCCGCCAGTTTTACAGTTAGCCTAAAGGCGGCAAGCGGGACATGAGGGAGGGTCCTCCGAGTAATGCCATCGGTAAGCATTTTTCGAAAAAATACATTTTAGAGAAAAATTCCTTTGTTTTCTCAAAATACATTACCGATGGCATTACTATATGGAAGAATAGCAAAGAGGAGGAGGGTGCCGCCCCTTACCACCTTGCGAATAATATGCCTCGAAGGCCCCCAACGGAGCACTCTTGATTTCAGCTAAGAGTGACCTAGGGCGCCTGTGGCGCGAGGAGGGAGTGCTGGGCCGCTGAGATGCCCCCCACCAGGGCCAGGGAGTCGCGCTGGCCGGATAGGTTGCGGAGGTAGAAGCGGGCGAAAGTAGAGTCGGCCCGCCAGCCTACAACCGCGACAATGTTTTTAATGGAGCAGTTGCGGTCAAAAGCCACGCTGGTGGCTACTGCTCTCACCTCGTGCGCCCGGATGTGCAGCCTCTTATCCCCGTCAGGGGAGAGGTCTTTGTAGGCCGAATGACCCACCGCAGCCAGGACGAAATCGTCTGCGCCAAGATATCAGGCCTGCCCGGTGAGAGGTGCAGGAAGAGGCGGGAGCGCCCTTGGCGGCGCAGCATCGTGTGACACAGGTAAATCCTCAGAGCCCGGACTGGGTCCCTCTGGTGCGAGCTGCGGGATTGATCCGTACCTCGAGCGGACGGATGGTCAGCACCTTGGGCGTGGCTGAGGGAGGCCGGTCTTGGCCAGAAAGGACGAGTCGGTGAGGAGCTGAGCCGAGCCGAGCTGCAGACAGGCGGGACGCAGCACCGAGAGTGCATGTAAATCGCTCACGCGGGACGCAGTGGCGAGGGCCAGGAGGAAACACATTTTCTGCGTCAGGTCGGAGAACCGCGCCACGGGCAGGGGTTCGAAGCGGTCCGAGTTTAGCCACGTCAGGACACGGGCGAGGTCCCACCAAGGGATGAGCGAACGGGAGACTGGTCGTCGGAGCTCAAATTGGGCCATAAGGTCTGAGAGGTCCTTGCAAGCGCCCGGATCTGGGAGGCCCAGGTGGAGGATGCACAGCGAGCGAGAGCCTCCCTGGTTCCGTATGCAGGCCACCACCATCATGTGGTCCGAGCGTCTCCTGCCAGGCACTGAGGGCTAGCCACACTGCCTTCAAATCCAGCCAGTTGATGTGCTTGCCGGTGAGAACCTGGGGCCCCGAGGCCAAGACGAAAACAGGAAGCAGGAGCGCTCCCCAACCCGACTGGCTTGCGTCGGTGCAGATGGACCATCGGGGCGGAGGGGAGTGCAGGGGCATGCCCGACGCCAACCCCGACAGGCCCGTCCACTGCTGGAGGTGGGGCCGGACCAGGGGAAGAACGGGGACCTGGTCCGTTGGAGGATGGGCGCTAGTGCAGCAGACGGTGAAGCTGCAGCGGGCAGGCATAGAGCTGGCAGAGTGGTAACAGATCCGCTGCCGCACTGAGGAGTCCCAGGAGCTGCAGCCAGACCCTTGCCGGGAAAGAGTCCCCTAGTTCCACCTGACGAGCGAGCTCGGCAATCTTCTGCCGCCGCGCTACTGGGAGCCGCACCAGGTTGAGGTCGGTCAGGAACCCATCCCCAAGTGGATGAACCTGCGCCAAGGCATGAGATCCGACTTGCCCGGACTGACCAAAAACCGAGCCGGCGGAGAAGGAAGAGGTCAACTTCCAGGGTCGCAGCGATCTGGTTGTGAAGGAGCAGATCGTCCAGGTAATTGGAGGCCGGGCTCAAGGACCGCTGTCTGAATTTGGCCACCACCGTGTCAAGGAGCTACGTGAAGACCCAATGGTAAACGACCCCACGAAAGGCGAAGCGCAGATATTGGCGGGAGGACCGGGCGAATGGGAACATGTACATACGTGTCCGCCAGATCCAGGCCGATCGCAAAGTCCCTCGGACGGACCGCCGAGCGAAGGATCCTGGCTGTCTCCATCCGAAGGTGTAGCGCGGAAACGTACTTGTTTAGTGCCGACAGGATGAAGACTGGGCGCCACTTGCTGCCAGGCATAGGGATGATGAACAGACGGCTGTAGAAGGCCGGGGAGTCATGCCGGAAGACTACCTCTGTAGCCGCCTTGCAGAGCAAGGCACCCACCTCTCCGAGAAGGCTTTTCCTTTTCCGCGTCCAGCGTAGACGGCCCGTAGACCACCACGTAGCGCTGCGCGCCGCTCTCCTTTAACCGAGCGAGCGGGCGGGCCAGGACTCCAGGAGTGAAGCGGTAACAGGATCCCACACTCAATTTCCACCTGCACAGACGCTTCCACCTCGTGCCATCTCCCCTGTGCCCTTGTGGAGAAGCAGAGCAGACCGCAGAGCACATCCTCCAGGACTGTGGGAACCACCAGCCGCTGAGGGAGGAGATATGGCCGAAGCCCGCCACTCTACAAGAGAAACTGTACGGGCCTGTGGAGGCGCTACAGAAGACCACAGATTTCATTTTGAGAGCCAAACTCCAAGTGTGACGGCGTTCGAGAAGAAGAAGAAGAAGGATCCCACACCATGCGACATCCGCAGCTACCAGACAAGGAGCTGAAGGTGTGGGCCGGGGGCCCGAAGGTAGGCCCTCTCGCGGAGAGCGGCGCCGGCGCGGTCGCTGAGGCCCGCCGAGGGCCCAGGCTCCGAGGCTGAGGCGAGGCGCCGAACGAATAGTGGAAGGCAAAGGCCGTGCGCAACCCAAGACGGTGCTGAGCCCCTGGAACCAGCAGAGGTCCAATGGCTCCCAGGCCCTGGGAGAAAGCCTGCCGAAAAGCGCCTGCTCCCTGCTGGGAGGAGTGGCCGCCGCCGAGGCATCTTCGAAGCGCGGGCAGTGAGGCCTGTGAAGACTTGGGGGGGGGGGGGGGGGGGGGGGAAGGAAGGAAGGAGTAGCCTTGTTCCCCAGGAAACCTCACTGACGGGCCCAACAGGAAAGCGCTGACCTCGCAAGACCGAAGGGAGGCACATGGTCGTTCGGCACCTAGCGAGGAGACGTAGGCGCTGTCGGACCGCGCAAGTGGGCTGTGCGGGCGGGCAAGCTGCGGAAGGGCCCCAGGGAGAGCAGCACGAAGCAGAGAGGCCTCGGCCACCATCGGCCACGACCGTGAGTGGGCGGGCAAGGGCCCAGGGGACCCACCGCGCGGATGAAGCACGTCCGTGAACCGAGAAGTACGTGCGTGAAAGGAACACCAATGAGCCTAAGCGTAAGGCAAGGACAGTGCTAGAAGACCATCCTTTGCCAGAGAAGTCAGCTTTCCGCATGCCCAAGTGAAGACAAACGATTCAACCGTTGGGGCCAGCCACCTAGGTGCGAAGGCGCAACCGTGGTGGGCGAGGGCTAAACAGGCGGGATAAGCCGACGAACGGAGCAGGGGGCAGTGAATCTAAGGCTCGCTGGCCCCACGCGGGGGGAACACATCGGGCATGGGGACGCATGAAAGGCTAGCCAGACCCGCTCGGACGGAGGGAGGGGGGGGGGGCATATCTAGGGCTCGCCAGCCATGGGGGGGGGGGGGGGGGGGAGGGAGCGTGTCTAAAGTCTGCGTAAAAGGAACGCACTTACCTGGGGGGCCGTAATCCAGGGGGAAAAAACGGATTTGTTAAATAGCATATCCGTTGAAAGGTCCTGGTATATCAAAGCACAGTTGGAGTGTGCCTGAGTTGATCAGTGTTCAGGTCGTACTCCATAGGCAATAGATTTCCCTGTCCCCCAAAACCCGCCCGTCAGGGCTGTCCATGATCACCTCGGTGCTGTGGACGTTAAACCCAAACTAACTGGGGGGGGGGGGCGTAAGGCCCGAACGACGGAACGCAGGGGAGCCCGACGCGCCGAAGCACCGACGACATCTGAGCTGGAGTGCCGCAGAGGTTCCGTAGTGGGTGGGGTTGCTGGGGGGAGACGCTGGGACCGGGAAGGACGCTTCCGCCGGTAGAAGTCCCAGAGCTGGGACCAACGTTCATCCCTCCAGGTGGCACACACATCGCAGGTCCGACCAGAAGAACAGCCCAAGCACGGGAGGCAGACCTCATGGGAGTCCGTGAGCCACTGAAGTCCCCACAACGAAGGCAGGTCTTCATTTCATACTCGCCATAACACCAGTCACATCTCCCGCCGAAAGGCACAAATCCCACGAAACACAATAGCCAGTGCTAACGAGAGTCCAAGGCAGTCTTTGTCTCCTAGAACCACAAAGTCCATGAACGCAGCAGGACCATACAAAGTCGCAAAAGGAGCTAGGCTGAAACACAACTGCACACGGTCGAGCTAAGGGTAAAACTGGCGGGCTTCTGCCCAACACGTGACCGAATAGGGAGGCCACCCGGGGCTCCTAGGCATGGATCCCCGGTGTCTCCTCCCCAGTTGTGCAGGGGACACAACTTATGCTTAGGCTGAAATCAGTAGGCTAAATGGTATCTTCCATATATACTAATGGTCACAACTTAAGGGACACTTTTTATCGCAGACGCACCGACAACACCACACAAATAATGTAACAATACTTGGAGTCAGTACTTTGATAATTTATTCAGTAACAATTTCATTTAAGTTTTGAGTAAATCAAGCAATTGTAACAACAGCAATACGTTAGAATGTTCACCCACCCCTCATTAGAAAAGTCACACAAGACTTATCCAGACAGTAGCGAGTGTACCCACCGTTTGCAGCCAAGCATTCAGTGCAGTGTTGACGCATGGGGTTCACCAGGGTTCGGAGAACATGTGGGATCGCTTCCCACTCTTGATGCAGGAACTGAGTCAGCTGGGGGACGCCTTGAGGTGGGGGTGGTTGCTGACTACACATTGCCCCAGCATGTCTCAGAGGTGCTCGATGGGAGTCAGATCAGGTGAACGAGCTGGCCACTCCATCCTCATGATGCCCCGTTGCTCAAGGTACTCATCCACCACATGGGTGTGATGAGGTCGTGCATTGTCGTCCTGCAGAACAGCATTGTCGCCATTGGAGAGCTGGCTGGATGAGGGGCTGCACAATCTCGTCCCGATAGCGCAGTCCAGTCAGGGTGGCTCGGATGACGTGGAGGGGGGTCCTGCCTTCCCTGCTGAAGCCTGCCCAGACCATGACTGAGCCTCCTCCGTAGCGATCCCCCTCTTGGATGCATCCATCCGTAAATCGCTCGCCCTGGCGTCTCCAGACCCTCACCTTGCCGCCGTTGTAGGACACGCTGAACCGTGACTCCTCAGTAAACAGAACCTGAGTCCACTGGAGTCTGTTCCACCTCACATGTTGATGACACCAGGCAACCCGGGCTCTGTGATGAGCTGGAGTGAGGGGTATTCTCACTGCTGCTCTGCATGAAGGCAGGCCAATTTCGCGCAGACGTCGGCAGACTGTGCTTCTGCTGACGTTAACATTTGCAGCTTGCATCAGTGGACGTCGCAGAGTGGTTGATGTGACAGTTCGGTCGCGCAGAGCCACCACACAGAGGCATCTGTCCTCCCTTCTGCTGGTGCAGCGCGGACGTCCTGAGCAGTGTCGTTGTTCTGCCCTTCCAGTTTTTTTTAATCGTGCCAGCAGCCTCTGGGGCACTGAATGGGACAACCCAAGACGTCTCCCAACTTCTCGTCCAGAAATTCCATCCTGAAGCCATGCTAGCCCCCAGCCTTGATCTAATAATGAATGGTTCTTGTATATTGCAAAATCTTTTTGTGGCAAAAACTCATTGTGCTAACACACGCAGTCAAACATGACATAGACGATATGAAACATTACAAATAAATACAACAGGACCACGGATCAACGACTGAGGAAAAGCAAGCTGGAAGAAGTGAGTTTTCAACTGAGCCTTAAACTGAGGGAGAGTAGAGAGATTCCGCAGATTGACAGGCAGCGAGTTCCAAACTGAAGGTGCAATGAAGCTGAATGAGCGTTCACCAACAGTTTTCAAGTTACGCTTCGGAGCCTTCAAACGTTTCTCACTGGAGGACCGCAGAGAACGTGAAGGCTGGTATGTGCATAGTGAAGCAGAAAGGTAAGCCGGGAAAGTCCCGTCAAAGTGACGGTATGCCAGAGTTGCCATCTTGTACTGGCATCGAAACTTCACCGGCAGCCAGTGGAGTTCTTTAAGCATGGGTGTCACATGGTCGCATTACGCTTCTTCAGAACAAGCCGTGCAGCACTGTTCTGAACCCTTTGCAACCGACATACCTGTTCCATGGGCGTTAGACTTCGTTGTGGTGGCATGGTTAGAAAAGTGTCAATTATGCCCCTACTGTACCGGTATTTGTAGCGAAACAGACGTGCTCAGTGTTCAGAACTGACCCCTTTAGCACGTGCATCACGACTTTACTGAGTTTTTACACCTGCCTGCCTTTGGTACGCTTGCCAATATCGCACAGCTTTTCACAAAAACGTGCATTTGACACGTTCGTGGAAATTTATGAATTGTTGTCTATTGTTCCCTGTACAGTGGACTGTCTAAGGTCAACTTTTAACCCATTTAGATCGAAAGAACATTGTATTTTATTAGCGTACTTGCGACGATAAACAATGACACAAGAAAGTGGTGTGGCCCTTAAGTTTTGACCATTAGTATAGTAATGCCATCGGTAATGTATTTTGAGACAATAAAAATAACAAGCTCCATTTCTCAAGGAGAATGTGCGCTTGAGCCTTATGGTTCAAATTATTCCATTTGAGAGATGTCAAGTGAAAGCTTCATTTCAGTTTATGTGATAGATCAACCATGATAGTGCAGGGGTGGTGCCAGAAATGCTCGGCACCTCTAAGCTTAGATTAGCTTGGCACCTAGATAGTTGAAGGCTGGTGCCAGAAGTTTGGCGCCAAACTGTTCTGGCACCAGCCTCGAACTAGCTAGGTGGCAAGCTATTCTCGCACCTCCCTTAAAATAAGTTTGTCATCCACTTCAATTTGCATTATATCAGGGCTATTGTGTGAAACAAACCAGTTGACAAATGATCATTAACAAACAACAGCTATAACTAAAAATGTGTTAAGCTTTATTCACATATTTTTCTTAGAAATTTATTGTGATAACGTAGAAAATACATTGCATTACACAGAAGATAACCTGCATTTAGAAAACATTCAAAATACATTGCAGTACACAGAAATTAACATGCATTTAGAAAACAGAGATATCTACACATCAGATTTACACAGCAATTATGCACTAGGCCAATGGAAACATTTCAATGCTATAACGGTACAAAAACCTTTTCGTTTTTATGTCCTTCGCTCAAAACAACTTTTACAAGTTCAGATCAAAATCATAACAAGTGTAAGTTTAGGCTCACACCTAAGAAGCCTGGGTAAAGTGGCAAGCGAATGTAGCACTGAAACATCATGACCGACCTTCACACAGTCGCCAGTACAATCTGTACAGATACCCAAATGAAAGCTGCGAAAACTCATGTGTGATTGAGTTAACCCTTTGGCTGTTGGTAGCGGTTTTTGTCACGATGATCCCTGCAGGAATTGTGACAGAAACCACTACCGACAGCTGAAAGGTTCAAACAAAATATTAGCTGTCACATGTTTAGCCGCAACAAAATACTAGTCATTACAAATTTCTTCAATGAAAAGCAAACGGTGTTCTAAAATACAGGGTCCACAGCTGATGTTGAGGAAAAGTAGTGATCCACATATAAGAAAACAAAAATCATTCAGTAAACGCTTTCAAAATGATATGACTCAACAGGAACAGATACTAAACTGTACAGAGACTGCTATAAAAATATGCACCAGTAACCAAATTTTTACACACAAAATTGAACTCCTAAAAACAAAATGGGGTTCCGAATAATTTAAAACGAGTCTGAAGTAGCAGGATTTCATACACTGCATTCTTCTCTTTTCTAGTAAGGATTTAATCAACTACTTTAAAGTTGCTTTCAAATTTAATCCTTTGGCTGTTGGTAGCGGTTTTTGTTGCGAAGATTTCGATGGGAATCATTGCTACAAAAACTGGCCACTACCGACGAATAAAGGATTAATCATCTGTCAATACCATAAAGATCTAATGTCTTGATCTTTATAATCCTAAAATGACCGCATGCAAACAAGTAAAATTTATTCATTACTTCCGAAATCCTCCATAAACAAGTACCCTGGAATTAACTCGCTCGAGGCAACATACATCAATAGGTGCAGAAGTGTAGAGTGTTGCCTGCAGCAACGCTATACAACACTTCCACATCTATTCACCGCCTTAGTTAATTCCCTTGCGTGCGCAGCCATTGCGACTGTTTACAGTGCAATCAGAATCACTGTTTACAGTACTGGTGGCAGCATGCACATGGGGGTTAATATAACCGATGTGAACGACAACTCTACTTGCTATCACTTCTCCATTGCACCTTTTGCATGCGAGTCGGTCCGTGATTTTAGACTTGCAGCTTATGGGGCAAGGTTCGTAATCTAGACCAGTGCACATCTCTGTTAAAGCAGCATTACCCTTCGTAAAGCAGTAGGTCACATGGGCCTGGGAACAAATGCAATTTTCTTTGGTAACTAAGAAAGGTGTGATTGGCCATAAGCTTAAAGCCTGTGTCGGAAAGTCCCCAACCCCCTCACTGCAGTGGCTAGGACTGATGTCTGAAACCATCATAAATTCACAGCCGGATATATCCGTCTGCCAGAAGCACATGTACATAAATGTGGCCAGCAAGAGCACAGATCTCATGAGCCCCCGCATCTGCGGGGGTTCATGAGCATCTACGCCACTTGCATTTGGGCATGGTTACGTTCCAGCGGTGAAGGGGCTGTGAAAAGGCAACAAACTTTACATACAAATTTTCACCCACACAAGAGTTAAATTTCAAATGCCTTTCAAGTACCTACCATAGCATTGCACAACACATAGATGACGTTCTAAGAAATATGACATGATAGCACTTGGCAATATGGGTACGTAACCTATACGCGCTCTACATTATGCAATGAATACAATTGTAACGGTGTAGAAACATCTCCAAACCATATTTTGTTCCGCCTCCATTCGTTCCCCAAATCCCTCACAATCACAATGAAAGATCACAGTCAGAAATATTGTGCAACAGTCGGTAAAGGAGCACATTGAAAATACAAACAAACTTTCATGCATATTCCTTCGCATATCCTCCCCCTCCCCCCTCCACCCTCACCCCCCACCACCACCAAATGCACACAAACACCACACACTACCCTTGCCAGTGTGGCACCAATCTCTGCATTCCCATCCCCACCCCACCATTCATCCTCCCGCATTTAACTTATTCAGCCCTGATGCACTACAGCAGGAGATGGATCGATCATGATAATTCAAGGGTAGTGCCAGATAAGCTTGGCGCCGGTAGGTGCCAAGCTAACTGGCACTACCCTTGAATTAAGATGGTCAATCCATCTTCTGCACATGGTACATAGTCATTAAGTGATACCTCCAAACTTGATCAGAACAGGAAGCTTGAGCTAACAAAAGCAAAACTACACACACACACACAAACACAGTGAGTAAAAAGTACACGGGCAGACATCAGCTGCCGCTGGCCCGTGCACAATGACTATGTAAGGACCAATGGCTGGTAACACTGGCCAAAAGACTTTGTTTCCTGACTATCCTACATGGCACATGCGGTCCGCCCATCTGCCTGTACATACTGGTTCATATCATTATGCGCAACTCGCACCTCTTTCACATCTGTTCCAAGTGCGGGAGATGGATTCAACATTGATAGTTCAAGGGTATTGCCTGATCGGCCTGGCACCTTCAGGCCAATCAGGTGCAACTCTTGAACTGTCACTGTACAAACTGTGTCTTCATGACTACATAGCACAAGACCCAAACATGTGAGATGTAGAGACACACTAGGGTCTGCTCCGAGTATGACAAAACAAATGAGATCTGCTGATATTCTCTAGAAGGTAAAATGAACAACACACACATGCATTACAAAAATGTGGTTGCTTCCTCCCGACTCCCCCCCCCCCCCCCACCCCCACCCACCCAACAACCACACACCACCTTCAACCCTGATGATGTTTTCAAAATGATATCTGATAGATATATCTGATTTGCCCTTCTCCTCTTCTGAGAATGCTGTGACTGTGATAGGTATGTTTGCATGTGTTAGCACCAGAGAGAGAGAGAAAGAAAAACTGTTCACCACATCTCAAAGGAGATGCATTGAGAATGATCTGATCTTCTGGAATGTTCAAGTTGTGCCCCCTTATTGTGATAGGCTTCAGCACACTTGCGCCAAGCTAATCTGGCACTACCCTTGAATTATCATGGTCAATCCACCTCCTGCCCTAGGGATTCGGGGCTAAATGGGTTAACCCTCTGGCTGTCGGTAGCAACCTTTGTCACAATGATTCCTGCAGAAATCGTGACTAAGGTCACTACAGACGGCCAACATGGGTTGATATTTTACAGCAAGAGACATAGCGTCTCATAAGCCTCTGCAAGCTGCAGAGACTCATGAGAATCTATGTCTCTTGCAGAAAAGTCGCAGACCATGCAATATGGAATATATTTTTTTTAAAATGCACCCTTGCGCTGAAAGAAAACCACACACACACACACGCGTACCGACAGGTGAGAGCACACCTGAAACTAGTTATACATTACGCAATAGCTTGGCGTTTAAATGCAATATCAGTAGCCTTAACCCCTTCACTGCTGTGAAACACTGAACACCACTCAGCTTCAAGAGGAGTAGACCCTCATGAGCCCCTGCAGTACGCGGGGGCTCATAAGGATCTACGCCTCTTGGTGAAACCATTTTTTTGTCCACGTGCCTATATAATGGCTGGTGATATTTGACGTTGAATTTACAATGATTTTGTAAATACAGTCTGCATCCACTGGCAGTGAAGGGGTTAACCTTTTTCATCCTGATACACCCACTGCTTGAAATAAATTTGACAATGATAGTTTAAGGGTGGTGCCAGAATAAGCTATTCTGGCATCACCCTTGAACTAAAATGCTTGATCTATCTCCTAATCTGTAATATAGCCTTTGTGGACAATAAGCAGATTTTTAAAAAAAAATCAGCCTCAGGATGTAATGGGTTAAGTGATAAGTGTACATGACAGATATGAAATACAAAGTAAGTTATTGAAAGATACAAGATGTAATTGTCATATTCTCTCCAGTTTGGTCTCTTTTGTCATACACATGCACTTTCAAACACGCACATTCTACATTCTTGCACGTGCATGTGTGCATATACACATTCATCACTTTCACAAGCCCCCAAACACGCACCACAATCATACCAACAAACAAAACACTTACATCAATGCACGCACACACACACATGCACACACAGTCCAGAATATATCAGTTACTTCTTCATTTGCCACTCTTGTACGTTGGGTTCTGGAATGTAGATTTGGGGTCCTTGTAAATCGGGTTAGCTCCCTGCAAATATAAAAAAGCATAAAACTAATTTTAAAACAAACAGTAAATAAATAAAGACAAAAATACTTAAAAAATAGAGAATTTGCATCACTATTCACCATTCCACTCATCACTATATCACTAACACTAACAGATAAGGTATACTCTATCTTCCCTCCCCTCCCACCCCCTTCCCACCACCTTCCCCGCAACATGCACATTAATGTGCATGCAATCAGTCATTAAATTGTTCTGTTATCTCATGCCATCTGCAAGAGGCACAGATCTTTATGAACCCCTGCACTGCAGGGGTTCATGAAGATCTCTGCCTCTTGCAGATTTTAATCACCTCCATTTGCGCCTCTATTGAGGACGTTATTTATCTATTTGCTTATTCAGTTATGAGCAACACATTAGTCAAGTTGATTTTCCAAACGTACCGAATCCCATTTGGCTTTGTCCTTTTCCTTCATGAATCGAGCGAACTCGGCCCGGTCGCGACGGTTTCGGATGAGAATGAAGAGGCAGATAAGCAGAAGGGGGATCAAGACAACAGCCGCCACAACGGGACCAATGATGATCGCGAGGTTCACTTCTTCAGGACACTCTGATCATACAGACATTTTGAGGTCGTTAACTCCTTCCATGCCACGCTTGCGTACATTTTTGTTTCTGGAAACTTTGTTCATTTAACGACCAAAAGCCAAAACCGTCTAAGAAACATGGACACAAATTGGTCTCAGCAAGAGGCATAGATCCTCATGAGCCCCTGCAGTTGTGGGGGGCTCATGAGGATCTATATATCTTGCAGTCGGATCATGTTCACTTTTTCACGGAAGGGAAGAGGCTAACACACATCAAATTATACACACAACAATGCTTTTTTTTTTTGTGGGATAAATATATGATACGAGGTATTTGATGAAACATGACATTTCAAGGGTGATGCCAGAAAAACTTGGCACACTGATGTGCCAAGCTGCTGCCAGTACCCTTGAACTATTATGTAAGTATTCAGAGAACAGTTGCCAAATAAGTGAATTTTGTCCATTGGCCTACATTATTAAAGTAGAAAACAAGTGTTGAATGTTAACATTGAAAAAAGTGAATAATACAGTTACCATGTGAATAATACTACCTTACTACTACTTAATACTAATTGCTGCTTTGCTTTGCTGCTGCGGACACAGCTCCGCTGGGCGGGGCATGTCTCCAGGATGGAGGATCATCGCCTACCAAAGATCACCCTGTTCGGCGAGCTCGCTACTGGACACCGTGACAGAGGGGCACCAAAGAAGAGATACAAAGACTGTCTCAAAAAGTCACTTAGTGCCTGCCAAATCGACCACCACCAGTGGTCTTCGCTTGCTGCGGACCGTGACACCTGGCGCTCCACCATTTACAAGGCAGCTGTCTCCTTTGAGGACTCTCACAGAACTAGCCTTAAGGACAAGCGGCTCAGGAGAAAAAACAGAGATGCCGCAGCTCAGAACCCTGGCCATACCTTCCCCTGCAGCCACTGCGGTCGAACCTGCCTGTCTCGGATTGGCCTCCGCAGCCACGAACAAGCCTGCAGACGTCGTGGGCAACTCCTATAAAATCTTCGTTCGCGAAGTCAAGCCAAGAGAGAATACTACCTTAATTGTCAATTACAAGGTATGATCAAAAAGTAATGATAGTTGTTCCGTAAAAGTGAAACCGTTGGCCCAATTTACTTGATATTTTCACATGTTGTAATAGCACTATCCTCCAACATTTATACAAAATTTCAGCTACCTCTGGCAAGATTCAAAGACGATGTCATATTCTGAAAAGGTCAAGGTTGGATCTGTGAATTTATGGTTTTTGCTATGTCTTGGATGCACGAAACTTCATCTTGGCAGCCTCTTTTTTCAGTTTAGGGAAGAACTAAAAGCCTCATTGGTAAAGGCAAGGGCTGTATGATGGTTGAGGAAAAACATGAATGGTTTGCTCCTCTGCATAGGACACAGTAACCTTGGCTTTGTGGTCACTGGCATTTCAAGGAAAAACAAAATGTTCTGGCCATTCAGAGTTGGCTGCCACTCATGAACAGACTTCAACACTTTTGGAAAAAGAATTTCATACATGACATTTTGTATTGACTGTGCACTCCACTGCTAAAATATGAACAGTGACATGGACCTCTAAGTTTTAACAATTAGAGAAAATGTTGCCGTCAGTTCTGAAAATCTGACAAAAGTGCCCCTAGTCTCCCCTCATCAAAGGCCAACCACTCCTGAGTGGATGGTTTGCTGAGGATACCGTTACAGGAGAAGCAAGTATCGTCTTCAGTGATGACATCACACAGTCGTTAGAGGCTATTTGCGCCAAACGTTTTAAGTAGTTTATCTAAGCAATCAACTTTCTGTTGCACCTGAGCCTCCATCAAGAAATGGGGGGGGGGGGGGGGGGGGGGGGGTATCCTTATTGCAGATAGCTTTTGGAGGTCAAAGTCAACGTGCACTATCATTTGAACTGTTCCAAGAGAAAGATCGGAAGTTTAAGATAAAATGTATGCATATTTTCCTATCAATGTGCTCGTTCCCAGCTGAAATTTGACAGTCAGACCAGTACTTGTCTTCAAAGTCCTCTCTTTCATAGTTAAATTGCACAATCCACTTGCAGTCAGTGTCAGACAATACACACGTACCATATCTAACGTGCCCCGCCCAGCGGAGCTGTGTCCAAGGATCCGCTGGGCGGGGCACGTCTCCAGGATGGAGGATCATCGTCTGCCCAAGATCACCCTATACGGCGAGCTTGCCACTGGACACCGAGACAAAGGGGCACCAAAGAAGAGATACAAAGACTGTCTCAAGAAGTCACTCAGTGGTCTTCCCTTGCTGCAGACCGCAACACCTGATGCTCCACCATTCACAAGGCAGCCGTCTCCTTTGAAGACTCTCACAGAGCTAGCCTCAAGGACAAGCAGCTCAGGAGAAAAAACACAGACACTGCAACTCAGAACCCTGACCAGACCTACCTCTGCGGTCAAACCTGCCTGTCACGATTAGCCTCCGCAGCCACGAGCGTGCCTGCAGACAATGTGGACAACCCATGTAGAATCTTGGTTCGCGAAGCCAAGCCAAGAGAGAGAGAGAGAGACCATATCTAACAACTTCTGAATTTGTTTGGATTTCGACAGGATTGTCTCAAAGTTTCACTCCTTTAAAATTGTAGAAATAAATGTATTACCTTGGAGAGTCCACTGTTTTCAAGCACAGGTGTTTACATCACATTTTCAGTGACGTCACACAGCCGCCTGGCTGAAGACACCAGCCCCATATTGTGCACGAAATAAAGGACAAAGGCTGACATTTGTTCTGATACTAATTTTAATTTATTTATGTGACTTTAGTAGTTTACAAATGGTGGCCCAACTATCGTTACTTTCTGATCATACCTCGTACAAAAAAAAGAAGAAAAACCCCTGGAAGCAAAGCTGTTCATTACACTGAAGCCTGTGTGCATGGTGTATAAATCCTCTTACCTTTATGCCATATCCGCACACAATTTTCTGTAGCGATGCTTACCTTTTGTTTTCTGCACCTTTATGATAACATTGTTGTCTGCATCATACTCATAGGTAAAATGAAACAGACAGTTGTCCGTGTCACGGAAGTCACACGTCCGCACATTCGAACTGCCCGCTGCAATTAAACGTAAAAAGAGATGTTTAATAAATTAGTAAACTTTTAAACCCTTTTCATCCTGAGGCTGACTTTTAAAATGTATTAATTGTTCTATGAAGGCTACTTTACAGATTAGGAGATAGATCAAGCATTTTAGTTCAAGGGTGGTGCCAGAATAGCTTGGCGCCTCAGGCGCCAAGCTATTCTGGCACCACCCTTGAACTATCTTTTTTAAAAAAAACGTATTGTCCTATGAAGGCCACATTACAGATTTGGAGATAGAGCAGCCATTTTAGTTCAAGGGTGGTGCCAGAATAGCTTCTGGCACCACCCTTGAACCATCATAATCAAATTAATTTCAATTAGTAGTGTATCAGGATGAAAAGTGTTAATAACAAAATGACCCGCAATTTTGTGTTTGTTGTCTACCGTATTTGAAAATACGGTAGACTTTAAAATGGGGCTGGTCAGAGCGCATTCCGGAGCATGCACATGACGTTTTTGGCGTGCAGAGCAGAAATTCTGGCAAAGAAGTAACAAGATAAAAAGGACGTCACGTCTAGCTACGCAAACCTTGCTAGAGAACGTTTTTTTTGGCACCAAAGTGTGTGCGTGTGCGTGTGTATGTGTGTGTGTGTGTGTGTGTGTGTGTGTGTGTGTGTGTGTGTGTGTGTGTGTGTGTGTGTGTGTGTGTGTGTGTGTGTGTGAGAGAGAGAGAGAGAGAGAGAGAGAGAGAGAGAGTGTGTGATGTGTGTGTGTGTGCCACGATGTGTGTGAGATGGCGTTTTTTTTTGTTTTGTGTGTGTGTGTGTGTGTGTGTGTGTGTGTGTGTGTGTGTGTGTGTGTGTGTGTGTGTGTGTGTGTGTGTGTGTGACAGCGACTAGAGCCCGCGTTTGAGGACGGACAAGCTTGAAATTTTAGGACATTGTCTCTAAAAGATGTATCTTGAGACATTTTAAACAAATATTTTTGATTAAGATGTTCACTGGCGAGAAAATGGCCGTTTCACAAAACAGGTTGATCCACACTGGAGTCCGTAATTTTTCTTATTTTTACTAGATATATAGCTAGATAGCTTTCACGTTAATGTTGTAGTTCTACTACTATTGCTTAAAAAAATGACTATGAAGTTATATACTACTTAAGTTATAATTAAGGTGGCGACTGTTTATGCCAGAGCAACTGTCTAATAGCCGGCGCTATTCTTATGGCGACGGGCCCCCAGGTAGCAACTGTGAAAGTATAATTCTTCTTCTTTTTTTTCTTTTTGTTTTTTGTTTAAGCGTATTTCTCATTTGTGTAAGTAGTCTCAGCCAAGCAGAAAGTTTAAAAACATTATATTACATGTTAAAAAGATACTATGATAGGGCTGTCTTTAGTTTGCTTTGTGTTTAGGAGGTTCAGGTCAGGTTGGGGCCGTTGGTGCCGGCCATGAGAAAACCTTGGCGACGGGCTTCACCTGTCCCAAGCCATTGTCCATTTGTTGTTTGTAAACTGTTGTGTGAGTGTGAGTGATTGCGAGTTGCACCTAAGGTGGCGAGACTGTAATTGCCCTTAAAGGGATAAATTGGTTTTTTTAAAATTTGAATTTGAATAAAAGGGAGATATTGAATGAGTTAACCAGCAACGTACCTCTAGAACTTTTTGAGTGATATTTTTTTTTAAAATTTAAATATATTTTACGTTTGGAGGATTAATTTCACGAATTATATGGGTTAACCTTAAAACAATTGAATCTTTTTTTACGAAAAAAACATTCTACTCATTAATAATCGCATGATTTTTTTAATACAATATTTACATAAACCTACAGTTTGTCTTGGCTGTCAGGTTCAATTAGGTCAATTGTGACCTGTATGCCCTAGGTGTGAAAATCAGACAATTTTTTGCACCACTTTTTCGGAGTCATTTGTAAAACAGCTAACATAGCTCTAATTTTTCTTTTCCGAAAAAAAATATCTTCTCATTAATGTGATTTCATAAACAGTATTTGCATAAGCCTGCTGTTTGTCCCAGCCCTGGGGTTGGATTAAATACAAATTGTGACCTGCAAGCCCTAGGCGTAAAAAAGCAAGAAAATTGCAAAGTGGATGTTGATCCTCTGATAAGTCATCAAGTCGTCACTATGAACACGGCGTCGTGGGACTAATGATACCATGACATGAAGCTTGAAGTGACGTCATTTCACTGCTCATGCTATCATTCTTCTTCATAATAGCTATGCTACGCCAGACCACAGAGCTTACGATTGGCTGGAATTGCCGTGTGTCCATCTTTGTTTCTGTGTGCCAGTGTGTGTGGATCAAAGGGTGGGTTAGAGTAGAAGGAGATGGATTCCTGTCGCTACACGAGCGCACAGAGCGTACTAATGGCGGGAAGCGCCGTGTGTCCATCTTTATTTGTGTGCGCCGACGTGTGTGTTGATCAGAGGTTGGCTTAGAGAGGAGGGAAATGGATCAGCATAATATTAATAAGCCTAAAAATATGAACTCTGAATGTTCCTAAAAGATAAACGCATCTGAGCTCCAAACAATATGGTAGACTTTGGGATGAAATCCTCATCTTGTTTTTTCTTGCTGGTGGTTTGGTTATATGTAGACAAATATATGTACCGATAATACTAGTTACAGGAGGCCAGTTAGCACGGCCGTCAATGTGTACCCTTATAGCAGACCCTGGTAACTGATGCTTTTCTTTTTTTTTGCAATAGAATGAACCTCAGATATATATCTCAATGCCAGAGGACCCAAGCATTTTTGCGTTATATCTGTAATTTTCATAGCCAATGTAAGGTTCTGGAATCATCGTGACTAAAACCGCTACCGACACCCAAAGGGTTAAAAGACAAATAATCTCTCAAGATAGGATGAGGGCAGAACGAGTCATGTCATTAAAGACATTACCTCATTTGAGGCGCCCTGCATCAATACATGTAGCTGCAGCAGTGTTGTATAGTGTTGCTGCTGGCAATGCTATATGACACTTCCACAGCTACTGTGGATCGCCTTGAATGGCTTCACCCATTTTGTTATCAAGGCCACATTTCCGAAATTTTGGAGGCGTCACTTAACGACTATGTACCAGTTTCAGGCGATGGATCGACCATGATTAATTCAAGAGCAGTGCCAGATTAGCTTGGCGCCTAATGGCGCCAAGCTAATCTGGCACTGCTCTTGAATTAATCATGGTCAATCCATCTGCAGCTGTCGAGCGTCGGGGCTAAATGGATTAATGAGACTTTAACAACTTGCGATCTTTCATGAGGGTGATATCTCAAAACAAGCTCTGTTGTGTATATCGGACACTGTGGAAAGCAGAGTGAACAGTGCATGCTTTTCAGTTTGGCCGCTGCTTCCACACTACGCATTTCTATGATGATGCCATTTGCATGACTGCTGTGATAGCTGATGAGTGTAATATTTTACTGACCTTCTAGAGTGTCGACCATCTCGACGTCATCGCACTCTTTGTTGCACTCATCCCTGGTGTACTTGCCCGTGCTGAACCCCTTGCACTGCGCGCAGTCCCGATACTGGCTACACTTGGATGGACAGTTCTGAGGGACAGAGAAAAAATAGTTTATACAAATCCTGTGTTTTCACCACCAATGTGTTACAAGGCTGTCTCAGTTTGCATGTAGTGATATGGGTTGAGTGGTTTCCTCCGCAGTTTTCACTGTTTCATTGCAAAACCACTTAACAATCAGCTGCTGAGGAAGGGTAAAATAAAAACCACCCAGTTGGGCACCGCACCACTGTGAAAAGAAAGGAATATGTCGATTCTGAGGTTAACCCATATAACCCCACAGGCGCATTTTCAAAATTCTGGAGGCATTACATAACAACCTTGCGCCAGTTGGAGGAGATGTAGTGCCAGGGTAGTGCCAGATTAGCTTGGCGCCTTCAGGGGCCAAGCTAATCTGGCACTACACTTGAAATATCATGGTCAATCCATCTCCTGTGGTAGGGTGTTGGGGCTCAATGGGTTAAAACAGTTTCAAACGTTAATTGTTTAGATAAATTAAATTATGCCTGACCTGCCATTATGCAATACAAATGCTCATGCTCATGCTCAGCGTGACTGACAATATGCTCACTAAAGCTCGCATTTTATCAGTCAAACTGAGCATGGGTGATTTCTTTTGCGTAAAGAGGTCAAGCTTAAATTGAACAGTATTTAAACACTAGCTGGTGTCAAAATCTTTGCAGGCTACACTTGCACTGGCCGAAAAAAAAATGATAAAATCAGATGAAAACCGAGCTTTTACAATTTACATGCTAAGAAAAGGAATTTTATTATGTTATGTACTTTTTTACTTATAGTTGTAGAGGGCTGAAAGATTTTCCAGTGTGCAAAAGGTCATCGGGTAATTGTAGGCCCATGCATGACCTTTTTGGTTGTTGTAATAAAGAAGGGACAACGCAATCTAGCTGCTTGTTTACTTGTTTCGTGTTGACTTGGGGGGGGGGGGGGGGGGGGGGGGTGAGGGGGGTAAGGAAGGTCAGGGGAGGAGTTTGGGGGACATCTATGACAAAAGAGTGAATTGGAGAGAAGAACCCAACTAAGAAAGAAACACGCTTAGAAAAGACAGTTACAACACAACCCATTCAGTCCTGACGCACTACAGCAGGAGATGGGTCGACCATGATAATTCAAGGGTAGTGCCAGATTAGCTTGGCGCATAGTTGTTAGATGATGACTCCAAAATTTGGGAAATATGTGTGCCGGGCTGAATGAGTTAATAATATTTCAGGTAAATACCCTTTTTTTTCAAAATAAAAAAACAAGGATAGAATTCAGTCGTTACTTATCTTGGCAGCAAAGAAGGAATGTGGCAACTCTGAGTTGCCACATTTCTTCTTCGCTGACAGTGACAAGATAAGTAGATACTGGATTCTATACTTGTTTGTTTGTCTATTTTGAAAAACTCTGATTACCCAAAATATTAACTCATTCAAGCCCTACACACGTATTCCCCAAATTTTGGAGGTGTCATCTAACGACTATGCACCTGTTGCAGGAGATGGATCGACCATCATAATTCAAGGGTAGTGCCAGATTAGTTTGGCGCTGACATGCGTTTGGCATTCAGTCACCTTTTTGGTCTGGATTGAAAAAGTTGAAATGGATACAGTAAACTTTGGATAAAACAAAAACATTTGGGCACCCAAATTTTATTGTCGTGTCCGAAGTCTGCTATAAGCAAAATAAATTAGAGATAGTGTGGTCGAGACCTCACAAAAAGTGACGTTATAGCTGACTTTAGGTATGAGAAGAACCCAGCGAAGAAAGAAACACAAGTAGAAAAGACAGCTACAACACATTTGTGTTGTAACTAACTGTCTTTTCTAAGCGTGTTTCTTTCTCCATTGGATTTTTCTCTGCATTTTACATGCTTGGCAGTCACCTTTTTAGTCTGGATTGACCTTAGGTATGTCCGACCTTATTCTGACCTTGTTATAAGTGATACTCACAGGACAGTCCTCGCAAGTAGGTCCTATGTAGTCCGAGTTGGCAAAACACTTGCAGCGTCCGCACACACACTCGCCTTGACCATTGCACTCCTGTTGACCGACAAACATCACAGTATTAGGCCGGGGTACAAACTGTATCAACAACATCCTCATTCTCTCTCTTCTATGTTTTAACACATTCTACCCCAGGACTGAAATCCCCAAATTGTGAAGTTGCCCTCTGAAGGATTGTATTACAATTCTAGAGACAGATCGTGCATGACAGTTGAAGGACGGTGCCAGAAAAGCTTGGCGCCTTTGGGCACCAAGCTGTCACCACCCTTGAACTATCATGTTCAATCCAGGTCTTGCTGTGGTGTGTAGCGGCTAAATGAGTTAAACCTATTCATTGCCAATGGACACAGAAACGCTTTGTTACAGCTGACTTCGGCCCGAGGACCTTTTGCTTACCAAGTGGTTTCTCACAATTACATGTAAAGTTAGCACTAAAATAACATGATCAAGAATAACGCGGTCCAACTTTATAGCTTTCAGGCTCTGTGATATACGGAAGCTGACCTGTACTTTACTCCAAATCTCAGCTCATCCTCAGTCCCTAACCCATTTAACCCCAAGCTCACATTTCCCAAATTTTGGAGGTGTCACCAAACGACTATATACAATTGCAGAAGATGGACTGACCATGATAATTCAAGGGTAGTGCCAGACCAGCTTGGCGCCATCAGGCACCAAGCTAATATGGCACTACCCTTGAATTATTATGGTTGATCCATCTCCTGCTGTAGTACATCAGGGCTTAATGGTTAAAAGTGAATTTGTTGTTCATCAGTACACAAGTGCAATAGAGACTGACTCCAAAACTGCTTCATTTATAGACAGAACAACTATGTACAATTCTGACCCCCATTTTATAGTTCTTGTTGTAACCAAATGACAGTTTTACAATGACCTTACCCCATTTGGCGTCTGACATGTACTGTTGTCAGTAGAACAGTCGCACGCGTCTCCCTTCCACCCCCGTAGACACTCGCATTTCCCACACTTACATGTGCCCTTGTCTGCACCTGTAACAACGTCACAAGATCTAAGATCTAATTTTTTATTTCACCTCTGTAAACGTTTATTGGCTGCATGTGCAAGATGGTTACAGAGACAGCCGGTCTATGTAAAGATCATGTCGTCTCTTACAACACTTGAATCCTGGCTGTAAGTGTGTAATCCAGACCCAACTGACAAGCATGTAAAAATGCAGAGAACATTTCAATGAAGAAAGAAATACGCTTAGAAAAGACAGTTATAACAGAATGTTGTCACTGTCTTAGAAAAGATAGCTACAACATAACTGTGTTGTAACTGTCTTTTCTAAGTGCATTTCTTTCTTCGTTGGGGTGTTCTGTCAGTGTGCAGCTCTGCATGTTTGTCCAAAAGTGAGCTGTCTGTTGTTGAGTATCAAGCTGACTACAACTCATATGGTGCCACATTTTTTTTCCATCAACTGAGTTTTGAATTTCAAGACAAAATAAACCAACCTACCGCTGCACAAAGTGTGGTTGTTGCATTCACAAAAACAGAATAATGTCCCCCCCCCCCCCCCCCCCTCCTTTAAAAAGGGTGAAGAGGGGGTGGGGGAGGGGGGTGGTATAATAAAGCAGCTTACTGCTGTGCAGACTTTATTTCTTACTTACAATTATGCAATCTAGACCAAAAAGGTGACTGCCAAGCGTGTAAAATGCAAAGAAGTACCCAACGGAGCAAGAAACACGCTTAGAAACACGCTTTCTCTGTTGGGTACTTCCTTACTTACAATTGTAGTGGTTGATCTCAGAATGCAAACATGGTAAATCCAGTATAGCCCCCAAAACGATGAGGGTATGAGAAACAACATACCACCACACAAGCTGTTATCCTTGCTGCGGGCACAGCTGTAGTCATTGCACTCGCAGAATGGGCCACTGTACCTGCGGGCAGTGTTTGGGCCGAGGGTGAAGCAATCACACACGCCGCAAATACATTCGCCATGGTTTGTACACACCTCCGTTTCATTGCTGTGACACACCCACACAGTTCAAAGTCAGTTTGACACATTACACCCCTAAGGTCAAAACTCCCAAATTTTGGAGTTGCCCTTTATAGACTATGTAACCCATTTAACCCCATGGCTGCATTTCCCTAATTTTGGAAATGTCAACTAACGACTGTGTGCCAGCTGCAGGAGATGGATCAACCATAATTCAAGGGTAGTGCCAGATTAGCTAGGCACCTGGAGGCACTAAGCTAATCTGGCACTACCCTTGAATTATTGTGGTCAATCCATCTCCTGCTGCAGAGCATCGAGGCTGAATGGGTTAAGAAAAAAAAATACAACCAAAACTTAAAAGATGGTGCCAAAATAGAGTACCGTGGTGCATCTGGTTGCCAATGTACTCTGGCACCACCGTTGAAATATTAAGGTCAATGTATTCTTGTTGCTGTAGTATTTCATTGCTGTAACACAAACACACAGTTTAAGATAGAATAAGGCCTGATGGTGCCAAGCTGATTTGGCACTATCCTTGAATTATCATGTTTAGCAAAACATTATTAAATATTGACATCAGAAATCTGGAGATTTGTTTTTCACACTTTCAGTGCAGGTGCATGGCTGATTTAATACCGGCATCAGGCCGAGGACCTTTTGCTCACTAAGTAATGAGAAGGCAAATGTTCTTACCCTTTGCGGCACTTTTTCAGGGACTCTTCACTGGAGATTTGTGATTCATCACACTCACACTCGCGACCGTACCGCCCAGGGTTACAGGAACAGATTCCACACTCCACCACTCCATTGCCATTGGTGCACTTGGTAGACACTTCCTGCATACACAAATAAGATCTAAATGTGTGCTGATTTATGGCTAAAGCCTTTTGAATAGCCCAAGCAGTATGGTACTAAAGGTCTAGCCATGGTTTATTTAGACACAGGACAATCCAGTTCAGCGCAA
Organism: Semisulcospira habei; assembly: GCA_036245525.1. NCBI lineage: Eukaryota > Metazoa > Mollusca > Gastropoda > Semisulcospiridae > Semisulcospira > Semisulcospira habei. Next base: position 252,361,393 of record BTPG01000002.1, on the reverse strand, counting down.
ATCACCTTAATATAAACTAATTCAGTTGACCGTGCCTCTGCTCCATTCTACAAATACATTATCTGCACAAGCAACAACTAAAAATAGATTGACATGTTAAAGGATGCACTTAATAAACAAGTGTAAATACAGAAGTACATTTGCTACTTGCCCAAGCTGCCATTAACACATTACATTAGGAGATCCATAAACCGTTTTAGTTCAAGGGTGGTGCCAGAACAGCTTGGCGCCTGAGGCTATCACAGTCAAATTTATTTCACAAGCAATGGGTGTATCAGGCGCCAAGCTAATCTGGCACCACCCTTGAACTATCACAGTCAAATTTATTTCACAAGCAATTGGTGTATCAGGATGAAAAGGGTTAAAGTTCATCAAGTGTGTTAACTGGGCATAACACACATGACGCTGAAATTTGTCTTCAGATTTATGCATAATGGTACGTTAAAAGACAGTCACTAATATAAACATTTCAATCCCCAACAAGTATAAATTGTCATGAACCCCTGCTGCTTGCAGGGCTCAAGAGAATATATATGTGCCTCTTGCTGGTGAGAGATCAACCTCATTTCCAGAAAGTCATCTTCATGAACCAGTTCAGTGCCAGCTGACACAGATTGTGTTTCTACTTTCTTTGTTAATTCAACACCAAACTGTCCTAGCTCTCCCAAGAACATGAATTCAAAGTGGTGCCAGCAAGAGGCACAGACCCTCATGAGCCCCCAAAACTGCGGCATCTCTTGCAGTTGGGTGGTGTTCAAATTTTCTTGGCAATCCACAGATTAACCTACCTTGCTCATGCAACCACTGGTATTGTAAACATTAATAGTGGCTGCATGCAAAAGAGACACATCTCAATGACTGGAGACATACTATCAGACTTACTGCTGCAGGTGGTGCGTTGCATTCACAGTCACAAATGATTTTCAGGTTGATGGAGAGTTTTTCAGCCAATCCCTGTGCCATGAGATCCACCGTCCGTTCAACTGTGCCGGTCTGTCCAATGCATGCTTCGCTGCCCACTGTCATCGTAACGTCAAACATAACCTACAACAACCAAACAAAATTAATTTTATTAAAAAGTGAAGGCGGACAGTGGTCTTACCCTCTTGTGCACACAGCCACTATTCTGTAAGCAGTACGAGTGGCTACATGAACACGGGGGAAAAATTAACCCTTTGGCTGTCAGCATGACTTTTTGTCACAATGATCCCCACAGGAATCATCGCAACCAAAAAGAAACGCTACCAAAACCAAAGGGTTAAACATCAGTTGCAAACAAAACAGTGATTACAATTTTATTATATACTTTGGTGATGAATAATTGTTGTGTCTGCTGAGGCAGTTTTAAAGATCTTGCTGCTTCATGGTTCACATGAAACTCAAAATATCTTCAAAGCATAGTAGGCTCATCAGGTTTGTCTTGGCAGAGAACACACAAAGAAAGAAAGAGGGATTGAAAGAACACTCAAGAAAAAGAAGAGATAGATAAACATTTACTTACGCTCTCTGTTATCTCCAGACCATCGCACTCTGATGTCTCTCGCAGTACTTCTCTGAAACAAGTCACACATTGCAAGCAAATGTATAAAAGAACTCAGGTAAACAAAAAAGTAACTAAATTAGCATGGCAGATATTGTGGTGCTCTGCTTTAACTCATTCTACCCCAACACCGAAATCCCCAAATTTTGCCTTTGTCCTCTGAAGACTGCACTCTAGTGCAGGACATAGATCGACCATGATAGTTCAAGGGTGATGCCAGCGCCAAGCTATTCTGGCATCACCCTTGAACTATCATGGTCGATCCTTATCTTGCTGTGGTGTGTCTGGGGTAGAAAGAGTTAAGGCAAAAACATTTAGTGGTACTTCCAACAAACTGCAAGGGTAAATGCAAATACATGTATACACACAAAGAAAGAAAATGAAACTTAAAAAAAACAACTTACCCTTTGCATTTTGACTTGAAGGAAAATATAATGTGATCAGACTTTCTGGGAAGAAACTGGATTTTGGACCGCAATTTCTGTTTAAAAAAAAAAAGAAGACAAAAGAGGTCTCTTACACACTATATCTTCCATAAACAGAAACACGATCCTGGCCCCCATGACTGCAGAAAACTCATTTTGTATCAGCTGCCAATTCTGCAGTGCAGATTGTTTTTGCAATTCCCTTTCCAGATATTAATAATTTTCCACGGGCCAAATACAAGTTTATCGTTTAGGATCTGATATGATTATATGCACATGCCCAATGTGCAAAGCAAAAGGCCATCGGGCAGACGTCGGCCCGATGTTCTTTTGTGCTTTGGGTATATACTTTATTCTGTTTGTATAGTACCTAATGTCATCTTCTGCGTCAGGTTCACGGATACAAACTCTGCCTGCTGATTCTATCATGATCTGTAATCAAACTTAATCATCAGGAAGAAGCTCCTCACTTCATAGTTGTTGCGAATGAGGCTGACAATGTTGGCTGACTTGTCCTCCAGCACTCCGATCTCACCCCCAATGAGGAAGCGCAGACTCTCGTAATGAGACAAGACGCTGGGCATGACGGCAAAAATGACGCTGGTCGACCTGTCCTGAAGTTTGGCAGCGATTTGACTCACAGAGGGGAAGTCCTGCACACCAGAGAAGAAAGAATAGTCAGTGAAAATAAACAGACTGAAACAATGAGCACAAAACAAAACAAAAAAATCAATCTTCAAATACAGGTCAGACTCCGTATTATCTGCTCCAGCATAACCCAATATCTGATAAAACACACACAGGTCTCTGGCTCTCACAGGGACACCCAGTTAGCAAAAGATCTTCCGGCTGATCTCAGCCTTAGCTGGTAAAATCCGTGACTGCAGGGGCTCACGAGGATCTATCCCTCTTGCTGAGACCACTTTGTGTCCATGTTCTTTGGAAATTTGTGGATTTTTGGTTGTTCAGTGAACACAGATTTCAGAAACAAAATGTACATGTATGTATGTTGGCATAGAATGGATTAAATAAGTTGATCCCAATGATCTCTCTCATCCAAAAGTCGAGCACTAATCTAAATGAATCTGCATTATGTGTTATATTTTTTATCATATTAACCCATTTAATACCAAGGCTGCATTTACTTGTGCCATTTAACAGGCGATGGATCGATTATGATAATTCAAAGGTAGTGCCAGATCAGCTTGGCTTGTGATCCATCTCCTGCTGCAGTGCGTTTGGGCTAAATGGGTTAATTCCGAAGACTTACAAATGTTTTTTCTTGTTCGTACTCGCCAGTTGCTGAATTCAGATGGCACAGTCCATCATTGTTCTTTGTAGCCCCTCCAAGCTGAAAGACAAAGAAATGTCACTTATTCAACATGACACTTATGCACATGACACTTCAAACGTCAGCATGATAACCTTTTTGGGATATCATTTATTTGTCATTCATATGAAAAAGGTCAGTCTAACATTGGCAGTACCGTAACTTTTAATCCTTTTAGACCCATGTGTGCATTTCCCTATTTTTTTAAGTGTTACTTAACGACTCTGTACCAGTTGCAGGAGGTGGATTGGCCATGATAATTCAAGGGTAGTGCCAGATTAGCTTGGCGCCTGAAGGCACCAAGCTAACCTGACACTACCCTTGAATTATCATGGTCAATCACTGCTGTAGGGTGTTGGGGCTAAAAGGGTTAAATCCACCTTTTATCTGGTGCAAAATCAATATACTGTATGATAAATGTTAGATTTCAAAAGTTTTCATCCAGCAGCTTGAAAGCAGACTTCTGATTAATCAAGGAAACCCTGACATGCAACAACAGGATGTGGATCAACCAAGATAGTTCAAGGGTGGAGTCAGAACAGCTTGGCACCATTACCCTTGAACTATCATGATCGATCTGTCTCCAGAACTGTGACATAAACCTCAAAGGATATCCAAAATAAATATATAGTGTCATCCACAGGATGAAATGACTTTTAATAAAGAAAATTTACTAGAACATGATTACAGATAATTACACGCAGACTTTACAATAGTAAACTAGAACAGTACTGACCTTGCCATCGCCTGCCACATGAAACATGGAGTTTGAGCTGTATACAATGATGCGACGACTTCGCGCACGCCAGCCAATAATGTCCTGAAATATGTTCCCAAAATGTCAAATACACATGTTCAAGTGGCAACAACTTCTTCCTCCAGCTTAACCCATTACATCCTGAGGCTGATTTTGTAAAATTTGCTTATTGTCCTATGAAGGCTACATTATAGATTAGGAGATAGATCAACTGTTTTAGTTCAAGGGTGGTGCCAGAATAACTTGCCACCTGAGTCACCAAGCTGTTCTGGCACCACCCTTGAACTATCAGTCAAATTTATGTAACCCCCACGATCCACATGCAGTACACTGTGTACACATGGACGGGCCACAACAGGTACTGGGCGGATTGAAGTAGGGAAAGACGAGAAAAAAGATACAAAAAATATATAGCGATATGGAAAAAATAAAACACTGAAGTCCTCAGTTGCAGTTGAAAACACTCATCTTTTATTACTACTAACTCACCGAATCTTCAACCCAAAAATGTACCAAAAACCACTAATCTAATCAATCAATAACTCAAAAATATATTACAAAAATGCCAAAAGAATTTCTATGCGAGGTTTAGGCTATCAACAGGAAAATGTGAAGTCAGTGTTCTGAGATGGCAGAGCTAAGTTTTGGTATAGTGTGAGTCAATCTGGTCCAAGAAACCCTGGTGAAAAGAAAAATAAATGCTTTATCTACCATTAACCTAATTTTTCAATAATACAACACAATTAATCAAAGTTCAATTCTCATCTTTAAAAACATTACACACAACTGCAATTTTAATACTAATATAGTCACATCATAACAAACACACAATCACAACTAATGAACACATTTTGTCCCATGGTTATCAGGAACAGATACTTAGAACTATAGACCGTAATCAATGCTCACTGAGAATCTATGTATGTAATATTCAATTTATTACATACTGCACAATTATTGTAGTCATCTGCACTCCATGACTATCTTCCGATCGGGTGATATAATTTACACCAAATGTGTGCGCTGGGAAATCATTGTACAGAAATCCCCACATCTAGTATAAATGCCAACAATTACAAATGAATTGTTTTTACATAGCGTTAACAGTGTACACTGCCGGCTATTCGTGTTTTCACAACACACTTCCCCCGTAAGCTTTTCTAAGTCCAACTGTCCTCATAACAGATCAGGACTTAAAATCGCAAATCCACCTTAGACCTCAATCGTGAGTTATATAGTTCAAAGTACCTTATTACTCATACATAAAAACAACTACAGACACAACAATTCCACATAAACATGCAATCCTAGAATCATACTCAGGTCTGATTCCTCGGTTTGTTTATACCGGAAAGTGCGTTCCCAAGGAAACCCTTTTTTTGGTGATGACGTCAGTATACCACGTGAGGACAACCTCATTAGCATATTTGGCGCCTGCGGCCTCCCCTAGGCAAAACGCTGTCTGACTGGGCAGCCCGCTGGGCCGCCACGCTCTGGAATGCCGACCCCGACCTCGACCTCATTCTAAGACTTCACACAAAGGAGTCTTGCTGCTGGCCGGTTCCAACCAACAATTATTATTTTCCCCAGGGGAACAAAGAAAACTTCCTCTACACAGCATTAACACATAGGCGAATAAAATCTGCATTAAAACTGCATGGGTCACAAGCTTATTTCCAAAACCAATAAATGCAATAGTAAATGAAAAAATAGGTTTCTTTTTGCTCATTCAAGCGACCTTTAACACCTTCAGACAAAGTCTAAAAGTATTTTTAAACAACTACATTTTAGTAAAAAATGGACACAACAAAGCACTAGTGTTTACAAACAAATTACATTCGTAATAACAAAATCAATTAAATGCAACAGATTTCCTACCTGGTTTAAGATTTCAACCTGGTCGAAACAACCACACCGGAGGAACGGAAAAGCACAGCCGACTTGCAGACTAGCAGGAACTTATCTAACTTCTGGGAGTCTGGGGGACTAGGGTACTAAGCTGCAACTAGATGCCAACTAAATTTCTTGACTGACTGCAACATTAACTGAGCGCATTCCGTTTATACTAACTGAAAATAAAGGAAACCTAAAAAAATAATGTATGTGCGCTCCAATCAAATTAACAATTAACCACATAGAAAGGAACTACATCTTGCAGGCACCAGGGTATGGGAATCAAGTTCCCAGAACTCCACAGAGTACCAGTGGAAGAATACATAATAATTATACACCAAAACCTCTTTTTATTCTTAATATGTTTGACATTACTTGTATCTTTAACTTTTCACAAATAAGAGACTAAAATTGTATTATATTTTAGACTGGATCGCTCTCTAAATGGTGAATAAAAAAATAATATGACAAAGGGAAATAATCAAAAATTGAATCACCCAAACACTTTCAGCGGTTGCTTCCCTTATTCTGCACCCTCTAGTTAACTAAACAGTTACACGTTTGGTAACAAGACACTGTTACAAACAGTGGCGGTTACATTTATTTCAAGCAATGGGTGTATCAGAATAATAAGGGTTAACCCCCTTTTGCATGAAGCATGTTTACTGATAGTAAAAAAAAAAAGTGCCAACCACTTTCTAGTCCCTTTCTCGTATGTTACTTGGGAGTGGGGAGGGGGTGGGGTGGGGACTTGGGAGAGGGGGGGCTGTGCGGGTGGGGCTGGGGGCTAACCAAAAAAATTAATAATAATTTTAAAAAACACCTGTGTAGTCTTCCTCTTATGTTCTTTCACAGATGAAACTATAACCAATTCATTGTGAAAATACTGATAGAAAACTTACTTCACATGCTAGGGCTTGCATCATTCCATCCAATCCACCCTCTGAATCATCAAAACTCTGTGACACAGCTTTCAAGGCATCTGTCATTTTATTCTGTTATTGACAAAAAATTCAAAAACTTAAATTATTACAGGAGAAAACATAGTTAAAAGTCTCTAAAGATTTGGCAACTGACAAAAAACAACAACCTGTAAACTGTAACCAACAGGTCAACCTAAGTAATACTAGCTCCTACTGGAGTATCAGATATAATGCGCACAGGTCTCTGGCTCTCACAAAATGCCAGGTAAGCAAAAAGTTAGCCCACATGCATAATCATGTGCAGGCAAGCTGTAAGGATGACGACAGTCAAAAGACCATTTTTTTTTTTTGTGGTGCTTTTCTTCACAAGGCTACTACATTACAATAGTGCAATCATGACTAACGGAGTGTCTTTATGGCTCCTGGGTACTGCTTTACACTGAGGATAACCTGTAAAAACCCCATGATCACTCAGTCAAGAATCAAGATGAATACACTTCACAATGTGAGAACATTCTCTGCCACACACAAATTTGAACATCTCGAGCTCTAAAGTGGAAATTCACACATCTGGGAGCCGTCTTCCGATGACTACATTACGATTCAGAGCTAGGAGACAAATCCATTGACAGTTCAAGGGCAGTGCCAGAATAGCTTGGCGCCCACTGCCCTTGACGTACCACGATCGATCCGTACATGGTTGTAGTGCGTCATGGATAAATGAGCTAGCATTTTTACATTCTGATAAAGGGAATGAATTCAATTCAATTTTTTTTAAAAACGGTATTTATCCCTTAAAGGGCAACTGTATTTCATTTTAAGCGACAAATAAAGTTTCTTTAAACTGAATTAAATTTAGTTTTCTTTATCAATTGACTATACATGTACTGATCAACCATCACTGTTTACCTCCCTTGAAATGCCCACCATGAGAGGCAACCAGTATGGTAAACCAGCTGTGGGTGATGGATTAAGTAGGATATGCCATCTGCTCTATGGCGGACTCTAATTGCTAAGATCAGCTGATACAGCAGCTCTCACTGTTATCTTGCCTCAGCAAAGACTTTTGTACCTTTCTTGTTTTCACTATCCATGTAACTACGCACACATAAAAGATCAAGGCGCATTTGAGTAACTCCCCCACATACAAAAGAGAAGAAGAGCAAATAATACACTCTAACATTATAATGAATTAAATATTAAGTTTGCCCTTTTGTGCAGCATGTACCATAAGACATACTTAGAACATATATAAGGAGATATTGCGAATTACTAAACCTTTATTATCTTGATTAGGTCGCTTTAACCTATTAAACCCTGAGGCTGATTTCTAAAAGAATTGCTTATTGTCCTATGAATGCTACATTAAAGATTACGGGATAAATCAACCATTTTAGTTCAAGGGTGGTGCCAGAATAGCTTGGCGCCTCAGGCGCCAAGCTATTCTGGCACCACCCATGAACTATCTTTTTTTTCAAAGAATGGTGTATCAGGATGAAAAGGGTTAATGCTCTGGTACTACCCCTTAACTTTCTCAGTTAATCCATCTCCTGTTGTTGTGCAAGGGCTGAATAAGTTACACAAGAGGCAGTCTACATGTTTCCAATTCAGTTTTCACGACATTTTAAAAACAATACTTACTTTGAATTGTTCGGCATCCTTCGACAGTTTGAGCTGGTTGATAAAGTCGTGTGGTGGCTTGCATGTCTTGTCAGCCAATGGACACCGATCGTCCAACCTAAATACACATACACACACACAGTTACAAAGAGAATAGTAGCCGATATAGTCTATTCTGGCACCACCCTTCAACTATTATTGTCAAATTAATTTCAAGTAGTGTATCAGAATGAAAAGGGTTAATGTGAACACAGAATAAATAATTTATGTGCTTACAATCGCTTTGTCCAAGCAGTGTACGGCAAAACAGTCTTGTCCACAAATGTCCCAAAACCCAGGGCAAAATCTCTTGTGATGTTGGACATACTCTGGGCTGTAAGTGGAAAAAAACACACACACACACAAACACAAACACAAACACACACAAACACAAACACAACACAAACACACACACACACACACACACACACACACACACACACACACACACACACTACAACGTTTTCTACATTGCTGACACGAAAATATGAGTGAGCAGACACCCATGATGCAAATACCATGTAGTCTTGGAGGCCATGCCATGACGATATTAACTCCCTTGTGCATGCAGACATTATTAGATACTGTTTATAGCACAGGTTAAGTATTCAAGATAACACGGTAGGGATTTTACCAACCCAGTACTGCTACTGGCCCGGCCAGTTTACAAAGTTGGCATTCATTGGCTGTTGGTAGCAGACAGAAATAATCAAATAGGAACACATTATATTCTGAACTCTGAGCTAATTGCTGACTACAAAACAGCCATACAAAATACATACGCATCTCCTGCCCCAGGTTGATGAGACGTCTTTGTGCCTCCTCCTCCTCTACCATAGTGTAACTTAGATCCAGCAGAAAGTACAGGTCCACTGGATAATTTTCCGCTTGACGGAAAATCAGCTTGAACGAAATTGGCTCATCTGTTGTGGAAAAAAGTCAGATATGTACATTTTTAATAGATACTTCTAAAAAAGGAAAACAGAAAATAGTGGCTGAAAACCATTTAAGTTAGAAACATGAAACATGTCGTGTTTCATGTTTCTAACTTAAGGGAAGTTAAAGGGTTTTCAACCTCTATTTTCTGTTTTCCTTTCACATGAATCCCTTGCAGCAACAGTTTTATTACATTTAGATACTTCTAAGTTAAAAAGCAGTCAACCCTGCATAGTATATGTCAAATATATTGCACTTTGGAAGTATGGAAGCCATTGTGTTTTGTTGTTTCAGTCAAATGTCTTCTTGTCACTGTTATATCCAGAGTTCTGGAGTCTGGAGTCTTAAAAAAAAACATCTATGCTTTCTAAAGTCTTGAAGAGCAAAATTGGTCACCTCTCATTAAAGACCATTGAAGAGGCTACAGTCACCTAAATGATGGTCCTTCATGCCACAGGATTTTTCATTGAAACATTACATCCTGAGGTTGATTTTTCAGATCAATGACTTGTCCTATGAAGGCTACTGACCATGATAGTTCAAGGGTGGTGCCAGGACAGCTTGGTGCCCTTGGGCGCCAAGCTGTTCTGACACCACCCCTGAACTATCATGGTCAAATGTATCTCACATGAGAGCGTATCAGGATGTAAAGGTTAAGGTAGTTGCTCAAAACAGGTTCTGTTGTATAAGCATAGCCTCTTGCGGCTGGGTGTTGTTTGCCATCTTCCAGCAGTGAAACAGTTAACCCTTCAGCTGTCTGTAGCGCTACATGTCGCAATGATTCCTTTAGCCCTGATGCATTAAAGCAGGAGATGGATTCAACCATGAGAATTCGAGGGAAGTGCCAGATTAACTTGGCGCCTGGTGGCGCTGAGTTAATCTGGCACTACCCTTGAATTATCATGGGTGATTCATCCCCTGCAACTGGTACATAGTCGGTGAAATCTCCAAAATTTGGGAAATGTGACCTTGGGGTTTAATGGGTTAAAGACAAAAAGAAAGTACAAACACTAAGTGTGATATTTAACTCACTGGTGCGTGCTGTGATGTTCATGGCTTGTGGTTGAACTTGGATTGGCTGGAGAACCCCATCACCCCCACGAACATTGTCATTCTGTGGACAAAATCCAGACAAATGGATGACTGAGTGCCAAGGGTGTAAAAAGCAAGGAAAGAACCAAGAAAGAAAGAAAACACGCTTCAGAAAAACAAAGACAAATTGTTGTTGTCTTTCCAAAGCATTTTTCTTTCTTTATTGATTATTTAATGTATAGTCTTTTTATTTCTTAACGCATTACATCCTGATGCTGTTTTTTTGTAAGTTGCTTGTTGTCCTATGAAGGCTAAATTACAGATTAGGAGATAGATCAAGCATTTCAGCTCAAGGGCAGTGCCTGAATAGCTTAGCGCCTCAAGCGCCAAGGTATTCTGGCACCATCTCTGAACTGTCATAGTCAAACTTATTTCAACAAAAGACTTATAGTGTATCAAGATGAAAAGGGTTAGAAAAAGGTACTCTGTTTCCAATTTCGACAGTCAAAATAATCCAATGAATAATGTTCATGATCACAGTTTTCAAACTGACTTGTGAAACTTTTGTGTCACTCTGTGGGAAGATGATGCTACCAGGTGGGCAGTTGTGTTCCATGAGACGTTTGACCAAATCACAGCGCGAAGAGGCACGGTCAAAAGTCTGAAAACGGAAAATGAAAATATGCACAGAATGAGCATTAGTCAACAGTTTGAGCCACATTGTAACCCAAGCAGCTACTGGTACAATTTACAATACTGGTCGTTACTGTGATTGGTGCAACATTTGTGATTGTCTCTGTGGTAAGTACTCTGCAGTCAGTAATAGAATTGTCAGGCATGGGAATTGCCCAAGCAAAAATCATCTGAAACGGGACCTTCAACCTGATACAAAACAAGGCCGGATCACTTGGCTCCAGGGGAGGAGGAGGGAGGGGGGCAACTTTTTCTTTGGGACCTTGAACCTGATACAAAAGGCCTCCACCACGCTATATCTTGTTTCCGCGAGGGCCGAAAAATGAAACAGTGGGGAAGGGGGAGTGGGGGGGGGGGGGGCGTCGGACCCCGAAAAATCATTGGGGAGGGGGGGGGAGGGCGGGGGGAGGAGGGCGGGGGTGGGGGGGGGGGGGGAAGGGTGACGAGCCGGTTGACGGGGCTCCTTGGGTCTGCCCGCCCAAGTTCGGAGTTTACTGCGCACCGCACACTCATACAGGCCACGGACAAAGCCTGCCGCGTCTATTCTGTCGCGGAATAAAACCGGTGCTTTGCTTGTTTTGCTACCCACAATGGTTTTTCGCGGAAACGCCTTTTTATTTTCGCGGACGATTTCTTTTTCCCGCGGAATTTCGCGGACAATTCCCATGCCTGAATTGTAGACAAGACAGTCAGCCATGAACTCATTCAGCCCCGGCATACCACAGCAAGACATGGATCGAGCATGATAGTTCAAGGGTGGTGTCAGAATAGCTTGGCGACCATAGGCGCCAAGCTATTCTGGCATCACCCTTCAACTACTATGCTCGATCTGTCTCTAGAATTATTGGTAATACAGTCCTTTAGAGTTGAGGGAAACTTCAAAATATGGGAATTTTGGTCCTGGGGTAGAATGTGTTAATTGCACACAGAAGTAGCGTGGTTTTCAAACATGACAATTCACATTTCACAAAGCGGCACCATGGGAAGCAACTACCATACCAAATAGTTCGTCTAACCAAAAGTTAGAAAACATAATCAACTGCAAAATGAATCAAGACAATCAAGGGGATGGGAAAAAATATCCTCTTAGCACTTAGATCTGAGGTAACACTAACAATAGGCACTTGAATGAAGAGAGGTCAGTGTCATCATAATATCAAAATTTATACATTTTTTGTACTATATTAATTAAATCTAAGATCTTTAGTCCATGCCAGCACATTTTTAAACAAAAATTCTTATTACTACATAAAGAGTTCTACGCTTCAGTTATCATGGTTCATCCAACACTGGATACCTCCCTCAATCTGCTCTGTTCCACTGGAGTGTGTGTGTGTGTGTGTGTGTGTGTGTGTGTGTGTGTGTGTGTGTGTGTAATGGTCCAAAGGAGGTAACCACCATGGTTCAGTCTGCCTTCCTTTGTGGTGCTTCAGGTTTTTTTTCCATTCAGTTTCACATTTGTTCTCATCAAAGGACCTGACATCTCCCAATACCAGATTTCAGCACTCACCTCTTGAGAACACCAGGCGCAGTTTGGAGCGGTGCGAATGCAGTCTTTACAGTTGTCGATGTTGATACAAGGGTTGCTCTCTGATTCTCCAACTGCACACAGACAGTAAATGATCTGAGTAAATAAACTGAAATTTGCTTACCACACAAGAACATGCAATAATGTGTAAAAAATACATCTTTATACCTTTATCTCCAACACAGTAATTAAATGTAGTAATCCTAAAATAATAGATATTTCATGTTTGAGTACTGTATCACCAATTTGTAAATAACAAATACCAGAGCATATCCATTTTTTTAAAACGTGGATTTCTTTTTTTAAAGCCTGCGCAAGTGCTATGAACTCTTTAGCAAAAGGTCCTTGGGTTGACACTGGCCTCAACTGGCCCATGCATAGTAATGTGTCCAGGGTTGGAAGATTTAACGATATAACGATTTAACGATTTAACAAATTAAATTTTTGGTTAAAGAAAATTTAACATGTTAATGTTTTTAAAAAGTTAAAGAAAATTCAACGAATTAAAAAATAAAAGTAACGATTATCGATTTTTTTTTGTTAAAAATTTCGTTACTTCAGTTCGTTTTTCCCCCACGAACAAACAGGTGCCTATGCGCAAAGCCGGTTTGACACAGTTGCAGCCGGTTTGAGGCGGTTTGGAGGATCTATGCCTCTGGGTGAAAACTTAACGGATCCTCTTTGCTTGAGAAAATCATGAGCGTAGATTATCCCAGGAAGAGGCATAGATCCTCACGAGTCCCCTGCAGTTGCGGGGGCTCATGAGGATCTATGCCTCTTTCAGTTGGGTGGTTTTCGTTTCAGGAGTGAGAAGGCAGATGGCACTCGTACAGCAAAGATTGGACAGTTGAAAAAATTTAACGGAGCCCCTTTGCTTGAGAAAATCACGAGCGTAGATTATCCCAGCAAGAGGCATAGATCCTCACAAGCCCCCGCAGTTGCAGGGGCTCATGAGGATCTATGCCTCTTTCAGTTGGGTGGTTTTCGTTTCAGGAGTAAAAAGTCAGATGGTACAGCAACGATTGGACAGGTGAAAAACTTAAGAGATCCAGTTTGCTTGAGCGAAACATGAGTGCAGATTATCCCAGCAAGAGGCATAGATCCTCATGAGCCCCCGCAGTTGCGGGGGCTCATGAGGATCTATGCCTCTTGCAGTTGGGTGGTTTTCGTTTCAAGAGTGAGAAGGCAGATGGTACAGCTACGATTGGACAGCACAGGTGAAAACCTGAACGGATGCATGCATACATTTTGAATTGTAGTAGGCATAGATCGCAGCTATGATGGCATGACATGTCGCGTGATCCACGAAGGGCAGTTCACCAGAGAGCTCCAGGTCAGAACTGGTGTCAGGCAGGGGTGTCTGCTGTCTCCGTTCCTCTTCCTACTGGCCATAGACTGGGTCATGAAGATGACCACAGAGCACAGACGAAGTGGAATACAGTGGACACTGTGGACACAGCTTGACGACCTCGATTTTGCAGACGACTTGGCATTACTGTCCCACACTCATCAACAAATGCAGGACAAGACCACGAGGCTTGCTGACATCTCGTCCCAAGTGGGCCTCACCATTCACAAACAGAAAACAAAGACAATGAGGCTGAACGCAACCAGGGAAGAACCAGTCTTGCTTGCTGGCACCCCGTTGGAGGAGGTGGAGTCCTTCACCTATCTCGGGAGCATCATAGACAAAAAAGGCGGCACTGATGCAGATGTCAGAGCACGAATCGGTAAAGCCAGAGCAGCCTTTCTCCAGTTGAAAAAAGTGTGGAGTTCCAGAGAGCTGTCACAACACACCAAAGTCCGGATTTTCAACTCCAATGTAAAAGCAGTTCTCCTATATGGAGCAGAGACATGGAGATTGACAAAAACCACAGTCAACAGAGTACAGACCTTCATGAACAGTTGCCTTAGAATGAATTTTGAAAATCCACTGGCCAGAGAAGATCAGCAACGTCAGACTCTGGGAGAGAACAGAGCAGATAACAGCAGAGAATGAAATTGGGCGAAGAAGATGGGGATGGATCGGTCACAGTCTGAGAAAGCCAGCTTCCAGTATCACTAGGCAGGCATTGTCATGGAACCCCCAGGGAAAGAGGAAAAGAGGTAGGCCGAGAAGTGACTCCTGGCGTCGAGACCTCCAAGCAGACATCAAGAGACTGGGAACCACCTGGAGTAGAATCGAAGGAGAAGCACAGGACAGGAGTTGCTGGAGGTCTCTCGTCGACGGCCTATACCCGGGTAGGGGTGACAGGCGTAAGTAAGTAAGTAAGGCATAGATCGTCATTAACCCACCAACCCCCCGCCCCCCCCCCCAAGACTGCTGGGGTTCTTGATGATCTATGTCTCTTGCAGATGAGTGGATTTGTCAGCAGCGCGAAATAAGATCAAACAAGCCTGAATTGTTCCATTTTTAGCCGCATGACTTTTTCTTGGTGCAGTTTTCCGAGTTTTTTTTTTCTTTTTTTTTTCTTCCCCCTTCTCATAACTACTGCATGTATCTGGCCAGATAGTGTTTTAGATAGTGGGTAGAGGAGGAAATCTGGTGGCGTGTCACTTTTCAACTGCATGCCACTTTTTTTGTCTGAGCAATAAATGATCATTCATGTATTTAACGCAAATTTATTTCATTAAAAAGAAAAATTAAAGAAAATTTGTTTAATTTTCAAAAAAAAAGTAAAGAAATTTTATTTCTTTAACCTTTTACCAGAATTAAAGAAAATTTATTTCATTAAAGAAAAAAAGTAATGACTATCAACCCTGAATGTGTCTACGGCTGACATCGCATGGTGGACTTTTGTTTACCAGCAACCAACTGCAAACCACAACCCAGGGCAGGTATAGTGTGTCAGTTCTGACACACTACAAGATATCTATGGATCGACCATAATAGTGTAACCCATTTAGCCCCAACACCCTACAGCAGGAGATGGATGGACCAAGATAATTCAAGGGTAGTGGCAGATTAGCTTGACGCCTTTAGGCGCCAAGCAAATCTGCCACTACCCTTGAATTATCATGGTCTTGAAAATGGTACTTAAACGTGACACCTCAAAACTTTAGGAAATATGGCCTTGGGGCTAAATGGGTTAAGTGTAGTGCTAGAACAGCTGTAGCCAACTACATTTTTGCCTGTGAAGACTTCTCTTCAATGAACTTTATTGTTGCAAACAAACTCACAATCACTCACTCACGCTCACACAACCGTTTGCATAACAGTGAATGGACAATGGCTCAGGTTGGTGGAACACTGTCACCAAGCCGTCAACTGACTTCACAGAGCACCTCTCTTTTAAATTATTAAGACCACTTTTGTTCCCTTGCAAAAAACAGGTTTTACTGTTACTGATTTTGTTGGGTGGTTTCCCAATGCGCAAAAGGCCATCAGGCCAATATCGACTGCCGTTCACTCGCTCATGGCCGTGCGCTGGCCAACGGCGCCCGATGTTGGCCCAATACCCTTTTGCGCATTGGGTTACCTCTAAGATCCTGACTTGCAGCCAGACTGGCCAGTGCCAGCACAACACCCCACATGAACAGCATCCTGCCCTGACTCAAGCTGCACACCAACTATTGAAGATCTCTTTAATGGGCCTTGTCTGCAACACAGGAAAAAAAAACCCAGATCAACAAACATAAATCTCAACTCAAAATCAGTCAGTCAATAATCAATCAATCAACCAATCAATCGACTGATCGATTAATCCAACAATCAATCAGTTGATAAAAATCAGCTGATCCATCAATCAGTTGATTCATTAATCAATCCGTTAATTCATCCATCAATCAGTTGATCAATCAGTCAGTAATTCAGTCAATCAATCTGTTGATCAATCATGCTATAAATAAATTAGAAATCAATTCATTCCTCACTCAATTGCTCTTGTAGGGCCCACTGCTCAGAGTCCAGCTCATTATGGCAAATACAGGTAGAGTACGCATCTGTGGTGCCCAAGGGAGCACCCAGTCAACAAAAGGTCCTCAGGCTGACTTGAAGATTTGTTGGTTCACTCACAGCCATGCGTGGGCTAACTAAGTCGGATGTTGGCCTGAGGAAATTTTGTCTCAAGTATTGGCTGTTTTTTCTTCACAAGTCTATGCAACCAACAATAATGCAGTCAGCCTTCAATGGTTCCCATATGACGAGCGTTACGCTGATCGGCTGACCAGAAAATGTCAGGTCAGCCTCAGTGTTACTTTGTAAAGCCGCATACCCTGGTATCTGATGTACTGAATGCACACCGATTTCTGTCTCCCAAAGGGTCCTCGGGCCAACATCAGGTTTAGATGGCCCGCGCACGGTTGTGCGCGGGCCAGCTAAAGCTGACACTGGCCGCCAGACGACCTTTTGTTCACGAAGTTCAGCTTTTTTATTTTCATATAACGATGAAAATCTGTTAGCAGTACAGTACTGCAATCACGAATTACGTGCCCGGTCTGACTTGATGGCTCCCGGATACCGCAATATACTCAGGCTGACAGTCTTATCTCAGTGAGTGTCGGAGTCCCTTCTCTGATTGACGAGCCGCATTACATTATTATCTGGTCACCTTGCCGTGTCAGTGTTCCTACAGCTTACACGATTGCACTGATGCCGTGCTGCAACACACGCTGGATGTTTGCCGACTGTCGAGACTTATCAGACAGTTTGAGCGTCCGATCTTCTAGTGAGGCGGTGGGGGTGTGACTAGGTCCATTTATCTCTTGTTATTCTGCTCCGTGAGCAAAAGGTCTTCGGGCCGACGTCGGCCCGAAGACCTACTGCTCAAGTTAGAGAATCAGCTGGTACTGACACGCCCCCCCCCCTCCCCCCCCCCGACCCCTCCCCATCCGCCTCCTCGGGGCATTTAGATAGCTGTGCCGGTACGGCCATCTTAATCCCATCCCGGTGAAATCATAACGGCTGAGTTTCAATAGCAGCTTTCTGTTACTGACATACAACGCACTACCCCAAGGGCATCCATGGATACAGTAGAGGCCCAGCACAAATTCGGTTCACTCTCGGACAGGTCAGCTGTGACAACGCCGTATATTGACGTGTGCCAACATCATATTCTAATTGAATGGATTATCCTATTTTGTTAATAATAATACAGTAAACTAAAATCGCGAGGGGACCCAGTTCTGGATTCATTAGCTGGATTAAAACGTAGCGCAGCAACAGGTTTTTATGAAGTATTAACCCATTCAGCCCTGACACACTACAGCAGGAGATGGGTCGACCATGATAATTCAAGGGTAGTGCCAGATTAGCTTGGCGCCTGTCCACGCCACGCTATTCTGGCACTGCCCTTGAATTATCATAGTCGATCCATCTCCTGCAACTGGTGCATAGTTATTAGATGACGCCTCCAAAATTTGGGAAATACGGCCGTCGGGCTGAATGAGTTAAACGTACTGCTGCTAATATCTTTGGCCACCGCAACGCCGGGTCACAGTCATTTCAAATGGTCCACTCTACCAAGTTATGGGTTCGATCTATTCTATGTCTAGCAGATTCGATGTAGTGCTCTTCTGCTGATGCCGAACTCTCATCTCCACCGAACTAACGTACATAAGGACCTGAAATTTTGTCTTCAAGTGTAGGCTTAACCCAAAAACCCATGACACGCTACAACAGAATATGCCTGCAGGATCAACCACGATAGTTCAAGGCGCTGGTATCGGAATAGCTTGGCACCTGTCTCAGTACTGACGCGCCAAGCACGGCCTGTACGCGCCAAGCTATTCCGGCCGACACCACCCTTTAACTATCATGGTCGATCTGCCTCCAGAACTGTGATGCATACATCAAAGGGTATCTACAAAACTGGTAATTTCATCCTAAGGATGTAATGAGTTAATAGTACTCTCCAGTCCGCAAACGACGCCGACACTGACGCTCAGATAGCATCCCTTGCCATTACTTGACTAGAGTGAGTCGCATACGGCACTGATGATGCTGCCCGGTGAATACCAAACTGGTCAGGATCCGCACTGATTTGCATGTCAGTGACTCTCCACAGTCGGGGGAGGGCGCGAAAGTTTCAGCCGTGCCGCTGGTACCCGTCCCGACCGTTCTCTGGTATCGGCTCAACTGGTCCCTTTCTGTCCGACACGTGCTGCACGCCGGCGCCGTGTCGGACGGACTCTGGCATAACGCCCGGCACGTGCTACGTGCGACAGGGACCACGTGCGTTCGTGTTGTTGGGTCTCAACCTCGGCGTCGACCCAACCTCGGCCAAAGTGACATAATACTGCTCACAAATAGTAAGGTATATTAACTTTTCTGCTTAAATTACTACTAAGTCCTCAAAATCGATATAATCACAGTTATATCAGTGATTAGCCATCCCATTGGCCTACAGTTTCACAACATTGGTGTGACACTGATAGTTCTCACAAAACTGAAGTGAAGGACGTATTACTTTTAAATTATTAAAATGTCCCAAAACAGTTTAAACATTAAGCAGACCAAGAAAGTGACTGCACTTTGCTGATGTAACATGTTTTCCGACATTTTAGTAATTCTAGTGGAAAAAAATGACGTCCTTACTTTTTGTGAGCACAATATGTTATACCAATGTTGTGAATGGGCCAATGGGATGGCTAATCACTGATATAACCCTCATTATACCCATTCTAAGAAATTTTAGTGATTCAAGCTGAAAAGTTGTAGTACCTTACTATTTTTGAGCATTATATGTCACTCTGGCCGAGGTTGGGTCAACGCCGAGGATGGGACCCAACACGTCTTTGTTCCGGGCCGGCTGAGGTAAATGCAAAGTTCTGAGTAAGACGCGCCCCGTGGGAGTGCTGCCATATGCCAAAAGACAAAATCCCTAAGGGCAAAATGTCTAGTCCAGGCAGTAATGAACCATGAACCACCAATACTGAGCTATAAGGCTGAGAGGCGGGAACGGAACAATCTGGGCTATCATGGTTACTGGTGATGAGCGAGGTTTCGTTTGCAAGGAACGAGTCACAAAAAAATACGAACGAGATCGACTGAATCAGTCACGGTGGACTGAGAACCGGCACTCCAATCATCTCCAAGAGGCATAGGTCTTCATGAGCCCTCTGGGCTCATGAGGATCTATGCCTCTTGGAGATGTTTGGAGTGTTGTCAATGCTTCTGGTACATTTTGGTTGCCGGGCCGCGGCAACTGACTTTTGCTCTCGTTGGGAGTCGTTTGGCGTAAACATAACCTCACTGTTATGTCTTTCCGTCTGAAGTCGTCACCACCAAGACCCCGGACTCGCGGGCCTCGTCACTACCTAGCACACGACCCTTTTCGGAAAGACGGATCGACCATCACTGACTAAAAGTTCAAAGTTTCGCTCTGATGCCGCACTGAAACAATGCCGCTTTCGAGGATGTGGATGCACTTAACATTTGAGGATTGATGTGCATGTCTGCAACCGCTGTAACCCATTTAGCCGGAGACTGACCATGATAAGCAACAGAATAAGAATAACATGCCGGATCGGTCGGGGCCCGGATCACCAACGACCGCGCACCCCATTGGAGGTCTCCAGGGTGGGGGCGACAAGTGTGTTACTGGAACCAAACCCACCATCAAGCTGCCCACGCAAGGAATAACTATCGGAACTTGGAACGTTCGCACACTCTACCAGTGCGGCAAAGTGAAGGAACTCACCCACGAGTTGAAGCGCTATCGCTGGGACATTGTAGGACTTGCAGAAGTTCGATGGACAGGCTTCGGAGAAACAACAACAGATGAAGGCCATAAAATCTGGTTCAGCGGAAAAGAAACCAAGCACGAACATGGCGTAGCTTTTATCGTAAGGAAAGAGGTGGTTGGAACTGTCATCAGCTGCACCCCCGTGTCAAGCAGACTAATCTCTATCCGCATCTCCGCCCGACCGCACAACATCACTATCATACAAGTATACGCTCCAACAGCAGACCATGATGATGAAGAATTAGAAGAATTTTACGAACAACTGGACAACATCATCAAGAAAACACCTAAGAAAGACATTCTGACTGTCCTCGGTGACTGGAATGCAAAGATCGGCCCTGACGCCTACCAACAATGGGCAGGAACAGCTGGCAAGTTTGGCCTTGGAGAAACAAATGACAGAGGCCTGCGACTTTTAGAGTTCGCAGAGAGTCACCGTCTCACCGTTGCTAATACCCTCCATCCACACAAGAAGTCAAGAACAGTGACATGGCAATCGCCAGGAGGCCTGGTCCATAACCAGATTGACTTCATCTTGCTGCCTCGACGATTCAAATCCAGCGTTAACAAAGCACAAACGAGGTCCTTTCCTGGCGCTGATATTGGCAGCGACCACAACCTCGTCCTTACTAGCCTCAAGTTGAAGCTGGCATTGAAACGAGATAGCAAGAACCCTCGCATCAGATTCGACCTCCAGAAGCTAAAAGACCCGGAAGTAGAAGAGCTCTTCCAAGCCCAGGTGGGAGGCAGATTTGCAGCCTTGGCTACTTTGGACTGCGACGTAGACACCCTTGCTGGAAATATAAAAGAGGTGTTACTTTCTACAGCAGAAGAAGTGCTGGGGAAGCAGAGGAAGCGCAAACAGCCCTGGGTCACCGATGACATCCTCGATCTCTGTGATGAGAGGAGAGCCTGGAAGAAAAAGAGAGGCCAAGACCTCACATCAGCAAACAAGTACAGACTTGTCAACAAGAAGATCAGGAAGAGGATGAAAGAAGCCAAAGAAGATTGGATTGAAGACCAGTGTTGTAGCGTGGAAGAGGGCATGGCAAATGGCAACAGCAAGAAGGCTTATGAAACGCTAAGGACCCTCACCAAGACTCAACAGCGAACAGCCACAGTCATCGAAGACAGCAGCGGCCAACTCCTTACGGAAAACACTGCTGTACTAAACAGATGGACTGAGTACTGCCGAGACTTGTATAACTACAAGACTGAGCAAGACACCAGCATCCTCCAAAACAACCAGGCTGGGGCCAGGAAGGCTGAAGACCTGCCAGTGTTAGCTGAAGAGGTGGAAGCAGCCGTACGCGGCCTGAAGGGAGGAAAGTCTCCAGGTGTAGACAACGTACCTGCTGAACTGTTGAAACATGGAGGAGAAGTAACAACGAAGGTCCTCACTACACTCTGTCAAAAGATCTGGGAGCAAAAGAAATGGCCAGTAGAATGGACACAGTCTCTAGTGATCCCGCTCCCCAAGAAAGGAAACCTGAAACAGTGCCAGAACTACAGAACTATCAGTCTGATAAGTCACCCTAGCAAAGTAATGCTTAGAATCATTCTCAACCGCCTCAAAACTTTCGCCGAGGAACTGCTGGCAGAAGAACAGGCTGGCTTCAGAGTTGGAAGAAGCACTGTAGAGCAGATTTTCAACTGCCGCGTCCTGATCGAGAAACATCTGCAGCATCAGCGCGAACTCTACCACAACTTCATTGATTTCAGGAAAGCATTTGATCGCGTCTGGCACGACGGACTCTGGCAAGTCATGAGATCGTTCAACATAGAGGAGGGACTGATCCAAATGATAGAAGCGCTTTACAAGAACGCCTGCAGCGCGGTTCTACTTAACAATCAGTCAGGCGAGTTCTTCAGGACGACGATCGGTGTCCGTCAAGGATGCCTGCTCTCTCCTGTCCTTTTCAACATATTCCTGGAGAAGATCATGCAGGAAACCCTCCACGACCACCATACTTCAATCTCTATTGGTGGCAGATCCCTGTGCAATCTTCGATTCGCAGACGACATTGACCTCATGGCAGGCAGCAATAGTGAGCTCCAAAACCTGACAGACAAACTTTCAAGTAGCGCAGGGTCTTATGGCATGGAGATCAGTACGGATAAAAGCAAAGTGATGATCAACACCACAAGCGACAGCAGCAGCAACATTCACATGAATGGCCAAAAGCTAGAAGAGGTCAATAGCTCCAAGTACTTGGGAGCCACCCTGTCCAAAGACGGTAGTTGCATAGCAGAGATCCGTATCAGGATAGGTACAGCAACATCCGCAATGGCCAGGCTGGACAGGATATGGCGAAGTAACTCCATCAGCTTCACCATCAAGTACAGGCTTTACAAGTCCCTCATAGTGTCTATTCTACTCTACGGCTGTGAGACTTGGACACTGCTTGCAGACTCAGAAAAGAAAATCCAGGCCTTTGAGAACAAGTGCCTGAGGAAGTTGCTCCGCATCTCATACCGCGAGCACAAGACCAACGAATATGTACGGAGCATCGTCACTTCCCTGGTGGGCCCACATGAACCCCTTCTGGCAACCGTGAAACGGCGCAAGCTTGCTTGGTTTGGCCACGTGACCCGACACAACACCTTGTCCAAGACTATCCTCCAAGGCACTCTCGAAGGAAGTCGTCGGCGAGGTCGTCAGAGAAAGAGTTGGGTCGCAAACATAAAAGAATGGACCGAACTCGAGATGTCAGACTTGCTTGCCACCGCCCAAAATAGAACTCAGTGGAGAGCACTGTCTGTTGCTGCTGCCTTTCAGTCCCCCCAACGCCCAGTTCGGGCAAGGGACTGATGATGATGATGATGACCATGATAATTTAAGGGTGGTGCCAGATTAGCAAGCAAATCTGGCACAACCCTTGAATTATCATGAAATATCCATCTCCTGCAACTGGTACATGGTCATAATGCAACACCTCTATAATTTGAGAAATGGGACATTGGGGCTAAAAGGGTTAACCTTTGGTAAAAAAAAAAACAACAAAAAAAAAAAACACAAAAAACACGGTTCCTAACATGCACATCCAGTCACATTTATCGCAGGACTATCGATCATTCTAGTTCAAGAGTACTGTCTGATTACTCAGTCGTATCTCGGTGCCCACTCAGGTACCACAGAAACTATACCCACACCCATATACAATCAGCAAGATGCATAGAATCTCCAGCGGCTGCGGGGGCTCATGAGAATCTATGCCAGCTTGCAGATGAACTGACTTTGGCCGGATGTGGGCCTGCGCCAGTCGTTATGGAAAACCTTGATCCAACGCCGGCACGGAAACGTGCCTGAGACTCTGTCCTAGAAATGAAACCATTGATCAGACGAGACAGACCGGATGGAGTCCGGCGATACCTGAACGAGTTGCACGTGCAGCCACGTGCTCTTCTCTTTTCATCCCTCCAAAACATAATAGCGGACCAGACTGACTGGCATTGTTCGCCAGAGACAAAAACTGAGAAGAAAAACAAAACCTGTCATAGCTCATTATGGCCATAATCGCAAAGGTGCGTTGGAAAATTTAGTCATTGCAGACACCAAGTTCAGCAATAGTAACAAACATAACCAGCTACAGCGTCAAATAAAAAATAAATAAATGAAGCGCAAATGAATAAACATAACCCACACTGATACATACATTCACCTCCACCAAGAGTTTAAGTCTGCCTTAACGTACCATTACGCATAAATCTGAAGACACATTTCAGCACCAATTGTGTTTGTTTGTCGACACACCTGATGAACTTTAACAGCAGTTGGGAGACGCAGCAAAAGCACACGCGTAATTGTACTTATTTAGTCTGCCGCTCTGCCGTTAGCGTGTCAGTCTATTTTTAGCTGTTTCTCGCATTGATAGCGTTGTATTTCTAGGACGGAGGTTACTTGATATAAAGACGACGTGTGCTGAACTGGATTGTCCTGTGTTTAAATGAACCATAGGTAGAGCCGTATGTAGCGTTTTGTGACCATCTGTTACAAAAGTCTATCGTTAAACAGTTACGGGTGTAGTGGGCCTTTAATGCGTTTCGGTAACGGTTTTAGTCGCGAGTGATTCCGGCAGGAATCATCGCGACTAAAAACGCTACCGACACCTAAAGGGTTAACATGACACCGACTTTTAGATAGAACAAACCATGCCAGTTTTGTTCTTAGTCATGCGAGTTTGTGTAAAATTGCAAGTACGTGACTGTGGATATCCGTCCGCTTATGGGAAATAGCAAAAATGACTCGTGTAATAACTTCGTTTCAATTGTTCCGCCCTGATGCATATTTCATTTCGTCTACTGAAGAGACGCCTGTGTGAACTCTCGTGGTTTAACCACTTCAGTGTCACTGCCAGTGGACGCAAGTGAATGCAGGGAATCTTCAAGTGTTGATTCAACGCCGAAGAACTCAAAGCAACATAGGAACAAATTGGTCTCAGCAAGAGAAATAGATCCTCATGAGCCCCCGCAACTGCGGGGGCTCATGAGGATCTCTGTCTCTTGCATATGGATCGTGTTCACTTTTTCTCGGCGGTGAACTGGTTGAGAACCACTGCTTGAAAGAGACTGCCCGTGTCAGCGTCCACACTAAGTGTGTGCAGATGACTTGGGCCCGCGAGCACCCGCACGGTGTTCGCGGTCATTAATTCTAGTTTACGGCACACTGATTAGGCTCGACAGCATTTAAGCATGTCAATTAAACTCCATGTGACAGACACGCAAATTAGTCTGGTTGTGTTCATGACACGCACGCGGCAATGCACGGATCATTCTAAATTGACGCTGTGGGAGTGTGACACTGACGTATACATAGTCACAATCTTTCGGTATATATATATATATATATATATATATATATATATATATATATATATATATATATATATATATATATATATATATATATATATATATATATATATATTCCTTTCATTTGCAAGAGACATAGATTCGATTCTCATGAACCCCTGCATTCGCAGAGGTTCATGATAATCTACGCCTCTTGCCAGCATTAATTGGTTTCCCGTCTTTGAACTCATCTTTACTGTGTGGCAAAAGATCTACAACACCAAACCGTCAGTTTCTTTTCAAAAAATATGTGAGCACTGACTGACGCGCAAACTGACAATACGTGTACATCACCGCACTCTGGGAAGACTTCGGACGAGAGGGGTGGAGCGCATATGGGCCTTTCCGAGTGCGAGCGATCCCATATTAACCGAACTGAACTGAGGAAAATAAAATATTAATCTATTTCACCCCAATTTGTGGTGGTGTCACATATCTACTACGTGCCAGTTGCAGGAAATGGTTCGGTCATGATAATTCAAGGGCAGTGCCAGATTAGCTTGGCGCCATTAGGATAATTCAAGGGTAGTGCCAGGTTAGCTTGGCGCCATAAGGCGCCAAGCTAATCTGGCACTACCCTTGAATTATACCATGGTCGATCCATCTCCAGCTGAGATGCGTCGGGGCTACATTGGTTAAGATAAGAAGACAGTATTAGCCTAATTACCGTGTGCCTCACGCGTACTTGAGCCTATTATACATTTATACCGACCAGTTACAATGAATGGATCAATATGGCCTATTCCGCTGGACTGAACACTGAGACCGTCAATGACAAATTGCTGACGGCGAGATGGGATGAGCGGTCTACAAGTGACAATAATGGGCACGGCAGCAAGCCGGCACGCGCGAGTGGACAGGTCATTGCACTGGGCAGGTGTGTCAACAATAATCATCTTCTCCATGGACGATGTGTAAGAGTCCATGATAATTTCAGTTCCTAGGCCAGAACCGTCAACCAAGGTGGCCTCAGAAAAACACTTAGAACTGTCAATAGATCGCCGGCCGTGGATACAGCAGCAGCTATGTGTTTATTTGTGTCTGTCAAACATATATTCTGCCATACTGAACGATCAACCCGCCGTGAGATGGCCTTAGCCGTCTGCTCAGCATTAAACCGCAGAAATAACTAACTGACTGACTGACTGTACGTCAAAGTACAACTCAGATGAAATAGGCGGAGCTGCTTGTAGATCAATGGCCCGGAAAAGGTTGTTAATACATTAATGATGTATCCTTCCCTCTGTTTGTCTCAATCCCAGCCTGTCTCTACACATCCACAGCAGCCAGACTCGGATGACTGATGGAGAATGACTGTCCAAGGGTAGTGTCAGATTAGCTTGGCGCCTTCCAGGCGCCAAGCTAATCTGACACTACCCTTGGACTACCATGGCCCATCATGGAAGGCGCCAAGCTAGTCGGCACAGCCCTTGAACATGATTTTCATAATTGGTTGGTTGGTTGGTTAGTTCGGGTTTAACGTCCACAGCACCGAGGTGATCATGCACGGCCCTGATGGGCGGGTTATGGGGGACAGGGAAATCTATTGCCTATGAAGTACGACCTGAACACTGATCAACTCAGGCGCACTCCAACTGTGGTACTTAGATTTACCAGGACCTTTCAACGAACATGCTATTGAGCAAATCCGTTTTTTCCCCCTGGATTGTGAGTCCAGCTACCAGGGCCGGGACGGGATTCGAACCCACGACCTGGCGAATCCCTTCGCTCTCCTGCTCCGACGTTTAACCGCCTGAGCTATTTCGGACTCTCTGATTTTCATGACCGATCCATCTCCTATATAAGCGGGCACGTCTCATGCACCGACAGTCACCGTGCGACAAATCAATAACCACAAACCATTTTGCGACACTCAGCCCCCTCCCCGTGCGCAAAAGGTCCTCGGGCCGACACCGGTCCGAGGACCTTTGCTTACTAGCTTTGTACTTCGACAACCACAGCTCGCAGTTTGCATTCGTCTTCTAAGCACTGCCTGAGGGACGGGATCGCCCATGATTAGTAGCTAAAGGGCAGTGCCTGGTTAGATTAGATTAGTGCCTCTCCAGACGCGCAGCTGATCAGACGGTACTCTTGAGCTGTTCGACCTGCCATTTACCAGTCATGGTCGATCATCATCATCCATCTCGCGCGGTTGACGCTGGAAGTGACAGGTAGACCATGCGGCAGCTGCTGTCCTGGTTTCCGCATGAGTTGCGTTGAAAAACAACGATCTTATGTCAAGCAACTGTCATACCAGGCACCATTGATACATACAAGCCTACAGGCATTTATAAGTATGCATGTACCGCGCAACAATTCCTCTCTCAATAGATTGCCATACAAATAAAATTAATTAAAACACACACACACACACACACACACACACACACACACACACACACACACACACACACACACACACACACACACACACACACACAAGCTATAGACCGCCGGTTACAGATGACGACCTCAGCGAGAATGCCCAACTGAACACAAATGTGTCAAGCCATAAACCTACAGTCTAGGGTGTCCCGATGGCGGTCAAGCCTTCCTGGCACCACCCTTGAACTGCCACTTGACGGTCGATGTATCAGGATCAGGATCAGGAATCTATTTAACGTCTTTTCACACATTGGTGATATTAGACACCCCCCCCCCCCCCCCGCCCCCCCCCCCCAAAAAAAAAAAAAAAAATCAACCAAACACACAACTTGTGAATAGCAAAGAATAGCAATAATTAACATCCAACCACACGTACAAATTACTTATTATAATAGTTTACCCACCAGACTATGAATTATTATATTAACTATTGGAATGGCAATATTCTATGTAAGATGTCATACAAATTTTCTGCTAAGTGATCAACTATTACGTTTTTTTTTTTTTTTTTTTCAACAGATTCATTGTAATAGGGCACTCACAGATTAAATGTTTAACAGAGATGGGGCTTAAGCACTCGCATTTGATGTCTTTTGCGAATTTTGTTTTCCAAGACTTTAACATGTATATCAATGAAGCTGTTTTTCTTGAACAAGGTGGAACATGATAAGTATATTTCATATCATCTTTGTGAAAAAAACTGTTTAGCACAGAGTACATTTCATGTAGAGATAATTGCATATTATTACAAACTGCTAAGTTTTCTCTATTTATAGCTCCCTTTTTTGCTTGTCTGTCACAAATTTCATTCCAATAAATTCCGCAGTGTGAGGGTATCCAAAGAAAATCGATCCCTATTCCTCTGGACATAATACAGCTCATAATATGTTTTATTTCATATACTAAGTCTTTTCTAGTGTTACAATCCCAGTTTTTTAGACTATATAGGACAGATTTAGAATCGACACAAATCAAAATATTAAATATATCATAAGGTAGAAGTTGAATAAAATTTAGTGCCATGAGAATCGCATACAGTTCAGACGTAAATATAGAAAACCCTCTACCGAGATAAAAAGATTTCTTCACTTTGAGATCTGGAATAACAAAGCCTGCACCACAGTCTGAAGAATCTAAGACAGATCCATCTGTGAACATTTTCAAATGCTTAAAATGTTGTCTGTAATTTTTCTTTCACTAAATTTGCTAAAACGTTCACATCCTCATCTTTTTAAAAATCTGTGTAATCGATATCGAAAGTAGCATTAATATGTTCCCACGGAGGTATAGTAGGTGTTACTGGTAAAACGGGAATAGACTTGATACCTATATTGCAGTTTTCTATAGCATCTTTGACATAATTACGTATAGGTAAAAGATACGGGATTGTTTGCGCTCTCTTCGGGAAATCCAAATCTGCGTCTAAAAATATGTCTTCTCGCACTGAATTTTTGACGGACAGGCTTCGGACAATGTATTTTGCAGTTGCTAATTTACGTTGGTCAGATAAAGACAGAATACCTGCTTCTTTGTAGGTTTTTACAGTCAGTATTAGTATAAACTGGCACTCCAAGGGCTAATTTAACTGCTTTACTGTCAATGCTTTGCAGCTTCTGTAGAAGTGTAGCTGGGGCAGTAAAGTAGACTTCCTGACCATAGATAAGTGTTGATCGAACTAAAGATGTACCAAGGTGTAAAACAGTTTTAATGTCCTGACTCCATGGTTGTGAGTTTATAATTTTTAACAAGTTAAGTCTTTTTCTTGCCTTATTTAATATGGCTTCAATATGAATTCTCCAAGATAATTTTGAAGTAAAACGTACACCTAAAAACTTTACACAATGTTGGTAGTTTAAAGGCGTCCCGTTTAGGAATAATTTAGGCAATGTTTTAGCACTTTCCCCATTACTGAAAAGCATTAGACATGTTTTTTCCCCCAGATAGTTCTAGACCATTTTCTTTCATATAGTTTGATAATTTGTCCAATTCAATCTGATAAATGTTTTGAACGTAATCTACGATTCTTTTTGGGGTACGTTTTCTGAGATTAGTGTTTATCCATATAGCAATATCATCTGCATAGTGTACCACAGTTGTGTCCTGTGAGAGAGATTTTGGGAGGTCGTAAATTAACACAGTGAATAAAAAGGGTGAAATTATTGATCCCTGCGGAATACCCATATCTATTTTCTTAACTTTAACCAACTTTGGTGCAGACAAATCTTTCAGACAAAAAGCTTTTAATGTACTCATACATAAACCCAGTTATGCCAATCTGTTTTATTTTGTATAATAATCTAGCATGCCAAACACTATCATAAGCCTTATTTTTACGTCAAAAAGGTTGCTAATATACTTTTTCTTCCAGAAATTGTTTTTTAATGTTATTTGTGAGTTTAACTAAATGGTCTGTCGTACATCTACCTTTCCGAAAACCAGCTTGATGAACTGGAATTATATCCTGTTTTTCACAGTAATAAAATAGCCGATTTAAAATAATTTGTTCCATTACTTTGCAAGCTTGTGATGTTAGTGCAATAGGTCTATAACTACTAATCAATGTACGTGTTTTACCCGATTTGAGTACTGGAACTACTACTGACTGCTTCCAGATAGTAGGAAGAGATCCATTAAACCAACATTTTTGGTAAAATGTATGTAGTAGTTTTTTTCCACGACTCAGGTAAATGATAAAGTAGTTTGTAAGAAATTCCATTCTATACCCACTGCACTAGAGGTATATGCAAACGAATGTAAAACAGCTAGGAATTCATTATATTGAATTGGAGCATTGATATACTGAGAATAATTAGAAACTGGATCTTGATAATCTGCTTTGACTTCTTCTTGTTTTCTGAGGTTTATGTTTGGTAAACTAAGACTTGATGTGAGACTACTTTCTGCAAACATTAACAAAGGCCTCCGCTTTATCTACTGCACTAGGAGATGTATTGCCTTCTACTGCGATTGGATACACTTGTAATTTGTATCCATTTTGTAATTCTGTTATTTTTTTCCAAACCTTATATGTATCTTTTGATTCAGACACCTCATTTTTACAGAACTCAGCCCAGTGAATCTTTTTGGCTCTCGCCACAATTCTTACTTACTTACACCTGTCACCCCTACCCGGGTATAGGCCGTCGACGAGAGACCTCCAGCAACTCCTGTCCTGTGCTTCTCCTTCGATTCTACTCCAGGTGGTTCCCAGTCTCTTGATGTCTGCTTGGAGGTCTCGACGCCAGGAGTTTCTCGGCCTACCTCTTTTCCTCTTTCCCTGGGGGTTCCATGACAATGCCTGCCTAGTGATACTGGAAGCTGGCTTTCTCAGACTGCGCCACAATTCTGTTACAGTGTATTTTAGTTTTCCTCATTTCCCTAAAGTTCTCTTCAGATTTGTTTCTTATCCATTTCTTAAAGTGTTCCTTCTTAATATTTACTGCTAGTTCACATTCCTTATTCCACCAAACATTACCTGAATATTTACCCTTTGATTTTCCTTTGCATTTTGGTATTGACTTTTCCGCAGCAGAAAGAACAGCTTTTGTAATATTTCCGTAAAATGTTATGGGGCAGCAAGATCGTCTCATACAGTTCCCAATTAGCATTGACATACTGAACATTTTGGAATTCTGTCCTCAATATTGCAATATTCATTTTTTATCTTTAACGTTTAATTGTATAATGATTGGAAGATGATCACTTCCCAAACAATCTTCCTCGGTGATCCAAGTGCAATTTGTTGCCAGAGTTGGGCTTACTAGTGATATATCAAGAGCAGATGCCTTATGGGTATATACATCTGGGATTCTAGTGATTCTACCATCATTTAAAATGATTAACTTAGAGTCTGAAATATTTTCTACTAGACGATTGCTTGTAACTATCGTACATCCAGACTCCCAGAAAGGTACATGAGCATTGAAATCTCCGAGGACCATCCATTGACAGGAAGTTGGCTGCTGAGAATCAGTATTTTTTAGCCAATCAGTGTTGTCATCTTTTGGCCCTCTAGGTAGGTATACGGAGATCACATTTAAAGTATTTTGATTATTAATTTTCACCACGGCCCCAGTGATATAGATATCATTTAGATCTTTTGGTATAGAGTACGTATTTAGTGATGAATATTCTAGGTCATCTCGAATGTATAACGGTCTAAGTGTCTTCTTGTAGCGATTGGCTTTTTGCCTCTTTTTGTCTTACTGATTTAAAGCGATCTGCTCCAGGCAGTAGAGGGTTAATAGATCTCAGTAGTGTCTCCTTTACACATGTTCTTAGGAAGTCTTACGATAATTCAGGACAAAAGAATCAAGGTCCCATTTCTCAAATGTTGGAGGTGTTGCCTAATGACTATGTACCAGTTGCAAGAGATGGCTTGACCATGATAATTCTCAAGGGCGGTAGTGCCAGATTAGCTTGGCGCCTGAAGGCACCAAGCTAATCTGGCACTACCCTTTGAATTATCATGGTCAAGCCATCTCAGTCCTGCAACTGCCATCTCCTGCTGTAGGGACTCGGGGTTAAATGGGTTAATATAAAGTTTCAACGTCGTATAAATATTTAAAGACTTTTCTGTTCATGTTCTCTCTTGTACGCAGGAGAGTTCCTTTGGTTGCTTTCAATGAAGACAGTGAAACCCCTCTGGTAAGAGAGCCTACTCACGTGGATTGAGAGAAAAAAGGGCAGACAAGTCTTATTTGACGCAAAACACTATTGATAGCCCGTTGCATCAACGAATTTTAGCAATCAAAGTCTGCCGTGGAGCAGATAGCTTTAACCCATTTAGCCCTGGACCCTGACGCAGGAGACGGAATGATCATGGTAATTCAAGGGTAGTGCCAGATCAGTGATCTTGGCGCCTTCAGGCGCCAAGCTCATCTGGCACTACCGTTGAACTAAATTATCATGATCAATCCATCTCCTATAACTGGTACATAGTCGTTAGGCAACACCTCCAACATATGAGAAATGGGACCTTAGGGTTAAAAGGGTTAAATAAAAGTTGGTGAATTAATAAAATTAGAAGAAAAAAAAAAAGCGCGCTTTTGCATTTTATCTGTTGTACTCACACAGTCAAGCTGCGTCCAAGTTGTTGAGGTATTTCCGCTACGACAGAACTTGCTAAAAGCAACAACAACAACAACAAAAAACCCAACCTTTTTGCAAGAACAAAGTGGTCTTCGAATTTGAAGACACGTGCACTCTGAATAGATGCCTTGAGGGGCAGAAAATGCCACATGTCGTTAAAGGCCATCATTTTGGATGGCCACAGCCATCTAAATAAAGATCTTCAATGACAGAGGTCAGTCGCTCAAAACAAGCTACGTTGCGCTCTGATCCCAACGTCATACACTTTTGCCTGACAGGGTTGAGCCTGTTTTCAAGTTGTCCGATGTGTGAAAATTAATAGATGCACAATGAATTGCAGCAAGCAAGCCAACTGAATAGTAGCCAATGATATCATTCTGAAGCTCAGCGGAGTCATTCCTCTGTAGAGGGCTGTTAGGGAGGTTTGGTTTGAAACGGAACGACTCCCGACAACAAACGAGAGCGAAACTGAGATCGCCGTTGATAAACAACCTGTAATATAAGCATAGACAAGACTTCAAACATCTCCAAGACTTCAAACATCTCCAAGACTTCAAACACCTCCAAGAGGCATAGATCCTCATGAGCCCTCCGGGCTCATGAGGATCTATGCCTCTTGGAGATGTTTGGAGTGCAGTCTGCCTTAGTACTATTTAGTCCGCTATGACTTTGCTTTCGTTCGTTGTCGGGATTCGTTCGATGCAAACGAAACTTCCCCATTATGCTAAAGACATATCCGTGATGATCTGCATATAGTGGATAGCCTAGATCAGTATCACGATGTCTGCACACGGCAGCGCACACTCATTTACATGACTCAGTGAAAGACCGGACGTTATTATGATCTGGGACGAAAAACTGTCGCAAGTCCGGGTGTGCTTGCAAGGTAGCTAAAGTAGCTTTAACCTTGCGAGAGGCATAGGTCCTCACAAGCACCTGCAGTTGGCGAGGGCTTATGAAGGATTTATGCTCTCGCTGGTCCTATTTTAGTCTTTGCGTCGCGAGCGATGGGTGTCTGATCATTAGGCATTTGGCAGGCGATAATATAGTTTTACACTGAAACGAATGCACTGTTCGCGCACATGACCCGGAAAATAGCACTACACGATTTGCTTGCGCCTACAAAGCAATAAAGTACGGCCGTACAAAGCTGTCGGTGGCCGCGCTTTTTGTAGGAATCATCATCGCGACAAAAAGCGCTACCGGCAGCTAAATCGTTAAAGGTGATTCTCTAGACTTGGCTATAAGAGAAAAATGAGTCAGTTTTACCTATTGATACAGATTCATTTTCGGACCGGTTACTGCTGGTCATTTGGCAGTTTTGAAATTGCTAGTATGGACACACTGCGAGAAAAGAGGAAAGTTCCGCTACCGTAAACACGTACCCACGCCGAGTCCCCTTTCAGAAAACAGTCGACAAATTATATGAGCAAACAGCATCAACAACAAAACTGCCATAAAAGACAGCTTGTGGCCAAATCTCCCGGCTCTCGCTTCAGTTGTCCCCTTCACGGCCGAGATCAAGTGAACATAACACAACTGCAAGACTGAGGGTATAGATCTACGCCTTATGCTGGTCCTACCTTTTGGAGCTATGTTTCTTGGAAGAAACGGATTCCTTGGCGTTGAATTTACCGAAGAGTTGCGGCGACTGGAATTGATGGGGTTAAAGAACGTTTACACCAAACACCGCCGCATAAATAAATCCCATAAAGAATATTACCTCACTGAGAGAAAATCAATGAACCAGTGTTTGATCTGCATAATAGCTGGCAAACTGCACAATGATATCAGGCCGCCTCTAAGTGATCGATCTGGCAAAACGCCTTCAATTATTTCAGTCACGCAACAGCAGTACACCCTTATGAGCCTAGCATCTCCCCCCCCCCCCCCCCACACACACACACACACCCCTCCAACACATGCACACAAACAGAAGGGAAAAATTCGGTTGGAAACTTCTGGTGATTGTGATTTCAGTGATAAATTCACACGGTTGTTGGGTCTACATAGTGCATATCCGCGTGGGCAAATATTTTTGTATGTACCCATTCCATAAAGCTTTCTCTTCTTTGACACATGCATTGATTATAACAAGCAAATTAATATTGATGAATTTGCTTGATACTTTCCTTCTTAAAAACCCTTGCGCCAAACTCGATCTTGAAGATAGTACTTGCATTTTCAAAACGAAAACGCGAAAGATGCTCACACTGCAACATGAACAAGTTCCTTATGTGTAGTGGTAATGAAATAGGGCTCGGGACTGAAGTCAGCCGCGATCTTATGAGGATACCATAGTCATGAGATAGTAGCAAAATAGTGTTTCAACACGTTTTTCTTCATTTGTCTTCCTCTTTGGAAACTGACAAACAAAAACAGATTGTGGTGAGCGGTTTCCTATAGTGATGGCAAGACTTGCTGCTATTGCTTGTAGTACGTCAGGACTTTCCTGACATTACAAAAACAGCGATTTCCCTATGAGCGCTTAGTCCCGTATCCTCACAAGATGGCCGCCACGACTGGCGTGATGTGACGTCAACTTCCCGAGCCCTATACTTCTTGGTGTGTATGAACGCTCGAAATTTATATCCTATACACACACACGAACGGAGAAAAAAAAAAAAAAAAAAAAAACCCCGCCAGGGAACGTGCGAGTCGCTGGACGAGATGTGAAATTGACGAGATGTCAGCAGGCGACATCGACAACCTGAGAAAAGAACTAAAAATAAACCTGCTGGCATTTTCCGCAATTATGCGTGATCTAGTTACAAGTAGAATTTACGCAGTAACACGTACGGTTATACAATGCACTGATGTCTTCATAGTCAGACAAAATCTGAGTC
Organism: Semisulcospira habei; assembly: GCA_036245525.1. Taxonomy (NCBI): domain Eukaryota; kingdom Metazoa; phylum Mollusca; class Gastropoda; family Semisulcospiridae; genus Semisulcospira; species Semisulcospira habei. Next base: position 252,325,819 of record BTPG01000002.1, on the reverse strand, counting down.
GACAGCTATACAGCTTGATTCGGGTCTCGTAATCACATCTGCTGTTATCGGCACAATATCAAGCAAAATGTTGCTCAATATAATATAAAAATATTAATATATTTATAAATTGTGATTTCAAGCAAACTTCTGCAGCAAGGAAACACAATCAGCTATTTCAAACACGACAAGATGAGTAAGAGAACAACCACCCCACCCCCACCCCACCCACCCCCCATCCCGCCCGGCTAACTCTACCCTTGCCTCCATAAATAAGAACAATGTCCCATTTCACCCCGACGCACTACATCAGGAGGTGGATCGACCATGATAATAGGGTGGGGTAGGGGTTGCTCATGAGGATCTGTCTCTCGTGCTGACCATATGGACATCGATTTTTTCCGCAACCATGAGGGGGACATAAAAAATATATTTATATGCCTCGTGCATACGGACGGCATTCAATGAGGCAAGTTAACACAAAAAGACTGTTGGTGCTGGTGAGGATCTATGGCTCTCGCAGTTCATCAGACAAAATCGCGTATGACTCAGTACCAGAGTGGTGCCAAAGCGACAAGCTATTCTAGCGCCACTCTCGAGCTATAACGGCCGACCCATCATCGTTTTAGAATGTCAGGGCTGATATGATTAACCATTTTAGCCCCAAGGTCCCATTTCTCAAATTTTGGAGGTGTTGCCTAATGACTATGTACCAGTTGCAGGAGATGAATTGACCATGATAATTCAAGGGTAGTGCCAGATTAACTTGGCGCCTTCAGGCGCCAAGCTAATCTGGAACTACCCTTGAATTATCATGGTCAATCCATCTCCTGCTGTAGGGACTCGGGGCTAAATGGGTTAACAAGAAATACAGCTGTGTCCCAGCACCCCTGCAAGGATTAATCCTTTGCCTACCGACATCGCTCTTTGGCGCGATGATTCCTGCAGGAATCATCGCGGGAAAAAAGCGCTATCGACAGTCAAAGAGTTAACAAGAAATACGGCTACATCCAACTAAAATAAAATCAATCGCCCAAAGGGCAACTTAATGCGCAACTTAATTTCGCAGCAAATTGGCGCACTCCATAAGGCTCAAGTCAGCGGTGCCTTCCCGCCCAGACACTAGTTAATTCACGTTTCTTTTATCCGCCAGTTTATCCGCGGCTAATCTTTTACCGTCTGGCACAAGCGGAGAATCATGCTCTTACCACAATGACCGCTGTTGTGTCATTTGTCATATCGTTTCGCGGCAAACAAAGCGGCCATTCACCTTTCTTTAAAACTGACTTCATGCATTGTGGCACAGATGAAACACACACACACAACACACACACACACACACACACACACACACACACACACACACACACACACACACACACACACACACACACACATATATACAGAGTTATAAAAAATACAGTAACTATACCCTGAACACACACACACACACACACACACACACACACACACACACACACACACACACACAAGACTCGATAAGCTTATGTGGAGATATAAAAGGCCCCAGGTGTGTGTGGGGGGGGGGGGGGGGAGGGGGGGGGAGTTTACAATCGGTGATCAATGTTGTGTTGCCTGACTGAAATAAGACTTTTCATTTTACCCTTTTTTCACAGTCCATGTGAGAAGACACATTTGCGTAACCAGGTTTTCCGGCTACTGCCCCGTGTTCGCACAAGGGCAACTCTCCAACATCCCCCCCCCCCCCCCCCCAAACAAATAAAATCAGAAAAGTCTTTCATTTTACGACATTCAAGTATCAAACCATTGCGACCACTAGTAAAGCTATTCCTTGCAAAATGTATTCCATACCCAACTTCACGGTAAATGCATTCCACTAACACATAACCAATAATAGTCAAATTATACGCAATCCAATTGACGTCCGACGACTTCGCACTTCCAGTCAGCGTAATTTGCGACAACAGAACGCGCAACTCCTTTGACTTCCGGTGACAACTTCTAGGACAGATGGGTCGTGAGAATAACTGCTCAAGGGTAGCGTTTGTTTAGACTGGCGCCTTTCCACGCGCCAGTCTAATCAAACACTACCCTTGAGATATAATGCTAACGACCGACGAGTTCGCACTTACAGACATTGCCGGATTGCGACAACAGAACGCACAAGTGCAGGCACTTCCGGTGACTCAATATTTACAGAGGGGCAGCCGTGAGAATAACTGTTCAAGGGTAGCGTTTGATTAGACTGGCGCTTTTCCAGGCGCCAGTCTAATCAAACTCTACCCTTGACTGAGCTATCACGGTATAACCATTTCCAAAGACTGAAAGAGTGGCGCGCAAGACTTGACCTTTGCCGGAATTGGTCAGCTGGCTTTGGACGTCCAAGGGATAATCTGATTTAGGACGCCCGTTGGGACTCCAGGAGTGACTGACCACCGCGCAAATTCACGTAGTATCGACGCTAAAGCGAATGTACGGTTATGAAACGAAACTAGCCACACGAATAAACACTAATTTACGCCTAGTGTGAACTGATAAATAACATATCAGCCCTCTCTTTATGATGACGCTCAATGATAGTTCAGAATCGCATTCGCATTAACCCACTGAGCCCTGAGGCACTACAGCAGGAGATGGGTCGACTGATAATTCCAGATTAGCTTGGCGCCTGTCGGCGCCAAGCTAATCTGGCACTGCCCTTGAATGATCATGGTCGATCCATCTCCTGCAACTAGTGCATAGTCTTTAGATGACGCCTGCAAAATTTGGGAAATACGATGTTGGGCTGAATGAGTTAAACTGACAGTTTAATAAAACGTTATCAAAAGCATTTAGTAACTCTAAATAGTATGGTTGTGGTTTCTACACATTCGAGTGTATGGCAGGTAGTTATAGAAATTTTGAAATTAGCTTCAAATTTAAAACAGGCTTGTTTCATAACCTTACAGTTGCTTCTGCGGTGATACGGCGTAAACTTGGAGTGCATAACTCCGAAGCAAGTGGCTCCCGTCTACGGCAGCTGGAGTTCTAGCTTTTTTTTTTTTTTTTTTTTTTCTCTTTCCTTTCTGGTTTTTCATTCCGGATGCTTACAACGATCAATATTTCTGTTAATTCACACACACACACACACACACACACACACACACACACACACACACACACACACACACACACACACACACGCGCGCGCGCGCGCGCGCGCGCGCACACACACACACACAAACACACACACACACACTCTCTCTCTATTATTATTATTATTATTTGCATGCTATGTTTATTTTCCTGTTATGTTGTTTTGTTTACAGGATAGCTTGTAAGACAGGCATTGAGTTGCCTAATAGCTTTATCCTGAATATAAAAAAAAGATTCATCATCATCATTATCATCTCTCTCTCTCCCTCTCTCTCTCTCTCTCTCTCTCTCTCGCTCTCCGGCGCTCTCTCTCCCTCTCTCTCTCTGCCCCCTATGCAATATGATCCGAAATTCGTTAACACCTTCACGGCTGGACTCAGTGATCACACAAAACTTACACTCACTCGTAAGGGGGACAGAAGCCCAGGCAGAATGTCGGGCTTGCTCTGTGTAGCATGTTCGTTGAAAGGTACTGGTAAATTTAATGTGGTGCAGCTGCAGTGCGCCTACGTTGATCAGTGTTCAAGTCGTACTTCACAGACAATAGCTGCCCGTATCCCCCCCCCCCCCTACCTGCCCGTCAGGGCCGTCCATTATCACTTCAGTGCCGTGGACGTTAAACCCCCGAACTAAATTACTACGAGGGAAAGATCCACATGCCAAACCCCCGCAGCAGCGGGGCTTCAGAGGGGTCCCAATGCGTAAAAAGCCATCGGGCCGATGTCGGCCGCCGTTGGCCCGCGCACGGCCGTGCGCGGGCCAACGGCGGCCGACGTCAGCCCGATGGCTTTTGCGCACTGGGTGTCCCTCTTGCAGGCCCAATTTCATATTCCTAAGTAATAATAATAATAATAATAATAATAATAATACAAGGAAATCTGCCTGCAGCGGCGGTTACTGGGCGATGAATCTGTGATGACTTCAGAGACTCTGGTAGCAAAGGGGTCAACTTATTCGAGAAGTGCCGCATCTGGATATCCAAACGGATTGACAGCGCACCTCGAATGTGTTAATTCTGCCATGCTACGGTGCCGCGAGACTGACAACATGACAGGAACAATATGCTACTTGTCAATCACTGATCCTTTGTGACGCTCATGACACAAGCTCCTAGGGGACCTAGCCTTTTTCTGGCCGTCCCGGACTCAGCACACACAGGAAAGGTCAAGTTATAAATGGCAAGGCGGGGCGAGGGGGGAATATATACCCTGCTGCCATTCATATTTTTTTAATATGTATTCTGTCCAGTCCATCTGGCTTGGGCGATCACAGGTATCCATTTGTGTCAGTGACCGTGTAGCGCCATCGCGGTGGTGCTCATCTTCGGTCTTCCTTCTGTTGACTTTGTAGCACCATCATGGTGGCTTTGGTCTTAGGACCTCCTTTTGTTGACCGTTTAGCATCATCGTGGTGGCCTTGATCTTAGGTCTTCCCTTTGTTGACCGTGTAGCACCATCGTGGTGGCGCATCGGCATCATCAAAATGCGTTTAACTTGGGAATGGTTTTGTTATGCGTGTTTCAGTTGTATGTGTGTGCGTAGATTAATTTTTTTAGTTAATGTTGTGAGATTCTGCATACATACATTTTTGTAACGCGCTTAGAGCCCACTGCTCCTGGGGATTCAGCGCGATATAAATGCTCTTTATTATTATTATTCATGGTAAACTGGAATTGCTCCCAACTGGACCAAACTATCAAAATATAAAACCACGAGCAGTGAGCCTGTACTTTTCTGTTGTTGGGGTATTCTCAAGTTCATCACTACCAGTGTATCCCAGTAGACTTTTTTGTTCAGTGACATTGAAACACTGCATACTGCTGTTCAAATGCCGGCACACGGAATGCCATTTGTGGGAGTGTGGACAAGAACACAAATTCGATAAACACTAATACATTTTCGACGATCAGAATGTGCAGACAAGGACGGACGAAACGTTGTATGCGACATATCAGAAACTATATGGCGCAAAATGTTCTCTTCAAAATGTTTAGGGTCCGGCAAAGTCACAAACCAGCATACAAATAGTTCTGCCATTACTCGGCAAAATCCAGTATGTCCATTTTTGAGAAAAGCGAGGTTTTTATTGTGTAACAATGAAAATCTCGATTTTCGAAAAAACTAACGACAGAGTGTGCCGTTACATACTGTACTAGCGTTGTGCCCGTCAAGACCAGCGAAGCAGTGGGCCATACTCCCCTTTAAAGGCATCGGAGTCAGTCCGATACTATAAAATGACAGGACTTCATCCAACTGCTGTTGCTGAATGCGAGGCGGCCGGGAGACTACGAGTAAGGCATTGTGCCCGAGGTATAAAATACCCACATTTTGGAGTTATCCTCTGAGGACCGCATTACAATTCAGGAGACAGATTGCCCATGATAGTTCCAAGGGCGGTGGCAGAATAGCTTCAACAGTTGGCGCCTATAGGCGCCAAGCTATTCTGCCACCACCATTGAACTATAATGGTCGAGCCATATCTTGCTGTAGCGTGTAGTCGCGGGCAGATTGAGTTGAAGGCAGTGGCTAACTGTAAGTGAAAGCGTGACTGAAGACCACCGCAACATGCATAGATCGTAAGCAACAAGGGGTACAGTTCAGCACGATCTTAGTTCTGTAGCCTACAGAGGGTGATCTGGCTCTATGATTTCTGAAGACAGAGACGGTTCTCAGATAGCATTCACAGGCACGCCCTCAGAGTTGATGCCCCGCAAATCTGTACCGTAAGTCGAAGCGAGGAAATAAAATGACCATGTTGGACTAACTTCAATGAAATTCACTACCTGGGGACCACCGATGCAAATGCGGTCTGCAAGAGATATAGATCCTCATGCGCCCCCGCTGATGCGGGGGCTCATGAGGATCTATGCCTCTTGCAGATAGCTTGTCAGTGTTAAGTCAGTGAAGGACTGCCTGATATGCTGTCAATAATTTGATGGCTGTGTAAACGCGCACGGTCGACAAAGGCAAACACTAGACCAGTCTAAGCCAAACAGCTGTACAGACCATAATTTCCTGGGGCCAGTTGCATCGGCGCGGCACCTTGCTTAGTGGCAGGAGATGCAACCGACCCCTGAGTCGTGGACACTGACTAATCAGTTTCAACATGGCGGACGGTCAAAACCGTAGGAAGCACGTTTGTGCGCGCGCACACACTGACGCTGACTTTTTTTTAGTTCTGACCAAACCCCCATCCCTCATAAAGTCTTGTAAAACACTTAGCCCGCCCACCCCACCCCCCCTCCCCCCTCCCCACCTCGTCCTACTTTCACACAAGCAGTCCGGTTAAACCTTGAATTTCGCCTATTAGACCCCAGGATCTACTGCCGGTAAAACTCCGGCATGTAAAGTACATGTATTGTCTCACACACACACACACACACACACACACACACACACACACACACACACACACACACACACACACACACGCGCGCGCGCGCGCGCGCGCACGCACAGAGCTAAAATTTCGCCCATACCCCAATCACTTTACCGCCGGTAAAAGTCATGCAAAAGTCTCGTCACACACACTGGCGGAAATGCGGGCTCTAATCTGATCCTGTCATATGTCATAACTGACCACTGACGTCAGTCCCCGGGCCCCATCCGCCTCAGTCATACCTCGGCAGTACATGTGCACTGATTCAGTTTTTCAGTTTCCGCAATCAAGCAATCGACTGATTACAAGGGAAATAATAGCGACAGAGTGTGATAAGGGAGGTAACCATACTGTAATCGATGCGACAGACTGCGCCACTTCCGATTGTCCCAAAATCTAGAACCCGCACGGAAAGGACAATTTTGTCTGTTCAGTCGAGAACCGCCTAGTGTAAATTGAACGTCATGTGTCCTCTAGCAAAAGGCATACATTTACAATACAATAATACAATACAATACAATAATACTTTATTAATCCCTCATGGGGAAATTCACATTTTTGCCACCACAGGTGCTGCTTACATTCACTCACTCGCTCATTCCACAAATTACAATAACAGAGCTACACAATGGACAATGACTCGGGACGGGTGAAGCCCGTCGCCAAGGCATCTAATGGCCGGCGCCAGTGGCCTCATCCCGACCCGAACCTCCCTGACAAAAACAGAATACTAAGACAGCCCTATGTCCCCTGAACACCACTATTATAATGTTCTTTATTAAGTTCCTGCTTGGCTAAAACTAGTACATAAAACAAGTTAACAACAGAAACAAAATACCCGCGTCGATACGGAGATGATCTCCGATCTAGGCAACATAAAACTGAACAACGGTCAAACAGCACCTGGAGGCCCGTCGCCGCCATTAGTACAGCGCCGGTGTTTAGACAGTCGCTCCGGCATAAACAGTCACCTGTAGTTGCAGGGGATCATGTCATGAGAATCTATGTTTCTTGCACTGAAATGGACAGATTGGTTGGTATCAGTTCGACCAGGCTGCCGGGAAAATTGTAGTCACGTGACACCTCTGAACCCTAACAGGCCTCTTTCTCAGTGACAGCACTCGTTGCGCTGAAAACCGCAACAAAATGCCTTCATAGAAGAGGCTAATCAATCAGGGCAAGAACTCTAGCAGGCCGCAGACCTATCGTCTGGTGGCCATGGAAACCGGGAGAATGTCACTCAGGCCGCACTGACCGGCCCAAATGTTACAACAGCCTGGCACGTAATGGACATGCATTTGCATCATAGATTCTATCACACATTGTCTGGACTTTTTTCCAACACGATGCCAAAGCCATACTGTTATTAAGACTGATAAAGTCAGGACAGAAGTCACGGCCCTGGTTTGGCGGGCCTGCTGCATGAGTGACTGAGCTTATTCCTGCGCCAGCCACCGAGCAAGATGCTCCGCCGCTATAGCGGAGCACCTTGCTTAGTGGCTGGCGCAGGAATAAGCTTACTTATGCAGCTGATCCCCGATTTCTAATGAAAATTAGCAACAGATCTTGATCTTTGTCAGTGTTTTTATAGGGCTCGGGAAGTTCTCCGCGTTGCCTAGGAGCGTCCGCTGCAGCGCCGCCATCTTGAGAGGACACGCTAGCCTGGCGATAGACTTCAGTCAGATAGTAGCGAAGTAAATAATAATAAGTACTGTTTCAACACGTTTTAGTCTTCGTGTTTCTTCCTCTTGGAAATAAAGAAAAACACGGATTCTGGTTAGCGGTTTCCTACGGTGATGGCAAGACTTGCTGTTATTGCCTACAGCACGTCAGGACTTTCCTGACATTGTCCCGACAGCGATTTCCCGATGAGCGCATGAGTCGCGTATCCTCTCAAGATGGCCGCCACGACTAGCGTGATGACGTGAGCTTCCCGAGCCCTATTAAGTGCTTTCTTCACTTTGTTGCAGTCGGTTCAGTTTCATGTTCGCGTCAGTGATTGCTTTGCCTGCACGTAAGCAGATCATCTAAGTTTGTTATAGTGTTATTATATTACTTCAGTACTGAGCAACATCATATGTTTTGCTTGATATAGTGCCGATAACACTAAGGCAGATGTGATTACTAGACCCGAATCAAAATCAATGTCCGAGTCGTCAGGACATATTGATTCTGGTCATGTTATGAAATCTGTCGGTTATCGGCACTATATCAAGCAAAAAATGTTGCTAAATATGATAATGTATATACCCAGTCCAAAACAAAAATGTGCCTCGCGTCACGTCATGATTTTGCGGCTGATTGCGGTGTTAAGATAAACACATACGATTGACCTGATATCACGTGTACATACGTCTATTAACTAAGAGAAATACTGTGACTACTTTCTCTGAAGTGACTCCGCTACGTACAGCTGCTCGCCTTGTGTACAGATAAATAGCCCCAGCAGCGTGCAAAAAAATGTGAGGGAAGGGCATGTTTGGAATATGCCTATCTCACAGGGGGCAGACGCCATCTGCGAGGCCAGAACAGTGGAAATTTCATCCGGCTGCACTCAGTTTAGCTTGCCGACCTCTCAGTCCATCCGGTCCTTGTACCTGCGCCATTGTTTTCATTTGATCCTCATCAGTTACAAAGTTCCTCTGTAAGAGGCATAGATTTTCATAAGCCCCTGCATTCGCAGGGGCTCATGAGAGTCTATGTCTCTTGATAACACGGGACTCCCATTTACTTACATTCTAATTTTCAGACCGACGTGGAAAGTCATCAGCGCCGGAAGGCCGGGCCGTTTACTTGTCTTGGCTAGACCTTTCCGTTTCTGTCCCGAAATCGTACTGGATCACATGCAGTGTCTGGCTGTTTCTTGGAGATTGAAAACCCAGCGACCCACCCGTCTTGAGGCGAAACACACACGGGCACAAGTGTACACTGGGACAACAGGAGACCGCGAACATTCAGATCCTCCTCCACGACTGTGGAGACTCATAAGAATTTTCTGTACTGCGGCCTTTGCCACATAATAACTGAAAGTGGCCGTTCAGTTATGAAGCGTTTTACGCTGTAGTGCATGACCTACCAAAGCCGCACTCGTGCAGCCAGCATCATCCATTTGTAAAATTCGTAGATTTTATCACAGCTGTTTTGATGACTGTTTCAGCTATTTAGTTTTCTGCATTTATGATGATGCTGGTGATTATCATAAATCAGTCATCATCATCGTCGTTATTATTACTATTTTCATTATTTTGATTATTGCCGTTGCTGTTGTTATTATTATTCGCGTTGTTGTTAATCAGTGTTATTACTATTATCACATGCATTATTATTTTTACTGTATTGTCCCACTACTGGGAAATGTGGGCTGCTTTCCCCAGGGAAGACACCGCATCGCGGCAGCGCTATCCAACCTACTTAAACATGATTTCTTTTTACAACGCAGCGACAACGAGACAAGTGGTTGAAAACAACATTTTGCGATGTGGTCCCGACACTGAGAAAGTTAGATGCTTTGAATGCCAGGCCGATTGTTTTCACTCAGATTTATCACTCGCACCTATCTGTTTTCAACAGACCAGTCGGTTATGCAAATCTTTCCATCTGAAAGAGGCACAGATTTTCATGAGCCCCTGCTTGCAGGGGCTCATGAAAATCTATGCCTCTTGGACACCCAGACTGCGTCCTCTTTTGTGTTGAGAATGCCGCTACTTTACTATAACAAAAAAAAATTAAAAAATTATATCGGTTCTTTCGTTCTGAACTGCCTGGGGTACATAGACAATGGCTTGTGTGAGGTGTGGAGGGACACAGTTTTATAAACATTGTGTGACATCGGCCGATGCCTATACGTTAACAAAGAAAAACAAAACTTTTCAGGCTTGTCATCATCGACGATCCCTCTCCCGTGACTTATATGCGCAGTGCTCCTACAAGCCGCGGCCGAGAACGGTGTGTTTTTCACGAAGTGCGTGTGTATCACCTTTTTCTGTCCCGCATGATCTGTATCGCACATGCCCATCAACTACATGTATTTCGCACACCAGTGAATTACACGGACTTGATACATTCAGTGGATTCATCCATCCCACTGCATATGCAAGAGGCGTATATTTTCATGAGCCCCTGCAAACAGCAGGGGCTCATGAGAATATACACCCCTTGCTCGCAAGAAGTTGCCTCATCGACACCCACTGTTTGAGGTAGCAACAAAACGACTGCTAGAAGGACGCAATGGTCTGACCGACCAAGGAAAACGGCCCCTTTAGTCCTTACTATAAAGGGATGCAACCTACTATCTTACCTTGCTATAAATGGGCGCAAAAGCCTGTCTTTCCTCACCATAACGGGGTCAAACCTACTGTACAGACCCTGATTTTGATTCATCGGAATAACTTCTATTTATGTTCGTTCCACTTGTCTTATTTTAGTGAGGTTTAGTTTGCAACGAAAGAGTCGGGACCAGGAACGAGAGCGAAATTGTCACGGCGGACAGACAACCGTCTCCAAACTCCAAGAGGCATAGATCCTCAAGAGACCGGAGTTGTTTGGAGTGTTGCCTATGTTTTACTGAACTCATTCGCGGCCAGCCGCATCCGGATGCGCGGCTTATGCCGCGCATCCGAATGCGGCTGGCCGCGAATGAGTTAAAGAACAAGCTGGTTATCCGCCATGATTTAGTTCTCGTTCGTTGCAAAGTAAACCTCGCAGTTGTGGACGATTCCTCCTATCCTATGGGCAAAACTAACCAGTTCGCCACCGCCACCTCTGTCAGTCCGTTCGCCATTGTGAGTCAGTGCCCCTGAAAAGGGTCGTTTGGGGGTTATGGGAGTGGAGAAAGCTTTAGTCATCAGGATTGTGTCACATTCCAGGGTCACCGGCGTCAGGAAAACAATGGAGGAACAGCGCAAAAATGTTCAACACAAAAACAAGCAAAGTTCTGTCAGCCCACACCGTTTGAATGCTTTTTAACCTGTTCGCTGCCAATGATCACGATTTGCGCGTCTGTGAAACCACCGCGAACTCAGTGACCGACATACACGTGAAGAAACTGAAAAACGTAGCGGGGACTGACCAACCGACAGACATAACAAGAACATAGGATTAACAAGAGACACACATCTTTATGAGATCTCACGAGCACCCGCCGCGACTGTGGACCAAAACTGGGACCCAAAAATTTAATAGGTATATAAAAATAATAATAATAATAATTAAAAAAAACAACAGGACTACGAAGAGACTGAGTCGCAAGAGTCCCCCGCGACTGGGGATCAAACCCGGGACCCCCCAAAATTAAGAGGTATAGAAAAAAAGAATTAAAAAAAGACACAGGACTAACAAGAGACTCAAAACTGAAAAAAAGACATAAAAACACTGACAGGACTAACAAGAGACATAAATCCTCATGAGCCCCCGCAGTCGCGGGGGCTCATGAGGGTTTATGTCTCTTGCAGTCGGGTAGCGTCGCCTTGCCCCGGCAGTTATAGTCTGTGTGTGTTGACTGCACCTACGGATTATTAAAAAAAAAACAACTTAAAAAAAAAATCAGTGCCTTGTATAATGGCAATGGCCGACTCTGCTGGGTGATCAGTTTAGCTCGCGCCGTCAGTTTAAGATGAAAGGGCGATACCCCAGATTTTGCATCCGTCCGGCGGTGATCTATATATGATGGTTTCGGTTTCAATGTTTTCATGTAACAGCTAACACTACTGTAGTCACGTTCAAGAGTTTTCCTGTTACATTAAATGTACAAAAAGTTAACCACTTCTCAGTGCTACTGACGGTACCGTAAGGCGACTGAACAAAAAGACGCGCAACTACTGACGCGTCTCTTCTGACGAAAAGTATCGTCAGTTTCAGCCAATGGAACATAATTATAAAAGACAGCAAATATTTTAAAGGAGCTTATAATTCCCCAAGCTTTATTTTCTATAATCAGACTCCACAGTCGCTTTAACCCCTTTGCTGCCGAGAAAAAGTGATCACGATCAAACTGCAAGAGACATAGATCCTCATGAGCCCCCGCAGTCATGATGATCTATGCTCTTTGCTGAGACCAATTTGCATCCACGTTTCTTGGACGGTTGTGTCTTTTGGTCAAAGAATGAACACAAAATTTAAGTCAGTTGAGAAACAAACAATGTGCGCACATTGCCAGCGGCAGGGAAGGGGTTAAAATGTTTTCACGGCACATTGTGTATTTGCATGTCATTATATTTAACACAGCAACAGTCTAACTCGGTGACCCTGCGCCGCGTAATGACTGTTATAATCTGGGAGGCCTCCTTTTACAAGCTGTGGGACACAGAAAGGCCACCTTAGTACAAAGCGGGCAGACATACTGTTTTCCCGGCCCGCGTCTTCTAGTCAGACAACGTAATCTGACACTGACTACCCGTAAATTGTCGAAGCCCATCCGTCTCACTCAAACTATAGTGCCGACTCGCACGCTTTTCCAAACCATGTCTTAGGGCTGTATCAGATCACGTTAGGTGATACGGGTTGTGCGATCTCCGCCGCACTTTTGATTGAGTGTTTCGCTGCAATGCCACATAGCGATCAGCTAGGTGAGGCGGGGAAAATATTAAGAGCGACCCAACTGTGGAGTCGCACCACTTCGAAGAGAAACGAATACGTTGATTCTGAGGTTAATACCACGTCCAAAAAAGTCGTTGCAACTTAATTAAAATAGATTATGCTTGACCTTCCGTTAGGCAAACAACAACAACAACAAAATCACCCGTTCTCAGCTTTCGTTCACCATTCGATTCGTGCTGCACACGACTATATGCCGCGTATCCGGAGGGAGGTGGGGGAGGGCTGGGGGTGGGTTGGGGGTGGGGGTAAGCGGGTGCGGGTGCTGCACGTCTCGAATGAGTCAAACCTCATTTAGCCCCTACGCACTACAGCAGGAGACGGATTAACCATGATAATTCAAGGGTAGTGCCAGATTAGCTTGGTGCGTACAGTCATCAGGTGACAACTGCACAAGTTTGGAAATACGGCCGTGGGTTGATTAATGGGCTAAGTGGCCTTTCTCCGCCTTAACCATTTTCATCCCGATACACTATTGCGGCTTGAAATAAATTTTACTATGAGTTCAAGGATCGTGCCAGACACGCTTGGCGCCGCCTGAGGCGCAAAGCTATTCTGGCGTGACCACCCTTGAACTAAACTGGTTGATTTATCTCGTAATCTGTAATGCAGACTTCATAGGATAATAAGCACATTTGTTGTTTGTTTGTTGGTTTTTAATCAGCCGCAGGACGTAATGGAGCAGCCTTCCGTCGGAAAAATTACAAGCTACACTTCAGACTGGCTTTGCCTCACATGCCTTAGCCATGTTGCGAGGCTTTACTACTGCCTGTGAAAAGTCCCGCAAAGCCCCCGGGGATGTTATTCGATGCCAGCTTGCTTCTTTTTTTCTCCCCTTTGATTCTGAGGAGCCGTTCATCTGTTTTATCTTCGGCCCGATCCCCTCCCCACCTTTTCAGCGATGGCTTGTCACTTTCCGAAATGTCAGGGGGTCTTTTCCTTGTGGCAAGACATGGCCGGTCGCGCTAAGCTTCGGAACACTCGGTGTGGGGACTGAATGTAGCCTCCCCCCCCCCCCCCCGACCCCCCCAGCACTAACTGAGTAACGCGCAGGAAAGAAAATGCGTCTTGTTCACATTTAACTGACAACCTTACTGTAGGTTACTCGGACTGTGCTTCTCAAACCTCTGTTCGTACAGAGCCGAAGAACCCCAGCCAGGATACAAAGTGATGTCAACGAGAGACATCGATCCTCATGAGCTCCCGCCGCACTGAGCTGCGGGATTGGCGGGAGTGTTGCTCAGCTGTGAAGGGTTTTAAGTCTTTGATGCGTACGCAATCGCACTGAGTTTTAGAGGTCTTTAGAGCAACCTGCTCCAGGCAATAAAAGGTCAACACGTTGTGCCCCCGGACCGAAACGATCACTCCGCAAATTTTGAGGTCAGTTGCCCTCTGAAGACTGTATTCAAGGGGCTATCATGCTCGATCCATGTCGCTGTGGTGTGTCGGGGCTGAATGAGTTAACAGTTTGCAATATCTCCATTATAATTGTTCTTAGTACGTATGCCTATGATAACGCTGCACAAAAAAGGGCTGACTTATGAAGTCTGAATGGTGTAAAATGAAGAATTCTTTATAAGCGGGTGTTTCACCGACGACTACCAGGGGCATCTGAAAACCTCTTTTACATATTATTATGCTTGCTGACCTGGACTGTGAAAAAAGGTTAGGAATGTCTTAGTTAAGGCACGATAGCATTGATAACTCGTTGTATAGGCGAATTTTATAAATGCCCACCATACAGCAGAACGCTTTAATGTCATAATCTGCATGTTTTACACGTTAAAATGTCATAAATATATATACATTATTGGACATCTTTTATTTTCATGTCAGAGGTGTTGTGTTGTGCAGAAAATATCCGTCATTTCAAGTTTCGTGTTTAACCCTTATCATTCGGAATGCACCAGTGTGTGAAATAACTTTGACTAAAATAGTTTAGGGGTAGTGCCAGAATAGCTTGGCTCTAGGCCCCAAGATATTCTGGCACCGCCCTTGAACTAAAGCCATTGTCTATATCCTTATCTGTAAGTACTATAATGTAGCTTGCATATGGCAGTGTACAAATTTAAAGCTTTTAGCCTCAGTATGATATGGGTTAACCACTAAACTACCGAGAGAAAAAAAATGAAAACGATCCAACTGCGAAAGAGACATAGATCCTAAAGCGCCCCCGCAGTTGCAGGGGCTCATGAGGATCTATTTCTCTTGTTCAAACTACTTTGTATCCATGTTCCATTGACTGCTGGGGGGATCTTTTACATTAAACCGACGATCATTTCCAAAACACAATCTGCGTCCACTGGCAGTA
The DNA here is from genome assembly GCA_036245525.1 of Semisulcospira habei. Taxonomy (NCBI): domain Eukaryota; kingdom Metazoa; phylum Mollusca; class Gastropoda; family Semisulcospiridae; genus Semisulcospira; species Semisulcospira habei. The sequence continues at coordinate 252,310,443 of BTPG01000002.1, read as the reverse complement.
ATAGGGTTAAAAACGTAAACCTACTGATTATCGGACAACTGTTTTCTGTTGCAAGTCTGAGTTGTTTTTTTGTCGTGCATAAGGGGAGGTGGTGGCTTGGTGGCAGAGTGTTGGTCTCTCGACCGAAAGGTCCCGAGTTCGAATCCAGCTTGGGTCAAAATTTGTTCAGACCCTATTTCGGTGCCCCGTCTTTGAAATCACCTTCGTGGTGGACAAAAGACGTTAAGCCCTGAACGTTTAACGGTGTTGTTATTTGTTTGTTTTTTGGGTCGTGCATAAGGTCACCTGAGAACCTGTGTGTACAAGCTTAACCTCCTACTGTCCGCTGTCACCGGTACTAAACAGCACCGGTGGATGCTTGTACTAGAGGGTTAACCCATTGGCTGCCGAGAAAAATTAACTTGAATAAGTGACACCCAAATGCAAGAGGTATGGATCCTCATGAGCCCCCGCAACTATCTATTCCTCTTGCTGGTAACAGTTTGGATCCATATTCCTGGCCGGCTGGGGCGTTGAATAAACAAAGACTGCACAAACAATATGCGCCCACTCGCGGTGATGGTTGGTTAGTTCGGGGCTTAACGTCCACGGCACCGAAGTGATAATGGACGGCCCTGACGGGCGGGTTATGGGGGACAGGGAAATCTATTGCCTATGGAGTACGACCTGAACACTGATCAACTCATGCGCACTCCAACTGTGCCACTTTGATTTACCAGGACCTTTCAACGGACATGCTACACACATGGCTTCCTAACACTGACGGTCTTTTATACTATTAGTATTACAGACCTTTCAACTCGCAGTGAATGGGCTAAACATGAATATATTATAGTCCAACAGCTTCCTACTCCATGTCCGATCTGCCCTTCCGTGCCCATGAAGGAAGTGACCGGCTTACCTGTTTTGTTGACAGAACAGGTAAAATGTCGGCGGTGACTGACTGACGACAGATTATGAGGGCTTGCCTGCGAGTTAGAGCACACAGGCCAAACGCGACTGGAATGTGCCTCTCCCCCTCCCCTTACCTGAGACACACGTTGACTGAGCGATCATTCCCCGCACCTGTTTGTACACTAGCTTGTCACACGGTCCCGGCCAAACTTTTTGGCCCCATATCTTCAAGGGGCATAGATTCTAATTTGACCCTTGCAGTTGCAGGGGCTCTTGAGGATGTCTCTCATGCGCCTCTCCACAAAAAAATTCAGAATCTGCCCTCAAATTGCTAACTGCGAATCCTTAGGGTTTCACTCCAAGCCATTTTTTTCAATCTGCAAGAGGCACAGATCCTCAGGAGCCCCTGCAATTGCTGGGTCTCGTGAGGATCTATGCCTCTTGCACACAGATGTCACAGTATCTTTCTGCCCAAAACAAATTTGAAAATTCAGAATCTGCCCCCAAATTTCTAACTGCGACTCTTTACGGTTTCATTCTCAACTAACATTTTTCCGTCTGCAAGAGGCATAGATCCTCATGGACCCATGAAATTGCAGGGGCTCATGACGATCTATGCCTCTTGCACACCACACATCTGTCAAACTCTAAATCAACCCTCAATCGGCTAACTACGACTGCCTACACAAGGTTGAACGAGGCCATTACGCCGTGCAACAAAACAAGCACAATGGAAGCATTTGACAGCGAATGCGTCGCCTTTTTGCTGGTACACCTGAGCAGTGTAACTCGGCATGATTTACTTTTGCGTTCAGCCCGTACAGGGACGGGTACGTTATCATTGTCAGCACATGGTTGCGTTTATTTTCTTTGCTGCCCAAAAGCCTACCATATGAAAAGAACCCACGCATTTGGGACACGTTTCGCGTCGAAATTATATATAAAAAGGCTTCGTGTCGGTTCTAAGCTCTATCAAACAGCTCAGCTTCAATCGAAGCCGGCTTTTGAAAAGCTGTGTAGCACAGAGCATTTCCTGTTTAGTCTGTCCCGGCGGTCCACGACAGCTTATAGATACAAGAAACTTACCTAGGCAAACGTTCAATAATCTCAACGTGCAATGAACTATTAATAATATATATTAAACATGTTGTTATAAGAGGTAAGATAATTAAAGGCACGTGTGTTGTTCGGATGCAATGACACTGATGTGCAAATAAATGAAATTTCGCAGTTTAGATCATTCAGCTCCGACTCCCCACCACTAAAGATCGACCTAACGTGACAATTTACAGGTATTGTCCCCTGGTACAAAGATATTTAGTCACCTTCATGGTCCATTCATAATCTACAACTGTTTGGAATTGTTTTAGGCAGCTCTGCAATACAGGAAACTCCTCTTGGGACCTGAATATAAGCCAGGAACTGTCAAGCACTGTAAAGAGTATTTACTGAACACACCTGGACAATGCTGGATGTATTTCAGGTAAACACACTCACTGACAGTGAATCGAAGATTCGAAGGATCTTCGATTCACTGTCAGCGAGTATGTTTATCTATCAGCCACAGATTCCGTAGACAGTGACTGACAGCACTGGACAGACCTGGCCAGCGAGATCTCATTTTGATTACGGGCCAGTGCGACACGGATTGTAAGCGACCTGCGAGTCAGCCTACAAGCGTGACTGACTACAGCCCGCGACTAGACGGCGACATACCTTCGCTACACAAACACACCTGTTCGCGAGGACAGCAGACGTGACAAGAACTCGACACCGAGTTACGTCACAATCACCACTAACTACCTGCACTTACCTGTAACGTGTGAGCTGAAGAGGGTGCACTGCTAATCCTAATGGCAGGCAGGTAATCGGGTAGATCCACCCCAACACTTCCGCCAAGCTTGCCGAGAGCGGTGAGCACAAAGTGGGCCTTGATACTGACGTTTGAGCGAGCGACGACCTAGCGCGCGGGCGGTGTGTAGGCAAAGCGGCCAGGCGGACACAATACAGCCGCGTAGTGCTGAGCAGGGCGCGCATCGCGCTCAGATAAAGCCGTTAGCGCGTCGCTCAATTATATCTCGCGTCAGTTTACGTTTCTTTTTCCTGTGGTTCACGTTCTCGTTTTTTTGTTTGTTTTGTTTTGTTTTGTTTTTTTCCTGTAGTTCACGCTCGTTTCCGTTCTGTGGTTCGCGGTTTTTTATGTGGTTCGTTTTCGTTTCTTTTTTTGTGTGGTTCGTCAGTGTTCGTTTCTTTTTCTGTGGTTCCTGTTCGTTTCTTTTTCTACGGTTCACGCTCGTTATTTTATTTTATTTTTTCTGTGGTTCGCGTATATTCATTTCTTTTAACCTTTTGGTAGAGTCAGTGGCGGTAGCGACTTTTGTAATGATGATTTCTGGAGGTTCGCGCTCGTTCATTTTTCTGTGTTTCGGTGTTCATTTCTTTTAACCCTTTGGCTGTCGGTAGCGACTTTTGTCACGATGATTCCTGTAAGAATCATCGCGACCAAAGTCGCTACCGACAGTCAAAGGGTTACTGAAGTGTCTGTGGAAAGCTTTTGCCGCGAGGGTGCGTGGGGTCACCTCTGGCTCACAGTCTGCCACAGTGACATGATGACTTGAATCGATCTGATGGATAAATCGGTGGAATGAATAAGTTAAATGCGAGCTTGTTCGCTGTAATTTTGAACCTTACCCTTGGAGCTGTCAGACGCAAAATCACAGACCAGCAACAATTACGACGACGTTCTGTAGGCAAGTCACAACGCGGCAATCACGTGGCACAAATTAACGCACACCACTCCTGTGCACTCGACACGCCTCGGCTGTGTTGCGATTTAGTCTCTAATAATCTGTAGTAGGAAAAAAGATCTGTCAAACCGACCGAAATCTGCATAATATGGGTACAATTTCACAAGTTATTTAAGTTGTCTGACAGTCGCCAGCTAATGTTTTCAGGAAATAATGTCATTGCCTGGTTTGTCCGTTAATCTCCAAAGACCTGCATCGAAAACATAACGCAAAACTGTTAGTCCTCGCCAGATTCAATCCCCTAATGTAATTGTTTCACGACCACTGCCATCGTACTAAACAGTTCATGCCCCGGCAAAATACCGGCTTTACCCCCAAAAGAACACATTCAAAAATGGCGCAGCAAAGACACAAATCTTCATCAGCCCCCGGAGAATGCGGGGGCTCATGAGGATCTATGTCTTTTGCAGAGGTATGGCGTTCGCGGGCGGGACATTTGACGGCAGCTGTGGCCGCAAGGTAAACTGGAAAACCACATCACACCTCGTAATCACAGGTCCACGAACCCTACTACGGCCGGCGTCTCTTCCGACTGTGGGAAATACTTACTAAATGATAGCCATTTCCCACAGAAGGAACTTTACTCGCTGAGTATTCCTGGACCTGTGTGACAATGTCTTTCAGGACGAGGTCCCCAAACACAGGGCTGAAGCAAACTAAATCTAGCCTTCTCGTCTTCTTCTCAGTCATCACACTCAGCCCTGAGGCTGGTCAAACGTCCTAACTGTCCAGTGGGAGCTATCCTCTATACGTTATGATTCACTGAGAAGACGGACCATGATAGTTCAAGGATGGTGCCAGAACAGGGGCGGATCAGTTACCACCGGGGGGGGGGGGGGGGGGGGGGGCGGGGGGCAACGTTCTATTTGGGACCTGCAGCCTTACACAAAAGGCCTCTCGTCGCCAGAGTTTCGCTTCCCAGTGTCCCTTCGCCCCCACCCCCCACCCCACCCCACCCCCACCTTAAAAAAAGAAGAAGAAAAAAAGAGAAGGGTGTGTGGGAGGAGGGGGGGGGGAGGGGAGAGGAGGCAGGACCGAGCTTAGACGCGCCAACTGAGCGTGTTCTTAACTCTTGAACCTTCTCACCGAGTATTCCTGGACCTGTGTGACAATGTCTTTCAGGACGAGGTCCCCAAACACAGGGCTGAAGCAAACTAAATCTAGCCCTCTGACCCCACCCGGGTCTGCCCTGGGGGACTTGGGTGGGGTTAGGTACTTTTTAGTTCCCAGGGTCACCCTGGTCAGCCCCACAGGGTGAGTTTTTCTCTCTATTCTGGGGCATGTGTTTCTGTCTACCCGAGGTCCATTCACCTGTATTTGCCTTTTTAAAACTCTCCCTACTGTCTGCACTGCCTGTAGCTCTTGATATTGGATGTGTGTTGCTAAATGGTCTTAGCTTTATTTAGGCCCCATGTGTTAGGTTTATTTAATGTATTTGACCGGCTGGCGACATACATTCAATGTTCTGTTTAGTTTTTTTTTTTTTTCACAAGCAGTGCAGGCACGTCCTGAGAAAGCCTTGTTGCTGTCGGGACGTTAAGCAATGTACAATCAATCAATCAATTCTCAGTCATCACACTCGGCCCTGAGGCTGGTCAAACGTCCTAACTGTCCAGTGGGAGCTATCCTCTATACGTTATGATTCACTGAGAAGACGGACCATGATAGTTCAAGGATGGTGCCAGAACAGGGGCGGATCAGTTACCACCGGGGGGTGTGGGGGGCGGGGGGCAACGTTCTATTTGGGACCTGCAGCCTTACACAAAAGGCCTCTCGTCGCCAGAGTTTCGCTTCCCAATGTCCCTTCCCCCCCCCCCCCACCCACCCCCACCTTAAAAAAAGAAGAAGAAGAAAAAAAGAGAAGGGTGTGGGGGGGGGGGGGGGGCGGGGCGGGGTGAGGGGGGGGGAGGGGTTAGGGGGGAGGAGGCAGGACCGAGCTTAGACGCGCCAACTGAGCGTGTTCTTAACTCTTGAACCTTCTCACCTCTCGCCGAAATATTGAAAATATCTGACACTGTCCAGCACTCGAACTGTCATGGTGCACTGTTCGACCCTACCTGACGCTACGTAAGCATAGGATCACGTTGACGTGCACCAGGTCGACAAAGGTTGTTTTTGCGTGGGCAAGTCAGCACAGGAATATAAGAAGGAAAAGCCATAAACATGTGATTATATCATATGTACAACTACAACACAGTGGAGCAATGCTATATTCCGGATATCGCCACTACACTCATGAAGAAGAGCTTATTTCTCAGCCGGCACCTTTCAGCAGAGGCACAAGACAATCTGTATCTGTCTTGTTGGGGCAGTGGTCGCAGAGAATTGAACCTGTGCGTCTTGCAAGTAGCTCAGTGTCGTCTGCAGCACAAAAATGTGTTTTTCTGTTCCCCGTTGTTCCGAAGCACAGAGGAAGGTCAGTCACTCGCGTATGAAACCACCCAGCCATGACGCCGCTTCAGTGTTAGTTAGTCGTCTATCTGAAATTAATCCGAGCATCCTGCTGTTTGCTGGCCCACTTACACACCTAGTTTGGACCAAACTCCGCTGAGTTACAATTCAGTAAAAACTTACTGCTATTTATCGTCGTGTGTGTGTGTGTGTGCGTGTGTGTGTGTGTGTGTGTGTGTGTGTGTGTGTGTGTGTGTGTGTGTGTGTGTGTGTGTGTGCGTACACCAAATGCCTAAAATGGGTTACTTTCTTTACCATCCTTATGCAATCTGGGTCTGTGTAAAATTCTGGGTGGCCAGATCAGACACCCATTTTTTCTGAGGGTTGTTTCTGTATTATCTTTCATTCAAAATTCAGAAAAAAATATCAAAATACGATGTGCCCATTTTAACAGATTTACTTCATCGTTGTGTTTCAGGGATGCCCTGGGCCTGTGTGTGGACACGGAAGCGGCCGGAGTGTTTTCAGATCAATTTGATTGGTCCAACACCGATGAACGGAGTTGCTTCCCTTGCTTAAACGTCTTTCGTCTCCAACGGACGCACCGGTCATTCTCTCGCATTTGCAGAGGTACTTTATGCAATATTTCTTAGTTAAGAGCACGCCCAAATGTACTTGTTCAGTGCAGTTATTTAACTGAGAGATGCCTCCAATCCCCGTACCCGTTTGGCCCAGAAAAATAAGGCGTCTGCTTTCAAACGTGTCTTCGGCCTCTCGGCCGCACCGGGCCTGACCGTTGAGTCTTGTAGTAAATGATAATAGAACCCCACGATTTTAACAAAAGCTTTCTTCTTCAATGAAAGGAATTCGTTCAATAACCCCATTACAAGGTCAATCTGCCACGCGATTTTGTTTCTTCTTTCTTTTTTTTCTGACGTGTTAACTTGCCACATGCATGCACAGTATCAGTTGACTTTTTTTTTTTAAAAACAAAAATGGCGCCAGATTTCAATCCTCGTTCGCAAAACTGCCTCGCGATTCGAAGAACGAACGTCCACAAACAGGTCTCGTTTAGGAATGTGCAACTGAAGTATCGCTTTTTACTGTATTGCCAGTTTTTAGTTCTCAGGGTCACCCTGGTCAGCCCCACAGGGTGGGTTTTTCTCTCAATTCTGGGGCATGCATGTGTTTCTGTATAAATTTGCCTTTTTAAAACTCTCCCTACTGTCTGCACTGCCTGTAGCTCTTGATATTGGATGTGTGTTGCTAAATGGTCTTAGCTTTATGTCTTGGCCCCATGTGTTAGGTTTATTTAACTCATTCTACCCCAGACACACCACGGCAGGATAAGGATCCACCATGATAGTTCAAGGGTGATGCCAGAATAGCTTGGCGCCTACGGGCGCCAAGCTATTCTGGCATCTCCCTTGAACTATCATGGTCGATCTGTGCCCTGCACTGCAATGCAGTCTTGAGAGGACAGGGGCAAAATTTAAGGATTTTGGTGTTGGGGTACAATGAGTTAACGTATTTGACCGGCAGGCGACATACATGGCAATGTTCTGTTTAGGTGGGGTTTTTTTCACAAGCAGTGCAGGCACGTCCTGAGAAAGCCTAGTGGCTGTCGGGACGTTAAGCAATGTACAATCAATCTGATTCAAAATGTCAGTTGGTTTACATGGTTGTATTGGACATGTTCTCAGCAACACCATTTTGGTCACACCGGCTCAGGACTTTCTGGCACACACCCAGCGCCGGATGGCAGCAGGATGTCCAAACCCATCGGGATCTATGCTGCAGAATCATGGCCCCCCCCCCCAGCCTCTGCCACAGAGGGTGCGTCTGGTAGGAGGGTGCATGGACGGCAGCGGAATGCTCCCAATTACAAACTGGTAAGTAAAGTGATTCTATGATCATCTTCATTTTATTGGCTGGCGTGCGTGCGAAGCAAAAGTGAGTTTATGTTCTGGGCCACTGGTCGTCCGTCCGTCGTCCATGGTAAACTTTAACTCATTCTACCCCAACACCAAAATCCTTAAATTTTGCCCCTGTCCTCTCAAGACCGCATTGCAGCGCAGGACACAGATCGACCATGATAGTTCAAGGGTGATGCCAGAATAGCTTGGCGCCCGTAGGCGCCAAGCTGTTCTGGCATCACCTTTGAACTATCATGGTCGATCCTTATCCCAGGGTGGGATTCTTCCGCGTTTCCGCGGATTTCCGTGGAAATTCTTTCACAATTCCGCTGAAGCATATTTATTTTCCGCGTCTAATAACAACAAAAAAGACGAGAAAAAAAAAAAAAGTCTTCTTAAATGGCAAAAAAATCTCAAATGGGTTGGATTTGTATGTAGTTTGGTTCACTATCGCCAGACACTTCCGGTAGCTTTAGGTCGCAGTGGAAAATGGCGGTGAAAAAGGATATTGTCCAAGACAGGCCACACAGGGCAATTGCTTCCGGTGCATGTAGTAACTTTTCCGCCAGAAATAGTTAAAAAAATTTCCTCCCTTTTTGCCATTTTTTTAGGGTGTAAAACTTCAATTGTGTGCCTTTTTTGGCATTTTGAGCAACAAAAGGCATGACAGGTGGTGTGAAAAAGAGCAAAATCTGGGTAATTTTAGTCGACCTAGTGTGTTCATGGGAGCCTAATTGGGGCATGTGCACGGTTGTATGCAGGCTTGCAGACGACAGTTTTGTCATGGGGTACTTAGTGCATTTGAGTGTTGTGAAAAACGCTAACTCTTAATTTTTGTAAGAATTGCTGAAATAGCTTCTCCTGTGATGTGCTCCGAGTGGATTTTTTGTTTTGGCAGAAAAGTTCTTCGTTCATAGTTTTATGCTGCAAGAGGCTAACAGATAACAGTGTGTGAAAAGGGGGCGTAACCTAATTGCCCTGTGTGGCCTGTAAAGGCAGAGTGAATTTTTCTACTATTGGCGTTTGGAAGGAGATTGTGCCAAAAAATCGACATTTTTTGCTTTTTATGCTGATATCAGGTGTTTTTAGGCCATGTTGGCACTTTTGATGCCATACAGATAGCTTTATTTAGCTGTATAAGGATTATAGAGGCAAAATGGTGCATATTTGTGCGAAGGGGAAAGAAAAGACTAGAAAACACATAGGAACAATCCCAGGTCACATTTTCTGTCATAGTAGTCATTCAAAAACCCTTCTGACAAGGTAACAGTCATTACAGTGTCATCTAGATGAAATTTAGTTAAATTTGATTTTTGTCGGTTGGCCGATTTTTTTGCTTTTGTTTTGACTGCATTCAAAATACCCGTTTATCCTGCACAGTGTATTTTGGGCTTTGTGAGGGTCATCTTAGTGAAAACATGCTGTAAACTGCAAACCTCAGTGTGGTGACACCAAAACATGTTGTTTTGACTGGTTTCTGAAGTCGGTTTAGATGGTATGGTGCGGTGAAAAGGCACGGTTGTCATAAATATTATCGAGAAGTTAGTGTGTGAGAAATCTCTTCACCTTTTTCAAACACAAATCATCCTGCTGTATCCTGAGCATATCTATTATGCCTAAAAATCCATGCCACACATTTCCACCCACCCACCACCCACCCCAAACACCACCTTCTTACCCCCGTGCCCCCCCCCCCCCCCCAAATATCCCTCACCCCCAACCCTCAGTCATGGTAAGCCTAACGTTACTATGCTAACTCAGATCCCAAAACTATGTTAACCCTAATCCTAACTCTACTATGCTTACCCTAATAATACTAACCCAAAGTATATTCATGCACACCTCCCCCCCCCCCACTCCCCCCCCCCCCCCCCCCCCCCCGAATGAACGCACGCGTTCACGTGAAATTTTTGCTACTTTTTCAAGCATTTTACACTATTTAAAGCATTCTGCTGCTTTGCCATGCAAAGTAGTCAAAGTCAGAGAAGCACCTTGGTCCCTTGAGTTGGCTGGTACAAGGATTTGTAGCTGTTTGCAAGAAAAAGCACGTTGGCTGGTGATTCATTTTCAGAAAAAGTGCGGAACATAGCTTCAGTTGCCTTCAGTATCTTAAGCCTTGTTTAAAGCTGGAAGGAGGGAATAAAAGAAATGACACCTCATGCAGACTAGTTGTGGTTAGGCAGTTTGCTGAATTTTTTTAAACAGTGCAAGGGCTTTTCTATGTTGTCCAGTTGGGTTCAAAGTTGAAAAAACTGTCAAAATGGTTCCTGCTTGGGGGGGTAGTATAGCAAATAAATTGCCAAAAAATAACCAACTGTTGAAAATTGTACTTGCTGGTTGTTTTGAATGCGTAACATGTGTGTCTGCTTGTCTGCAAAATATAGGGTTGCTAGCTTGAACATAAGTTTTTCTTTTTGGATCTTTACATGTGTGGTGCTGACAGTCAGCCGCAAGAGCGAATGGTACTCCGGGCACCAAGGGGTGCAGGTAGTAATTTTGGTGCAGCTTTAAAACCATCAGCCATTCATGTCTGAAACTTGGCAGTGTATCTTCTTATAGGGTACGGTTATCAGTGATCAAGTTTTGATTGCAGCTGACAACTTTTTTTGTTTCATTACAGGCCACACAGGGCAATTGCTTCCGGTGCATGTAGTAACTTTTCCGCCAGAAATAGTTCAAAAAATTTCCTCCCTTTTTGCCATTTTTTCAGGGTGTAAAACTTCAATTGTGTGCCTTTTTTGGCATTTTGAGCAACAAAAGGCATGACAGGTGGTGTGAAAAAGAGCAAAATCTGGGTAATTTTAGTCGACCTAGTGTGTTCATGGGAGCCTAATTGGGGCATGTGCACGGTTGTATGCAGGCTTGCAGACGACAGTTTTGTCATGGGGTACTTAGTGCATTTGAGTGTTGTGAAAAACGCTAACTCTTAATTTTTGTAAGAATTGCTGAAATAGCTTCTCCTGTGATGTGCTCCGAGTGGATTGTTTGTTTTGGCAGAAAAGTTCTTCGTTCATAGTTTTATGCTGCAAGAGGATAACAGATAACAGTGTGTGAAAAGGGGGCGTAACCTAATTGCCCTGTGTGGCCACAGAGTGCCGTTTAGTGTGCATCTGAACATAAACTGGTACGCACATTCCATTTTTATACTGCAGATCAGGAGTGTCATAACAAAGTCCATTTTCGGGTGTGTTTGGTCTCGCTCCCCCTGTCGGTTTTTGGATACTTTGGCGAACGGTGGACACGCGTGCCTATCCCCCCCCCCCCCCCCCCCCCCCCCTGTCGTTTGATTTTTCGGCCGCTGAAAATGAAGGACATGAAACCCCCCCCCCCCCCCACCAATGTCGTTTGATTTTCCGCGTTTTCTTTCTTACTAGAATCCCACCCCTGTTATCCTGCTGTGGTGTGTCTGGGGGTAGAATGAGTTAACGGTGGCATTTTCTCGGAGACTATTCAAGCCACATTCTTCAAGCTTGGCCCAAGGATACTTTGTGGCAAGACCTTTTTAAACATGCCAATTTGAGTGACCTCTCTCAAAGGGTCACGCAGGGTTGACAAATGTGTGAAAACTGCTTGCATTTTCAGAAAACGTGGATTTTGACTGCTGCAGAAGCCAGCCCTCGTCACCGAGGTCACACATATGTAAATCGGTCATACACGGGATTACTCTTTTTATTCTTGTGCAAGGCCCCTTTAAACCAAAATTGGGCTGTTTCTGTTTCTAATGCAGCTTTGGTTTTAATCTTTCTTTCTTTCTTTCTCCAGTTGGCAAATGGCGCCTGGGATGGACCCGAGACTGAGAGCAGTGCCAGCGCATCGCAATACGAGGGCAGTGATGACGAGGAGTTTGTTCCTGGCTCGAGCTCACCGGATTCAGAGGGTGTGTCGGCATCAATTGCTGGGATCTCGGACATAGACAGTATTGTATCGACTATGTTAGATTTCATCAAAGTGGCAGGTTTGGGGTGGCCAGGTGTTGGTGACGCTAGTACCAGCAAGGTGCAGTGTGCGTTAGGGGGTGGCAATGAGAATGTGGATAGGCAGGAGGAACATGATGCTGGAAAGAGTGGGGAAAGAGCACTTACAGAAGAAACAGGTGTGCACGTGTCGCAGAGAGGGAAAGGAAAGTACAAATGGGACAAGAAACATGCATGCAAATTGTGTGGCAAGCTTGTCTTGAAAATGAGCACGCACTTACAAGATGTCCATGCAGATGAGGCTGACGTTGCTAAAATTTTGTCGATGAAAAAAGGGACCAAGCAGAGACGTCGAGCATGGATCAGACTACAAGATGAGGGTGATTACATGCATAACGTTGCTGTTCTTGAAAACAAATCCGGATGTTTGATTCCTAAGTATCGCACCAAAACTAGTAAGGTAGACGACCTTCTCGCCTGTAGCCATTGCAAAGGGCTCTATCAAAAAAAGCTGATCTCTGTACACTCAAAACGTTGCTGTCAGAAGCCAGGAGGGTTTCAGATCACTCGGCGAGGGGATGCCGCTCGCCGTGGTCGGCTCATGCTTCCAATACCCTTAGACGTTGAATTTTCCTTCTACCACAAGGTCTTGGCTACCCAGAGAGATGATGAGATAAGCCGTCTCATCAGAACTGACCCCTTGCTTCTTGAGTATGGAAAGAGATTATTTGACCGCAGGGACATTGAAGAACACACGGCTGGACAAATCAGCTCCAGGATGCGGGAGTTAGGGAGACTGTTAAAGATTATCAGAGTGAGGTCAGAAATGAAAATCGCAAGTTTAAATGCTGTGATCAATTCAGCTAGCTTTGATCATGTTGTCCTGGCTGTAAAAGAGCTAGCAGATTTTGATGAGGACACACATCAGTTCAAAAAAGGCAATCTCGCAATGCGCATAGGCCATGCTTTGAAAAAGTGTTCACAGATCAAACAGTCACAGGCATCCAAACAGCTTGGACAGGGTTCAGACGACAGGTGGCGACAGGAGCTCTCTGAGGCGCAGCGGTTTGACTCTGTCTTCAACGGGGACTGGTATGATTGTGTGTCCGCTACAGCAGCCCAGTCGGTCGGGAAAATGACCATGAACAAACCCAAGCTGATCCCATCATGTGAAGATGTGAGGAAGGTCCAACAGCTTCTTGAGACAAGGATGGTTTCGGAAGATTATCCGACAGTGGTTAAAGCAACTCTTTGTGCTGTATCACTTTTCAACCGAAAACGAGGGGGAGAAGTTCAGAGAATGAAGGTGTCAGACTTCCAGAATGCTAAGATTGGATCGATCACCAATCAAGATATCTTGAAAGGTCTCACAGAGGTTGAGAAGAAAATGGTGAATCATTTTCAGCGAGTGGAAATCAGAGGCAAGTTTAATAGGAGTGTTCCCGTTTTGCTGACGAAGAAGATGATGACAACTGTGGACAGAATCCTTCAAATGAGGCAATCGGTGCCAGCTCTCGCTGATTCCCAGTACATCTTTGCCACACCTTCTGGTCAGAGGCCTTACAGAGGCCATGATGTTCTGAAGGCCCATGCCCTAGAAGCAGGGGTGTCATACCCAGCCATGTTCACATTTACTCAGTTGCGGAAGCAGGTTGCAACTTTGGCTCAGTCAATGGCCATCTCGGAGTTAGACCAGGATCAGCTGGCAGATTTCCTTGGCCATGATATTCGGATACATCGCCATATCTACCGCCAACCTCAAGACGTCCTTCAAAAGGCAAAAATGGCAAAGATTCTTCTGTCAGTTAACAATGGGATGACAGATTTTGAGAGTTGCATTAGAGCTGAGCTGGGCGATGATGAAGAGATTGACTTTGACAATGAAGACGCATCAGAAACTGGCAGAGAGGTCTCGGGGGGAACAGCACCTGTGAATGAAGCAAGTAGCAAGTCAGCAACACAGGAATCGATGAGCATGACGGAGAAAAGACGTCCAGAGCCTGATGACAATCTAGATAGTTTTGATGATGACAGTACTGCGTCAGCTCCTGTTCGAAAGAAAGCTAGATTTACAAGGAAACCATGGGGGGAAGCTGAAGAGAAAGCTGTTCAAACTCGTTTCAAGACACACCTCGTCATGAACAAACTTCCTGGAAAGGCCGAGATACAGTATGCAATGGCGCTGGAACCTGCACTTAGACATAGGCGCTGGACAAACATTAAGGATTACGTCCGCAACAGACTGAAAAAGTTACAAAAGAAATGAATTGAGCCGCCACTCGCAGCATTTTCGATTTCATACAGATTTATTACATCAGTGTTATTATTGGGGTGGTTTCAGCATGTATAGCCTGCTTTTTTTTTTTTTTTTTTTTTTTAATCTGATGGACGCCTGGATCATTTGTGACCCTCTCTCTCACAAAATCAGTCTTAAGAACTCGCATTTTGGATGTTTTGACATATATGCATTTATGAAAACTACAGTGTTTGCTGATTACTGTGATATATGACTGTATGCTGTAGTGCAAAAATTGTAAAAGCTGTTCTTAAGTGTTTAAAGTTGTTAAAGCCTCCGGCGGCCATTTTGAGAAAACAGCCTGTGACGTTTCTGTGTGCAGCATAATTGGGGCCAAGGGCAGACTTTTAAAATCATTTTTTACCTATTTAATGGCATTTTTCATGATAAAGATACGATACGATACTTTGGTGTATGTAGAATACATTTCTCCCAAAAAGTGAAAATGCCCCAGATTGACCCCCCACCACATATTATTGCGTGTAGTGCTGATTGGCTCGCTGCGAGTTAAGACTGGTTTCGTGAAAAAGGGTCACATTTTGTATACTGTATAACCTTTGGATTTGCAAAACGAAACAGCCGGCTGGGGACAAAAGACAATATAATAAGATAAGAAAACCATTGACAATGTAAAAATTGATTACAAGAGTGTTATTGGGGGTGGGGGGGGGGGGGGCGGATCATTTTGTAATATACTGCATGCCATTTTAAAAACTCTGCCAAATGAAAGAATGGTTGGTTGTACTGCCATACCATTTTGCAAATGAAAGAATGGCTGGTTGTTTGTTGGAGACGAAAGAACGTTAAATAAAGGCTGAAGTTTCAAGTGATTTCTTATGTTGTCAGTTAGTTAATTAATGTCAGTGTTCTGTTCTGTCATTTTAACTCGTTCTACCCCAAGATCGGAATCCCCAAATGTTGACGTCGTCTTCAGAAGACTGCGTTGCAGTGCAGGACACAGATCCACCATGATAGTTCAAGGGTGATGCCAGAATAGCTTGGCGCCCATAGGCGCCAAGCTATTCTGGCATCACCCTTGAACTATCATGGTGGATCTTTATTTTGCTGTGGTGTGTCTGGGGTAGAATAAGTTGAGCCCAATGTTGAAGTCGTCTTCAGAAGACTGCGTTGCAGTGCAGGACACAGATCCACCACGATAGTTCAAGGGTGATGCTAGAATAGTTTGGTGCCCATAGGCGCCAAGCTATTCTGGCATCACCCTTGAACTATCGTGGTGGATCTTAAATTTTGCTGGGGTAGAATAAGTTAAGTGTTCGTTTCTTTGTCTGGGTCTTTTTCTATCTTTGATATTTTTCCACACTTTTTGACCCGCATCATAGTCATACTGAGGCTAATAGCTTCAAATCTGTTCACTGCCATAATTCTATGCAAGCTACATTACAGTACTTACAGATGAGGACATAGACCAATGGCTTTAGTTCAAGGGTGGTGCCACAATAGCTTGGCGCCTAGAGGCACCAAGCTATTCTGGCACTAACCCTTGGACTATTTCAGTTACACTAGTTGCACACACTGGTGTATTCCGAATGATAAGGGTTAATATTCAAAATGCTCTGTTGCTGTTTGTCTGAAACTCCAGAGTACCCCAAAACGCACAAAAAAAGTCCTTTAATTTCCAGAATACATTATGTTGATTCTCACATCAATGCCATGATAAACTGTTTTGCTTCAAAAGGACAAAACGCAGCAATGTTTAAACGATTTCCTCTGTAAAAATCATAATCGAAAGGTTTCGGGCCAGTGTTTATTGAATTTTGCACCATACTATGTAAAGAATGTTAAAGCACACATACACATTTAAGTTGGGAAAAAAAATTAATGTGAAAAAGAAGTATTCCATGAACTTGACCTTATTACAGACGCCTACTGTTGTGAAGACACCCATTTTGACTGTAATGCCAGTTTCATTTGTGTGAGAGAGACACCCACCCACTTTATTGGCAGAAACCCATTTTTTCGGCATCTAGTGGCTCTGTTTCTAGAAAATGTCTATTTTATTTTAAGTTATAGAGCTTAGTTATAATGTGAGTTCTAAACATTGGCATCAATTCCAGAGCCCTAGAATAAATAGAAATATGGGAACCCATTTTCACATGAAATGCTAGGTAACCCACTCTGATGGTTGCGTCTCCCTGTGTGTGTGTGTGTGTGTCAGTGAGAGAGAGAGAGAGAGACAGAGACAGAGCGAGAGCGAGAGAGAGAGAGAGACAGAGAGAGAGAGAGAGAGAGTGCTTGTGTGTGATGTGTGTGTGTGCGACGGAGTGTGTGCGTGTGTGTGTGTGTCAGTGTGTGTGTGTGTGTGCAGGTGTGTGTTTGTGTGTGTGTGTGTGTGTTGGTGTGTGCATGTGTGTGTGTGTGTGTGTAGCTTTGTTTCGTTTTTCATCCACAGATAATAATAATAGCTATGCATTAAACGTTACAATACATATGCAGTCACGACTAAACTATGAACGAGTAACATGTGTCACCAGACAACCGTGATTAAAAACTTACTGCTGCTTATCGTCGTGTGAGCCGGAGAGAGCGAGCGGCGCGAGAGATTGAGAGTGCGTCTGTGTGATGTGTGTGTGTGTGCCACGGTGTGTGTGTGTGTGTGTGTGTGTGTGTGTGTGTGTGTGTGTGTAGCTTAGTTTCTTTTTTCATCCACGGATAATAATAGCTATGCATTAAACGATACAAATACATCTGCTGGCACGACTAAACATTGAACGAGTAACATAATAATAATAATAATAATACCGTTATTATATAGGCGCTTTTTCTCAATTTTGGGGAAATCGACTCAAAGCGCCGCGCCTGAAACCCAACACACACACTCACGAAACAGACACGGATTTACGCCATTTAAGACAAACACAGTACAAGACAAACGAAGGGCTAGTCAGCTACTGAAGTTACAGAGATTTTTGATCGCTTGTATTTGAAATTTGTAAAGTGGCCTGAGACCGGTACCAAAGTGGGGGGTGGGGGGGGGGGGGGTGGAAGAACCGGAGTACCCGGAGAAAGAACCCCTGACGGTCCGCCCGAATTAACGGTGACACTTACCAGAGGAGAAAAGTCCAACGCCGGAACCCGGTATCGAACCGCGCACCTTTGGCATTGGTGGCAGGCGCCTTAACCACTGCGCCACGGACCGCCCCAAAATGTGTCACCAGACAACAACACAATGCATTTAACGCTGTGCTCTGGTCGCGTGGAAACTACAGTTATGCCACAATAGTGACTATACATCCTTAACCCATTTATCCTCGAGCCCCCCACAGCAGTTGACCATGATAATTAGTCAAGGGTAGTGCCAGATTAGCTTGGCGCCTTCAGGCGCCAAGGCTAATCTGTCACCGATCCATCTCCTGCAACTGTTACACAGTCTTTAGGCAACACCTCCAAAATTTGAGAAATGGGACCTTGGGGCTACAAGGGTTAAAGCGGTCTGCTCCATGGCGGGCTTTGATTGCTAAAATTTGCCGATACATCGGGTTTACAATGTTGTCTTGTGCCTCAACTAAGACTTTCCTACCCTTCTTGTCACACTGATCCATGTGAGTAGGCTTACGTACCATCATATGTTTTTCATCACTGATCACTGCTTTTGGATCTGTTCGGCAAAAGAGAAGCAGGGCAGAAAAAGTCTTTCATTTTGACGACATTCTAACGGATTGAAGTTAACCCACTCTCCAGCATTACTGTAATACTGACACACTATGACCGTGCCATTAACCCATTTAGCCCTGACGCACTACAGCGGGTCGACCATGACAATTCAAGGGCAGTGCCGGATTGGCTTGGCGTCCACAGGCGCCAAGCTAATCTGGCACTGCCCTTGAAGTTATCATGGTCGATTCACCGCCGGGGCTGCCGGATGCTCCGGCCTCAGTGCAACTGGTGCATAGTCATTAGATGACGCGGCCTCCAAAATTTGGGAAATACGGCGGTCGGGCTGAATGAGTTAAGACTATAATGAGATGTTGCGATCTATTAATTCTTTACTGCATGGAGCAGATGGCTTCAAGCCAAGTTAATCCTTTGCGTGTCGGTAGCGGTTTAAGTTTCGATGAGTTGAAATGATGATTCCTTTAGGAATCATGATCGCTACTCAGTCAAAACCGACCTCTATCGACACGCGAAGGGTCAGGAATCATCGCGACTAATACCGCTACCGACACGCAAAGGGTTAAGTTCAAAATTGTAGACAAACCTGGGAATTAAAGTAGGAACTGGAGGCAGTCTAACTGACCAATACCTGAGAAAAGGGAATCCACTGCTTCTAACGTACTAAAGGATTCATGACCTGAGTCTGCCATCGTTTGCGTCCCTTGTATGCTGGCCCCGGCCTGTGCGCATAGGCCTGCTGGTCTCCAACCTAGCAGCTAAACACGCAGGTGGACCCAACTGACGTGAACGCCAGACTTGTTTTAACTCATTAGAGACGTGCTGCATCCGGATACGCGGCATAAAGCCCCGTATCCGAATGGAACACTCTCGAATGTGTGTTAACCCACTCAGCTACGTATGATTACAAGCTATGGATCGATCATAATAATCCAGCATGGTGCCAAAATAGCTTGGCGTCAATTTCTTCTTTTTTTTTAATTTATAATTTTTTTAAATGTTTTTTTTTTTTTTTTTTTTTTTTTTTTTTTTTTTAATAGCAACACTTCTTTGAACTGTCGATGCAAGAAATGTGTTAATGTGTGTTTTGGGGTGAGCCGCACACGTACACCATGACCGTGATCCCAGAGAAGCTCGACCAAGTAGAGACTAAACACCGGCCTGTCTTCCCGTTACGCAAAATACAGTTCCACCGGTCGACACAGTGAAAGTGGTAACGAGCATTTTAAGTATCGAACTGAACATGAGGCATTTATTTTGGGTAGCGTAAGGTCAGACATAATTCATTTATACAACGACCATTTAAGTGAAAGTGTTTTTACATTGAATCGACATATTTTTCTACTCGTAGAGGAGGCGCACGCTTTATCACCACAAGTGAATTGGATAACTTAGGCGGGAAAAGGGCGTGGGTTCTATTAATATAATCAAAGATTAAATTATGACTGAAATTAATAACTCGTCCCATATGAGGTTTGATGACTGACTGAGCACGAGTCGTGACTATTTTTAATAACGAGAGGTCAGGCCGGCATACTAAAATTTATTCATACGACTTATAAGTTGAAAGTTTCTTGTGTGTGTGTGTGTGTGTGTGTGTGTGTGTGTGTGTGTGTGTGTGTGTGTGTGTGTGTGTGTGTGTGTGTGTGTGTGTTTAAATCTTGAATCGATACTATTTTGTTTCCTTCGAAAAGGTGCAATCCCACATGCCTTGTACCCGACTGAGTCAGTCGCTACTTACTTGACTCCGTCTCCCAAGTACGCAAAAGATCATCGGGCCGAGGTCGGCCGCAGTGGGCCCGCGCACGAATATGCGCGGGCCCGGCCACTGCGGCCGACCTCGGCCCGATGGCCTTTTGCGTATTGGGTCAGTGGCTGATCGTTATGTAGCGAAACGGTCAACAGTGGCGGCGGAGACAGCGCAGGCTTTATCACTGCATGTGAATTGAGATTATATTATATTGAGCAACATTTTGCTTGATATAGTGCCGATAACAGGCAGATGTGATTACGAGACCCGACTCAAAATGTTCGAGCCGTCAGATGAGGACATTTGATTCGGATCAAGTAATCACATCTGTCGGTTATCTGGCAATATATCAAGCAAACTGTTGCTCAATATAATTTATGTAGCCAGTCCAAAACAAAACAAAACAAAACAAAAAATTTTCCCGCTGATTGCGGTGTTCAGACAAAACGCATGAATGGCAGATGATTGACAGGTCATGTTACATATTCAAATTGGGCAAATTGAGGCAGTGCAAGGACCGGTGTTTTTAAAAATAACTTTTTGCCTTGTTTGAAAGTTTGTAGTAGGGCTGAATGTTGGAATTTGCTGGAAATTTCTGGTTAGATAGGAGGAGACGTGTTTGGTGCTTTGATTCATACCATCCTGAGCTTATCCAGTGGACAATTGTGGGCCTATGTTGAGTTGCCGTTGACGTAGTGATTTGAGGGGCACGCTGATTTCATCTGTGCTTGGGTGTGGGGTTGGTAAGGAATCAGGTTCATAGCCAAAAAATGAGACAGTCAATGTGCTGTTTTTTTTTTGTTTGTTTTTTTTTTTTTTGTTTTGTTTGTTTGTATTTTGTGCATGGCAAATGTGCAGCTGGTAGGCGGTTGTGTTTTTTAGGGGATTGAAATATTAGGGGATGACTGGGACTGACTAAGGCTAAGAGACTGGACAGTACGGAAGCGGCACTGTGTTCCGTGGCCTTCATATCGCTGTCGAATCAGCGTGTAGATTTCCTCTGACCGCCTATGAAGACATCCGCGAGGCTTTGTATAACCGTGCACTAAATTCTGCTTGTCACTAGATCACGCATAATTGCGGAAAATGCCAGCAGGTTTGTTTATGATGTTCTTTTCTCAGGTCGTCGATAATCGCCAGCTGACACTCATCTCGTCAATTTCACTAGGTCAGTCCAGCAACTCCCACGTTTCCTGGCGTCTGTTCTCCGTTTGTGCGTGTGCGTATAGGAAGCAATAGTTATTTGGGTTTAACGCCGAGTAGGCGACTAAGGCCATCTCACGGCGGGGAGATGTCGAGCGTTCGTCGGCACACACTAAGAAGTATTTCATTACTACTACACCTAAGGAGCTTGTCACAGTTAATGTTGCAGTATGAAAATATTTCGCGTTTCTGTTTAGAAAAATGCAAGTATCATCAAGAACGAATCTTCTTGGCGCGCAAAGGATTTTGGGAGGGAGAGTATATCAAGCAAATTCATGAATATTAATTTGCTTGTTATACAATATATCAATACATGTGTCAAAGAAGGAAAAACTTTATTGAGTGGGTACATTATAAGTTATTGGTAGCAGGGGGTTGCTACACGGAACCTTGTAGGCCTGAGGGAGGTAAAAGGAACCAAACTACGCCGAAGGCCGAAGCCCTAAGGGGTACAATGGTTTCTTTGACCTCCTTCAGGCCTACAAGGGTCCGTGCAGCAAGCCCCTGCTACCAATACCGTATTTGTTTTCATTCCTCCACAATTTTCGTTTTAAAAAAAAATCAAGAAGAAACTTCTTGCGACCTGGATCACGCCAGACATGACTGACGTCAAAGGAATATACATTTATACATAATAGACTTATGACGTAATTTAAAATATTTCATAACGTTGCCATCTCCAGTACTGTGCTTGTTGTTTCGAACAACACTAAGTAACCTTTTACTTTAGAACGTTTTGGTGATCTTTTATAGAACAAAACTCGCATCCAAGATGCGTCACAAAGAGGGCTACAAGAAGACCGCCATTTTTCGCTACAACGGGTTTTTGTAGCTCGGTCATGTGATACAGTTTACGCTAAAGGGATTGGTCGTGTAACGTAGGGATGAAAACAAAGACTTTTGTTTTCATTCGTATGTCACACGACAAATCTCTGTAGCGCAAACCCTACCATGTGACCGAGCTACAAAAACCCTTGTAGCGACTAGTGGTTAATTTTTCTGTAGCCCTCTTTCTG